>CM035165.1:7794316-8511096 GCA_020205615.1 Panax quinquefolius | reverse complement strand
CATTTTAATAATTGTCCACCTAAAGTAAGTAAAGATATTGTAGATCGATTATGAAAGCGCTTACTTTGGTTGTGTGGGGGTAATATTTTCCTACTAGAAATAATTTTTTTCATCCCAGTATATGTATTTTATTGTTACGGCAAGACCTGTGTAGCGTATTCTCATGGAGTGCAGTTGTGTTAGGGTATTTTATAGGTATTTATATACTTCCACTAGGAAAGGAGTGAAATATATTAATGGTTGTGTCACCTTTTACAAATTTGGGCCTATGAACGTTTAAAATTTAGAAGGCTAAGCCTTTGGCCTCAATCAGAGTTATGGTTACCTAGGGCTCTAGCGTGCGCATACTCAGAAAATCATAGTTACTTTGATGAGCGACACTGATCCTCATCATCATTTAAAATTTTCTGAGGAGAGTTAGATGTACCGCCTTCATGGCAAGTAGTTTGGTGCCCTTACATGAGGTGGGATGATAATATGAATGAATTTAATTTGGAATGAAGGTTGCTGGGATCTGGTAGACTCCCCTTGATCCATTTTGATATCGTAGAATACCAGATGCCAGACAGACAGGGTGATGAGACAGTATGGGTTCTTGCAAGGTATCTTATCTCAGATAGAAAATCACCTTAATCTTAAAAAGGAAAAAGAACATAGATTTGTTATCTATGATTGCATGGCTTTGAGGAAGTAGTACATCGCATATTGGGAGGCTTACGAGACCATCTTAGGGACAACGATGCGAAATTTCTAACTACGTGAAACTTGATTCATACATGGCTTGAGTGCGATAAAATTACGTAGGAAGCTGCATCGCCCTCGGCGGGAAGGGCCGCGAGACCTACTTCTGACTAAGCCTCAATCGCTTTACAACCATCGGACATCACCTTATAATAAACATGGATGCGAAACATTATTAAGTTTAACTTTGTGTAGTACATTATATTTTGCATATTACATTTATTGATGTTATTTACTATTACTAATACTATGTTCATCTTACATGGTTGGTTAAGAGTGCAAAGTCATTACTTGATAAGTGATTTACTTTTATTTAGATGCCTCCAGAGACTATGTAGTTGAGAAATAGGGATGGGACCACCAATACAGTGTATACAACTTTGAAATCAGAGGAAAAAGGTAACTTTCGGCAGGGGGGCGATGGTGAAAAATCTCATTCCTAATTCTCCCAATGAAACCAAGAGCAAGGGAGCTAAGTAATTATGTCGTCTGATAAGAGATGAGTTACATCCCACCACACACAGACTTATGTTTCCTCCTACTCATTTGAGACTAACTTTATAAACAAGATGGAACTTGGTGCTTTGAAGTTAGGTCATGTTAGTATTATCATGAATATTAGTATTAATAATAATATTAATATTATTAATATTAATATTAATATTTAATTTTAATATGAATTTTAATATTAATATTAATACTTATGGGTTAATAATATTAATATTATTTTTACTATTATCAATATATCTTTCAGATACAAGATATATATAGCAGAATGACACATCTCTTATGGACGAAAAAAGTGTCCCACCAAAAAAACTTAGGGAATGTGACACCCCCAAATCCGGGTTACCTGACCCCCGAGTTTGGTGTTCATGATCCACAATATAATATCATTTAACTACCCATTCATATATAAATAGGAATACATAAGTCATTAACATAAGTTGTTAATACATAAGTCCCAGGTCCACTATGAAAGTAGTATGCATACAAGCCAATCATGTTTGATGATAAAGCATATACTTTGTAACAATCTTATTCATTTATTAATAAAAGTATTAATTTATTAAAGGCTTTTAATTATCTACGTGATCTTTGTTTTATAATATGTGATAAACCCATAGTTTTAAGCAATGCTTTTAGAATAATGATGATGATCATTCTAATGAGATCTAAATTCTTAGAAAGCTTAAAACTAAAATAGTTCCCAATCATTGGATTACTAAATTGGGGATTAGTGAATCCAGGATAGATTGGTACATACGTTAACTTGCTCATTGGATGAGGATGATTGATCTCATGATCATTTGTGTGGAGAACACTAAAGCAAAGTATGTAGGTGCTTATTAGAGAATAAGTTCCTTTGAGCATTGGCTCGCTAAGGAATACCTAATGGAGTTTTATTTGCTGTCGATAGAATTCTGTAGTGATAGTAGTCAAGTGATCCTTGGACTTGAGATCATCATAGTATCTTGTGTATGATGAGTTATACTTTGACTTATTCCTTAAGACCCTTAGGGTATATCAAAGGTATGCTTGGGTATAATAAGTTATGCGTGGAGATAATGTATGATCGATAAAGAATCTACCACTTCTAATAAAAAAAGAAATGTCACATGTGATTCGATAAATGACAACCCAAAGAGTCCTCGGCTAAGGAGAATGAAATTAGAAAGGAGTTTCTAATTTGCATTATTTGGAGTTAATGCATTTAAGAGTCGAAATACATATAATTAAATAAAATAAGACTTGACAAATAATTCCATGTCTTATATTTAATTGGGACATTGTATGGTGGAAGGATTGAATTGTCACGAGTAACTATTTACTCAAAGGTTCTTTAATGATTAATGTTGAAATCTATATTATCACGGAAAGTCGTTGATCATTTAGGGAAAGCTTATCCTTATTGTAGAATAAATATTATTTAAATAAATTAATTATTTAATTTATTTATTTAAATAAGATTAAATTGTTCTAATTGATTTATTCACAATAGGTTTAATATGGAGAACCTAAAGGGTCACACCATAAAAGGAAGAATAATTATTTAGAAGTTAATGGCATAATCGTAATAATATGTTATGTATATTTAATTTAATCTATGGTGATAGAATAAATTAAATAGCTTAATATTATTATTTAATATTTTAGAAATATTAAATATAAATTAATAAGAGGAGTCTTATTAATATTATTACAATTATTATTATTTTAATTTCTAAAGAGTTTAGGAATTAATTTAATATAAGTACTCTCATTTATTCCTAATAAGATTAGGAGGTTAAATTAATTAAAAGAGTTTAATTAATTATCCCTAATAAGATTAGGGAGCTTAATTAATTAAAAGAAATTAATTAATTAAATAAAACCCAATTCCTTAATTGTTAAGATGGGTTGCCCACATCTATTAATAAGAGGAGTCTTATTATGGGTGGGATGGGTTGTTGACTTTTACAACGTAATAATTTCAATTGTTGGGAGAGTACACACTTTTTATAGAGATAGAAAAACTAGGGTTTAGCCAACAACCCTTCTTCTTGAATTTTCTTCTTCTTGGTGGATCACCTCTAGAGGCCAAACATATGGGTGGCTAACGTTGATCTAAGGAAGGAACCAAACCCGGTGGATTCAAGATTGAGCGAAAGGATTTGGAGGTGAACTTGTACGAGGAAGCTCGATCTTCAAGGGTATGATTTATTCTTTATCTTTTCGTTTAATTAATAATTATGCATAAAGGGTGATCCGGTTTTATGGTTTGTAAATAAATTTTAAACTCTGATTTTACCACGCTTCCGCTAATTTTATGCAATTTGATTGTGTTGATGAATATTACAAACCTAACACACTAACCTTAACATTACAGAAATACCCTTTACAAATACAAATAGGTTGTACAATACAATCTGACATAATAATATTGTTCATCATAACTAATTTATAACTATGCCTTTTCCTTATTCTTCTTCACGGCTTTATACGCAACTTAGTCCCTAGTGAAAAGTTTTATTTATAGCAAGGGTGAGCAACAAGTTTGCCCTAGTTAAGACATACAATAAAGGTATAGAAATCACTATCAATTGTTCTAACATTCTCGCAATAATAATCGATAATGAAAGAGTACAACGCTTTCAAGGTTTTCTACGATATTGATGAATAATCGAGAATTAATTCTCTGAAATAGCAAAGTGGAATGTTTTCAGATTTATCTTTGAGCGATCCATTGGATCTAGAACTTCTACTTTCTCAGGTATCTATCAAAGATTTACTTTGATACATCTGCAGGAGTATCGAGATCACCATAAAGATTAAATCATACCCTCTGCAAGTAATTAAGTGACTGACTCCTTGTGCAGATATTATACATAATACTTAGTCAGTGGCGTATGATGGTCGATATCTGACTTAAAATGTTCCTTTATATAAAAGGTTGTTCTTCCTAGGTCCGAGAATCAAAATTTTGATTTAACAACGAAAAATCTTGTGATTTCAAATTCTATTTACTTATTGATCTGGCCAAAATAATTGGCATCGATCTACCGATAACAATTGAATTCTTTTCTTGAATTTATCGAGTTCTAACAAATGTTAAATCTAGCTTGAATAATTAGCTAAGACATTTCTCAACATAATTTGATGATAAACAAGAATTATCATCTTTGTCAATTCTAACTTCTACGAATATGAATATCCAACAGCAGCAGTTATTCTACAAATGTATATTCTCAGAATCATTAATTTAATTTGAATTATTAATCATGTACACTAGCTGCGAATAATTAACAATAAATTCCTGGACATGGTATAATTAGCAATAATTAACCATTATAATAATTGAATGAATATAACTCGAGGTTGAGTTAGGAAACTTGCCTTCTGCGTTGATTACTGACTACACAATATAATTAACCCGTTCGTAAGACCTATATTCAATGATATCGGTCTCACAATTAACACAATCATTTATAACACATAACAACTTTGTATTTCTTGTCAAACTTCTCTAGACACATTACCATTATAGCCACATTAGTGTTTATAACCTATATAAACACTTAACAAGTCTAACTAGTTGATTGCAGTTGGACTTTGGTCCATTCGTGTTACGGTCATTACTATCGACAATTAACACATTATTCAATAACTAAACTTGGTTTCTAAGCTTCAATATTATTTTAGATAAGTCAACTATCGTTTATAATATTTTAGGAAGCTTTTAATAATTTATAAACAATTATTATAATTTATAATGATTTTTCAAACACTTAAATTATTTTTAAATGATTTAATTATTAAATAATCTTATTATTATTAATATTTAATAATATAAAATATTAATAACATACTTGTCAAAATATTAAAGTTATTATTAATAACTTAAATTATTTTTAAATCAACAATATTCTACTTAAATGATGTTTAAAATAATTAAAATCATTTTTAAATCATCACCATTAATATTTAAATATTAATGAAATTATTATCAAAATATTAAAAGTCATTAATTATAACTTAAATACTTTTAAAATATTTTCTCATTTTAAATGATTTCTAAATCAATAAAATCATTTTTAATTCATTTATTTAATATCATAATTAAATAAATCTAATATCATTAATATTAATGAGAATTCTCCAAAAATATTGAAAATTATATTTTATAATTTAAAATATTTTCTAACACTTTATTCTTATTTAAAATGATTTTTAAATCAATAAAATCATTTTATCTTATTTATTTAATTTAATAATTAAATAAATCTAATATCATTAATATTAATTTATTAATGAAAATATTCCAATTAGTCGAAATTATTTTTTAGAATTTAAAATAATTTTTAAAACCATTTTGGTAATTTTAGAATTTATTTCTATTTTAAATAATTTTTGGAATATTCGTAAATTAGAAAATAAATAAGCAAGTCGCTAAAAGCCCTTTAGCGACACTAATAAAGCGTCATTGTTGGTGTTCTTGAGCTCAAAAACAACGATAGCCATTTCGACTATCAACACCTTATTTGACAGTTTAAATGCTCGGTTAAAAAATGGTTTCAGGCTAATTTAAGGTTGATATCGTAGTACATATAATATTACAACTATCGATCATTATGAGTCCTAACATAACAACCACAACAAGATCCGACCCTTCAAAATATCGTGGGCGACTCACAGGATTTACGGGTAACCCGAAAACCAGGCGACTTCAGTCTTACCTTGAGGCTCGATTATATACGTGTTTTGTTCATTAGTTTATTTATTTCTTGGTTCATAGCTATATTTCTCATGTCGAGGCGGGTATACATTAGCGAAAATTTTAACACTAACGAGAATCAAAATTTATGACTTCGTCGATCCACGATAAAACTTCGGTTCATACGTTTTACGGAAATTCCGAATATTAAAAAGCAGAATAAGTGGTCTACTTCGACCACCTGTCACTTTATCTCTAATTTGTTCATTTATATGATCTAAAGCCATGTAATGAAATAACATATATCGTGCTATAACATGGTTACAAACACAACATCACACAACCAAAACACTCATCGGATCAAGACCTCACAAATAGTTGTCGGATCTTTGTTTCTTACTTTACAGGTTACCCGGATATCGGTAGAGTCAAGCTTTCGGTTGACTCACTTTTGTTAGGTTTGTAATATTCAAAACGTGATCAAATTGCATAAATAAGCGGAAACGATGTAAAAATCAGAGTTTAAAAATTTTACAAAACTATATGCGGATCACCCTTTATACACAATTATTAATTAAACGAAAAAAAGATGAATAAGAAATATACCCTTGAAGATCCGAGCTTCCTCGTGTACAAGTTCACCTCGATCCTTTTAGCGTTCAACTTGAATCCATAGGGTTTTGTTCCTTCCTTTGATCGGCGTTAGCCACCCAGTGTTTGGCCTCTGGGGTTATCCACCGAGGAAGAAGAAGAATTCAAGAAAATGGGTGTTTGGCTAACCCCAGTTTTCTATCTACATAGAAAAGGGCGTCATTCTCCAACTCTTGGAATAACGTATATCTTTTTGATAACTAATATAAGACTCTCTTATATAGATATCAAGTAACCCTATTAAAATAAGGTATTATTTAATTAAACTCTTATAATTAAATGGGCTCCCCTAATCTTATTAGGGATAATTAATTAAAATCCTTTAATTAATTTTCCTCTAATCCTATTAGGAATAAATGAGAGTACTTATATTAAATTAATTCCTAAACTCTTTTAGAAATTAAAATAATAATAATTGTAATAATATTAATAAGACTCCTCTTATTAATTTATATTTAATATTTCTAAAATATTAAATAATAAATATTAAGCTATTTAATTTATTCTATCACCATAGATTAAATTAAATATACTTAACATATTATTACGAATATGCCATTAACTTCTTAAATAATTATTCTTTCTTTTATGGTGTGACCCTTTAGGTTCTCCATATTAAACCAGGTTGTGAATAAATCAATTAGAACAATTTAATCTTATTTAAATAAATAAATTAAACAATTAATTTATTTAAATAAATAATATTTATTCTACAATAAGGATAAGCCTCCTAGCGATCAACGACTTTCCAAATAATATAGATTTCAACATTAATCATAAAAAGAACCTTTGAGTAAATAGTTTCTTGATAATTCAATCCTTCCACCATCTGATGTCCCAATTAAATATAAGATATGGAATTATCGTCGAGTCTTATTTTATTTAATTATATTTATTTCGACTCTTAAATGACAAACCCCAAAAATGCAAATTAGAAACTCCTTTCTAATTTCATTACACTGCCCGAGGACTACTTGGGTTGTCATTTTATCGAATCACATAGGACATTTCTCTTAACTTTACTGAAGTGGTAGATTCTTTATTGACCATATATTATCTCCGTGTACAACTTATTATACCCAAGCATACCCTTTGATATACCCTAAGGGTCTTAAGGAATAAGTCAAAGTATAACTCATCATACACAAGATACTATGATGATCTCAAGTCCAAGGATTACTTATACTACTATCACTCTGAGAATTCCTATTGATGGCAAATAAAACTCCATTAGGTATTCCTTAGCGAGCCAACGTTCAGTGAACTTATTCTCCAATAAGCACCTACATACTTGCTTTAGTGTCTCCACACAAATGATCATGAGATCAATCACCCTCATCCAATGAGCAAGCAACGTATGTACCAATCTATTCGGATTCACTAATCCCAATTTAGTAATCCAACGATTGTGAACTATTTTAGTTTTAAGCTTTCTAAGAATTTAGATCTTATTAGAATGATCATCATCATTATTCTAAAAGCATTGCTTAAAACTATGGGTTTATCACATATTATAAAACAGCATCATGTAGATAATTAAAAGCCTTTAATAAATTAATACTTTTTATTAATAAATGAATAAGATTGTTACAAAGTATATGCTTTATCATCAAACATGATTGGCTTGTGTGCATACTACTTTCAACTTTGACCATGAATAACACACGATCAAGACATCTAATGGCTATACTAGCACGTTAAGATTAAAGACAACATACCAGGCTACAAATCCAAAACTTTAAACAACAAAAATTATAAACGAGCAAGGATCTGTGGCTACTGACATTAGGTTGTCAGACCACTTTTCGAGCTCAAGAACAGTTTTGAGAAAAATCGATTTTTATCAACTTTGATGCTATGGATCTATGATGGATCATCATAGATCATCTAAAAACAACTTCTAACATAAATCTAAACACGTAAACACAAAATCTTTCTTTGTATACAAGATCAAAGTTGAGTTTGGGTTTATACCTCTCTTGTCCAATCCTTGATCCTTGATCTCCTAAACTGAACTTGATGTTCTAGGAGGCTACTTAGTGAGTGATTTGCTTAAGAATTTCGGAGGTTGGGAGAGAGAGAGAGTTTGTTGAGAGTAAGATAGAAACTTAGCCAACTTTGGTAACTTTCTCTCTCTTAATCTCTTATAATCATTTGGTACAATGAATCTAAGCGTGCTAGGTGTCCATTTGGATAAGATTGGAGCTTATTTCTAGCACATGGGATAAACTTTAAGTGATGACTCACTAGATTTGTAAATCTTTTAACTAAAAATCTAAGAAAAAGGGTATTTTGGACTTTGTACATGTAATTTTAATGGCATACTTGGAATTTACCAAACCCTTAGGGTTTTAACCCTAAGGTTCTAATCCTTAGGTTTTACACCCTTAACTTCTAGGATTTTCTAAATTAGGATTTTAAAAATAGAAAATCAAGATTTCAAAAATATAATTAGTGTTTCCTAATTATATTACAGGGTTTACTAAACACATTAATGTTTACTAATCACTTTAGGGCTTACTAATTAGGATTCTTGTTTCCTAATTGGGTTTAGGATTCCCGAATTAAATTTTAGGGTTTCCCGACTTTCGATTAGGGTTCCTAACTACGCGTTAGGGTTTCTAACCTTGAGATTAGCGTTTCTAATCCCTTACTAGGGTTTATAATTTTTAAACCTTATCCGATCAATAATCCCGTCGGTACAAACACATACTCATTATTATAATTATTTTTATTATATTTTCTATCGAATCCCGTTCCAGAAATTAGGGTTAGGGTTTCTATTCTCCGTTAAGCACAAATCTACTCTAATTTATTAGTCAATACACAAATTAACTTTCTCGAGACTCGTAACACAGAAACTTATCACAAAATTAATAATCAATATTAATAAAAAAAAAATTATTCGTAAAATTTTGATTATTCGAAATCCCGGGTTATCACATTCACCCCTCCTTAAAAAGATTCCGTCCTCGGAATCACCGCTTTCTTATTCTCAACAATATTTTAAAGTTGTATCATCAATTCATTTTTTAATCAACACAATATTCATTAGTGTTTCAAATTCTAACCTGTGACTTGAATCTATAAAAGAAAACAGTGCACAGTAATTTTCTAACTCAATATTACTCATGTAAAACTAAGTATTAAGCGAAATCGTTACCTGCTACCACCTCTTGAGTAGCCACTGCATCCTGCGTCGTCATGTTGAATGTACGGGCTGTTGGTCTTCCTGGCTGTGCAGGTCCTCGAATTGCCAAGGTTCCGCCACTAGGTCCCTTGTTGCCACTTTCCTTCTCCGTATTCCTCTTTGGACAGTTTCGTACCAGATGATCAGTCGATCCACATGCAAAGTAACCTTGTATCTTCTTTGGACTGGGACAATTGGGCGACATGTGCCCCTCTTGTCTGCAGTTGTAGCAGACTCCTTTCTTCTTCAAGCAAACGCCAGCATGATTCTTCCCACAATTCGCACATGGCTCCTTTCCTTTCCTAATATCTTCTGTCTTATTACCCGACTGGGTATTCTCACTCTATTTCCTCTTATTCGGATTACTACCACCACTGCTTCCTCCATCGATTGTCTTCTTCTTCTTATCCTGATGAAATCGAGATGCAGCTTCACTCCCTCCTTCAGCAATTAATGCCTTTTCCATCAACGCCGCGAACGTATTGATTTGCTATACCGCTACCTTGTTGAATATCCCCGGCTTCAGTCCGTTCTCAAATCTTCTCGCCTTTCTCGCTTCTGTGTCCACCTGATGAGGTGCAAATCTTGCTAACTCGTTGAATTTGGCAGCGTATTCTGTTACCGATGTAAGACCCCAACTTATTATTAATGAAATTTAATTTTCTCTATTTATTATTTTGAAATAGTAAGGGTTGATGTGATTAATGTGGATAGTTAGGGTAAAATACTTAAATACTTCAAAATAAGCAAGTGGTTATAAAATATTCATTGTTGTCGGGGGAATATTCGTTTTGGTCGTGGAATATTAGATCGTCGAGGGAATATTTAAATTTACATGGCTGACCATGTGGGCCCCATAATGGAAAGCGATTGGATGAAGAAAATGACAAATATAAGTGGGTTTAAAATAACGGCAGTAGTTATTCAGAATTAATCTTGTTAAAATACCCGGTTGTTAAAATACAAGAATGCACCGGTATTGCACCAATTGTTGATTCTTACGTATTAAGAAGTCACTTTACTCAATAATGGTTCTGAGAATTCTGCATTCAATTATTTTATTGAGTTAATAATAATTGCTGCGTTGATATTTTATATTCTTTGTTGTTTCAATAATTGTCATTTACAAGATTTTCATTATCGAAGCAATAATTCATATTATCTGAATAATATTATTAGATAACATTATTGGCAATGTCTAGAAAGTTCTGTCTAAGGAGAGGTTTGGTCACCTAATTGCGCGCCAGTAAGAAGAAATTCTTATTGGAAAGCCCCCTCTTTCCTGGAAACTGCCTGGTTATCAATATTGTGATTCTGTAATATTATTTGTGAATAATTAATTATTGATTCATATGATGAGGAAAATATTGATTTTATGTGGATATAGATGGAGAAAATTTTAATGTGACAATTGTTGAAAATTGAAATTTTATCTTTTTTACGATAAAATAATTCTTTTAAATATATTATTATATTTTAATAATATAATAATGGTGATATTTTTACAACGAATGTGGGATATATGAGTATCTGAGGAGGAAGAGTATTTTGTTGCAATAAATGTTTAAAACATGTTAAACATGTCGATGGACCCTCATTTATTGATTGAAATTTGATTATAACATAAAATCCCCGTTTGTGGATTTCGGTCAATTTCTGTTTTGGAATTTGGAAAAACTTTCTTCTGCAAAGTTGTAGAGAATTGAATTTCCTATAAAACTCATGAGATTCGAATTTTCTGATAGAAGGCTATTTATTATGAATTATTGAAGTTCGAAGCTCAAAATAATTGATTTTGGAAGTTTAAAATATTTTAAATAATAAAAACGTTTTTTGTTTGTTTTTAGGCTACAACATGTGCATAATGAGCTGAGATCAGATCTAAGAAGGTGGGCGTAGAAATTTTAATATATATATTAATATTGTATTAAATTTTACCGCTTTTGGTGTTCTAAGCATTTTCTATAAATAGGGTCTTGGGTTAGAATTGAAAATCACACCTTAAAGCTGAAGTTTTCTCTCTATATTATCGGCGTATTCTTGTGAGTATTTTGAGTATACTTTGAGTATTGTTAGAGCGGTGCAAGTTCCTTCAAAGACTATACCCGTTATTCAATTTTAAGAATCTTAATCTTTCGAGGTAAGGATGTTAATTTCTTCTCAAATGATATTATTTCTTCAATATCATTATCTTTGAAATATTGGTTGGAACTTTTTATCAAATTTGGAACTTTTTCATGTCGGGGTTACTATTCATGAGTTCTTATTCATGAGATCTTATTCACGAGTTACTATTCATGAGTTCTTATTCACGAGTTCTTATTATAGTACTATTCATTAAGCGTGAAGATGTTTTGGGAAATTTCTATCTTTTAAGTGTTGAGTTACTATTCACGTATACAAAGACTATTCAAGAAAAATGAAATTTCTTCTTTTGTCCAAAATATCTATTCTACGGATACTAGCTTTGATTGTATCCATGTTTTGATCATTCTTGAATTTTACACCACTATGATCATTTTGAGGTATTTTTGAACATGGATAAAACAAAGTACGAATCCTTAATCCTTAATCCTTGTCATTTTGTTTCCTTTGGATTCGTTTCTTTAAAAAAATATTTTCATCATCCTTAGTCTTAAATGATGATATTATTGAATATCTTTGGCTGTAGTGTAAAAGATGAATGATTTCTGAAGAATATCTTTGGTAGTGTAGCAAAGATGAGCAGTGTTTAGATGAACATGACTAAGTGATGAATCTTTGGCTGTAGTGCAAATATGAATATTTGATTCCGGATGTATATTGATTGATGTTACAGGATAAAAGATAGACGATGAACTTTTAAATTCATACATAGAAGATAGTAGTTTGTATTCTCTACTTAACTCTTCTATTGAATTATTATTTCATTGCGAATATTGATTTAAAATTTGTTGTCTATTGTATTCTATTAGATTTTTCCCCATTGAAGACTAACGATAATTTGTTGTATATTATCATAGTCATAATATTCTTTCTTGGGCTAGTTGAGCTCACCCTTTTCTTTTTTGTTCCATTTTTCTTCTCGTGAGGCGAGAATATATGGCGAGTGCAGTGGAGGTATGGAATGAAGGTTTTAGAAAGAATTGTTTAGTAGTCCTCACCATTTTGTAAAATAATGTATCAATAAATGTGATGAGGATTTATTTGAGTATTGATATTGTCAGAAGATAATATTTGTATTCAAACTCACAATTTTCTTGTTGTAATAATAAATTGTAGTTGTTTACGTGCATGTATTGACAACTCAGAATAGGTGACGTATACCTATTTTGGGGGCGTCACAACCGACATGTTCTCCTGCTTCAATTCTAGAAATTTAACTTCCATCCTGGATTGCATAATAGGTGAGAAGTAGTTCTCAAAGAACAACTCCTTGAATCTTGTCCACAAACACCACCTCCGCATTGTGCAAACTACTCCGCTTTGGTTAGTCTCCCACCAATAATTAGCTTCTCCTTCATCGGATAAGTTGCAAAAGTCGCCTTTTGCTCTTCCGCCACTCGATGCAATAATGAATGCTTTCTCCATCTCCTTCACCCAAGTTTGGGCTTCAATCGGATCTGTGGTCCCTTTGAATTCTGGCGGTCCCACTGCTTTAAAGTCCTTGAAATTAGCTAATCTATCAGCTGGCTGATTTCTCGCTCTTCTTCTTGCTGGAGCCCTATTTTCCATATCTTCGGCTATCATATCCGCAAAATTTTGCATTGGGTCAGCTTGACCTCCTTCATTATTCACTGACTGTTCTTCTCGTTGGTTTCGATTCTCATTGTTTAAAGCGGCATGATCTCGATTTAAATAAAATCTTACATTAATTCTCACATAATCGCATATTTATTCACATAGCACATAGTACATATAGTACTTAACACATTTACTATCCCTTTTTAAATCATATCAGGATTAACGACACAACTTTACACAAAAAGTTACAATTCTCCATTTACACATAGTTAATACCAATTCGTCAAACTTACCACACTTATGAGTTCAGGAACTTGCCACAATTATATGAGTGTATGAACTTATCCTAGTCAAACCTTTGGCGTCCATTCACTGAAGGGTTCAGAACATTTCATATAATTATGAGTCATTAACTTACTATAAGTATGAGTTTTAAGAACACACAAATTAATCTTAATCTTGTATTCATATAGAAAATAAAGATTTCATTCATACAAACATATTTATTTACATATGCTTAAATATCATTCTCGATATTAAAACACTTAATATCGTAAACTTCTACCCAAAAGATACTATTATATATATCTAGGTTGTCTACCGACCACTCCCTTCACCAGTCTTCTTCTTGTTGGGACACTTGTTGAATCCGTGACCCGTTTGCCCACATGAAAAACACTTCCTCAAATTTGGCTTAGGATAATGCAGAGAAATATGTCCTTCCTGCTTGCAGTTGAAACAGACATTCTTCCACATCATGCATTCTCTCGTGTGAGTCTTTCCACACTTGATACAGGCTTGCTTCTTCTTCGGGCTTGATTTTACAGAATTAGGACTGTCTTTTTCCCTCTTTCTCTTCTTCTTATCCTTCTTGTTGGTTCATTCAGATGATCCACCACCTTCCGCCTTCATTCTGTCCACCTTTTCCTTGAGCTCATTCCGTTCTTCAATCATTTCGCGTAATGCTCGCTCCGACTTGCACAACTCCTCTAGAAGAAACACTTTACTTCGAAGTTCCTGGACTTCTGCAGATAGCTGATCTTGCTCTCCAAATTTGATCTTATTCTTTAAATCCACCTTATCTGGCTCAGACTCTGCCTCCTCATCTCCACTCAGATACATCTTGGAATAATCGTCATGATCGCTCCCCAGATTGACCATGGGTTCATCTTCTCCCACCTTCTCCTTCGATTCACTTTCATGCTGGCACCTCGGCTCTCTGCCTGGCGCAATGACCGCCATTATCATCTCCGCACTTTTTTGATCTTCTCCAGACATCCTACAATCAGTTTAAATAACTTGATTAGTACTTCACCAGTACAACCTTCTCACACTAAGTGTACACTTATCTCACTATTGATTCACTTTGGTAATCCCTCACTTAGAACTCTAAATGAGTTTTCTCTATCTCACTTATGGTTATAATCCTAGGGTTTTCCTCCACCCACTTAAATTTTATAACCTACTTCTTCTACTAGCGGTGACACCTTGGTCACTCTGACTTTGATACCAACCTGTGACACCCCCAAATCCGGGTTACCTGACCCCCGAGTTTGGTGTTCACGATCCACAATATAATATCATTTAACTACCCATTCATATATAAATAGGAATACATAAGTCATTAACATAAGTTGTTAATACATAAGTCCCAGGTCCACTAACCTTAACATTACAGAAATACCCCTTAGATATACAAAAAGGGTTTACAATACAATACAACATAATAATATTGTTCATCATAACTAATTTATAACTATGCCTTTTCCCTTGTTCTTCTTCGCAACACCTTCTGCAACTTCGTCCCTAGCTGAAAAGTTTTATTTATAGCAAGGGTGAGCAACAAGTTTGCCCCGCAAGTTAAGACATACAATAAAGGTATAGAAATCAATATCAATTGTTCTAACATTCTCCGCAACAATAATCTGATAATAAAAGAGTACAACGCTTTCAAGGTTTTCTACGATTTTCAATGAATAATCAAGAATTAATTCTACGAAATAGCAAAGTGGAATGTTTTCCAGATTTATCTTTGAAAGCGATCCATTGGATCTAGAACTTCTTTCTCTTGGGTATCTATCAAAGATTTACTTTGATACATACTGTGCAGGAGTATCATATAACCATAAAGATTAAATCATACCCTCTCGCAAGTACTTAGAGTGACTGACTCCTTGTACCCTATATTATGCATAATACTTAGGTCGCATGTGAATGGTCGAATATCGACTTAAAATGTTCCTTTATATAAAAGGTTGTTCTTCTCGGTCTCGTAATCAAGATTTGATTTAACAACGAAATCGATGATTTGATTTCAAATTCTATTTACTATCAATCGATCTAGCCAAAAATAATTGGCATCGATCTATCAATAATAATTAAATTTTTTTCTTGAATTCTATCAAGTTCTAACAAATGTTCGCTCAGCCGAATAATTAGCTAAGACATTTCTCAACATAATTTGACAATAAACAGGAATTATATGTACTGTCAATTCTATCTTCTACGAATATGAATATCCAACAATAGTTATTCTACTAAATATATATTCTCCGAATCAGTAATTCAATTTGAATTATTAATCATGCACTAACTGCGAATAATCAACAATAAATTCCTGGACATGGTATAATTAGCAATAATTAACCATTATAATAATTGAATGAATATAACTCAAGGTTGAGTTAGGAAACTTGCCTTCGCGTTGATTACTGCTACACAATATAATTAACTGCGTTTCGTAAGACCTATAATCAACAATGTCGGTCTCACAATTAGCACAATCATTTATAACACGTAATTTGTATTTTACAGTCAAACTTCTCCTAGACACATTACCACATAGCCACATTAGTGTTTATAACCTATATAAACACTTAACAAGTCTAACTATTTGGTGCAGTTTGGACTTGATTCCATTCTTGGTGTTCGGTCACCCTATCGACAATTAACACATTGATTGTCAATTAAACTTGGTCTCTAAGCTTCAATATTATTTTAGATAAGTCAAATATCATTTTATAATATTTTTGGAAGCTTTTAATAATTTATAAACAATTATTATAATTTATAATAATTTTTCAAACACTTAAATCATTTTTAAATGATTTAATTATCAAATAATCTTATTATTATTAATATTTAATAATATAAAATATTAATAACATACTTGTCAAAATATTAAAGTTATTATTAATAACTTAAATATTTTTAAATCAACAATATTCTACTTAAATGATTTTTAAAATAATTAAAATCATTTTTAAATCATCACCATTAATATTTAAATATTAATGAAATTATTATCAAAATATTAAAAGTCATTAATTATAACTTAAAATATTTTTAAAACATTTTTCTCATTTTTAAATGATTTCTAAATCAATAAAATTATTTTTAATTCATTTATTTAATATAATAATTAAATAAATCTAATATCATTAATATTAATTTATTAATGAGAATTCTCCAAAAATATTGAAAATTATATTTTATAATTTAAAATATTTTCTAACACTTTATTCTTATTTAAAATAATTTTTAAATCAATAAAATCATTTTTATCTTATTTATTTAATTTAATAATTAAATAAATCTAATATCATTAATATTAATTTATTAATGAAAATTCTCTAAAAATATTAAAAGTTATATTTTATAACTCAAAATATTTTAAATACATTATTCTTATTTAAAATGATTTTTCATAATATTAAATTATTTTTCTCTAATTTATTTAATACACTAATTAAATAAATTAAATATCATTAATATTTAAATAATTATAAATATTAAAGAAAAATATTCCAAATAATTAAAAATTATTTTTCATAATTTAAAATAATTTTTAAAACCATTTTAGTAATTTTTATAATTTATTTCTATTTTTAAATAATTTCGGAATATTGAGAAATTAGAAAATATAATAAACCGTCATCGCTAAAGCCCTTTAGCGACAAATAAAAGCGTCATTGTTGGTGTTCTTGAGCTCAAGAACACCGACAAATTTCGCTATCAACCTTCCTTGTTTGACGGCTTTAAATGCTCGGTTAAAAAATCGTTTCAGGCTAATTTAAGGTTCGATATCGTGTAGTATACATATAATATTACAACTATCAATCATTAATGAGTCCTAACATAACAACAACACAAGAAGATCGGTCCCTTCAAAATGGTATCGATCGCGACTCTCTGGGTTTTTCGGGTAACCCGAAACCTGTGCGAGCGACTTCAGTACTACCTTGAGGCTCGATTATATACATGTTTTGTTCATTAGTTTATTTATTTCTTGGTTCATAGCTATATTTCTCATGTCAAGGAACGTGTATACATTAGTAGAAAATTTTAACACTAACAGAATCAAAATTTATGACTCGGTCAATCTCTGACAAAAACTCGGTTCATACGTTTTCTGGAAATTCTAGAATATCAAAATGCATAGCGAAAGTGAGTGGTCTATTTTGACCACCTGTCACTATCTACTAGCTGTTCATTTATATGATCTAAAGCCATGTAATGAAATAACATATATCAGGCTATAACATGGTTACAAACACAACATCACACAACCGAAAACCTGTCAGATCAAGACCTCACAAATAGT
The DNA here is from genome assembly GCA_020205615.1 of Panax quinquefolius. Classification (NCBI taxonomy): domain Eukaryota; kingdom Viridiplantae; phylum Streptophyta; class Magnoliopsida; order Apiales; family Araliaceae; genus Panax; species Panax quinquefolius. The sequence goes on along the minus strand of CM035165.1, from coordinate 8,492,994 downwards.
TATCAGATGTTGTTTCTTACTTTCTGGGTTACCCAGATATCAGCCGGTCAAGCTCGGTCAACTCACTTTGACCATGAATAACACACGATCAAGACATCTAATGGCTATACTAGCATGTTAAGATTAAAGACAACATACCTGGCTACAAATCCAAAACTTTAAAACAACAAAAATCATATAAGCGAGCAAGGATCATGTGATCATTGACATTAGGTTGTCAGACCACTTTTCGAGCTCAAGAACAGTTTTGAGAAAAATCGATTTTTATCAACTTTGATGCTATGGATCTATGATGGATCATCATAGATCATCTAAAAACAACTTCTAACATAAATCTAAACACGTAAACACAAAATCTTTCTTTGTATACAAGATCAAAGTTGAGTTTGGGTTTATACCTCTCTTGTCCAATCCTTGATCCTTGATCTCCTAAACTGAACTTGATGTTCTAGGAGGCTACTTAGTGAGTGATTTGCTTAAGAATTTCGGAGGTTGGGAGAGAGAGAGAGTTTTGTTGAGAGTAAGATAGAAACTTAGCCAACTTTAGTAACTTTTCTCTCTTAATCTCTTATAATCATTTGGTCTGATGAATCTAAGCATGATAGGTGTCCATTTGGATAAGATTGGAGCTTATTCACAAAAGCACATGGGATAAATCTTAAGTGATGACTCACTAGATTTGTAAATCTTTTAACAAAAAATCTAAGAAAAAGGGTATTTTGGACTTTGTACATGTAATTTTAATGGCACTTGGAACTTACCAAATTTACCAAACCCTTAGGGTTTAAACCTAAGGTTCTAATCTTAGGTTTTATACCTTTAACTTCTAGGATTTTCTAAATTAGGGTTTAAAATAGAAAATCAAGATTTCAAAAATATAATTAGTGTTTCCTAATTATATTAGGGTTTACTAAACACATTAATGTTTACTAATCACATTAGGGCTTACTAATTAGGATTAGGGTTCCCTAATTAGGGTTTAGGATTCTCGAATTAAATTTTAGGGTTTTCGACTTTTCGATTAGGGTTCCTAACTACTGGCGTTAGGGTTTCTAATCTTGAGATTAGGTTTTAATCCCTTATTAGGGTTTATAATTTTAAACCTTATCCGATCGATCATTGATCAATAATATCATACTGATACAAACACATACTCATCATCAATATAATTATTTTAATTATATTTTTTATCGAATCCCTATCCGTAAAATTGGGTTAGGGTTTCTATTCTCAGATTAAGCACAACTCTACTCTAATTTATTAGTCAATACACAAATTGACTTTCTCGAGACTCGTCATCATACGAAACTTATCACAAAATTAATAATTAATAATAATATTAATAAAAAAAAAATTATTCGTAAAATTTTGATTATTGAAATCTCGGGTTATCACATTCACCCCTCCTTAAAAAGATTCCGTCCCTGGAATCACCGCTTTCTTATTCTCTACAATCTTTTAAAGTTATATCATCAATTCATTTTTATCAACACAATATTAATTTGTGTTTCAAATTCTAACCCCGTGACTTGAATCTATAAAAGAAAATAGTCGCGAGAATTATCTAACTCAATATTACTCACGTAAAATTTAAGTATTAAGCGAAAATCATTATTATTACTACCACCACCTCCGAGCAGTAGCCATCTTGCATCCTGGCCGTCATGTTGAATGTACGGTTGTTGGTCTTCCCGGTCATGCGGAGTCCTCGAATTGCCAAGGTTCCGCCACTGGGTCCCTTGTTGCCACTTTCCTTCTCCGTATTCCTCTTTGGACAGTTTCGTACCAGATGATCAGTTGATCCACATGCAAAAGCAACCTTGTATCTTCTTTTGATCGGGACAATTGGGTGACATGTGCCCTCTTGTCCATGATTATAGCAAACTCCTTTCTTCTTCAAACAAACTCATGATGGTTCTTCCCACAATTCGCACATGGCTCTCCTTTCCTTTCCTATTATCTTCATCTTATTACCCGATTGGGTATTCTCACTCCATTTCCTCTTATTTGGATTACTACCACCACTGCTTCCTCCATCATTTGTCTTCTTCTTCTTATCCTGATGAAATCGAGATGCAGCTTCACTCCCTCCTTCAGCAATTAGTGCCTTTTCCATCAACGCCGCGAACGTATTGATTTGCAATACCGCTACCTTGTTGAATATCCCCGGCTTCAGTCCGTTCTCAAATCTTCTCGCCTTTCTCGCTTCGTGTCCACGATGAGGTGCAAATCTTGCTATTTCATTGAATTTGGCAACAGATTCAGATACATTAATGACATGTTCTCCTGCTTAATTCTAGAAATTTAACTTCCATCCGGATTGCATACTCGGTGAGAAGTAGTTCTCAAAGAACAGTTCCTTGAATCTTGTCCACAACACCACCCCATGTACCAGCCTCGGCCCGATTAGTCTCCCACCGATGAATTGGCTTCTTCTTCATGATATGTTGCAAAAGCCGTTTTTGCTCTTACGCCACACTAGTGATAATGAATGCTTTCTCCATCTCCTTCACCCAAGTTTGGGCTTCAATCGGATCCGTGGTTCCTTTGAATTCAAAGGCCCCACCGCTTTAAAGTCTTTGAAGTTAGCCAATCTATGTCATTTGGTGATTTCTCGCTCTCCTCTTTCTTTGGAGCTCTATTTTCCATAGCTTGGGCTATCATATCCATAAAATTTTGCATCGGGTCAACTTGACCTCCTTCATTATTCACCCGATTGTTCTTCTCGTTGGTTTCGATTCGTGCTGTCTAGGCGGCATGATCGATTTAAATAAAAATCTTATTAATTCTCTTTCTTAATTCTTCACATAATTCAACACATATTTCATTCATATTTATTCAAATAGCACATAGTACATTTAGTACTTAACACATATTACTATCCCTTTTTAAATCATATTTTAGGATTAACAACACAACTTTACACAAAAAGTTGCAATTCTCCATTTACACACACAGTTATTACATAGTTCATCAAACTTACCACACTTATGAGTTCAGAACTTGCCACAATTATATGAGTGTATGAACTTATTATCCTAGTCGGACCTTTGGCGTCCATTCATTTGAGGGGTTCAAAACATTTCATATAATTATGAGTCATTAACTTACCATAAGTATGAGTTTTAAGAACACACAAATTAATCTTAATCTTATATTCATATAGAAAATAAAGATTTCATTCATACAAACATATTTATTTACATATGCTTAAACATCATTCTCGATATTACAACACTTAATATCATAAACTTCTACCCAAAAGATACTATTACATATATCTAAGTTGTCTACCAGACCACTCTCTCTTCACGATCTTCTTCTTCTTGATGGGACACTTGTTAAATCGTGACCCATTGCCCACATGAAAAACACTTCCTCAAATTTGGCTTAGGACAATGCAGAGAAATATGTCCTTCCTACTTGCAGTTGAAACAGACATTCTTCCACATCATGCATTCTCTCGCGTGAGTCTTTCCACACTTGATATAGGCTTACTTCTTCTTCGGGCTTGACTTTTCAGAATTAGGGCTGTCTTTGTCCCTCTTTCTCTTCTTCTTGTCTCCTTCTTGTTGGTTCATTCAGATGATCCACCACCTTCCGCCTTCATCCTTTCCACCTGCGCTTTGAGCTTCATTCCGTTCTTGATCATTTTAGCGTAATGCTTCGCTCTCCGTCTTCCACAACTCCTCTAGAAGAAACACTTTACTTCGGAGTTCCTGAACTTCTGCAGATAGCTGATCTTGTTCTCCAACTTTGATCTTATTCTTTAACTCCACCTTAGCTGGCTCAGACTCTGCCTCCTCATCTCCACTCAGATACATCTTGGAATAATCGTCATGATCGCTCCCCAGATTGACCATGGGTTCATCTTCTCCCACCTTCTCAACATATTCACTTTGCGTTGACACCTCAGCTCCTGGCCCTGGCGCAACAGCCGCTATCATCTCCGCACTTTTTTGATCTTCTCCAGACATCCTACAATCAGTTTAAATAACTTGATTAGTACTTCACCAGTACAACCTTCTCACACTAAGTGTACACTTATCTCACTATTGATTCACTTTGGTAATCCCTCACTTAGAACTCTAAATGAGTTTTCTCTATCGCTTATGGTTATAATCCTAGGGTTTTTCCCCACCCCACTTAAATTTTATAACCTACGACTCTTCTACTAACTGGTGACACCTTGGTCACTACAGCTTTGATACCAACCTGTGACACCCCCAAATCCGGGTTACCTGACCCCCGAGTTTGGTGTTCACGATCCACAATATAATATCATTTAACTACCCATTCATATATAAATAGGAATACATAAGTCATTAACATAAGTTGTTAATACATAAGTCCCAGGTCCACTAACCTTAACATTACAGAAATACCCCTTAGATATACAAAAAGGGTGTACAATACAATACAGCATAATAATATTGTTCATCATAACTAATTTATAACTATGCCTTTTCCTTGTTCTTCTTCATGACACCTTCTCGCAACTTCGTCCCTAATTTGAAAAGTTTTATTTATAGTAAAAGTGGTGAGCAACAAGTTTGCCCATGCAAGTTAAGACATACAATAAAGGTATAGAAATCAATATCAATTGTTCTAACATTCTCACAATGCAAACAATAATCGATATGAAAAGAGTACAACGCTTTCAAGGTTTTCTACGATATTTCAATGAATAATCAAGAATTAATTCTATGAAATAGCAAAGTGGAATGTTTTTCGATTTATCTTTGAAAGCGATCCATTGGATCTAGAACTTCTACTTTCTGGGTATCTATCAAAGATTTACTTTGATACATACGTAGGAGTATCGTATAACCATAAAGATTAAATCATACCCCTACAAGTACTTAGAGTGACCAACTCCTTGTACCCTATATTATGCATAATACTTGTCGTGTCATATGTAATGGTCGAATATATCGACTTAAAATGTTCCCTTTATATAAAAGGTTGTTTTTCTCGGTCTTAGAATCAAAATTTTGATTTAACAACGAAAATACTGATGATTTCAAATTCTATTTACTTATCGATCTCAAGTTTGATCAGAAATAATTGGCATCGATCTATCAATAATAACAATTGAATTTTTTCTCGAATTTATCAAGTTCTAACAAATGTTTAGTCAGCCGTAATAATTAGCTAAGACATTTCTCAACATAATTTGACAATAAACAGGAATTATCTGTCTTTGTCAATTCTATCTTCTACGAATATGAATATCCAACAATAGTTATTCTACAAATGTATATTCTCGAATCAAGTAATTCAATTTGAATTATTAATCATGCACTAACTGCGAATAATCAACAATAAATTCCCTGGACATGGTATAATTAGCAATAATTAACCATTATAATAATTGAATGAATATAACTCAAGGTTGAGTTAGGAAACTTGCCTTCCGCGTTGATTACAGCTACACAATATAATTAACTTCGTTCGTAAGACCTATATTCAACAATGTCGGTCTCACAATTAACACAATCATTTATAACACGTAACACTGTATTTTACAATCAAACTTCTCCTAGACACATTACCACATAGCCACATTAGTGTTTATAACCTATATAAACACTTAACAAGTCTAACTAGTTTGGTCTGGTTGGACTTTGGTCCATTCTCGGTGTTCTGGTCACCCTATCCGACAATTAACACATTGATTGTCAATTAAACTTGGTCTCTAAGCTTCAATATTATTTTAGATAAGTCAAATATCGTTTATAATATTTTTCGGAAGCTTTTAATAATTTATAAACAATTATTATAATTTATAATAATTTTTCAAACACTTAAATCATTTTTAAATGATTTAATTATCAAATAATCTTATTATTATTAATATTTAATAATATAAAAATATTAATAACATACTTGTCAAAATATTAAAGTTATTATTAATAACTTAAAATATTTTTAAATCAACAATATTCTACTTAAATGATTTTTAAAATAATTAAAATCATTTTTAAATCATCACCATTAATATTTAAATATTAATGAAATTATTATCAAAATATTAAAAGTCATTAATTATAACTTAAAATATTTTTAAAACATTTTTCTCATTTTTAAATGATTTTTAAATCAATAAAATCATTTTTAATTCATTTATTTAATATAATAATTAAATAAATCTAATATCATTAATATTAATTTATTAATGAGAATTCTCCAAAAAATATTGAAAATTATATTTTATAATTTAAAATATTTTCTAACACTTTATTCTTATTTAAAATGATTTTTAAATCAATAAAATCATTTTTATCTTATTTATTTAATTTAATAATTAAATAAATCTAATATCATTAATATTAATTTATTAATGAAAATTCTCAAAAATATTAAAAGTTATATTTTTATAACTCAAAATATTTTAAATACATTATTCTTATTTAAAATGATTTTTCATAATATTAAATTATTTTTCTAATTTATTTAATTTATTTAATTATACTTTTTAATATTTAAATAAATAAATTAAATATCATTAATATTTAAATAATTATAAATATTAAAGAAAAACGAAGGTAATATATTAAGATTATTGAGATAGTAAAGAGCGTAGATTTCAAGATTTTATGAAGGATTTATACCTGAAGTTAAGATCTTTTATAGAAAAGATGTTTATTGAAGAGATGACAGGAGTTGGAATCGAAATAAAAGCGAGGTATCCTCACCTTTTCGAAACACCTGAAGACGTCACGCCAATTTCGAGGACGAAATTTCATAAGGAGGGAGGTTGTAAGACCCCAACTTTTTAATGAATAAAATTAAATTTCCTTTATTTATTATTGTGATTAATAAGGTGTTAATTTGATATAATATTTTGGTTATGGGTGAAATGTGCAAAATTTTCAAAATAAGCAAAGTGGTTATAAAATATTCATTTGTTTGGGAATATTCGTTTGGTCGTGGAATATTCTTTACGTAGGGAATATTAAATGCACTGTAGCATGTACCATTTGTGGGCCCCATAACGGATATATCTGTCGGATGAAGAAGACGACAAAATTGAATAACAGCGTAGTTATTCTAATTAACCCCGTTGGAATACCGGTGGTTAAAATACAAGAATATTTGGCGTGGTTACTGATGACACCAGATTACACAAGATTGTTGAATTATTGATTCTTACGTGAAGGCACTACTCAATAATTATTTACGGTAATTCTTTATTCAATATTTTATTTTATTGGTTCAATAATTTGCTGCGTTGATATTTTATAATATTGTTGTTTCAATAATTGTCATCTTGCACATTATCTCCATTATCGGATCAATAATTCATATTATTTGGAATAATATTATTAGATAGCATTATTGGCAATGTCTAGAAAGTTACATCGAGGAGAGGTTTGGTCACCTAATTGTGCGCCAGTAAGGAGAAATCCTTATTGGAAAACCCCCTCTTTCCTGGGAACTGCCTGGTTGTCATAATTGTGATTCTGTAATATTATTTGTGAATAATTAATTATTGATTCATATGATAAGGAAATATTTATTTTATGTGAATATAAATGTTGGATATATTTATTGTGGTTAAAAATGATGGAGTTAATGTTGAGGTGTTTTATCAGTATTTTTGTCGGAATGGAGGTATTAAAAATCAAATAAGGGTTTTTGAGATATATTGCGGGGTTATAATTTTTAATCCGACCGTTGGATCGTGGTAATTTTTGGATATGTTATACATATATAAGTTGAGTATATTTTCATAAATTTTGAACCGTTAAAAATGAACGTATGATTTGTTATGAATTTTACGAGATGACTGGTTCAGAAATTGTTGAAGTTGCGGAATTTATCATTTTGGTAGAAAATTCTAGAATTGGTGGGCCCCACTTTTGGTTGGTAAAAATGTGCTGAGATTTTTATTCAAATGTGGTGGGTGGGAATAAGTGAGTAAATCCATCAAGTTCTTGGAGGTCAGTCCTTGATTGTGCTAACAATTTCCTATAAATAGAGGGCTAAGTTAGAATTGAAAATCACACCAGAAACAAGTTTTCTCTCTTTCTCTCTCTAGATTATTGAGTGTATTTTGTGAGTATTTAGATACTTTGTGAGTTTCTAGTCATTAGTGCAAGTATCCTTCAGCCTTACACCGATATTCCTATCGTAAGACTTGATATTTTGAGGTAAGGATGTTATTTTCTTCTTAAAATGATATTTTCTTCAATATCATTATCGCCAAATATTAGTATAAACTTTTATCAAATTTAGAACTTTTTGTGTCTGGGGTTACTATTCACGATATCTGACTATTCACGAATACTGACTATTCAATTTAGAAAAATGAAATTTTCTTCTTTTTGTCCAAGTTGTTTATTATGGTTACTATCTTTGATTGTATCCATGTTTTGATCTTTATTTTTGAATTCTTCTTCAAAATTGGTTATATTGGAGTATTATTGAACTTGGATAATGTGACGCCCCCAAAATAGGTATACATCACCTATTCTGAGTTGTCAATACATGGTATGTAAAACAACTACAACTTTATTATTACAATGGTAAAAGCGTGAGTTTGAATACAAATATTATCTTACAAACAATATCTATACTCAAATAAATCCTCATCACATTTATTGATACATTATTTTACAAAAATGGTGAGGACTACTAAACAATCCTTTCTAAAACCTTCATTCCATACCCCGACTAGCATACTCGCTATATTCTCGCCCCTGAGAAAAATGGAACAAAAAGGAAAAGGGTGAGCTCAACTAGCTCAGTAAAGAATATTATGACTAAGATAATATACAACAAATTATCGTTAGTCTTCAACAGGGAAAAATCTAATAGAATACAATAGACAACAAATTTTAAATCAATATTACAGTGAAATAATAATTCATTAGAAGAGTTAAGTAGAGAATGCAAACTACTATCTTCTATGTATGAATTTAAAAGTTCATCGCTCATCTTTTATCCTGTAACATCAATCAATATACATCCGAATCAAATATTCATCTTTGCACTACGTGCCAAAGATATTCATCACCGGGTCATGTTCATTTAAACACTGCTCATCTTTGCACTACGGCCAAAGATATTCTTCAGAAATCATTCATCTTTGCACTACAGCCAAAGATATTCTTAAGAAATCATTCATCTTTGCACTACAAAAGCCAAAGATATTTCATAATATCATCATTTAAGACCGAGGATGATGAAAAATATTTTTTTTTAAAGAAAGGAATCCGGTGAAACAAAATGACAAGGATTAAGGATTAAGGATTCGTACTTGGTTTTATATCGCGTCAAAAATACCTCAAAAATAATCATAGTGGTGTAAAATTCAAGAATGATCAAAAACATGGATACAATCGAGTTAGTATCCGAATAGATGTTTTGGACGAAAAGAAGAAACTTTATTTTTCTATTGAATAGATCAGATATCGTGAATAGTGCCGTGATATCGTGAATAAGTAACTCGACACCAAAAGATAGAAATTCCACAAAAACATCTTCACACTTCATGAATAGTATCGTGAATAGTAATCGTGAATAAGAATCGTGAATAGTAACTCATGAATAGTAACCCATGAATAGTAACTCTCGGCATGAAAAAGTTCCAAATTTGATAAAACTTCGGATCAATATTTCAAAAGATAATGATATTGAAGAAATAATATCATTCTGAAAAAATAATATTCCTTACCTCGAAAGATCAAGACTTCTAGCTGTAATACGGTATAGTCTTTGAAGGAACTTGCACCGATCTAGCAATACTCAAAGTATACTCAAAATACTCACAAGAATACGCTCAATAATATAGAGAGAAAACTTCATTTTCGTGTGATTTTCAATTCTAACCCAAGACCCTATTTATAGAAATTGCTTAGAACACCAAAGCGAAAATTTATTAAATATTATTATATTTTTCAAAATCCTCACACGCGACACTCAACCATCAGCCACACATGTAGCCCACCTCTCAAAAAGTAAGAAAACGCGTTTTTTGTAATTTAAATTATTTTAAACTTCCAAAAATTAATTATTTTAGAACTTGAACTTCAATAATTCATAATAAATAGCCCTTTCATCAGAAAATTGAATCTTGCGAGTTTTATAGGAAATTCAATTCTCTACAACTTTGCGTAAGAAAGTTTTCCAAATTCCAAATAGAAATTGACCGAAATCCACAAACGGGCAATTTTACAGCTATAATCAAATTTCAATCGATAAATGGGGTCCACCGACATGTTTAACATGTTTTAAACATTTATTGCAACAAAATACTCTTCCTCCTCGATATACTCATATATCCCACATTCGTTGTAAAAATATCATAGTTAATATATTATTAAAATAATATATTTAAATGAATTATTTTATCGAGAAAAGATAAAATATTAATTTTCAACAATTGTCATTTTTAAAAATTTTCTCCATCTATATCCACATAAAATCAATATTTTCCTCATCATATAAATCAATAATTAATTATTCACAAATAATATTACAGAATCACAATATTGACAACCGTGCGGTTCCTCAGAGAAAGGGGCTTTCCAATAAGAATTTCTTCTTCTTGGCGCAATTAGGTGACCAAACCTCTCCTTAGATGTAACTTTCTAGACATTGCCAATAATGTTATCTAATAATATTATTGAGATAATATGAATTATTGCTTCGATAATGAAAATCTACGTGTAATGACAATTATCAAACAACAAAGAATATAAAATATCAACGCAGCAATTATTAACTCAATAAAATTTGAGCAAGAATTCATCGTAACCATTATTGAGTAGTGCCTTCACGTAAGAATCAATAATTGGTGCAATACTGGTAGTGCTTGTTCAACAACGCCATTAGTGTGTTTTAACCACCGGGTATTCCAACAAGATAATCTGTGAATAACTACGCTGATTATTTAAAAACAACTTATATTTGTCGTTTTCTTCATCCAATCGCTTTCGTTATGGGGCCCACACATGGCATTCGCTAGGCCGTTGCACGAATATTCCCGACAAAGATTTAATATTCCACAACCAAACGAATATTCCCGACGATAATGAATATTTTATAACCACTGCTTATTTTGAAATATTTGCGTATTTAACCCTTAACTATCCACATTAATCAAATCAACCCTTACTATTTCAAAATAATAAATAAAGGAAATTCCTTTTATTTAAAAATTTTGGTCTTACTGAGATAAACTGTAATCTGAATCTCTAATATTTGTTATTTTGTTTCTTTGGATTCGCCTTTAAAATATTTTTCATCATCCTCGGTCCTAAATGATGATATTAATGAATATCTTTGGCCCGTAGTGTAAAGATGAATGATTACCTAATAAATATCTTTGGCCATAGTGCAAAGATGAACAGTGTTGAGATGATACATGACTAATCTGGTGATACAAAATGAATATCTTTGGCTGTAGTGCAAAGATGAATATTTGATTCAAGATGAATATTGATTGATGTTACAGGGATAAAATATTGATGATGGACTTTTAAATCTTAGAAGATAGTAGAATTCTTTCTCTACTTAACTCTTCTAATGGATTGTTATTTCCGCTGCAGTTGTTGATCTAAAACTTGTTGTCTATTATATTTTATCAGATTTTCCTTGTTGAAGACTAACAATAATTTGTTGTATATTATCTTACTCATAATATTTTTTACTGGGCTAGTTGAGCTCACCCTTTTTGTTCCATTTTTCTCAGGAGGTGAGAATATAGCGGGAACTAGTCGGGGTGCAGAGTGATGTTTTCAGTCAGTGGTGTTAGCAGTCCTCACTATTTTATAAAATAGTGTGATAATAATTGTAATAAGGACTCATTTTGAGTTTGAATACTCTGTAGTAGAAAATATTTGTATTCAAACTCACAGTATTGGGTTGTTGTATTTTATACAACAATTGTATTAATGAAGTTGTAGTTGTTTCTGTACTAAGTTTTTGGCGACTCATAATGGGTGATGTATACCTTTTTGGGGTCGTCACAGTTGGTATCAAAGCTTAGGGATATGATCCATGGCTGAGATGTGAGACAAGAACTAGGAGGGGAGAGACGGGGAATTCCTTCGCTAGTATGACCTGACTAAGTTTATTTGGTGTTTATTTGGTCGGTCAAAGTATAGGGATAATATATGACATGACTATTAACCCTTGTTTTATGGCAGTATTTAAGAATGGCAGCTGAGAACGTTAATAATGGAGTAAATCAGACCGTGGAGACACCTTTGATCATCACCCAGGGGAACGTGCAACAGGAAGGCAATATTCCTCCTGTAAACAACACTACCGAACAAATGATGAATGATGGGATGTTTAGAAGTTTTTTGCGGTTCATACAAAACTAGACGAGGGAGACTCGTGCACAAAATACGGGTGGAAATGCTAGAAATGCACGGCTTGTCACAGTCAAGCAATTCAAGGAGTTGGGACCACCAGAATTTAAGGGAAAGCCGGATCCGATCATGGCGGAAATGTGGGTCAAGCAAATTACCAAGATATTCGATGTCTTGGGATGTACGGAGGAACAGAAGGTTCCATTCGCCACCTTTATGTTCCATGGTGAGGCGCGGACTCTTTGGTGAGATGCGCAGGCGTACTTGACCCGCACTCAACATGTCTTGGGAAACATTTCAGAAACTATTCAATGACAAGTACTTTTCTGAAAGTATTCGTCATATGAAAGAGGTGGAGTTTATCAGACTGGAACAAAACAATATGACGGTGTCCCAGTACGAGGCGAAGTTTGCAGAGTTATCCAGGTTTGCACCTTATTTGGTCGAAAATGAGGAACGAATGACAAGGATGTTTCTGAGAGGTCTAAAGCCCGAGATTCGATAATATCTTATCTCTCATAAATTTTCTTTATATTCAGATGTTGTAAACATGGCTCAATTATTAGAGCGAGATAATGAGTATGTTCAACCAAGGGACCACAACCAGGGTCATACCGGTGGTGGCAGTCATCGAAGCAATAAAAACCAGCAGGGAGGAAAACATTCGGACAAAAGCGGTAACCACTCTGGTGGTAATCGTGGCCGTGACAATAGAAGGAGCGAGTCGGGAGGAGATTTCAAGAAGAGAAGGTACAACAATGATAACGTGAAGACATCAGCACAAACATCAACTGTTTTTAGGGGAGGAGAACGAGCACCGGTCGTTTGTTACAAATGCGAGAAGGAGGGACACATCAGCCCAAACTGCCCACAATAATCCAAGGTGTGTTATAACTGTGGAAAGGAAGGTCATATAGCTTGAGATTGTTTAGTTGTGAAACCAAGTTCAACAGGGATGGTGACTCCAAAGGCTGTCCTGGACAAGTCAAAGTCGGTGGTTCCTGGAAGGGCGTTTGTCGTGACTGCACAAAACGTGAGGAACCCGAACGAGGTGATCACTGGTAAGCTAATCTTGAACTCTTGCGAAGTTTATACCTTACTAGATACCGGTTCTACCCATTCTTTTACCTCTCGCTTGTGCTCAACGCGTTTAAACTTGACTCAGGAGAAATTGGACTTTACTTATCTCATTGAAACTCCGTTGGGTGAAACCTTCGTTACATCTACAGTTTATAAATCTTGCATGATCCAAGTTGGCACTATCACATTACCTGTTGATCTTATCTCTTTAAAGATACTTGCTTTTGATGTGATTTTAGGAATTGATTGGTTAACCACTCATCATGCTAAAATTAATTGTTTTCGTAAAGTTGTTAGTTTTCATATTCCTAACCAACCTATCATACGAATTCAAACTACTAAACCACTAAAATCAGTCACTGTTATATCAAGCCACAAAGCTATTCATTTATTGAAAAACGGATGTCAAGCTTTCTTAGCCCATGTTATGGATTTGAACAAAGACAAGTCAGATTTGAATAATATTTCTATTGTTAGAGAATTTCCTGATGTATTTCCTGAAGAGCTTCCCGGTCTACCCCCAGAACGTGATGTTGAATTCTTTATTGACCTTGAACCTGGTACAAAGCCCATTTCTAAAACCCCATATCGAATGGCTCCTATTGAACTTCAGGAGTTAAAGGTTCAACTATAGGAGTTGTTGGACATCGGTTTTATTCGTCCTAGTACATCTCCTTGGGGTGCTCCTGTGTTATTCGTAAAGAAGAAAGATGGGAGTATGCGACTTTGTATCGACTACCGAGAATTGAATCATGTCACTATCAAGAATAGGTATCCGCTACCTCGCATTGATGACCTGTTTGACGTGTTGCAAGGAGCACAATTCTTTTCAAAGATCGATCTTCGTTCTAGATATCATCAGCTGAAGATTAAAACTGAGGATATTCCAAAGTCTGCCTTCAGAACTCGGTACGGGCATTATGAATTCTTAGTCATGTCTTTTGGATTGACTAATGCTCCTGCTGCTTTCATGGATATGATGAACTGTGTATTCGAGGAATATTTGGATCAGTTCGTTGTTGTCTTTATTGATGACATCCTCATCTATTCCAAAAGCCGTGAAGATCATGAGCACCATTTGAAGCTGGTACTGCAAAGGCTTCGTGATAACAAACTATATGCCAAGCTGAAGAAATGTGAGTTCTGGCTTGAGGAAGTAGCATTCCTTGAGCATGTGGTGTCAAAACATGGAGTATCTGTCGACCCGACGAAGATTGAAGCCATACAAAATTAGGAGCAACCGAATTCGGTGACCGAAGTACGTAGCTTTCTGGGCTTAGCTGGTTATTATCGGAGATTCGTGGAAGGATTTTCTCGAATCGCTACTCCGTTAACTCAGCTGACTCATAAAGATATAAAATTTGGTTGGAGCGAGGATTGTGAGAAGAGTTTTCAAGAACTCAAGATGAGACTCATTTCGGCACATGTTCTGACAATACCATCTGGTTCGGATGGATTTGTTATCTACAGCGATGCTTCGGGCAAAGGGTTAAGATGTGTTCTCATGCAACATGTGAAAGTCATAGCCTATGCCTCGCGACAACTCAAAGAATATGAAAGGAATTATCCTACTCATGATTTGGAGTTAGCAGCAGTCGTTTTCACGTTGAAGATCTGGAGACACTACCTGTATGGGGAGAAAGTGGAGATCTATACAGATCATAAAAGCCTCAAATATTTCTTCACCCAAAAGGAACTCAACATGCTAAGAACGACGTTGGCTCGAAATTTGTTGAAAGATTACGATCATACCATCCAATATCATCTTGGAAAAGCAAACGTAGTAGGCGATTTATCGAGTAGAAGATCATATGCGGGTATGAGTGCAATGTTGTTAACACAAAGGCCCATTTTGTATGACTTGCAAAGGATGGAGATAGAGATGAAGGCTCCAAGTACCCATGTAATGATATCAAACATACGAATAGAACCGACTTTAATCGATAAAGTTAAAGCTGCTCAAGCTACGGACATGGAGCTAATGCGTATGAAGAAGAAAGTGCAAGAAGGTGCTATTCCAGAAGCAAGAATTGATGAAGAAGGAATACTTCGAGTCAACTCCAGACTTTGTGTTCCTAATGATTCTGACTTGAAGCATAGAATTATGATGGAGGCACACAACACACCATTTGTAATTCATCCTGGGAGTACCAAAATGTATCATGATCTTCGACATACATTTTGGTGGAGCAATATGAAAAGAGAGATCATGGAGTTTATCTCGAGGTGTTTAACTTATCAACGTGTAAAGGCGGAGCATCAAATGCCAAAGGGTCCATTAAAACCACTTGAGATTCCGAAATGGAAGTGGGAACAGATTATTATGGATTTCGTTACGGGTCTTCACAAGGTCTCTCAAGGCATAAATGTGATTTGGGTTATTGTTGATAGATTAACCAAGTCTACCCATTTCTTGCCTATACGTGAGACTTATTCCCTTGAACGTCTTGCTAATATGCATGTAAATGAGATTGTAAGATTGCATGGCATGCCAGTATCCATAGTTTCAGATCGTGACCCAAGATTCACTTCACGATTTTGGGTTAGCTTGCAGAAAGCTATGGGCATGGATTTACTGGTTCGATTCAAGCATACCATCCTCAAAGCAGACGGACAATCGAAGAGGACTATTCAAACTCTTGAAGATCTATTAAGACTCTGTGTCCTAGATTTCAAAGGGAGTTGGGATAAGTACCTACCATTGGTGGAATTCTCCTACAACAACAGTTATCAGGCAAGTATAGGTGTGGCTCCATTTGAAGCATTGTATGGAAGAAAATGTTGTTCTCCAGTATGTTGGGACGAGGTGGGTGAAGCAACATTGTTGGGACCAGAGTTGGTACGAATGACTACAGAGAAGATCTAAATGATTCGACAACGTATACAAACGGCACAGGATCAACAAAAGAGTTATGCGGATCTTCATCGGAAGGACGTGGAATTTAATATTGGGGATCATGTATTGTTACGTGCTGCACCATGGAAGGGATTTACAAGATTTGGGAAGAGAGGAAAGCTAAATCCAAGATTTGTTGGTCCATTTGAGATTCTTGACCGAATAGGAAATGTGGCCTATAGACTCGCATTACCTCCAAGTATGTCTCGTGTTCATAATGTTTTTTACATATCTATGCTTCGTAAATATGTTAAAGACCCGAACCACATTATTGAGTTAGAACCAGACGAGATAGCTGAAGATTTAACGTACGAGGAAGTACCTGTTAAGATCTTGGATAATAAAGAGCATGTCCTACGCACGAAGGTTATACCACAAGTTAAGGTTTTGTGGAAAAACCATGCTATTGAAGAGATGACTTGGGAGTTAGAATCAGAAATGAAAGCGAGGTATCCTCACCTTTTTGAAACACCAGGTACGTACGTCAATTTCGAGGACGAAATTTCATAAGGAGAGGGGGTTGTAAGACCCCAACTTTTTAATGAATAAAATTAAATTTCCTTTATTTATTATTGTGATTAATAAGGTGTTAATTTGATATAATATTTTGGTTATGGGTGAAATGTGAAAAAATTTCAAAATAAGTAAGTGGTTATAAAATATTCATTTGTCGGGGAATATTCGTTTGGTCGTGGAATATTCTTTCTGTCGGGGAATATTCGTACGACGGCGCAGCCATTTGTGGGCCCCATAACGGATAACGGTCGGATGAAGAAGACGATAAAATCGAATAACGGCGTAGTTGTTACCGTTAACCCTGTTGGAATACCCGGTGGTTAAAATACAGTAATACGCGTGGTTTGCGACAAGAACACCAGATCAAGACAAGATTGTTGAATTATTGATTCTTACGTAAGAAGGCACTACTCAATAATTGTTACAGTAATCATCACTTAGGTTGCGCGCAATGGTCGATATACGACTTAAAATGTTCCCTTTATATAAAAGGTTGTTCTTCTCAGTCTCAGAATCAAAATTTTGATTTAACAACGAAATACTGTGATTTCAAATTCTATTTACTTATCGATCTAGCCGAAATAATTGGCATCGATCTACCAATAACAATTGAATTTTTTTCTTGAATTTATCAAGTTCTAACAAATGTTCGTCTAGCCAGAATAATTAACTAAGACATTTCTCAACATAATTTGACAATAAACAGGAATTATCTGTAGTGTCAATTCTATCTTCTACGAATATGAATATCCAACAACAGTTATTCTACAAATGTATATTCTCCAAATCAGTAATTCAATTTGAATTATTAATCATGCACTAACTGCAAATAATTAACAATAAATTCCCTAGACATGGTATAATTAGCAATAATTAACCATTATAATAATTGAATGAATATAACTCGAGGTTGAGTTAGGAAACTTGCATTAAGCGTTGATTCTGACTCTACACAATATAATTAACCCGCTCAGTAAGACCTATATTCAACAATGTCGGTCTCACAATTAACACAATCATTTATAACACATAACACTGTATTTTACAATCAAACTTCTCCTAGACACATTACCACATAGCCACATTAGTGTTTATAACCTATATAAACACTTAACAAGTCTAACTAGTTTGGTCTGGTTGGACTTTGGTCCATTCTCGGTGTTCTGGTCACCCTATACGACAATTAACACATTGACTGTCAACTAAATTTGGTCTCTAAGCTTCAATATTATTTTAAATAAGTCAACTATCGTTTATAATATTTTTCAGAAGCTTTTAATAATTTATAAACAATTATTATAATTTATAATAATTTTTCAAAAACTTAAATCATTTTTAAATAATTTAATTATTAAATAATCTTATTATTATTAATATTTAATAATATAAAAATATTAATAACATACTTGTCAAAATATTAAAGTTATTATTAATAACTTAAATTATTTTTAAATCAACAATATTCTACTTAAATGATGTTTAAAATAATTAAAATCATTTTTAAATCATCACCATTAATATTTAAATATTAATGAAATTATTATCAAAATATTAAAAGTCATTAATTATAACTTAAAATACTTTTAAAACATTTTTCTCATTTTTAAATGATTTCTAAATCAATAAAATCATTTTTAATTCATTTATTTAATATCATAATTAAATAAATCTAATATCATTAATATTAATGAGAATTCTCCAAAAAATATTGAAAATTATATTTTATAATTTAAAATATTTTCTAACACTTTATTCTTATTTAAAATGATTTTAAATCAATAAAATCATTTTTATCTTATTTATTTAATTTAATAATTAAATAAATCTAATATCATTAATATTAATTTATTAATGAAAATTCTCCAAAAATATTAAAAATTATATTTTATAACTCAAAATATTTTAAATACATTATTCTTATTTAAAATGATTTTTCATAATATTAAATCATTTTTCTCTAATTTATTTAATACACTAATTAAATAAATTAAATACTTTTAATATTTAAATAATTATAAATATTAATGAAAAATAGTCCAATTAAAGAAAAATAATATTCCACATTATTGAGTTAGAACCAGACGAGATAGCTGAAGATTTAACGTACGATGAGGTACCTGTTAAGATCTTGGATAGTAAAGAGCATGTCCTACGCACGAAGGTTATACCACAAGTTAAGGTTTGTGGAAAAACCATGCTATTGAAGAGATGACCTGGGAGTTGGAATCAGAAATAAAAGCGAGGTATCCTCACCTTTTCGAAACACCAGGTACGTACGTCAATTTTGAGGACGAAATTTCATAAGGAGGGGAGGTTGTAAGACCCCAACTTTTTAATGAATAAAATTAAATTTCCTTTATTTATTATTGTGATTAATAAGGTGTTAATTTGATATAATATTTTGGTTATGGGTGAAATGTGCAAAATTTTCAAAATAAGCAAGTGGTTATAAAATATTCATTTGTCGGGGAATATTCGTTTGGTCGTGGAATATTCTTTTACATTAGGGAATATTAAATTTATTTGCGCATGACCATTTGTGGGCCCCATAACGGATAACGGTCGGATGAAGAAGACGACAAAATTGAATAACGGCGTAGTTGTTACCGTTAACCCTGTTGGAATACCCGGTGGTTAAAATACAGTAATACACGTGGTTACAAGAAAGACACCAGTATTACCTGCATAAGTATTGTTGAATTATTGATTCTTACGTAAGAAGACACTACTCAATAATTGTTACAGTAATTACTGTTCAATATTTTATTTTATTGGTTCAATAATTGCTGCGTTGATATTTTATAATATTGTTGTTTCAATAATTGTCACTGCACATTATCTCCATTATCAGATCAATAATTCATATTATTTGGAATAATATTATTAGATAGCATTATTGGCAATGTCTAGAAAGTTTTGTCAAGGAGAGGTTTGGTCACCTAATTGTGCGCCAGTAAGGAGAAATCCTTATTGGAAAACCCCCTCTTTCCTGGGAACTGCCTGGTTGTCATAATTGTGATTCTGTAATATTATTTGTGAATAATTAATTATTGATTCATATGATAAGGAAATATTTATTTTATGTGAATATAAATGTTGGATATATTTATTGTGGTTAAAAATGATGGAGTTAATGTTGAGGTGTTTTATCAGTATTTTTGTCGGAATGGAGGTATTAAAAATTAAATAAGGGTTTTTGAGATATATTGCGGGGTTATAATTTTTAATCCGACTAGTTGGATCGTGGTAATTTTGGATATGTTATACATATATAAGTTGAGTATATTTTCATAAATTTTGAACCGTTTAAAATGAACGTATGATTTGTTATGAATTTTACTGAGATGATTTGGTTCGTAAATTGTTGAGAAGTCATGGAATTTATCATTTTGGTAGAAAATTCTAGAATTGGTGGGCCCCACTTTTGGTTGGTAAAAATGTACTGAGATTTTTATTCAAATGTGGTGGGTGGGAATAATAGTGAGTAAAGCCATCGGAGTTGCGGTCGTGTCGCTTGCTGCGTGCTAACATTTTCCTATAAATAGAGGGCTAAGTTAGAATTGAAAATCACACCAGAAACAAGTTTTCTCTCTTTCTCTCTCTAGATTATTGAGTGTATTTTGTGAGTATTTAGATACTTTGTGAGTTTCTAGTCATTAGTGCAAGTATCCTTCAGCCTTACACCGATATTCCGATCAGAAGTACTGATATTTTGAGGTAAGGGATGTTATTTTCTTCTTAAAATGATATTTTCTTCAATATCATTATGCCGAAATATTAGTATAAACTTTTTATCAAATTTGGAACTTTTTGTGTCGGGGTTACTATTCACGTATACGGCACTATTCACGAATACGGCACTATTCACAGAAAAATGAAATTTTCTTCTTTTTGTCCAAGTTGTCTATTATGGTTACTATCTTTGATTGTATCCATGTTTTGATCTTTATTTTTGAATTCTTCTTCAAAATTGGTTATATTGGAGTATTATTGAACTTGGATAAACTGTAATGTCTGAATCTCTAATATTTGTTATTTTGTTTCTTTGGATTCGTTCCTTTAAAATATTTTTCATCATCCTCGGTCCTAAATGATGATATTAATGAATATCTTTGGCACAGTAGCAAAAGATGAATGATTACCTAATAAATATCTTTGGCCATAGTGCAAAGATGAACAGTGTTGAGATGAACATGACTAACCTGGTGATACAAATGAATATCTTTGGCACAGTAGTGCAAAGATGAATATTTGATTCAAGATGAATATTGATTGATGTTTGAGGATAAAATATTGATGATGGACTTTTAAATCTTAGAAGATAGTAGAATTCTTTTCTACTTAACTCTTTTAATGGATTCTTTATTTACTGCTGCAGTTGTTGATCTAAAACTTGTTGTCTATTATATTTTATCGATTTTCCTGTTGAAGACTAACGATAATTTGTTGTATATTATCTTAGTCATAATATTTTTATTGGGCTAGTTGAGCTCACCTTTTTGTTCATTTTTTCTCGAGAGGCGAGAATATAGCGGGAACTAGTCTAAAAGTGTGAGTGATGTTTTCGATCGGTGGTGTTAGCGATCCTCACTATTTTATAAAATAGTGTGATAATAATTGTAATAAGGACTCCTTTTGAGTTTGTATACTCTCTAGTAGAGAATATTTATATTCAAACTCACAGTATTGGGTTGTTGTATTTT
Source organism: Panax quinquefolius (assembly GCA_020205615.1). Classification (NCBI taxonomy): domain Eukaryota; kingdom Viridiplantae; phylum Streptophyta; class Magnoliopsida; order Apiales; family Araliaceae; genus Panax; species Panax quinquefolius. The sequence continues at coordinate 8,471,473 of CM035165.1, read as the reverse complement.
ACACAACAATTGTATTAATGAAGTTGTAGTTGTTTCTGTACCAAGTTTTTGGCGGCTCATAATGGGTGATGTTGTAAAACCCCGAATTTTATGAAATAAAAGTATTCAATTTTTCTTATAATTACTATTCAGTAAATGTTTAAATTGATAAAAGTTAAATTTAAGGGTGATATATGAATTTTTTTTAAAATACACAAGTGGTTATAAAATATTCATTTATCAGGGTATTCGTTTGGTCGTGGAATATTCTTTCTGTCGGGAAATATTTGTACGACGACGCAGCTATTTGTGGGTCCCATAACGGATAACTGTCGGATGAAGAAAATGACAAAATTTAGTTTTTATAAATAACGGCGTAATGGTTACCGTTAACATTGTTGGAATACCCAGTGGTTAAAATACAGTAATACGCGTTATTGCATAGTAGCACATGGTATTGCACAGTATTTTTAAAATTATTGATTCTTACGTAAGAAGGCACTACTTGATAATGGTTATAGTAATTACTGTTCAATATTTTATTTTATTTATTCAATAATTGCTACGTTGATATTTTATATTATTGTTGTTCAATAATTGTCACTGCACAGTATCTCAAATATCAGATCAATAATTCATATTATTTGAATAATATTATTAGATAGCATTATTGGCAATGTCTAGAAAATTCTGTCAATGAGAGGTTTGGTCACCTAATTGCGCGCCAGTAAGGAGAAATCCTTATTGGAAAGCCCCCTCTTTCCTGTGAACTACCTGATTGTCATAATTGTGATTCTGTAATATTATTTGTGAATAATTAATTATTGATTTATATGATAGGAAAATATTTATTTGATGTGGATATAAATGATGGATTTATTTATGTGGTTATAAATGAAGGAATTAATTTTGAGGTATTTTATCAGTATTTTGTCGGATTAGAGGTATTAAAAGATCAAATCGGTGTTCTTACAGCTTTATTGTGTGAGTTATAATATTTAATCCGACCGTTGGATCGTTGTGATTTTTGGATATGTTATACATATATAAGTTGAGTATATGTCCACAAATTTTGAACCGTTAAAAATGAACGAATGATTTGTTATGAATTTTAAGAGGTGACTGATTCAGAAATTAGGTTTATAAATGATTTTGGTGGAAAATTCTAAAAATGGGTGGGCCCCACTTTTAGTTGTTGGGGATGGTGGCTGATTTTTGGTGGGTGGAATATTAGCAGGTAAAGCCATCAGGTTGCAGGTTAAGTCTGCTTCGGCGTGCTAACATTTTCCCATAAATAGAGGGCTAAGTTAGAATTGAAAATCACACCAGAATTCATAAGTTTTCTCTCTTTTTCTCTCTAGATTATCGAGTGTATTTTGTGAGTATTTAGATACTTGGTGAGTTGTTATTCATCAGTGCAAGTTTCCTTCATACGTCATATCAGATATCCAAATGTAAGTCTTCGCTCTTTGAGGTAGGGGATAGTAAGGGATATTAAGGGATGTTATATTCTTCATAATGATGTTATTCTTTCAATATCATTATCTTTGAAATATAGGTATGGATTTTATTGTGGAATTTATACCTTTTTGAGTCGGGTTACTATTCACGTATCGACCTTATTCACGTGATACCAAGACTATTCATGTATATGGCACTATTTACGTATATGACATTATTTACGATCACGATACTATATATGAATCTGAAGTACTATTCATGAGTTACTTATTCACGAGTTACTATTCATGAGTTACTACTATTCACGAGTTACTATTCACTTCAGTACTATTCACTTACAAAAATTGGTTTCTTTTTCTGACCAAATTATCGTTGATTTATGATTGTTGCTCTTGAAAATAAATGCAGTTGTTGATCATATTGTTTTTATTATCATATATAACATTTTTATAACCGTGATGTTGAATTTCTCTTTCACTTGAGTGTAAAGATGGGTAGATTATTGGTATGAACGTGACTATGGGTTTTCTTTAGCCAGTAGTGCAAAGATGAATTGTGACTAGTATGATCATGACCATTGAATTTATAATTGAATATTTTTAGCTTAAATGCAAAGGTGAATTGATCAACATGGTTATAATTATGGTTTATATAGATTTTGAAATGATTATATATTTCTTTGAGATGTGAATATCTTTGGCCCGTAGTGCAAAGATGAATTATTGTTGAATATCTTTGGCCCGTAGTGCAAAGATGGCATGTTGAATATCTTTGGCCCGTAGTGCAAAGATGACCTGTTGTTGAATATCTTTGGCATGTAGTACAAAGATGACTTGTTGATGAATATTTTTGGCCCGTAGTACAAAGACAAATTTATTAGTATGATTATGAACATGAACTGTGATTTGGTATAACCATGATCTTTGATGTTTCAGGTGATGAAAATTATATTTGTCCTGGATTAGAAAAAGAAATTTAGAACTACAATTACGATTATGAGTTATACATGTGATTGTGGACAAGAATTGTTGATTGATGTTACAGGGATAAAACATTGCTTGTGACGCCCCCAAAATAGGTATACATCACCTATTCTGAGTTGTCAATACATGGTACAGAAACAACTACAACTTTATTATTACAACCGTAAAACTGTGAGTTTGAATACAAATATTATCTTCTAGACAATATCTACACTCAAATAAATCCTCATCACATTTATTGATACATTATTTTATAAAAATGGTGAGGACTACTAAACAATTCTTTCTAAAACCTTCATTCCATACCCCCGACTGTACTTTCATTTACATTCTCGCCTCCTGAGAAGAAAAATGGAACAACAAGGAAAAGGGTGAGCTCAACTAGCCCAGAGAAGAATATTATGACTAAGATAATATACAACAAATTATCATTAGTCTTCAACAGGGAAAAAAAACTAATAGAATACAATAGACAACAAGTTTTTAAACCAATATTCGCAGCGGAAATAATAATTCATTAGAAGAGTTAAGTAGAGAATGCAACTACTATCTTCTATGTATGAATTTAAAAGTTCGTCGTCTATCTTTTATCCCTGTAACATCAATCAACATACATCTGGAATCAAATATTCATCTTGCACTACGTGCCAAAGATATTCATCACGGGTCATGTTCATCTAAACACTGCTCATCTTTGCACTACACGGCCAAAGATATTCATCGATCGGTCATGTTCATCTCAACACTGCTCATCTTTGCACTATGGGCCAAAGATATTCATCAAGAAATCATTCATCTTGCACTACGTGCCAAAGATATTCAAAGAATATCATCATTTAGGACCGAGGATGATGAAAAAATATTTTAAAGGAAACGAATCCGATTGAAACAAAAGAACAATTATTAAGGATTCAGTATTTTAAACAATCCAAGTTCAAAAATACTTCATAAGTAATCGAGTGGAGTAAAATTCAAGAATGATCAAAACATGGATACAATCAAATTTAGTCTCCGTAATAGATATTTTGGACGAAAAGAAAATTTTCCATTTTTCGATGAATAGTGCCAGATTCGTGAATAGTGTCAGATACGTGAATAGTGCCGATAACGTGAATAGTAACTCGACACCAAAAGATAGAAATTCCACAAAAAAACATCTTCACACTTCATTAATAGTACTCGTGAATAGTAATTTGTGAATAGTAACTCATGAATAGTAACTCGTGAATAGTAACTCATGAATAAGTAACCCCGACATGAAAAGTTCCAACCAATATTTCAAAGATAATGATATTGAAGAAATAATATCATTTGAGAAGAAAATAACATCCCTTACCTCGAAAGACAAGACTTCTAGTTGAAACAGGATATAAAGCTATGACTTGAACTTATACTGTATGGCAATACTCAAAGTATACTCAAAATACTCACAAGAATACGCATTTCGATAATATAGAGAGAAAACTTCATTTTCCGTGTGATTTTCAATTCTAACCTAAGCACCCTATTTATAGGAAATCGCTTTAACACCAAAAGCAGAAAATTTAATATAATAATAATATATTATATATATATATATTCCACGCCAACCAAGACTCGACATAAGCATGTTTACAACATATGGGGGCCAACCAAAACAATAAAAACGTTTTTGTTGATATAAATAATTAAAACTTCCAAAAATCAATTATTTTGAGTTTTGAACTTCAATAATTCATAATAAATAGTCCTTTCATCAGAAAATTCGAATCTTGCGAGTTTTATAGGAAATTCAATTCTCTACAACTTTGCAGAAGAAAGTTTTCCAAATTCCAAATAAAAATTGATCAAAATCCACAAACCAAGCGATTTTAAAGTTATAATCAAATTTCAATCAATAAATGGGGTCCACCGACATGTTTAACATGTTTTAAACATTTATTGCAACAAAAATACTCTTCCTCCTCGTATACTCATATATCCCACATTCGTTGTAAAATATCACCGTTAATATATTATTAAAATAATATATTTAAATGAATTATTTTATCAAAAAAGATAAAATATTAATTTTCAACAATTGTCACATTAAAAATTTTCTCCATCTATATCCACATAAAATCAATATTTTCCTCATCATATAAATCAATAATTAATTATTCACAAATAATATTACAGAATCACAAGATCTTGGCAACCGGCCGCTCCTCAGAAAGAGGGGCTTCCAATAAGAATTTCTTCATCTTTGGCGCCGCAATTAGGTGACCAAACCTCTCCTTAGATGTAACTTTCTAGACATTGCCAATAATGTTATCTAATAATATTATTCAGATAATAAGAATTATTGCTTCGATAATGAAAAAATACCGTGTAATGACAATTATTGAAACAACAACAATATAAAATATCAACGCAACAATTATTAAATCAATAAAATCTTCGAGCAAGTAATTATCGTAACCATTATTGAGTAAAGTGCCTTCTTACGTAAGAATCAATAATTGGTGCAATACGTGTGTCTTATTGTTCAACAACGCGTAGATAGTGTGTTTTTAACCACCGGGTATTCCAACAAAGATAATACTTGATAATAACTACGCCGTTATTTATAAACAACTTATATTTGTCGCTTTCTTCATCCAATCGCTTTCAAGTTATGGGGCCCACAAAGATCGCTAAATGCCGCATTTAATATTCTCCGGATGACAAAGAATATTCCACGACTAAACGAATATTCTCCTAACAACAATGAGTATTTTATAACCACTTGCTTATTTGAAATATTTGCGTATTTTACCCATAACTATCCACATTAATCAAATCAACCCTTACTATTTCAAAATAATAAATAGAGAAAAATAAATTTCATTTATTAATATTTTGGGGTCTTACATTGTTGGTGGACTTTTAACATGGAGAAGATAGTAGACTTTATGGTCTATTTGACTCTTCTAATGGATTGCTCGTTCCGCTGCAACTATGGTTGAAAAGTTTTAGCATCTACCATATGTTCTAAATCTCTGATTTATTACTGATGAATGCTATTGATAATTTAATTATCTTTAGTCATGATATTCTTTACTGAGCTAGTTGTGCTCACCCTTTTGCTTCAAAATTCCTTTCGTGTGTACTGAGTGTATTTGGGTCGAAATGGGTAACAGGGGAATAGAACGGTGGTCATAATTTAGTAGTTATATTTGGTGAATCAACTAGGGTGAGGCAAACCCAACGTTGGAAGGGTGTTTTGCCACTATCATACAAGATGTCATGGTGACGTGTTATCCAAGGTTGGGATGTGAGTCACAATTGGTATATATTTGTATCAAAACTCACAGCATATGTGTTGTTGTATTTTGTACGACAATTGTTGTAATAAAATTGTAGTTGTTTTCTGTACCATGTATTTGGCGACTCAGAATGGGTTGGATGGAATGAACCTGTTTTGGGGTTGTCACAGATGTATACCTATTTTGGGGTCGTCACATGTATAGTCATGACCATTGATGATTACATGAATATCCTTGGCCGTGGAGCAGGGATGATTCGATTTTATTTATTAAGCTGAGTCTCAGCGATAAAAGTGATGAAAAACCTTTTAAATCATAGAAGATAGTAGATTTTATTCTCTACTTGACTCTTCTAATGAATTGCTTGTTCCGCTGTAATTAAACTTGATGTTTATTATATTTTATCAGTTTAACACCGTTGAAGGCTAATGATAATTTATTCTGCATTATCTTAGTCATAATATTTCTTACTGGGCTAGTTGAGCTCACCCTTTCTTTCACTATTCTCTTCAGGAAATGAGAACGTAGCTGGGACTAGTCGGGGAACAGAGTGATGATCCTAGATGGTGCATTAGTAGTCCTCACTATTCTATGAAATAGTGTGATAATAAATGTAATGATGACTCCATTGAGTGTGAATATTGTCTAGATGACAATATTTGTATTAAAACTCACAGCCTATGTTTTGTAGTATTTTACACGACTGTTGTATAATTAAGTTGTATTTATATTCAATACCTTGTATCTGGCGACTCAAGATGGGTGATGTATACCTGTTTTGGGGGCGTCACAGCCTAACTACATAGATTGTGATATTTTCGTCTACAAATACGTTGACTACTTTGTCAGGGGCAGTGTAAATATTCATAAATAAAAATGGTCCATAGAAGATTTAACGGTATTTTAATACCGAATTGCGTGGAAACTCTTTAGACGTCAACCCAGACTACTTCCAATGGATAATATCTAGATAAATGTTTTAACTCATAATTTGTGTACTAATTATGTTTTCATGTTTAGATAAATGTACATATGATATTTTCATGTTGTACCAAACAATTATTATATTACTATTATTAATATTATTATGCCTATTAATCATAGTAATACTAATACTAATAATAATATTATTATTACTATTACTATTACTATTATTAATATTATTATGACTATTAAACATAATAATACTAATATTGATATTATTATTACTAAGATTAATAATAATAATATGAATAGTATTATTATTATTAATATGTATTTACAAATTAATATGCATTTAGAAGGCAATGGGTAAACATAATTGTTTACCCATTACTATTACATGCATAAAGAGAATAATAATTAAAATAATTATTATTTTAAGCATGCATAATTATTATATATGTCCTTGAATTCTCAATTTTTTGCTTAAAATAATAATTATTTTAATTATTATTCTCTTTATGCATGTTTCTTAATCAAATACTATGAACTACAATTGTAGCTAATAATTGTATAGACGGAGACGATGAATAATCAGTAATTAGCTTAAACAACAAACAAGTGGGTAAAGGAGTTATAAAAAATTTTCAGGCTTTTCACTCCATACTAATTAATGATAATGGAATTAACATAATTGTAATAGTAATGGATAAACATTACAATAATTAACTTCTCAATGACATTAAAGTTTACTATTTCATGTATTACTATTACAAAAAATAATATTAATATTATTAATAATAATATGAATATTAATTTTAGAAGTATAGATGATAATATTACTACTACGAAATTACATAAACATAAGAATTAACTTCTCAAAGACATGCTCATTTTCATATTACAAAAAATATAGCATAAATAATACAACTGAGGGCTATTTTTTAGGCTCTGGAATCCCTAACACTCGATATTGATTGCGTTTATTATGGTCGATTTCAAAGTCACAAATTGCACATTTTTGATGAGGCTTAGAATCCACAATTTTCTGGAGTGCACTCTTTAATCTAAATTATTTTTTACGACCCTTTGTTTGAGAAATAACTGGCGGAAAAAACTTATCTTCTTTCGCTTACTCCTCTGCATCTTCATCGTCATTATCATAACCCATATCCAGAGGTGTATCTCCAACAGTGAGATCAATGTCATCATCTGCCATTTCAGTAATATTCTCATCCGGATCATACTGATCAACCAACGCTTTTCCTTGTGCATTCAAGTTAAGAAAAATTTTGTAACCTCGGACTGAGCAAGCAGCTTTGCTGGCTAACTCATGGTAATCACTCATCAAATGATTAAAATGCATTGCTTGATCTTTTTTAAAGTCAGCAGTTGTTGGGCTAAAGAGTAATTCTTCAACATCACTCTTGTTCGCGTTTCTTGTACACCGAAGAAGAATCACGTTGCTCAGAATTTTGGAAATACTCTTAAACATGAAATATCTCAAGATGTGTCTGCATAATTCACCAGAATGAGAAAACATTTGATAATTACATGTTACCGACCCCAGCTAACAATTGTTGATAATTTCTTTACATCTTCCACCATTTTCAGTTGCATCTATCCTATACACTGCATAAACCTTTGTATCAACCCCACACAACTCACTAACTTTACTAACCTTGTAATTCACGGAATCGACGCATTGACATTGGAAAGGTCTAAACATCTCTTTTGTGTACACCTGCGCAACATGCACTTCCAAAGATGACCCGAGTACCATATTCCTCTTTCGATGTTTTGTTATGTAGTCAGCCTTCCTCTCTTTGATAAATTATTTTTCTATAGCTTTTTGACTCTGCACTACAAATTCTTTCATGCTTGTTGAAGCATTGATAAACTCATCAAAAATATTGTTCATGCTCTCGCTTCTTCCAATGGTTGTCATTCCTGCGACAAAATATTTCTTTGTATACGCAGGAATCCATTTCTCTCATACATCATACAAACTTCTAAGCCACTCATTGTTATACAATTCATAATTCCTCATCAGAATCTACCAACGCTCTTCAAACTCCCCAATGGACAATGAATTATACATACAATTGTTAAAATGGTCTTTGAAGGATGGGTGCTCAGAATAAATATGATGCAATTTCTTAGGAAATTTTTTGTTAATATGCCAAGAACACAATAAGTGATAAGTAAAAGGGATTACATTAGTAATATCATTACTCATGTCTTTGTCTTGATCAGTGATGATGGTTATAGGTGTCTTGTAGTCCATGACTTCGAGCCATATATCTAATACCCAAACAAAAGTGTCCTCTATCTCATCCCTTAACAATACAAATCAAAACAATATAGACTGATAATGGTGGTTGACCCCGGTAAAAGGAATAAACGACATGTCATACTTATACGTACTGTGAAATATAACAACATCTCCGAAACGTTGATACATAAACCTTAATCTCGGGCGTCAACCCACAAAATGCATGCTATGCGATTGTTTTCATCTGGTTTGACACGGGAAAACAAATTTACTCGCACTTCCGGATGCAAATTTTTTCAAATAATTTATAGTAGTTTGTGCATCATTTTCATCTGCAGAATCACGCCTTAAATCTCTCATCACATTTTGAACATTTACATTCGAAAAAGAAATATTTTGCAATCGGCCACCCATTGTGCTCAAAACATTCATCATCCTACTAGGTCCAATACCAGACTTATTTCAAGTGTTAATTAATTTTCTTGCAACCGGAGTAATATTTCTGTGTATCTCGATCAAATCTACCTTGGTAGGGGTCACTAGGTGATGATTATGCTCTAATTCAATGGTAGAAATACGTCAATTGTCTTCTTTCTTATTATGAGCAACATATATTCTAGCTTTGCATAATGTGGTCCTATAGAGTCTCTCTGTGTAGTTATTTTATTACTACCATCTTCATCATCAGACAAACTCTTTACAGAAGTTGGTGTACCGACTTTTTTACAAACATAAAACCTAGACGACACATCTTTGTATGAGCATGTTTATGAGTAGTTGCAATTCTAATCTCAAAACAATTTTTTTGAGCGTAAGATCTGTAAAAAAATTTAACTTCTTCCAACTTAGAAAATAATTGTCCAACATATGACACCATTTCATATTTACTAATTTCAACTTCAATTACAAATTCGAATGTATTTTCACAATCTAAACTAGCAACAAAATCTGAAGAACTAAATACAAACCTTTTATGCGCATGTATGTTGTGTGTCATTCTGAAAAAAAAATGAAGAATCGACGGATCACAACTCCAACTTGAACTTGATAGTGAAAGTGTACAAAAACATCAAACAAAAAAAAAGAGATCTGAAAAAAAGGAAAACAATATCGAGAGGAAACTAAGCTAGCTGAGATCTTGGAAAGGAAAGGTTGGAGAGGTAAACTTTACAACGGAGTAAGCAAGGGATTTTAAAAAATTGATGGATGCCTCTACAACCTGTAGCGACATGGAGATTAATAATTCAGTCAATGCATGGAAATTCGGGAAAGTTGGATCAGCGGTCAATGCATGAAAAACATGGAAATTTAGGAAAGTGGTGGGGACCTGCCACTTCATGCTATAACGACAATGAGGAATTAATTCGGAAGGGGCAATAATGTAATTGCAATAAATTTGTGGCATTTAGTGACTACCACTACAGTTTGTAGCGGCAAGTTATCTACAATCCCAACCCTCTATTATACTGATCAACGGTTCGAAACTTGGTTGTTCAAATAGTGCCCATGACAACCGGTTGCGATGGATTAATTCTCATATATATATTGACTGCCGAGTAGTGAGGAAGAAATTGAAGAAATATTGTGTTTGAATTTTAATATCGCTACTCAAATTTCTATATCATTTGCATTTTCCCTCCGACCACCGATCCATACTATTTTTTTGTAGACTTCTATTCCAAAAGAAATATCTTAAATACAATTTTTGCATACATAAAAAAAAGGATAATTTTCACTTAACCACTTGGAGTTTATACATTTTCTCACATGACCACTTACGTTTCAAAAGTCGACATTTAAACACTTACGATATTGAGGCTAAGTGAAATTGTCAATTTTTTCATCCAATTTAACGGTGTGTTTGCCACTCTCTAAAAGTGGGTGAAAGACCACAAAAACTATAAAATTTTAAAAAAGATATCTAAACTACCCTTACCCAAACTCACTTGTCTCATCTTCGTCTTCCTAACGAGTGACCACTGCCTCCATTACAAAACCTCTATAGCCACCATCACACACACACACACACACACACACACACACACACACATATATATATATAGGGGGTTCCATCCACAAGAACCTATTGTCGTTGGAGCAACCCCTACACAGCTGTTGATTTTTTTTTTTTTTTTTCTCGGTAGAAATTTCAACAGCTAAAAAAGGGGTTGCTCCATAAAGAACCGATTGTCATTGTGGATGGAACCCCATATATATATATATATGTATATATGTATATATATATATATGTGTGTGTGTGTGTGTGTGTGTATATATATATATACATACTGTTAAGTAACCAACTCATCTAAAAGCTTAAGCTGTTAGATGGAGGGACCAACATAATGTATATCATTCATTCTAACATTCCCCCTCATATGCAACTTTTTGTTATAGAGAAGGGAGAAATTAAAGTGCATTTGCACTATTAAATTAATAGAAAGATAATTGTGCAGCTGGGAAGATTTGAACTCAAGACCTTGCACACCCAGAGCTCTGATACCATGTTAAGTAACCTACTCATCTAAAAACTTAAGCTTTTAGATGGAGGGACCAACACAATGTATATCATTCATTCTAACACATACACACACTCCAAACATACTTGCATGATTTTTTTTTTAACTAGCAATTGTCTATTTTTATTAAAAAAATAAATAAATTTTGGGGTCATTGTTAGAGATGTTCTCCATCTCTATTTTCATCTATTGTGCTTCTTCAATCATCATCATTTTTTTCCTTCACGTCATCTTTTTCTCGTAACTCTCAAATTGAAAACTCTAAATTAAAACCTCAAACGCCAAATTCAACACTATCTTCACCCACCACCACCATGGTCACCTCCATCTTCACCATTATCGCACATGAACAAACCCCAATTTAACTCTATTTGCTCTCAAATCATTACATTAAAGAGAAACTTAAGAATTATGCCACCAGGAGCAGTGCTGCTGAAACTTTGAGAAATTTAAAAGTAAAAGAATAGAGAGTGTGGGTGCGGATGGTGATGGGTGTGTAAGAGAGATGAAAGAATTTGCCTCACTAAGTATGGTAATGAGTATGAGAGATTAAAGAACTAGTCTCACCAAGTTTGGTAGAATGAAGAAAGAATACCCCAATAAGAGTCATTGTAATACTTGGTACCAACAGATTAGAGAGTATAGAAGTAAGTGAGTTTTATAAAAAAGAAATTAAATATGGGTTAGGGCTTGGGGATTTGGCGTTTCCTATTTAGAATAGAGGGAAGAGTTTGAGAGCAAAAATGTTTTTAAACATTTTAATTAACAAAGTTATGGCAGAAAATGATTTTTCACTTAACCTCAATACAATAGGTGTTTTAAGTATCGATTTTTGAAACTTAGGTGATCATGTGAGAAAACGTATAAACTGCAGATAATTAAATGAAATTTATCCATAAAAAAGGTCGAATTGTAAAATGTCTCGACTTGATGTTCAAAAATTAATAATAAACTTATAATTCGAGGAGATCATATACTAATGATTTTGACTAATTTATTTAATAAATTCTAGTATACAAAATGAAAAGAACATGTAAGAATTTGAAGGATGTAAATTTTATTTAAATCAAAATCGTAGAATACTATTATTATAGCTATGTAAAATAAGTATATATTTTGATGGTTCAGATTGTTTATTCTTCATTAGTATAAAATCAATGATATGTTGCCGAATAATTTCAAAGTTTACAAGCTCTCATAAAATTTTAATTTTTTGAATATGTAGTCTGGATATTCATCTAGTTAAAACACATATTGTTGAAATATTTATATTAAAATAAAATGGTATTAAGTACAGATATTTCTTAAGTGTGTGTGTGTATATATATATATATATATATATATATATATATAATTCAGTAGGACCAAATTACTAAATTACACCCATAAAAATCTATTATATCATATATAATAATAATAAAAATTAATAAAGTCAATTGACACCTCAGTGTTACTCCTAACTTCGTCCCTGCTTCTATGTCTCCCCTAACACAGAGTCGTCGAATATATGAAAGAAATCTCTAGGGATTGACATAACAATAATATATAAATTTTTTTACTCTGGTATCATGTTAAAACATTCGTCTTAAAATTAATTGGTTGTAAGATAATATTAGCTTTGTGGAATATATAACTTAGATAAGGGGCGGATCCAATTCATGGCCAAATGTAGGCAATTGCCTACAGTCTTTTTGAAAAATATTTAATCTTTATGGGTAATGTATACATGTTTATATATACATGTATATAGTTTAATGACAGATAAAAGTTTTATATGCAATTTATGAGTTTTAAAAAAACTTATAAATATTCCTTTGTGTTGTAAGTTAATAAATGAACAAAAAAAAACTCAACTTTTAAATATAGTGGACTAATTTATCCTTATATAATTTTTAATTATTTTTTTTTGTGTTTGTAGACAAAGGAGTAATGCGTAGAGACTACAAAAGATTTACTACACATTTTTTTTTCTTTTTCCTCCAAATCCAGCACTTTATTATTTAGTGGAAAACTTCACACAAAAAAAGTGGCCAATTTTGTGTGTTTTTTTTTGTTTTTCGCCCCTTAAAATGCTCACCAACAAGAAAAATGTACATAAACTTATATTTTCATTCATTTACTATCTTTTCCTCTTTTTTTATTCTTTTTTTTAAAAAGTTGAAAACAGTATGAACAAAGTATAATTTACTATCATTTCTTCAATATTACTTCCATTACTTAATTCTTAGTTAATATTAATGTCACATTTATGAATATAAGATTGTTTTTTAAAGTCACTCATTTAAAAATATATTTCAAATTTTGGAACAAACTAATTTCATAAATAAAAAAACAATTTTTCATACACTGAAGGCTAATCCTGGATACCTAGATACCAATTACAACATCTCCCTTTTTCACTAAAAAATATGCTAATTTAAACCAAGCTTTTAATTAATTTGAGGGACGTATAATGCATGCATGCATAAAGAAGGTGACATTAATTTTGGAAGCATGCATAGTGATCAAATCAATTTTATTATTTAGTGGGGTCAAAATATTATGAGGTTATAAATAATTTGGCGGGGTGCAATGCCTCCAAGCAAATTTTTTTGGGCAATTTTACACTTTTCAATTGCATATATAAAATATGTATTTTGTTAAAATATTAATATAATAAATAGTAACACTATATATACATACATATATACCGTTATTGACCACTAATACCCTTTTTTAATCACAAAGTCGTTTGTAAATACTTAATTTTTTAATTGTTACAAAAAATGACATAAATTAAATTATAGTAATTTTTTTAAGAAGATTAGATGGAGATGCATAATTAGGTTGGTAGCATTTGTCGTGCACTGTACTAATTTTGACTTGTTGCCTTTCAGGCCAAAATTAACACTACATTTATAAGTTAAATATAATGCGTTTAAAATAAACTGTTACTAAACGAACAAAATTTTAAAGTGTATTTAAACTTTCAAACACTTTAAATGCACCAAATGTTAAGTAACCAAAATTTATAATATTTTAGTGGGATCAATTTACATATTACACTAGGCTTTTCTAATTTTATTATATTATTAAAATAATTTTGTTTTTTTTCAATAGGATCAATTGACCCTACTCTCTTCAAAGTAGCTTTGTCCCTGACCATGTATTATTTAAGGGAAAGAACTGATGTCTACTTCCAAATATATTTGTGATCACTGAGATTATCATAAGCTTCAAAACGTGAAAAACATCTTCTTTGCATTGTATGACTATACATAGAAGGCCATGAAATATATAGAAGGCCATGAAAATATATATATATATATATATATATATATATATATATATACTTATTAAGGGGATTGACTAGAATTTATGTGCTGGATTTGGTCAATCTGCGACCGAGTTGTAGTTGTCTTGGGATCCTAGCTCCGTCCAAATATTTTTTTTTGGTACTTTGATTCTGGTCATTTTATTTAATTTGTACAAACAAATACTCCACTTACTCTGTCCAATAATAAACTTCATAGTTTGATTTTTATGATTAAATTAATTATTTTTAAAAATTAATAAAATTTTAAAATATTATATGTCGAGAGATTATGATCATAATAAATTTATGAAAAAGTTACTATATCAATATTGACAAGTTTCATGCATGATATAAAAATATTTCATATAAATTTTTTAATTATTACTTTTAAAAATGATCAATTTAATTATTAAAATCAAAATAGGACGTTTATAATTATGGGACGGAAATTAATAGTTTTTTCAATTAAAATCAAAATTTTGCGTTTGAATTGAAAGAACAAAATGGAGGACAAAATACAATGATTTTAAATTATTTTAAATGTATGTTTGATTGTTGATAGTGGTGAGTATTGTCATATATAATGACAAAATTATCACATATATACATTCTATTAGAATGAATTTTATTTCACATTATCCACATGAAATATAAAAAATAAAGGGATAAAATGAACTTTTATTTTATTAAAATAATTTATCCACCAAAATAGTCTTCAAATACTTATTTTATTCATTTCTCTATTCCATTCTCTCGTTCCGAACGTAACATTAGAATCCAATCCATTAGAATTTAACTAGAAAGTGACCAGCCACGACACTCAAGATCAGTGAAGTTGTCACGTGTCATTACTCAATTTCATACAGAATAAATTAAGTTTCACTATAGTTTTATATTATTATAATTACAATGTAACTTAATTTGTATTGTACACATTTAAACACTCTCCGTTCTTAAAAAATTAAAAAAAAAATGAATAAATTATAATTTTCACACAAAGTAAAAAATATAGAGTTAAAGAATTTCAAATTTATATGAAGATTAAAAAGATAAGAATAAAAAATAATTTATGTGTTTTTGATATTTTCACGTGATTCTCTCACATGAGCATAAAATGGGTCTCACTTTTATGTGAGAGAGAATCATGTGAAATATCAAAAACAAATTTAAAAATAGTACTCCCCTAAAATATATGTGCTTATATTACTTGGTGTTCATTGCAAGAAAAGTGATCAAATTTTTCATTCATTTTTTCCTTTTCTTCTCATTAAAAAGCTCAGTACAAATCTTTTCTTTTTATTTTTTCCTTTTCTTCTGCGTCTCCGTCCATTTTAAATGCCATGGTACTATCGATAAGATGTGAGAAATCCAGAGAAAAGGACGTGGAAAATGCCATGGGAAGACAATCTATGTTGAAAGGGAATTAAGGAATATATATTGTCAATTTTTAAAATTTTGACTCACAAATCCGTTTACGTACAGAAACTGATCAATTAAGGAGTTGTACATAATGGTCATGTTTGCTTACAAAAAAAACATGTTTAGAATTTGACTATTTATCTTAAATATTTAACACTACTTCAGATTATTTAATTCTTTGACGAGAGACTATTAGTCCTTTAATGTGAAATTATCCCACATTTATCATGGAATTATATAAACCTTCGTAAATAGCCTTAGAAAATAACAAAATATAGTTCATACGATTATTTAAAGAACTATTAACCTTCATCATGAGATAAAATAGTCTAAAGTAATATTAAATTAAAATAAATAAGAGAATAGAAGAAATTAAAACCCTACAGGCCTACACTATCAACCGGCCTAGCTGTGAATTTTGACGAGAAAAAATATATTCTTTGGGATATTTAATTTTGTGAGTGAAGTAGCTAGGGAGCAGAATTAATTAGGTCTTATTCTTTTTCCTATATATATCACTCTCATTCCAAATGTTTTCTCTCTCCTCTTCTCTTCTACTTTTAGATTATTCAAACTTTTGTTTATTTCCTATTTCCGGCACATCTACTAGAGTCAATGCATGAACATGATGCATATAGACAAAACCACGTTTTTGTCCCGCAATTTAGAGAAATCATTCTATGAGGCAAACGTTGTTTGAATAGACCTGACAAACGGATGAGTTAAAATAATTATGCATATTGCACATACATATTATGGTAATGATATATAATGTTAATCTCTCTTTTTAATATATTAAATTTTTTAGAGGAGTTGGTATTTAACACACAGATACAGATACAAATAAATAGTTGTTATAATAAGTGGGAGATTGTTATATATTATATCTTATTTTATACTTTTGAGATTTATTATTTGTCATATTTGAGTTTGATAAAATTCATTTGTAGACATAATTTAAGTAAGTATAAAAGATGTAACTTAATGTCCTATATGTGGAGAATGAGAGTAATTCATTTGGTTCAAGTTGGAATCAATGACTTAAGTGAAACATTTGATAAGTTGCAAGTTGTTTGTAAAAACTAGTTTGTCTTAGTTCCATTATGATTAATAAAATATTACTAGTTGCTTTATAAGCATAAGAGGTGTAATCTTATTTAATTATGTGTAACAAAAGAAAAGAAGTCAACAAATTCTAAGTTTTATGCATTTTTCTTCGATTAATGCTTAATTAATCGATTATGATTCTCATTTATACATGGCTTATTAATGTTTTTGTTCACTAATAGTCATCCTTATTCCTCCGGAAGAGACATGCTCCACCAATTCAAATTCTCTTATAAAAACTTCATCGAAAATTATCGAAAGTTTAAGTTTTCGTGTTTTTACCTTTGCATTCTAAACGTTCTTGCTAGTTTGTGAACTATTTAGCTTCTTGATTCCTTGTTATTAGCTCTTCTCTCTCTCTCTCTCTCTCCTCTCTCTCTCTCTCTCTCTCTCAATATGTGCTCAAATGTTTGGTAAATAAACAAATGACCAAACTAGCTAGCTTATTTATAGAAATTACAAGGTTAGGGCAATTTGGTCAAAAGCCAAACCTCCTTACTATTCCATTCTTCCTCACCAAGCCATCCCTAGCTCTTACTTGGGCACCAAGTGGCTGCCCCTCTTGCCCCATGGGGGACCTACATGGGTTGCCCCATGGGTTTTACGTAAGACCCCAAATAATTAATAAATAAAATTTATTTTCCTCTATTATTTTTTTTAATTAGTAAGGGTTGATTTGATTAATGTGGATAGTTATGGATAAATTACGCAAATATTTCAAAATAAGCAAGTGGTTATAAAATATTCATTGTTGTCGGGGAATATTCTGTTTGGTCATGGAATATTCGCATTGTCGGGGAATATTTCAGACGACCAGTGCGACCATGTATGGGCCCCATGTGAAAGCGATTGGATGAAAAAAGCGACAAATATAAGTTGTTTAAAAATAACTACAGTAGTTGTTACCATTAATATCGTTAAAATACTAGGTGGTTAACACACAAGAAGATACCAGTATTGCACCAATTATTGATTCTTACATAAGAAGGCACTACTCAATAATGGTTACGTAATTATCGCTCAAGATTTTATTTTATTGATTTAATAATTTGTGCGTTGATATTTTATATTCTTTGTTGTTTCAATAATTGTCATTACACAATATTTTTCATTATCGAAGCAATAATTCATATTATCTGAATAATATTATTAGATAACATTATTGGCAATGTCTAAAAAGTTACATCTAAGGAGAGGTTTGGTCACCTAATTGCGCTTGAAGAAGGAGAAATTCTTATTGGAAAGCCCCTCTTCCTGGGGAACCGCCTGGTTGTCAATATTGTGATTACGTAATATTATTTGTGAATAATTAATTATTGATTCATATGATGAGGAAAATATTGATTTTATGTGGATATAGATGGATAAAATTTTAATGTAACAATTGTTGAAAATTGAAATTTTATCTTTTTCTGATAAAATAATTCATTTAAATATATTATTATATTTTAATAATATAATAATGATGATATTTTTACGATGAATGTGGGATATATGAGTATATGTGGAGGAGGAGTATTTTTGTTACCAAAAATATTTAAAGCATGTTTTATGTGTCGGTGGACCCCATTTCTTGACTGAAATTTGATTATAGCCTGTAAAATAGCCCGTTTGTGGATTTAATCAATTTACATTTGGAATTTGGAAAAACTTCCTTCTATAAAGTTGTAGATAATGGAATTTCCTATAACAAGCCACGAGATTCGAATTTTCTGACAAAAGGGCTATTTATTGTGAATTATTGAAGTTCTGAAGCTCCAAAATAATTGATTTTGGAAGTTTAAAATATTTTTAATTACAAAACGTGTTTTTCATTTTGAGGCCCTTATGTAACATGTGATAGAGGCTGAAATCAGTTGGAAGAGTGTGTGTATGAGATTTTGGAAAATATAATAATATTTAATAAATTTTCTACTTTGGTGTTCTAAAGCATTTTCCTATAAATAGGGTGCTTGGGTTAGAATTGAAAATCACACCGTAAACCGAAGTTTTCTTTTTCTATATTATTGAAGCGTATTCTTGTGAGTATTTTGAGTATATTTTGAGTATTGCTATACGGTGCAAGTTCAAGTCATAGCTTTATATCAGGTGTTTCAAATTTAAAAGTATGAGATCTTTCGAGGTAAGGGATATTATTTTTTTTTTCAGTAATGATATTATTTCTTCAATATCATTATTTGAAATATTGATCTGAAGTTTTATCAAATTTGGAACTTTTGGTGTCGGTTACTTATTCACGATACTAAGACTATTCACGATATCGATAATTATTCACGAATCACTGAGACTATTCATCAAAAATAAAAATTTTTCCTTTTCGCTTAAAAATATCTATTGTGGATACTAGCTTTGATTGTATCCATGTTTTGATCATTCTTGAATTTTACACCACTATGATTATTTTTGAGGTATTTTTGGACATGGATAAAACAAAGTACTAATCCTTAATCCTTAATCCTTGTCATTTTGTTTCATTTGGATTCGTTTCTTCAAAAATATTTTCATCATCCTCGGTCTTAAATGATGATATTATTGAATATCTTTGGCCTGTAGTGCAAAGATTAATGATTTCTGATGAATATATTTGGCCGTAGTGCAAAGATGAACAGGTGTTGAGATGAACATGATCAACTGATGAATATCTTTAGCCTGTAGTGCAAAGATGAATATTTGATTCCAGATATATATTGATTGATGTTACAGGACAAAAGATAGAGCGATGAACTTTTAAATTCATACATAGAAGATAGTAGTTTGCATTCTCTACTTAACTCTTCTAATGAATTATTATTTCATTGCGAATATTGATTTAAAACTTGTTGTCTATTGTATTCTATTAGATTTTTCCTCGTTGAAGACTAACGATAATTTGTTGTATATTATCTTAGTCATAATATTCTTTCTCGGGCTAGTTGAGCTTACCCTTTTCCTTTTTGTTCCATTTTTCTTCTCAGAGGCGAGAAATATAGCGAGTATTTAGCTCTGGGGTATGGAATGAAGGTTCTAGAGAGAGTTTTTTAGTAGTCCTCACCATTTTGTAAAATAATGTATCAATAAATGTGATGAGGATTTATTTGAGTATAGATATTGTCTAGAAGATAATATTTGTATTCAAACTCACAGTTTTACTGTTGTAATAATAAAGTTGTAGTTGTTTCTGTACCATGTATTGACAACTCAGAATGGGTGATGTATACCTATTTTGGGGGCGTCACATTTTACCCATCCGATTCGACCCACGGGTTCGTTTATTGGTTCGGGCTTAGAATTAATTCATATCGGGCCTAAATTTGGGCTTGATTTAATTTAACATTGGGCCTTGTTATAATTCATCATTGGGCCTCATTCATTATCCAATTGGGCTTGACAAAGCCTAGTTCCAATACTAAAGTCCATTAAGACTTATTCGTATTCTTACCGTATTATTCTCTTATTCTCTTCGTATATACCTCGTACGATATTCGTATTATACGTCGTATTAATCTTCATATTATACTCGTATAATAACTAGTATTATACTCGTATTCCTCACGCATAATAACAATTCTTAGTATACTTAATCATTTAGTTCTTCGATTTCACTTTCCCTAACCCTTAGGGTTTTAAGTTTGCCGGCGAAAACTCCGTTTGCCATAACTGAAATATTATTGGATATTCCATATCGTCTTAGAATTATATCATTACACGTTTCTCGAAAATTCAAAATTAATTTTCGAGCAGAAATTGATGAATAGTGTTTTTACGAAAATTTCTCGAAAAACTTTTATTTTCTTCTAGGAAATTCAAATCATTTAATTCTAGCTCATAGCCAGAATCCTAACCACATTCGCACATTCTAGGTCATAGAACAACCTTTAAAAGCTTACTTTAATAAACAATTAAATTCATTTAATTCAACTAATCAAATAAACTTAATTCACATAATAATTCAATTTTCGATTTCGGACGTTACAAAACTATTCTTCTTTATCCCATTCAATAGAAAAGACTACTAGTTACTTTATAAGTACAAGTGATAGTTTTAATTTATTTTGGAACAAAAGAGAAAAATAGTGAGAACTATTCAAATTCTATTTAGCTATTAATTATTACTAAATGTGTAACTTACATATTTAGTACTAATAAGTATAGTTAAATATATAATTGAATAGTTATAATGTAACTTACAATATATATAAATGTATGTGTTTGTGTATGTGTGTATATATATATATATATATATATATATATGTGTGTGTGTGTGTGTGTGTGTGTGTGTGTGACGCCCCCAAAATTAGGTATACATCACCCATCTTGGGTCGCCACTTACATGGTACAGAATTTAAATACAACTTACTAACATAACTGTCGTGTACAATACGACATAAACTGTGAGTTTAAATACAAATATCGTCTACTAGATATTATACAAACTCAAAAAGGAGTCCTCATTACAATTATTATCACACTATTTCATGAATAGTGAGGACTACTAATGCTATCTTCGAGGACCATCACTCGTTTCCCCGACTCGTCCCAAATTTATATTCTCATTTCTGAAGAGAAGCGGTGAAAGAAAGGGTGAGCTCAACTAACCCAAGAAGAAATATTATGACTAAGATAATGCGAATAAATTATCAATAGTCTTCAACAATGTTAAAGCGATAAAATACAATAGATAAACCGGTTTAATCTGCGGTGAATAAGCAATCCATTAAAAGAGTCAAGTAGAAAATAAAGTCTACTATCTTTTAGGTTTTAAAAGGTTTTTCATCACTGTTATAGCTGAGACTCAGCTTTAATAAATATTCCACATCATCGAATCACCCCTGCACTACGGCCAAGGATATTCTTTAGTATCACGACCACAATTATTCATGCACTACGGGCCAAGAATATTTGTGTATTCATTAATGGTCATGATCATGCCAACAACTGTCCACCAATGCACTACGGCCACTGAGAATTTTTATCACATCATTTGTAACATTACGGTCATGATTACACCGAATAGTCTCTGGTCATAATCATACCAAGTCCATCTATGCACTACTGAATACGAGATGACTTTCAACATAATATAGACATGAGGATGATGACAATGATATAAGAATTCAATAAAACAAGTTCAAGAATTATTTTATCCAGGAATTATTAACGTCCAAATTATCAACATGATACTGTTTTGTAGAGTAAAATTCAAGAATGATCAGAAGAATATTTCCATGAAAAGATACTGGATGAAACGCAAATATCAAGGATATTCCACTAATTTCATGGAGTATAGAAGTCAAAGTTTTAACCAACTGGGTATAATAAAGAATAGAATAACAAAAGAAATCACCATGCATGCGATAGAATCGCAGACAGCGAAAGTTATTCCAACAGAATAATAAATAACGGAACCAGTCCCACAGAAACGCATGCATGTGATGTTCCAATGAATAATAAAGAATGGAACCAGTCCCACAGAAACACACGCAGCATGGATGTTCCAGCGAGTAATAATAATAAAGACGGAACCGGTCGGTGTAAAAACACATGAGCAGGATGTTCCAATGTAATAATAGAAGAATGTCACCAAGTATAGGTAAATCAGCGTATACAAAGTTATTCCAATGTAATAATAAGCAATGGAATAACAACAGTTCTCTTCATGAATAAGAAAGAATAACACCCCTTACATTTGGTAGGAGATTGAATATCGCAAGTGTATTAGTAAGAATAAAATACTCTTCTTCTTTCTCTCTTATTCTCTATACTTCTCTCTCTATAGCTTGAATGAATTCGTGAAAAATAATAAAGCCCTAGGCCTCTATTTATAGAAGATTTCTAGCTTAAGCACTCTTGCCGAGTGTGAAAAGGCAAGTGGTCGATTTAATTGGTTTGACGCCAGAATGTGAAACGACAAGTGGTTCGGACTTTGTAATGTGAAACGACAAGTGGTTCGGCCTTTTGTAATGTGAAACGACAAGTGGTTCGACGTCTGGTAAAGGTCAACGACGTAGTCATTTGTGGGCCCCGTAACAGAATAACTGTCGGATGAAGAAAATGACAAATTTGAGTTTTTATAAATAAAGCGGCGTAATTGTTATCAATTAATAATTGTTGGAATACACGGTAGTTAAAATCTGATGTCTGGCGTGGTTGGCGCACAAGAGCACACGGTATTGCGCGATATTTTCAATTATTGATCCTTACGTAAGAAGGCACTACTCAATAATTGTTACAAGAATTCTTATTCAATATTTTATTTTATTGGTTCAATAATTCTTTGCGTTGATAGTTTATATTATTGTTGTTTCAATAATTATCATTGCACAGTATTTCCCATTATCAGATCAATAATTCATATTATTTGAATAATATTATTCGATAGCATTATTGGCAATGTCTAGAAAGTTCTATCAAGGAGAAGTTTGGTCATCTATGTGATAACCCCAAAATAGGTTCATTCCATCCAACCCATTCTGAGTCGTCAAATACATGGTACAGAAAAACAACTACAACTTTATTACAACAATTGTCGTGCAAAATACAACAACTCATGTACTATGAGTTTGGATACAAATATATATACCAACTGTGACTCTCATCCCAACCTTGGATAACACGTCACAATGATACCTTACATAAAGGTATAGTCAAAAACTATTTTAGAAATTAGAATCTTTGGGAAGTGCTCAAGGAAACCTTCGTACATGGGAGGCCATGCTTCTAGGTTATGATAGATATCATATGGCCACAAAATTATCCTTGGTTGACCCAATAGACCCAAAAAAAATGAGAAGATTACTATCATATTCTTCCCAATGGTGAGTCTTCTCTTGACTTATCATTATCTCCACTGTCTCTAATTGAGAATTATACTTCAAACAAACACCAAGATTATATAGGTAGTGCTCGTAAATATACTCAGCAAGTGGATGAGCACACGAGGTTGTATGTCTTTAGACATCTTGTATGATAGTGGCAAAACACCTTTCCAACGTTGGGTTCGCCTCACCCTAGTTGATTCACCAAATATAACTACTAAATGATGACCACCGTTCTATTCCCCTGTTACCCCCGCTTGACCCAGCTACACTCTTATTACCTGAAAGGAATTGTGAAGCAAAGGAGTGAGCACAACTAGCTCAATAAAGAATATCATGACTAAAGATAATTAAATTATCAATAGCCTTCATCAGTAATAAATCAGAGATTTAGAACATATGGTAGATGATAAAACTTTTCAACCATAGTTGCAGCGGAATGAGCAATCCTTTAGAAGAGTCAAATAGACCATAACGTCTATAATCTTCTCCATGTTAAAAGTCCACCAACAATATTTTATCCCTGTAACATTAATCAACAATTCTTTTCCACAATCATATGAATAACTCATAATCATAATTGTGATTCTAAATTCCTCTTCTCATCTAGGACGAAGATAATTTTTATCACTTGTCTTTACCTGAAACATCAAAGATCATGGTTATACCAAATCACAGTTCCTGTTCATAATCATACTAATAAATTCATCTTTGCACAACGGGCCAAAGATATTCATTAATGATTCATCTTTTTCTGGGCCAAAGATATTCAACAACAGGTCATCTTTGCACTACGGTCCAAAAATATTCATCAACAATTCATCTTTGCACTTCAGGCCAAAGATATTCAATAATAGTTCATCTTTGCACTACAGGCCAAAGATATTAATATCTCAAAAAAATATATAATCATTTCAGAATTTATATAAACAATAATTATAACCATGTTGATCAATTCACATTTGCACTTAAGCTAAAAATATTCAATTGTAAATTCAATGGTCATGATCATACTAGTCACAATTCATCTTTGCACTACTGGCCAAAGAGAACCCATAGTCATGATCATACCAATAATCTACCCATCTTTACACTCAAGTCAAAGAGAAATTTCTTCACCAGGATTATATAAATGTTATATATGATAATAAAAATAATATCATCAAAACATGGATTTAATTTCAAGAGTAAGATTCATAAATCAACGATAAGTTAGTCAGAAAAAGAAACCAATTTTGTTGTGAATAGTACTCGTGAATAGTAACTCGTAAATAGTAACTCATGAATAGTAACTCGTGAATAGTACTCCGTATTTATACATAGTACCGTATACGTAAATAATGTCATATACGTAAATAGTGCCATATACATGAATAGTGCCGTATACGTGAATAGTAACCCCGACTCAAAAAGGTAGAAATTCCACAATAAGATCCATACCAATATGTCAGTATAATGATATTGAAAGAATAACATCATTATGAAGAATATAACATCCCTTAATATCCCTTACTATCCCTTACAATCCCTTACCTCAAAAAGCAAAGACTTACGATTGATATATGGATATGATATTTGAAGGAAACTTACAGATCGATGAATAACAACTCACCAAGAAGCTAAATACTCACAAAATACACTCGATAATCTAGAGAAAAAGAGAAAACTTATGAATTCGGTGTGATTTTCAATTCTAACTTAGCCCCTCTATTTATAGGAAAATGTTAAGACGCTAAATGCAGACTTGACTGTTACACGATGGCTTTACTCGCTACTATTCCACCCACTAAAAATCAGCCATCTTCCCAACAACCAAAAAGTGGGGCCCATCCATTTCTAGAATTTTCTACCAAAATCATTTATAAACCTAATTTTGAATCAGTCACCTCTTAAAATTCATAACAAATCATTCGTTCATTTTAAGCGGTTCAAAATTTGTGAACATATACTCAACTTATATATATATAACATATCCAAAAATCACAACGATCCAACGGTCGATTAAAAATTATAACTCACACAATAAAAGTTGTAAGAACAACGATTTGATCTTTTAATACCTCAATCGACGAAAAATCGAAAAAATACGCAACATTAATTCCTTTATTTATAACCACATAAATAAATCCATCATTTATATCCACGTCAAATAAATATTTCCTTATCATATGAATCAATAATTAATTATTCACAAATAATATTACAGAATCACAATAATGACAACCAGACAGTTCCCAGGAAAGAGGGGGCTTTCCGATAAGGATTTCTCCTTACTAGCGCGCAATTAGGTGATCAAACTTCTCCTTGACAGAACTTTTTAGACATTGCCAATAATGCTATCTAATAATATTATTCACATAATATAAATTATTGATCTGATAATGGGAAATACTGTGCAGTAACAATTATTGAAATAACAATAATATAAAATATCAACTCAACAATTATTGAATCAATAAAATAAAATATTGAACAGTAATTACTGTAACAATTATTGAGTAATGCCTTCTTACGTAAGGATCAATAATTCAACAATACTGTGCAATACCGTGTGCTATTGTGCATCCATGCGTATTACTATATTTTAACTCTAGGGTATTCCAGCAATTGTTAATCTGTGAATAACTACGCCAAGTTATTCATAAAAACTCAATTTTTGTCGTTTTCTTCATCCAAGCGAGTTATTTACATTATGGGCCCACAAATGGTTTGCGCTGTATCGCGAATATTCTGAACGGAAAGAATATTCCACGACCAAACGAATATTCTAAACGATAATGAATATTTTATAACCACTTGCGTATTTTGAAAAAAATTTCATATATCACCCTTAACTTTAACTTTTATAAATTTAAATAGAAAAATTGAATACTTATATTTCATAAAATTCGAGGTCTTACAATCTAATTGCGCGCCAGTAAGGAGAAATCCTTATCGGAAAGCCCCCTCTTTCCTGGGAACCACCTGGTTGTCATTATTGTGATTCTGTAATATTATTTGTGAATAATTAATTATTGATTTATATGATAATGAAATATTTATTTGATGTGGATATAGATGATGGATTTATTTATGTGGTTATAAATGAAAGAATTAATGTTGAGGTATTTTAACAGTATTTTATCGAATTGGAGGTATTAAAAACTCAAATCGGCGTTCTTAAAGCTTTACTGCGTGAGTTATAATTTTAATCCGACCATTGGATCGTTGTGATTTTTGGATATGTTATACATATATAAGTTGAGTATATGTCCAGAAATTTTGAACCGTTAAAAATTAACGCATGATTTGTTATGAATTTTAAAAGGTGTTAAAACGGTGTTTAAAATCATCCGTTTGTGGATTTCGGATATTTTCGGTCTGAAATTTGGAAAAACATTCTTCTGCAAAGTTGTAGAGAATTCAATTTCAGGCAGAATGGACATAAAATTTGTATTTTTTTTGATAAACGAACTATTTTCTATGAATTGTTGAAGTTTCAGAAAATAAAATAATTTTTATTAATTTATGGTTGGGACCCACTTTTGGGTTGGTGTTGAATAACACATGGGCTGCTATATCTTCCAAGTTGGCTGCCCAAGTATTTTAATTGAGGTGTGCATGGAGAAAAGAAAGAAAGAAAATAATAATTTATTATTTTAGTCTCCTTTGGCGTTCTAGCATTTTCCTATAAATAGGTGCTTATGTTAGAATTGAAAATCACACCAGAAACATAAGTTTTCTCTCTCAATATTGTCGAGCATATTTTTGTGAGTATTTAGATACTTTGAGAGTTGCTATTTGGTGCAAGGTTCCTTCGATTTTTCATCCGATATTCCGATCAGAAATACTGCTCTTTTGAGGTAAGGGATTTTAAGGGTTATTATATTTTTCAGTTTCGTAGTTTTTTATACCTTCAAAAATTCTGGAAAAATTTGAAATGATAATTTGACGAGTTTTGTTTATTGTGTCCAAAAATGGCGATTTTTGGATGTATAGATTAAAAGTTATGAATTTTATGAGAAAAGACTATTTTAAAAGTAAACCCTTATAACTCCTTGTGGTTAACTCCAAAATTGGTGAAATTTTTATTGGGAGTACATCTATATAACATCAGTATACTCTGTAAATTTCGGAATTTTTGGATAAAAGTACAATTTATGATAAATGTTTAAATATTCGACGGTTTTGGCCATATGAAAAATAGTAAATAAATTTTTAAAATTCCGAGAAAAATCTATGTTCAATATGGGAAAATATTATGCTAAATCCCAGAAAAAAAATATTTTTGGGACTAATTTGATATTTTTCATGAAAATGGTCTAGTTATGAGTAAATGAATTAAATATGTTATATGAAGGAAGAAAATTGGAAAATATGATTTTATGGCTTGAGAATCATATATGAGGTATATGCAGATTTTTGATGAGGGTTTTAGTTATTGGTGATGAAATCTTATGAGTTTGACATTTTTGATGATTAAATGTATTAATTAGTAAAGTGTAAACAATTTAAATAAATTGTTTATAAGTTTAGGAAATTATTAAATATTGTTGTAATATTAATAATATTAAGATTTTGATATTATTAAGTGATTTATAACATTTGGATTTAGGTGTTATAAATATTGATATGGATTTTATTGTGAAACTTTATCCCTTTGTGTCGGGGTTACTATTCACGTATACGACACTCTTCACGAATACGGCACTATTCACTGAAAAATGAAATTTTCCTTTTTGTCCAAGATGTCTATATGGTTACTATCTTTGATTGAATCCATGTTTTGATAATATTGTTTTTATTATCATATATAACATTTTTATAATCCTGGTGAAGAAACTTCTCTTTGACTTGAGTGTAAAGATGGGTAGATTATTGGTATGATCATGACTATGAGTTCTCTTTGCCGATGGTGCAAAGTTGAATGGATTGAATGGTATGATCATGACCATTGAATTTACAATTGAATATTTTTAGCTTAAGTGCAGAAGTGAATTGATCAACATGATTATAATTATGGTTTATATAAATTCTGAAATAATTTTGTATTTCTTTGAGATATTAATATTTTTGGCATATAGTGCAAAGATTAATTATTGATGAATATCTTTGGCCTGTAGTGCAAAGATGACCTGTTGTTGAATATCTTTGGCTTGTAGTGCAAAGATGAAATGATAATGAATATCTTTGGCCCGTAGTACAAAGATGAATTTATTAGTATGATTATGAATAGGAACTGTGATTTGGTATAACCATGATCTTTGATGTTTCAGGTAAAGACAGGTGATAAAAATTATCTTCGTCCCGGGTGCGAAGAGGAATTTAGAATCACAATTATGATTATGAGTTATTCATATGATTGTGGAAAGGAACTGTTGATTGATGTTACAGGGATAAAACATTGTTGGTGGACTTTTAATGTGGAGAAGATAATAGACTTTATAGTCTATTTGACTCTTCTAATGGATTTCTCGTTCCGCTGCAACTATGGTTGAAAAGTTTTATCATCTACCATATGTTCTAAATCTCTGATTTATTACTAATGAAGGGCATTGATAATTTATTTATCTTTAGTCATGATATTCTTTACTGAGTTAATTGTGCTCACCCTTTTGCTTCACAATTATTTTCAGGTAATAAGAGTGTAATTTGGGTCGGCGGGGATATGAGGGAATAGAATCGGTGGTCTATAGTCATGTTGAGGTTCTCCTAAATAGTATGGAAATAATTGTATTGAGGATCTAAGATGTGTGTGTCGTATATTATACGTCACTTAATAATTGATTTTGGTGAACAACAATAGGGTGAGGCGAACCCAACGTTGGAAAGATTTTTTGCCACTATCATACAAGATGTCTAATGACACACAAACTCGTGTTATCATAAGATAGGGTTGTGCACATCCACTTGCTGAGAATATCTGCTAGCACTACCTATATGATCTTAGAGTTTATTTGAAATGTAATTCTCACTTGGAGACAACGAAGATAATTATATGTCAAGAGAAGACTCACCACTGGAAAGAACATGATAGTAATCTTCTCATTTTTCTTTGGGGTCTATTAGGTCAACCAAGGATAATTCTGTGGGCATATGATATCTATCATAACCTAGACTCATGGCCTCCCATGTACGAAGGTTTCCTTGAGCACTTTCCAAAGATTTTAATTTCTAAAACAATTATTGACTGTACCTTTATGTAAGGTGCCATTGTAACGTGCTATTCAAGGTTGGGACATGAGTCACAGCTGGTATATATTTGTATCCAAACTCACAGCATTTGTGTTGTTGTATTTTGCACGACAATCGTTGTAATAAAGTTGTAGTTATTTTCTGTACCATGTATTTGGCGACTCAGAATAGGTTGGATGGATTGGACCTATTTTGGGGCGTCACAGTTACCAATTGGCATGGACCATTTCCAAATAACTTTTATAACTACGTAATTTAAAAGTATCCATCGACTAGATAAATGGGAACCCTCACATGTACATTAAGCACTTGATAATTGTTCTGATATAAGTTTTTAATTTTTTGGTTACTAACAAAAACTAAAATGGTTACCCTTATATGCAGGTTTGGTTACCAACTGCACCTCTTAAACTATTTTTATTTTAATATGAGATCTATAAGTGACCATCATATATATAAATGAGAACTCTTAATTGGAGTTTCTTATTCTATCATGATGACAGAGTATAAATAAAACATATACATTTAACACTATATAACAGTCTTGATACAAGCTTATAATTATCTGGTTACTAATAAGCTTGTAACTATATCTATGATAATTATCTAGTTACTAACAAGCTTGTAGATAAATAGGACACTCACACATGTACATTTAACAATTGATGTTTGTCCTGATACAAGCTTGTAACTATCTGGTTATTAATAACAGTAACCATAATATAACATAATAAAACAGTAACCACATAATTATATGATAGTAACCAGAACAGGTTTTAATGGTAACCAAAACAGAAATATCATGTAATGAAACCCAATTTAGACAATCCATGTATACTAAACAATTACATATTAACCAGAATAAAAAATAAAAGTATCTGAAATCCCACATTGAGGACACAATAATAATAGCTAAACCATAAGTAACAGTAACCAAAACATAATAAAGAAGTAACCAAATAGTTATATGAAAGTAACAAGAACATGTTTTAATGGTAACCAAAACAAAAACAACCTGTATGTTCAACCAAGTTTAGGCAACCCATGTATACTCTCACATGTACATTTAACCATAACTTTTCCAAAAAATTTTATAAAAGAGCATAACCCTTGTAGAATATATTTGAAGGAATTTACAAAAATAATACATCAATGTATACTAGCTAAACAAATACATGGTTTTATTATGACTTGGGTTTATTATTTACAAAAATAAAACATCCACAAACTAATGATGCCTTAAACTTCTCCAACTGACTTGGGTTCAATTTCTTGGTAATAATGCTGGAGACTTCCATGTCACACCAATATATAACTTTTTCAGTGAATTTTCTGTTGCATCCTCATAGTAAAGATCCCATAACTGCAAATAAATAAAATCAGATTTACACAGTCATTAGTAACCAGATATAAACAATATTTATAACATAAACAGTTACGTAGTGACCAACAAATAAAAGCATACTAACCAAAACATAATATAACAATTACACAATAGCCAAAACAGACTATAACAAATAACCAACATCCCACATCGATTTAATAATAATTATCATATCATAATATAACATTAACTATACCATAATAAAGCAGTAACCAAAAAGTTATATTATATAATCTAATGGTGACCAAAATATAAACAACATGTAGTACAAACCATTTTATGCAGTAAACAAATAGTTATATATAATATTAACCAAAACATAATTTAAAGGTCACCAAAACAAAAACATGTATACCAAAAAATATACTAAACAAGTAACCAAACAGTTATATGATAGTAACCAAACCATATTTTAATGGTAACCAACACATAAACAACATGTATACCAAACCCAGTTTAGTCAACCAATGTATACTAAGCAAATACATTGGAACCATAATAAAAGTAACCAAAATCCCAATTGAGGAAAAAAAATGGTATCCAAATCATAAGCCAACAAGAACAAAAAATATACTAATGAAGTAACCAAACAGTTATATGTTAGTAACCAAAACATATATTAATGGTAACCAATACATAAACAACATATAGACCAAACACAGTTTAGTCAACCTATATATACTAAGCAAATACATGGTAACCAGAACAACAAAAACAGTAACCAAAATCCCAACTCAAGGAAATAAAAATAGAATCCAAATCAGAAATTAACAATAACCAAAAATATACTAAAGAAATAACCAAATATTTATATGATAAGTAACTAAAACATGTTTTAATGGTAACCAATACATAAACAACATGTACAATTAAAACCGATTTAATCAACCATGTATACTAAGCAAATACATGGTAACCATAACAACATAAAAAAGTAACCAAAATACCAAATCAAGGTAACAAAAATGGTATCCAAGAATCACAAGCTTACAAAGAACTAACAAAACATAATGCGTGAGAAGTAACAAACAGGTTATATGATAAATATAATAACAAAATTTAAATTAGCAAACCTTTAAAAAATTTGGGTTGGATGTAAGACCCCAACTTATTATTAATGAAATTTAATTTTTCTATTTATTATTTTGAAATAGTAAGGGTTGATTTGATTAATGTGGATAGTTATAGGTAAAATACGCAAATATTTCAAAATAAGCAAGTGGTTATAAAATATTCATTGTTGTTTGGGAATATTCGTTTGGTCGTGGAATATCCTCATTTGTCGGGGAATATTAAATGCGACGACGGTGCGATCTTTTGTGGGCCCCATAACCAAAAAAAGCGATTGGATAAAGAAAAGCGACAAATATAAGTTGTTTAAAAATAACTACGTGGTTATTCACTGTTAATCTTTGTTAAAATACTCGGTGGTTAAAACACAAGTAGCACTTGCGGTATTGCACCAATTATTGATTCTTACGTAAAAGGCACTACTCAATAATGGTTATGTAATTCTTATTCAATATTTTATTGATTTAATAATTGTTGCGTTGATATTTTATATTGTTGTTGTTTCAATAATTGTCATTACACAATAATTTTTTTATTATCGAAGCAATAATTCATATTATCCGAATAATATTATTAGATAATATTATTGGCAATGTCTAGAAAGTTACATCTAAGGAGAGGTTTGGTCACCTAATCATGCTACCAATAAGGAGAAATTCTTATTGAAAGCCCCTCTTTCCTGAGGAACTACCGTTGCAAGATCTTGTGATTCTATAATATTATTTGTGAATAATTAATTATTGATTTATATAATGAGAAAATATTGATTTTATGTGGATATAGATGGAGAAAATTTTAATGTGACAATTGTTGAAAATTAATATTTTATCTTTTTTTGATAAAATAATTCATTTAAATATATTATTTTAATAATATAATAATGGTGATATTTTAACAACGAATGTGAGATATATGAGTATATAAGGAGGAAGAGTATTTTTGTTGCAATAAATATTTAAAACATGTTAAACATGTCGGTGGACCCCATTTATTGACTGAAATTTGATTATAGCTTGTAAAATCGCATGTTTGTGGATTTCGGTCAATTTCTGTTTGGAATTTGGAAAAACTTTCTTCTGCAAAGTTGTAGAGAATTGGATTTCCTATAAAAACTCGAGAAATTTGAATTTTTCTGATAAAGGGCTATTTATTATGAATTATTGAAGTTCCGAAATAATTGATTTTTGGAAGTTTAAAATAATTTAAATTAGAAAAACGTTTTTGATATGTTTGGTGGGCTTGGTTGGTTGTTGAAATGAGCTGATTTCAGTTTATAAGAGTGTGCGTAGGAAAAATTTTATATATATTAATATTATATTAAATTTTCTACTTTGTGTTCTAAAGATTTTTTCCTATAAATAGGTGCTTAGGTTAGAATTGAAAATCACACCGTAAATCTGAAGTTTTCTCTCTCTATATTATCGAGAGTATTCTTGTGTGTATTTTGAGTATATTTTGAGTATTGCTATATCTGGTGCAAGTTCAAGTCATAGCTTTATATCAGGTGTTTCAACTAGAAATCTTGTCTTTGTGAGGTAAGGGATATTTTTTTTCGTAATGATATTATTTCTTCAATATCATTATCTTTGAAATATTGATCTGAAGTTTTATCAAATTTGAAACTTTTGGTGTCGAGTTCTTGTTCACGATATCGATAATTATTCACGTATCGACCTTTATTCACGAATACGACATTATTCATAAAAAATGAAAATTTTCCTTTTCGTCTAAAATATCTATTGTGGATACTAACTTTGATTGTATCCATTTTTGATCCTTCCTGAATTTTACACCACTATGATTATTTTTGAGGTATTTTGGACATGGATAAAACAAAATACTGAATCCTTAATCCTTAATCCTTGTCATTTTGTTTCATTGGATTCGTTTCTTTAAAAATATTTTTCATCATCCTCAGTCTTAAATGATGATATTATTGAATATCTTTGGCCTGTAGTGCAAAGATGAATGATTTCTGATGAATATCTTTGGCCCGTAGTGCAAAGATGAGCAGTGTTTAGATGAACATGATTAAGTGATGAATATCTTTGGCTGTGGTGCAAAGATGAATATTTGATTCCAAATATATATTGATTGATGTTACTGAGAGATAAAATATAGGCGATGAACTTTTAAATTCATACATAGAAGATAGTAGTTTGCATTCTCTACTTAACTCTTCTAATGAATTATTATTTCATTGCGAATATTGATTTAAAACTTGTTGTCTATTGTATTCTATTAGATTTTTCCTATATGAAGACTAACGATAATTTGTTGTATATTATCTTAGTCATAATATTCTTTTCTTGGGCTAGTTGAGCTCACCCTTTTCCTTTTTGTTCCATTTTTCTTCTCGGGATGCTAGAATATAGCGAAATGCAATTAGTGGGGTATGGAATGAAGATTCTAGAGAGAGTTATTTAGTAGTCCTCACCATTTTTGTAAAATAATGTATCAATAAATGTGATGAGGATTTATTTGAGTATAGATATTGTCTAGAAGATAATATTTGTATTCAAACTCACGCTTTTCTTGTTGTAATAATAAAGTTGTAGTTGTTTACGTACCATGTATTGACAACTCGAATGGGTGATGTATACCTATTTTGGGGGCGTCACGGTTGGTATCGAGCTTAGGATATGATCTCTGGCGGAGATCGGGGAATAGAACTAGGAGGGAGAGGCGAGTAAATCCTTCAGCTAGTGTGTCTACTACCTAAGCTTATTTGTTAGTTGGTAAGTATATAGGGATATTATGTGATATATTGATTTTCTTAATTAACCCTTGTTTTATGACAAGATTTGAAAATGTCGAATCGAGAATATTAAAATGGAAATGAGACAGTGGAGACGCTTTGTACTCACCAACGAGGAGAGCGTCTGCAACAGTTGGGCAATGTTCCTCCTGTGAACAACACCACCGAAAGCGAGATGATGAGCGAGGGATGTTTAGAAGCTTTTGCGATTCATGCAAAATCGCACGAGGAGACTCGTGTTCAAAATACGAGGAGGAAATGATAGCAATTCACGGGTTATTCTGACCAAACAGTTCAAAGAGTTGGGACCACGAATTTAAGGAAAGCCAGATCCGATCATGGCGAAAACATGGGTCAAACAAATTACCATGATATTCGATGTCTTGGGATGCACGGAGGAACAGAAGGTTCCATTCGCCACCTTTATGTTTCGTGGCGAAGCAGACTACTGGTGGGGAGATGTGAAGCGCATCCATCCAGCCACACTCAAAGATGTCTTGGGAGACATTTTAGAAACTATTTAATGACAAATACTTTCCTAAAAGTGTTCGCTATATGAAGAAAGTGGAGTTTATTAGGATCGGAGTAGAATAACATGACCTTGTCCCGAAGACGAGGCAAAGTTTCAGAGTTATATCGTGTTTGCACCTCATTTGGTGGAGAATGAAGAACGTATGACGCGGATGTTTCTGAGAGGTTTGAAACCCGGCATACGTCAGTATCTCATTTCTCATAAATTTCTCTCTATTCAGATGTTGTAAGCAGGCTCAATTATTAGAAGCGAGATAACGAAAATACGGTCAACCGAGGAACCACAACCAAGATAATCTACGGAGATAGCGATCAACAAAACAACGATAACCAATGGAGAAAGAAAAAGACGGACAAAAATGGTAACCACTCTGGTGGTAATCATAGCCATGAAAATAGAAGAAGCGAGTCGGGAGGAGATTTTAAAAGAGGAGATTTAACAACGACCATGTGAAGGCAGCAGTCTTGGCAAAGAAACTAGTTCCAAGGGAGGAGAAAGACCACCGGTCGTATGCTATAAATGCGGAAAGAGGGACATATCGATCAAGCGCCCACAACATGATTCAAGGTATGCTATAATTGTGGAAAGGAAGGACATATCGCTCGAGATTATACGGTAGAAAAAACCTAGTTCAATGGGGACGGTGACTCAAAAGATCGTCAGAGAAAAGTCAAAGTCAGCGGTTCCTAGAAAGCGTTTGTTGTATTTGGTCAAAATGCGAGAACCCAAACGAGGTGATCACGGGTAAGCTATTTATAAATTCTTGCGAAGTTTATACCTTACTTGATACCGGTGCGACCCATTCATTTATCTCTCCTACTTGTGCTCAACATTTAAACTTGACTCCAGAGAAATTAGACTTTGACCTATCTGTGGAAACTCCGTTAGGAGAAACTTTCATCACATCCACTGTTTATAAATCATGTTTGATTCAAGTTGGCACCATCACCTTACCTGTTGACCTTATCTCTTTAAAGATACTTACTTTTGATGTGATTTTAGGGATTGATTGGTTAACGACTCATCATGCCAAAATTGATTGTTTTCGTAAGGTTGTTAGTTTTCATATTCTAACCAACTCATTTATTTAATTCAAGCAACTAAACCATTAAAATCAATCATCGTCATATCTAATCATAAAGCTATTCGTTTATTGAAAAATGGATGTCAAGCTTTCTTAGTCCATGTTATGGATTTGAATAAAGACACGTCAAATTTGAATAATATTCTGTTGTTATTGACTTTCGACGTATTTCACGAAGAACATCCGGTCTACCCCGAGCGTGAAGTT
The DNA here is from genome assembly GCA_020205615.1 of Panax quinquefolius. Classification (NCBI taxonomy): domain Eukaryota; kingdom Viridiplantae; phylum Streptophyta; class Magnoliopsida; order Apiales; family Araliaceae; genus Panax; species Panax quinquefolius. Next base: position 8,434,244 of record CM035165.1, on the reverse strand, counting down.
GAATTCTTTATTGATCTTAAACCCGGTACAAAGCCCATTTCTAAAACCCCATATCGAATGGCTCCTATTGAACTTCGGGAGTTAAAGGTCCAACTACAGGAGTTGTTGGACATCGGTTTCATTCGATTCTAGTACATCTCCTTGGGGTGCTCTCTGTTTTATTCAGTAAAAAGAAGAAAGACGGGAGTATGCGACTTTGTATTGACTATCGGGGAATTGAACCATTTCACCATCAAGAATAGGTATCCTCTACCTGTGTATTGATGACTTGTTTGACCGATTCAAGAGGGCACAATTTTTTCAAAGATCGATCTTCGATTCGGATATCATCAATTTGAAGATTTAACCGAGGATATTCAAAGCGCCTTGAGAACTCGATGACGGGCATTATGAATTCTTAGTCATGTCTTTCGGATTAACTAATGCTCCTACGGCTTTCATGGATATGATGAACTAAAGTATTCAAGGAATATTTGGATCGATTCGTTGTTGTTTTTTTATTGATGACATCCTCATATATTCCAAAAGTCGTGAAGATCATGAGCACCATTTGAAAATTTCTGGTACTCCAAAGGCTTCGTGAAAACAAACTATATGCCAAATTGAAGAAATGCGAAGTTCGGCAAGGAAGTAGCATTCCTTGGGCACGATGGTGTCGAAACATGGAGTATCTGTTGATCCGTGAAGATTGAAGCAATACAAAGTTGGGAGCAACCGAAGTCGGTGATTGAAATCGCGTAGCTTTTTGGGCTTAATGGTTATTATCGGAGATTCGTGGAAGGTTTTCTCGAATCGCTACTCCATTAACCCAGCTAACTCGGAAGGATACAAAATTCGGATTGGAGGGAGGAATGCGAGAAGAGTTTCCAAGAGCTCAAGAGGAGACTCATTTGGGCACTGTTCTAACAATACCATCTGGTACGGATGGATTTGTTATCTACAGTGATGCTTCAGGCAAAGGGTTAGGATGTGTTCTCATGCAACATGGGAAAGTCATAGCCTATGCCTCGCGACAACTTAAAGAGTATGAGAGGAATTATCCTACTCATGATCTAGAGTTAGCGTGATCATTTTTCGCTTAAAGATATGGAGGCACTATCTATATGGGGAGAAAGTGGAGATATATTGGCACCATAAAAGCCTCAAATATTTCTTCACGCAAAAGGAACTTAACATGCGGCAATGACGTTGGCTTGAGTTGTTGAAAGATTACGACCACACTATATTCAATACCATCACGGAAAAGCGAACGTGGTAAATGACGTTGAGTAGAAGATTATATGCGAGGAATGAGTGCGATGATGTCAAGTATACGCGTAGAGAGCCAACTTTAATAGAAAAGTTAAGGTTGCTTTCAAGCCACCAGGCCGGGTGATGCGTATGAAGAAGAAAGTACTGAAGGTGCTATTCGAAGCGAGAATTGATGAAGAAGGAATACTTGAGTCCACTCCGCACTTTGTGTCCCTAACGACTACGATTTGAAGTACAAGATTATGATGGAGGCACACAATACACCATTTGGAATCCATCTGGAAGTACCAAAATGTATCGTGATCTTCGACATACATTTTGGTGGAACAATATGAAGAAAGAGATTGCAAAGTTTATCTCAATGTGTTTAACTTGTCAACGTGTAAAGGCGGAGCATCTAGTACCTAAAGGTCCGTTGCAACCACTTGAGATTCCGAAATGGAAGTGGGAACACATTACCATGGATTTCGTTACGGGTCTTCCTACGATTTCTCAAGGCATCAATGCTATTTGGGTTATTGTTGATAGATTAACCAAGTCTGCTCATTTCTTACCGATACGGGAGACTTATTCCCTTGAACGTCTTGCTAGTATATACGTGAATGAGATTGTGAGGTTGCATGGCATACTGTATCCATAGTTTGGATCATGACCCAAGATTCACTTCAAGATTTTGAGTTAGCTTGCAAAAAGCTATGGCGCGGATTTGCGATTTAGTTGACATACCATCCTCAAAGCGGACGGACAATCGAGAGGACTATTCAAACTCTTGAAGATCTATTAAGACTCGTGTCCTAGACTTGAGGGCGGTTGGGATAAGTATTTACCATTGGTGGAATTCTCCTACAACAACAGCTTATCGAGCAAGTATAGGTGTGGCTCCATTTGAAGCATTATATGGATGAAAGTGTCGCTTTCAATATGTTGGGATGAGGTGGGTGAAGTAACATTGTTGGGACCCGAAAGTTAAGCACGTATGACTCACAAGAAAAGATCCAAATGATTCGACAACGATATAAAGCGGCACAAGATCGACAAAAGAGTTATGCAGATCTTCATCGAAAGGACGTGGAATTTAGTATAGGGGATCATGTATTGTTGCGAGTTGCTCCATGGAAGGGAGTTACAAGATTTGGGAAGAGAGGAAAGCTCAATCCACGATTTAGTGGTCCATTTCAAATTCTTGACCGAGTAGGAAATGTAGCCTATAGACTCGCGTTACCTCCGATTATGTCTCGTGTTCATAATGTGTTTCATATATCGGTACTTCGTAAATATGTGAAAGACCCAAACCACGTTATAGAGTTAGAACCGGACGAAATAGCCGAAGACTTAACGTATGAGGAGGTACCTGTCAAGATCTTGGATAGGAAGGAGCATGTCCTACAACAGAAAGGTCATACCACAAGTTAAAGTTTTGTGGAGGAATCATGCTTATAGAGGAAATGACACTGGGAATTGAAAAGCGAAAATGAAAGCGAGGTATCCTCACCTTTTGAAACACTGTGAATGCGTCACGTCAATTTCGAGGACGAAATTTCATAAGGAGGGAGGTTGTAAGACCCCAACTTATTATTAATGAAATTTAATTTTCTATTTATTATTTTGAAATAGTAAGGGTTGATTTGATTAATGTGGATAGTTATAGGTAAAATACATAAATATTTCAAAATAAGCAAGTGGTTATAAAATATTCATTGTTGTCGGGGAATATTCGTTTGGTCGTGGAATATTCTTTCTTTTCGGGGAATATTAAATGCAACACTTGATCTTTTATGGGCCCCATAACGGAAAGTGATTGGATGAAGAAAGCGACAAATATAAGTTGTTTAAAAATAACTGGCGTAGTTATTCTAATTAATCTTTGTTAAAATACTCCGGTGGTTTAAAACACAAGAAGCATACCAGATTGCACCAATTATTGATTCTTACGTAAGAAGGCACTACTCGATAATGGTTACGGTAATTCTTTATTCAAATTATTTTATTTATTTAATAATTCTTTGCGTTGATATTTTATATTGTTGTTGTTTTGATAATTGTCATTTACGGTATTTTTATTATCGAAGTAATAATTCATATTATCTGAATAATATTATTAGATAACATTATTGGAAATGTCTAGAAAGTTACATCTAAGGAGAGGTTTGGTCACCTAATTAATTGCGCTTGAAAGAAAAAATTCTTATTGGAAAGCCCCCCTCTTCCTGAGGAGCGGCACAGGTTGCAAGATTGTGATTCAGTAATATTATTTGTGAATAATTAATTATTGATTTATATAATGAGGAAAATATTAATTTTATGTGGATATAGATGGAGAAATTTTTAATGTGACAATTGTTGAAAATTAATATTTTATCTTTTACGATAAAATAATTCATTTAAATATATTATTTTAATAATATAATAATGGTGATATTTTTACAACGAATGTGGGATATATGAGTATACGAGGAGGAAGAGTATTTTTTGTTGCAATAAATGTTTAAAACATGTTAAACATGTAAATTGGACCCTATTTATTCGATTTGAAATTTGATTATAACTTTGTAAAATCGCTTTATTTGTGGATTTTGATCAATTTACATTTGGAATTTGAAAAAATTTCTCCTGCAAAGTTGTAGAGAATTGGATTTCTATAAAAACTCATGTAATTCAATTTTTACGATAAAGGGCTATTTATTATGAATTATTGCGATTCGAAAGCTCGAAATAATTGATTTTGAAAGTTTAAAATAATTTAAATTAGAAAACGTTTTTGATATGTTTGGTGGACTTGGTTGGTTGTTGAAATGAACTGATTTCGGTTTATAAGAGTGTGCGTAGAAAATTTTTATATATATTAATATTATATTAAATTTTCTACTTTGGTGTTCTAGCGATTTTCCTATAAATAGGGTGCTTAGGTTAGAATTGAAAATCACAATTGTAAATCTGAAGTTTTTCTCTCTATATTATCGGCGTATTCTTTGTGAGTATTTTGAGTATATTTTGAGTATTGCTATACACGGTGCAAGTTCAAGTCATAGCTTTATATCCGGTGTTTCAACTAAATCTTGTCTTTGTGAGGTAAGAGATATTTTTTCTTTTCGTAATGATATTATTTCTTCAATATCATTATGTTGAAATATTGATCTGAAGTTTTATCAAATTTGGAACTTTTGGTGTGAGATTCTTCGTTCACGATATAAGACTATTCACGTATACGACACTATTCACGAATACGACACTATTCATAAAAAAATGAAAATTTTCCCTTTTCGTCTAAAATATCTATTTTGGATACTAACTTTGATTGTATCTATGTTTTGATCATTCTTGAATTTTACACCACTATGATTATTTTTGAGGAATTTTTGGACATGGATAAAACAAAGTACGAATCCTTAATCCTTAATCCTTGTCATTTTGTTTCTTTGGATTCGTTTCTTTAAAATATTTTTCATTATCCTCGGTCTTAAATGATGATATTATTGAATATCTTTGCTTTGGTAGTAGCAAAGATGAATGATTTCTGATGAATATCTTTGGCCCGTAGTGCAAAGATGAACAAGTGTTTAGATGAACATGACCAACTGATGAATATCTTTGGCCTGTAGTGCAAAGATGAAGATAGTAGTTTGCATTCTCTACTTAACTCTTCTAATGAATTATTATTTTCACTGCGAATATTGATTTAAAACTTGTTGTCTATTGTATTCTATTAGATTTTCCTTGTTGAAGACTAACGATAATTTGTTGTATATTATCTTAGTCATAATATTCTTTTCTTGGGCTAGTTGAGCTCACCCTTTTCCTTTTGTTCCATTTTTCTTCTCGGGATGCGAGAATATAAGCGAAGTGCTGAGTCGGGGTATGGAATGAAGGTTCTAGAGAGTTGTTTAGTAGTCCTCACCATTTTTGTAAAATAATGTATCAATAAATGTGATGAGAATTTATTTGAGTATAGATATTGTCTAGAAGATAATATTTGTATTCAAGCTCACAGTTTTACCGTTGTAATAATAAAGTTGTAGTTGTTTCTGTACCATTTATTGACAACTCAGAATGGGTGATGTATACCTATTTTGGGGGCGTCACATTGGAAATATCTTCTGGCTATGAACTTGAGCTTCTGTCTTAACTACAGGAACATCAAAATCAGAATTCAACTACACAAACCCAAACAAATTTCTTCAAGTCCTTAATAGAATCACCCTCTGTGATTCTTTTCCTCTTTCCATCCTTCTTCCTTGTATCAACCATTCTATACAAAACATAAAAACAACACAAATCCAAACAATCAATACCCCATTCTGTTAGAAAAATAGCGTATATATATATGATCATATTGACAATTAATTAGTAGAATGAGAATTAACAGAAATTAGAAGCATACCTTAGAGAGAAACTAGAATCCTTTCAGTTGTGAGAGAGTTGGAGAGAGAAAATCATGTAATAGCCTGAAAACATAGCCTGAAAGTCACGTATTCAATTTCAATTTTCTGTCAGAGTTGAGAGACTATGGTGTTGCGGCGGCGGCGGCGGAAGAGGACGACGACGAGTGACTTCGAGAGGAGAGAGAGAAGTAGTAAGGGAGAAGAGAGAGAAATAGTAAGGGCGTAGATAGAGAGAGACCGAAGGAAGATGGAAACTAATTTGCTATGTCAGCTCATTAATATTAATCTCTTAATTTAAAGACTCTTAATTGTATTAGTATTGTAAATATATATGATAAAGTGTCATATTTTTGTAATTATTTTATGAATGTATAATTTTTGTAATTACTTTTAAAAATGTACTATAATATGTAATTGTTCCTACATTAGGGTCAAATTCCAAATCCCAGCCCAACTCAGAGAACTTAACTGGGCTTATAATCAAATTTTAAAAAGCAAAACAAAGTTAGGTAACCTGCTTTTGAAACTGCTTATAATCAGAAACTTCAATTTGGTAGTTCTAATTATTTGCCATAACTAAAGTTCCTGATTATTAATTTTCCAGCTCAAATGTACAAAAGATAAAGCATGCTAAACCAAATTCTAACTCTCATAAGATATAATCAAGAATTTGAAAAGAAACCAAATTTTCTTTTATGCCATTCATGGTTCAGTAATATTCATTTTACAAAAGACAATGATGCCCCCAAATTCGGATTAACTAATGAAACTGATACAAGAAAGCCTAATAAATATTTCTTTAATCCTCTAAACTAAAAGAACTCAAAGTCCAGATATTTACCCCCAGATTTTATGTCTGCACCTACCATCCTTTTACTGGTACTGCCAACCCCAATTGGGTCAACTGCCCCAAACTTCGCCGGAAGCTCAGCCTCCATTGGTCTTGGCACCTCCGGGGGTGTGCTGCAGCGTATCAGAGCCCAATTTTCGCCTTCGAAAAATGCATGCTGTTTGATTTCAGTAGCTCCCCTCTTCACCCCAAGCCGGTTCTGTGGCTCCTTCACCAGCAAGCCTCGGATAAGATCCCGGCTGGAGTAACTAGTGGCCGGTGAGTCAGGGAATCGTAGCTGCTGTCCTACTACATTGAAAAGTGTTTGGCGGTTTCCTGAGCCCTTGAATGGGGTCTTGCCATACAGTAGCTCATGTATGAAAATCCCAAATGTCCACCAATCAACTGCACTACCATGGCCTTCTCCCTTAATAATCTCCGGGGCTAAGTATTCATGAGTGCCAACAAAGGACATGGACCGGGCTGCAGTAGGCTCTGCAAGGAGCTCAGGGAGTCTACTGGTTTGCAGTGCAGGCTCAGTTCGAGTTTTTTGGGTAGCTTTCTTGCTCTTCTGAGGGAAGATTCGAGGAAGGAAGCATGCGGGTTGGATGCATGCTGCTGAGGGCTCCATACATGCAGGCTGAACACAAAATGCACCACCAGATCCTCTTCTTGAAGGATCAGAATCAAATGCAGAGGTTCTTATGAGGGTGGGGGATACTGTACATCTTAAGGAAAGATCAAAGTCTGACAGCATTATATGGCCATCATCGCGTACCAGCACATTTTCTGGTTTTAGGTCCCTGTAAACAACTCCAAGCATATGGAGATACTCGAGGGCTAACAGAACCTCAGCGACATAAAACCTGATTCCATGATGAAAACATTGATTAGGACTCTTATTAGTCAGAAATATGTAAAAGAACTCAAAAAAGAGCAGATAAGTAAAACAAAAATGTACCAAATTAAAAACAGCTTCTATTCCATCAATGCCAATTCGATCAGTCACTATTTTTTGTTGATAGGTACACCAATTTCATCACTCGGTAATATGACCAGAATTTTAATGACAATGGCAGCACAATGGTCAGAAAACAAGTTCTACTGTGTCCAACACATGAATCAGAAGTCAAAAAAACCAAGCATCTACATTCTTCTTCTTTTGGTAATATAGGAGGGAAAATAGATTGCAACCAAGACTTGTTGCAGAACTGAAGACTAGTGTTCTAGTGCAGAAAGTCATACTGTACAGTGGTATTCCACCAAAAAACAAGAAAATGAAAGCAAAAGAATCATATAAGCATGAAACTAAATTCTTATTAGTTGGTACAAGGATCAATTTTAATATGTGCTCAATGCCTGAGCTTCAAGAGTGGATACTTGCTTCACAATCAAGCAGTTTCTTTTCAGCTGAAACAAGCAGGTTTTAGATATTCTTACTACATATGTAATCTTTAACTAATCAACTTGCACGATTCATATTTAAAATCATTGCGTATACCCTTACATTATATAAATTTTTTACATGTTCCATGTCATTATTCTAAGTTATATTAGTGGAATAAGATATTAAAGCACATAGTATTGAATATTGATAAATGTTACTATTAAATTTTAGATGTTACTATTAAATTTTCGGTCAGGGCTTGAGCACATTTCCCAAACATAAATTGGTATTATTTGCATATAATGTGGCAAAAAACCACGACTAATAATATTGCGTTACCGCAGAGCAAAAGACCAAGTCCATTATCATCTCTCAGTCATTGGAGGGATGAGGGTTCTCTTTCGTAATCTATAGGATATTATTTAGAGCCGTCAGCACCCTCCTCAAACCATTGTTTTCTAACTTTCTAACTTGAGGTATCACCGGAGCTTCTTCACTTCAACCCTCACAGCCCTGATTAAAGTTTTCTGGTGTTTTGCAGGTGGTGAAATTCCAAGCAATCACTCTTCCAGATGTTGGACACTGATAACTTATAAGAAATTAATGTTAGATTGAATCAATTGAATATATTTCATCATAAGTAATATAAATAGTTGAGCCTCATTATTTAGAAAGTTGATTATTATGTTAAGCTTTTTTACTACGTTTCTTCCTTTATGCATTGTGGGTGTAAGTCACATAAGGCTGTTGCTCACGTGAAGATAAATTATAATTCCTATAATATTTAAATAGGTATATTGTAAAGCTTTTATTTCTTAAGGACATATAATAAATAAATAAATAAACCAACAACTGCCAGATTACATGATATTTTTTTTTTTTTTTTTTTTTTTGTGTGTGTGTGGGGAAGAGTTAAACTGGGAACAAGTGTAGAATAAAGATATCTCGAGTGGAATTTATAATATAAACCTTCTAGTATTATGAAAATTCAGAAGCCTGTGCACCCCATGAAAAACTATATATAAAGTTCAAATAAGACCCCATTGTCCTTAAATATGTGATTGCAACAAAGGGTATTCTTCTTCTACCACAAAAGGTCAGCACTTTGATGAACTAAAAGTGAACAGTGGCATTCCACTGGTCCCTTCACAGCAAACATGAGGTAGATAAGGATGTATAAATTTGTATCGCAACATCAGGGTGGTCATGTTTGGAAACCAGATAAGACTCGGCAAGAACCCGAGCAAAGTTACTTCAAACTAAATCACTTTTCAAGAATCTAAAACCCGACTGGAGATGACTTCACATTTGTACCAGTGGCTGAGTTAATCAAAATTCAAAGGACATTCCTAGTACGCGTACACCCAAATTACGTAATCATTAAGAATCAACAGAGCCACAAAGGTGCAAACTTCATTTTCAGTTTAAAGCAAGGATCACCCTGATTGAGACCACTTAGCGAATTATGAGATGCAGAGTCCAATTCTGATCCCATAAGTGCACCTTTGTCGCCGTGTCAAGACAACGAATACCAAGTGGTTAGAGATCTAATTTTGCTTAAAATCTGGAGGCTGCAATTGTGTTCCTTAGAGTGGCAAATATTGGTCCCAGAATCCTGTCTTCAACCCCTATGGCAAAATTGTTCTAGTCTATCATTTCTGCCACTACTAATTCTAAAATTTATACTATTTCTCAATGGGGCCTAAAGATTTATAGCCTATGTTATCTTTCGGATTTTATTTGGTAAAAACTCTCAATTAGAATGAGAAACAAAGTAGGGGAAAATTACACTCAATAGTTTGGGATAATAGGACAGGACTCGGAGCAATCTTTCTGTAAGAATAACACATCACCTGGTTGCATATTGCAAGAAGTATACAGTATTAAAGTATCAAAATACCATCATTTAGAAATTGAAACACAGCTCATTTAATAAAGATACCGTGTGTAGAAAGATTTGACGTCTATCTCAGTCTAGTATTTCACATCAGATTATCTAAGTATCAATTCATGAAGCAGAGAAGATAAGTCTCGAAATAGCAACCAAAAACAAAACAATATGTTCCCAACATTAAAACTTTATTAAGTTTGAGGTATAGAAGATGGAGATAGCTTAAAAACAAAGCATCTTCCAGACTTACTTATCAATTAAAAAAATCGCAAATAAATAAAAGGATAAACAACATACCGTGCTGCATACTCAGAAAAATGTTTTCCAGGTTGCCGCTGCCTCAGGGTGTGCAGATCACCTCCCGGACAGTATTCCATGACAAGACACGAGAATCTATCAGTCTCAAAGTGAGTGTACAATGTCGGCAAGAATGGATGGTCCAGCAACTGCAATATCTCTCTCTCTGTCTGAGCCCTTGTCAACTTCTTCCTGCTTGCAAGGGAAGCCTTGTCCATCACTTTCATTGCAAAGTAACACCGAGTCCCACTCAGCTCTGAGAGATACACACTACCAATGTCACCACATCCAAGCCGTTTCAGTAACCTGAAATGACTCATACCCAAAATTCCATCCCGCGATCGAATGGCAAGAATAGCCTTCCACCTAGGATCATTTCCTTTGTGAGGCTTATTAACACTCCCTGTAAAGTTACTCCAATTACTATCATCACTAAGGCCACTGCTATCACTTGCTCGGCTCATGCTAGTTTTTCCACTCTCAAGAGAATCACCTCGAACACTCCCTTTAGTACTTTCGTAATTCCTGTCAACACTAAGCATTCCATCACTCATAATCCCATCACTTCGGTATGCGCTGGTACAGCTATTGACAATGCTCATAGCAGTGACAACACCAGTACTATCAATGCTACTGTGGGGACTTACATTGCCGCTTGGAGGCAAAGAGGCATCCCACACACATTCCTTCTCCTCAGAATCTAGAGGGAGGAGGGAGTTCTCTGTATTTTGTGATGGACGAGGGACTGAAAATGGAGTGATTACCGCCCCCAAGTCATTGGACTCTTCAACCAAGCTCTCCCGAGGTGAAAGAACAGACAGACTTGGTTTGATACCAGGAAGCCGAATTGAAAGATCTTCTAGAAATGGACCTTTCATGGACACACTTTTCATCAAGCATTTACCATCAGATTTGTTTTGACCAACAGGCACATAGACAGGCCTCATCAGATCCATATCAACAGGTTCTGGGGGATGACTAGCGCCACAGAAAGAATTGATGCCGCCTTCATCAAATGAATCTCCACTGTGCTTAAATGTAACAACATCAGGCATAAGTTCATCATGTTCCTGCAAAGAGTTTTTTCCTTTCCATATTCTAGCAGATTTTGGAGCGTCGGAGTCTTGAGAATCCCGCTCATCACATTCGTCCAAATCTTCCCTGACCATAGTCAAGTGTGCATTTGACATCTTAGCTGTAATGGGCAACTTCCCAGGAAGTGCTTTTGATTCAGAAACCCTTTGCATTTCTGACTATTGTATATCATCACAAGGATTCCTCACAATGAAACAGCTCTGCACAAGGAAAGGAACTTAGTTTAAAAGGTAATCCACTAAATTATTTCTACTTCTGCTTCCTTCTAATCAAAATCTAATAATGAGCTTTAGCCTTCCTAATGACTGATAATGCAGGCATTCACTACTACCCATATTAGTAAATAAATTTATTTTTCCAAAGATTAACCCTCAACAGCACAATATCATCCATCAATGAACTAAAAATATAATAATTTCAGATTCTCATACCAGTCAGTTGTGTAATGAGACCTTTAGTTGCAGAAGAATCTAGAACAAAAAAAGAAAGAACAACTGGAATCAAATGGAAATATCAATCAAATACATCATAAATCAACTAGACAATGAACTCTAAATTAACTAAATCCTCACTAATTTCACCAGATCAAGCAACAAATACAGTAAATAACTCTTTAAATATCTAACTTTAAGATACAATCAAATGGGAAAAAAGTTATAAATAAAACATGACAGTCGGTGAAAAATAATAGAAAACCAAAACCCAGAACGTCCAAAAACAAGAGCATAAATGCCAAAATACATAAACAAACAGTATCAAAACACATCCTTTCAAAAAATCAACTTCAATCACCAAAACCCCAAATCAAAATTCCCAAAACAAGAGCATTTACCAGAGAAATACAAGTTATCGTACAGAAGAACGCAAATCTAGGTCTCCAATCCTTTTCCCAATAACTCGAGTAAATGCTGATTATCAAGAGTTTTTAAATGGGAATTCATTGAATAGAGAGAAATCGAAGCTCCATTCAGTAGTTTACTAGTTTCTCTCTCTAATTGTGATCTGCAAGTAAAGCTGGGGCTTCAATTGTGATTGATACTAGTGATTAAAGTTCTGCTGCTGTTCTTCTTCCACTTATTATTTGTTGCTTTTTCCTTTTAATCATTTTCTCTCTCTTCTTTTTTGGCGCACTTTAGTCATGTGTTAACAGTGATAATGAGTGATAAAGTGAGGAGGGGGGCTGGTGCTGTCTTAGACAGTAGTGTATATTTGTGGGACCACACACGACAATTTATTGAGTGGGCCCGGGTTGTGGGCCTGCTTGTGTTTCCTTTTTATAGTACAATTCCTTTCAGGAGGAGGAGGAGGAGGAGGAGGAGGAGGAGGAGAGTGGGATTGATTTTGGCCTTGGGAAGGGATTTGAATTTCATCCCAACCTTATATGAATCAATTAGAATCACAAAAAAGGTTCTATCTAAAATATTACTATTAAAGAATTTTTGATATATATGTACTACTAAAAATTATAGTTATTCTAAAATAGGAGTTCTTAACCAAAATTCTGTTAATTTTACATGTTTTTGTATATAGACATTTATTACCCATCAAAGCAATTTCTTAGTGAAAATTATATATATATATATATATATATATATATATCTTGTGTGGCGTGTTTGAGTATGTGTAATTTATAATCGTTCAAATTAGGATTTCCTAATTCAAATTAAAGTAGTTGATTTTGTTTTGTATATATGCATTGTTGTATCAAAGCAATTTATACATACATACATACATACATACATACATATATACATACATACATACATATATATGGACTCATTTATAGTCAACCTTGTAAGGATAATGTTATCCTTACAACAATTCTTAATCGTCCATTTACGGATCAAACCGTAAGGAGGACCTCCCATCTGCAGTTTAATATGTAATTAGTGCATGCAGTTTAATAATGCGGACAAGATGATTGTCTAAAATACATCTCATTAATTCGCAGTTTAATCATGTGGACATTAGGTATGACAATTGTTAATACTTGAAGAATGTAAGACCCCAACTTTTATGAATAAAGATTAATTTTTTTCAAAATATATTTTTGAATATTATGATGTGGATTTGATATAATGTTATAGTTGTGAGTAATATTTATAAATTTTACAAAGTAAGCAAGTTGTTATAAAATATTCGATTGGTTAGGAAATATTCGTTTTAACGAGGAATATTCGCAATACGACGACACAATCATTAGTCTTACTGAAGAATTTCTGCGATAATATCTCTCATATTATTGATTCAATTATTGTCATAGTATCATCTGCATAATATTTTTATATTATTAAATCAATAATTGAGACGAAAAATTAATTCATATTATTATTTATATTATTGACAATGTCTAGAAAGTTCTGTCGAGAAAAGGTGTTTGGTCACCTAATTGCGCGTCAGTAGGGAGAAATCCTTATCGGAAAGCCCTCTCTTTCCTGAGAATGATCTGGTTGTTAAATATTGTGAGTTATAATATTAATGATGAATAAGTTTGTGTTGATTAAAGATGAAATTGTTGATAAAAATATTTCCATTGTGTTGGGATTATTTGTGTTAGTGGAAATAGACATTTAATTCGATAATAAATGATTTCTGGATGTTAACTTGATCACCAATCGGGCAATTAATCGAATAAATAAATAATTAATTGATATTGGTTCACATGCAAATTACTGTTGGTTCACATGTATGGAACTATTGGTTCATATGCATTACTATTAAGGGAAGTGGTGCAATATTGATAATACTTGCAGGACTAAATTAAAAATAGAGGAAAAGATGAAGGTATTATACTGCAATAATTCGAGCCCCAAAACGTACAATTTTTGAAACTATGTTTTTCTATAAATAGAAGTTCATTCTTCTTTCATTCTCATCAATTCACTAAGACTCACAAGAGCAATTATAGAGAGAGAAGCTACTATAGAGAGGAAGAAGAAGAGTATTTTGCTACTTCACTATTCCAGTATCCAGTCTTCTTCTAAGGTAAGGGATGTTATTTATTTCTTATTCGTAAGGGATATTATTTTTGTTCAATATTCGTATGAAATAATATTTTCTTCTATACTCTGTAATATGTAAGTAATATTATTTCGTTTCGCATCCCTAATTTTACACTTATTTTGTTGAAGTATTGCTTCTATACTCCGTGAAATTAGTAGAATATCCTTGAAATTTTTGCTTCATCTAGTATCATTTCATAAGGATATTTTTCTGAGCATTCTTGTTAAATTTTAGGCTTTTCATCCTAAAGTACTATTCATGGGCACTATTCATAAACACGGTACTATTCATAAAGTACTATTCATGGGGTACTATTTACGAAGTACTATTCACAGGGTACTATTCACATAGTACTATTCCCAAAGTACTATTCCCGAAGTATTATTCACGGGGTAATATTTACTCAGATACTATTCACCCGGGGTACTATTCATGAAAAAAATTGATTTCTTTTCTGTTCAAATCATTTTTGATACAATATTCTTCTTGAATTTTACTCCATAAAGCAGTATCATGTTGACAATTTGGATATTTTTAAACTCTAGATAAATTTAAAGTCTTTAATATTTATCCTTGATTTTGTTTAATTGAATTCTTATATTATTGTCATCATCCCCATGCTTATATTATGATTAAAGTCATCTTTGGTCATAGTGCATAGATGGACTGTTGATGGGTATGATTATGACCAGGGATCTTTAGTATAATCATGACCTGTAATGTTACAAGTGATGTGGATTATTTATTGAGCTGAGTCTTAGCGACAATTATTGGTATGATCATGACCACGCGTTCTCTTCGGCCAAGGGTGCAAAGATGAATTGTTGTTTGGCATGTTCATGACCATTGGTGAAAACACGAATATCCTTGGTCCGTAGTGTATGGATAATTCGTGGTCGTGATACTAATGAATATCCTTAGCCCGTAGTGCATGGATAATTCAGTGATGTGGATTATTTATTGAGCTGAGTCTCACCGATTAAATTGATAATTTTTTTTAAATCATAGAAGATAGTAGATATCATGCTCTACTTGACTCTTCTAATGGATTATTTTTTCCGTTGTAGTTGTTTATCTAAAACTTGTTGTCTATTATAATCTATCAATTGGTATATTGTTGAAGGCAAAGGATAATTGATTCTGCATTATCTTAGTCATAATATTTCTTACTGGGCTAGTTGAGCTCACCCTTTTGCTTTCATTGTTCTCTTCAGGAAATGAGAACGTAGCCGGGACTAGTCGGGGAATGGAGTGACGGTCCAAGATAATGGCTGTAGTAGTCATCACTATTTTATAAAATAGTGTGATAATAATTGTAATGATAACTCCATTTGATTTTGGATACTGTCTACTAGACAATATTCGTGTCAAAACTCTCAACTATGTTTTGTTGTATTTTACACGACAGTTGTATAATTAAGTTTATGTTTAAATTATGTACCATGTATTTTGTGACTCAAAATGGGTGATGTATACCTAGTTTGGGGGCGTCACAGTTGGTATCAAAGCTTAGAGATATGTTCTCTGACTGAGATGTGAGACTAGAACTAGGAGGGGAGAGTGGGGTAATTCCTTCGCTAGTGTGACCTACATAAGTTTATTTGTTATTTAATTGGTCAGTTAAAGTATATGGATAATATGTGGCATGTCAATTAACCCTTATTTTGTGATAGTAAAATGGCATCTGAAAATCTTGAGATAAACAATGGAGCACATGAGACCGTTGAGTCACCGACGATCAATAACCAGGATAACATCAGGAAGGCGATAATCCTCGTGTAAACAACAACACCGATCAAATGACGAACGATGGTACGTTTAGGAGTTTTTAAGAATTTATGCAAAACCAAACGAGAGAGACTCCTATTCAAAATGCAGGTGGAAACACTGGCAACTCACGGTTGGACACCGCTAAGCAGTTCAAGGAGCTGGGACCACCGGAGTTTTTGGGAAAGCTAGAACCACTCAAGGTAGAGACGTGGATAAAGCAGATCACCAAGATATTTGATGTCTTGGGATGCTCCAAGGAGCAAAAGGTTCCCTTTGCCACCTTCATATTGAGAGGTGAGGCATATTACTGGTGGGAATCAGTAAAACGTACTCAGCCTATCGCACTCAAAATGTCTTGGAAGAAGTTCCAAAAATTGTTCAACGAAAAGTACTTTCCCGAAAGTATTCGTCACATGAAGGAGGTAAAATTCATCAAGCTGGAGCAAAATAATATGACCGTGTCATAGTACGAGGCTAAGTTTGCGGAGTTATCTCGATTTGCATCCCATTTGGTAGATAATGAGGAGCGAATAACGCGAATGTTTCTAAGAGGTTTGAAACCCCAAATACGTCAATACCTCATTTCTCACAAACTTTATTTGTATTCAGATGTTGTGAATAGGGCTCAGTTATTAGAGTGCGATAATGAGTCAGCCCAACCAAAAGCTAACGACCAACAACACGATAATAATCGTACCGGTGGCAACGACCATCGGAACAATGATAACCATCGTGGAGGAAATTATCAGGCAAGAAATGGTAACCACTTTGGTGGTAATCATGGCCAAGATAATAGGAAAGGTGAGCTAAGTGGGAACAACTTTAAGAAGAGAAGATTTAACAATGACGGAAAGACGTCGGCAGTAGCACCAACACCCATTTCAAAGGAAGAAGAACGACCAACTGTCGTATGTTTCAAATGCGTATGGGGAGGACACATCCGTCAAATCTGTATGCTGAAGAACCCAAAAACATATTTCAATTGCGGAAGAAAAGGTCACCTAGCTCGATTTTGTCGTGTAGTACAGTCAAGTCCAGCTGGGATGGTGACGCCAAAGGATGTCCCAGACAAGTCAAAATCGGTAGTTTAAGAGAGAGCGTTTTTCGTGACTAGGAATCCGAACGAAGTTATCACGGGTAAGATAATCATAAACTCTTGCGAGGTCTATACCTTATTCAATCCCGGTTCTACCCATTCTTTTATTTCTCCTACTTGCGCTCAACGATTAAATTTAAC
Source organism: Panax quinquefolius (assembly GCA_020205615.1). Taxonomy (NCBI): domain Eukaryota; kingdom Viridiplantae; phylum Streptophyta; class Magnoliopsida; order Apiales; family Araliaceae; genus Panax; species Panax quinquefolius. The sequence continues at coordinate 8,417,105 of CM035165.1, read as the reverse complement.
TCCGGAGAAATTAGACTTTGACTTATTTGTTGAAACTCCGTTGGGAGAAACCTTCATTACATCCACTGTTTATAAGTCTTGTTTGATTCAAATCGACAACTGCACGTTACCTGTTGATCTTATCTCTTTGAAAATACTTACATTTGATGTGATTTTAGGAATCGACTGGTTAACTACTCACCATGCTAAAATTGATTATTTTCCAAAAGTTGTTAGCTTTCATATTCCTAACTAACCTATTATGCGAATTCAAGCAACCAAACCACTAAAGCCAATCACTGTCATATCAAGCCATAAAGTTATTTGTTTATTGAAAAACTGATGTCAAGCTTTCTTAGCCCATGTCACAAATTTAAATAAAAATACGTCAGATTTGAAATGATAATTCTATTGTTAATAAATTTCCTGACGTATTCCTTGAAGAACTTCTTGGCCTACCACCAGAGCATGAAATCGAATTTTGTATTGACCTCAATACAAAACCCATTTCTAAAACCCTCAAATATTTCTACACTCAAAACAAATGTATCATGCGCCAAAGACGTTGGCTCGAGCTTTTGAAAGATTACGACCATACCATTAATTACTATCATGGAAAAACGAACGTGGTAGCTGACGCGTTGAGTAGAAGATCGTATGCGTTTACGAGTGCGATACTGTTAACACAAAGACCCGTTTCGTATGACTTACAAAAGATGGAGATAGAATTAAATACTTCAAGAACCTACGTGAAAATAGCGAATATACGAGTAGAATCGACTTTATTTGATAAAGTTAAAGCCCCTCAAACTACACACCTGGAGCTGACGAATGTGAAGAAGAAGGTGCAAGAAGACGTTATTCTTGAAGCAAGAATCGACAAAGAGAGGAAATCTCAACCCTTGATTTTATTGGTCTATTTAAAATCCTCAAGTAGGAAATGTGGCCTATAGACTCGCCTTATTGCTAAGTATGTCACGTGTTCATAACGTTTTTCACGTATCGATGTTACGTATATATGTGGACGACCCAAACCACATTATTGAATTAGAACCGGACGAGATAGCGAAAGATTTAACATATGAAGAGGTACTTGTTAAAATCTTGGATAAGAAGGATCATATTCTATGCTCCAAGGTTATACCTCAAGTCAAAGTTTTATGGAGAAACCATGATATTGAGGAAATAACTTGGGAGTTAGAATCTGAAATGAAGTCAAGGTATTCTCACCTCTTCGACATACCAGGTACGTACCCTAATTTTGAGGATGAAATTTCATAAGAAGGGGAGGTTGTAAGACCCTAACTTTTATGAATACAGATTAATTTTTCTCGAAATTTGAATATTATGATGTGGATTTGATTTAATGTTATAGTTGTGGGTAATATTTATAAATTTTGAAAAGTAAGCAAGTTGTTATAAAATATTCGATTGGTCGGGGAATATTCGTACGACGACACAATCATTGGTGGACTCCACAATGGAAGTATTGTCGTAGTTAAAAAATGACAGAAATATCTTTTTATAAAAATAACGGCGAAAATTTTACCGTCAAACTGTTGAACTACCCGGTGGTAAAAGTACAGTAATACGCGTGGTTACATAGTAGGTATTGATTATTGATGCTTACGTGAGAAGTGTGACGCCCCCAAAATAGTTATACATCACCTATTCTGAGTCGCCAAATACATGGTACAGAATACAAATACAACTTAATTAAACAACTGTCGTGCAAAGTACGTCAAAACATAAGCTGTGAGTTTTAATACAAATATTATCGTCTAGACAATATACAAACTCAAATTCAATATTATTACATTTATTTTTGCACTATTTCACAGAATAGTGAGGACTACTAATGCTATCATCCGGTCCGTCACTCCGTTCCCCGACTAGTCCTCGCTACGTTCTCATTTCTCAAGAGAACAATGAAAGTAAAATGGTGAGCTCAACTAGCCCAAAGAGGGAAATATTATGACTAAGATAATGCGCGAATATATTATCGTTAGTCTTCAATGATGTTAAACCGATATAATATAACAACCATCAAGTTTAAGCTGCGATTGGAACAAGCAATCCATTAAATGAGTCAAGTAGAGAATAAAATCTACTATCTTTAATGATTTAAAAGGTTTTCATCACTTTTATCATTTGGGACTCGTTTTAATAAATAATCCACATCACCGAATCACCCTCGCATTACTACGGCCGAGGATATTCTTTAGTATCACGACCACAATTATCCATGCTCTACGGGCCAAGTATATTTGTGTATTCATTAATGGTCATGATCATGCCAACAACTGTCCATCAATGCACTACGGGCCAATGAGGACTTTTACCACATCATTTGTAACATTACGGTTATGATTACACCGAATAATCTCTGGTCATAATCATACCAAGTCCATCTATGCACTACAGGCCACAAATAACTTTCAACAAAATATAAACATGAGGATGATGACAATGATATAAGAATTTAATAAAAACAAGTTCAAGAATTATTTTATCCAGGAATCAATAACGTCCAAATTGTCAACATGATACTGCTTTGTGGAGTAAAATTCAAGAATGCTAAGAAGAATATTTCAATGAAAATATACTGGATGAAGCGCAAATATCAAGGATATTCCACTAATTTCATGGAGTATGAAAGTCAAAACTTTAACCAACCGAGTATAATAAAGAATGGAATAACAAAAGAAATCACCGTGCATGCGATAGATCGCACAGGTGAGTTATTCCAATAGAATAATAAATAACGGAATCGTCCGGCACAAAAACATATGCATAAGATATTCCAAAGTAATACTAAAGACGGAATTAGGTTCGGCGTGTAAAAAGCGCATGAGACGAGGATATTCAGCGAGAATACTAAAGATGGAACCAAGTCGGCGTAGTAAACGTCATGAACGTGATGTTCCAACAGAATGATAAATAATGGAACCAGTCCCGAACGCACAAAAAAACAGGATGTTCCAACATAATGATAAAGAATGGAATAATGAAGAATTTCACCAAGTATAGGGTAGTTGGCGTATCTGAGTTATTCAATAGAATAATAAAGAATGGAATAATGAAGTTCTCTTCATGGATAAGAAAGAAATAATACTCCCTATCTTGGAAAAAGCGGATAATTTGGAATAGTGAAAGTGAGACTTTCTCTTCTTCTTTCTCTCTATAATTTCTCTCTATAATATACGCTCTAAAGCTTTTGTGTATTGGTGAGAAATGAAGGAAGAATGAGCTTCTATTTATAGGAAAATAAAGTTTCGATAATTACACGTTTTGGGGCTCGAAAAATTACAAAGACAATACCTCCAACTTTTCTTTCATTTTTAATTTAGTCCCGTAAGTATTATCAAACTTGCACCACCTCCCTAATAGTAAATAATGTGAATCAATAGTTCAATCATGTGAATCAATAGTATAATCATGTGAAAAATACGAATTATAGTATAGTACCTCCATCTATACCTCCATTTTTAACTTAGTCATGCAAGTATTATCAATCTTGCACCAACTCCCCTAATAGTAAATAATGTGATTCAATAGTACACACATGTGAACAAATAGTTATATAAGCATGTGAATTAGTAGCAATTAATTGTTCATTTATCCGATAAATTACCCGATTTATCTATATAACCCTAGACATCAATTATCATCGGAATAGATGTCGATTTCCACTAACACTAATAATCCCAACACAATGGAAATATCAAAATTCATTTTTAATCAACACAACTTATTCATCATTAATATTATAACTCACAATATTTAATAACCAGGTCGTTCCCAGGAAAGAGGGGGCTTTCCGATAAGAATTTCTCCTTATTGGCGCGCAATTAGGTGACCGAACCTCTCCTTGACAGAACTTCTAGACATTGTCAATATTGCAAATAATAATATGAATAACTTTGTCGTCTCAATTATTGATTTAATAATATAATATATTATGCAAATGATACTGTGACAATAATTGAATCAATAATATGAGAGATATGATGCAACAATTACTGTAGCAATAATTGAGTATAACTGAGTGACTTCTCACGTAAGCATCAATAATCAATACCTGGTGTCTTTATTATGCAACCACGCCAGACATCTGTATTTTTTTAACAGGGTGTTTCAACGAGTTAACAGTAAAACTTTCGCCATTATTTTCATAAAAAGTATTTTTTGTCGTTTTCTCAATCAAATAATAATTCCGTTTAATGGGGTCCACCAATGATTGTGAATATTCTCCAACCAATCGAATATTATATAACAACTTGCGTACTTTGCAAAATTTATAAATATTACCCACAACTATAACATTATATCAAATCCACACCATAATATTCAAAAATATATTTCGAGAAAATTTAATCTTTATTCAAAAAGTTGGGGTCTTACAAGAAGTCACTCAGTTATACTCAATTATTGCTAAAGTAATTGCTGCATAATATCTCTCATATTATTGATTCAATTACTGTCATAGTATCATCTGCATAATATTTTATATTATTAAATCAATAATTGAGATGACAAAGTTATTCATATTATTATTTATATTATTGACGATGTCTAGAAAGTTCTGTCGAGGAAAGTGGTTTAATTAGTCACCTAATTGCGCGCCAGTAGGGAGAAATCCTTATTGAAAAGCGCACTCTTTCATATGAATGATCTGGTTGTTAAATATTTTGAGTTATAATATTAATGATGAATAAGTTCGTGTTGATTAAAGATGAAATTGTTGATAAAAATATTTCCATTGTGTTGGAATTATTTGTGTTTGTGAAAATCGACATTTATTTAAATAATAATTGATTTTTGGATGTTAAATTGACCAATCGGGCAATTAATCGGATAAATGAGCAATTAATTGCTATTAGTTCATATACAAATTACTGTTGGTTCACATGTATGGAACTATTAGTTCACATGCATTACTATTAGGGGAGGTGGTGCAAGATTGATAATACTTGTAGGACTAAATTAAAAATAGAGGAAAAGATGAAGGTACTATACTGTAATAATTCGAGCACCAAAACGTACAATTTTTGAAACTATGTTTTTCTATAAATAGAAGCTCATTTTTCTTTCATTCTCATCAATTCACTAAGACTCACAAGAGCAATTATAGAGAGAGAAGCTATAGAGGGTAAGAAGAAGCGTATTCTGCTACTTCACTATTCTAGTATCCAGTCTTCTGATGTTATTTATTTCTTATTCGTAACGGATATTATTTTTGTTCAATATTCGTATGAAATAATATTTTCTTCCATACTCTGTAGTTTGTAAGTAATATTATTTCGTTTCGTATCCCTAATTCTACACTCATTTTGTTGAAGTATTGTTTCTCTACTCCGTGAAATTAGTAGAATATCTTTGAAATTTGCGCTTCAGCTAGTATCGTTTCACAAGGATATTTTTCTGAACATTCTTGTTAAATTTTAAGCTTTTCATGCTGGAGTACTATTCATGGCCACTATTTAGAAATATGGTACTATTCACGGTAGACCTGGCAAACATGGCCCAAGTTGCATGAGAATAGTAAGACTATAGTCGCTATTTTTAGCCCAGAAAAATGCGGGCCATTTTGGCTGGCCTGCTTTTTTACTTTGGTTCAGTGAAGGGCTACCAGTGGTCTCGTGACTTTTTTCTTTTTAAAATAAAATATTGCTACTTGTGGGTTGTGAGGCTTGAACACATGCAAGACTTGTAAGTAAATAAATAAGAGTTCAAACCAACTGAACTACAACAACTATTGATATCGCTATTAGTTTTATTGCTAGAAATGTTAATTCCCTCAATATATCCTCTATATATGTTTTACTCACACTCACAAACAATTACAATTGCATGAACTTTCGAAATAGTTCTTCAATTTCAAAGTATAAAACTAATAATTATTAGTTTAAGTTAGATAATATAATTATAAAAATTTAAAATTATCTATATATTAGTATTAATTACAATATTTATTATTTTTAAAAGTTAAATAAATTATATTAATTTTAAAGTATAATTTTAAAAATCAAATTTGATTATATACTTTGAAAGTAATTTATAATACTATTAAAATTTTAATTGATTGAGATATGTAGTTAATGTAGGTAATTAGAATTATTGTTTATTATAAATTATTTTATTATTTTTAATATTTATTATTATTACTATTTTTGGTGTAGCAAGATTTTGCAAAAAAAATAAAAAAAAATAAAGGAAGAAGCTTCATTTGGTTGGTAAACCAACCAAGCCGGGCCTCATAAATTCAAATTGCACCAAAACTTAGGGCCATTTTTGGCTCTGCAAACCACCACGCCTACCTACTCGTTTGCCAGGTCTAATTCACGGGTACTATTCATAAAGTACTATTCACGAGTTACTATTCACGGGGTACTATTCTCGAAGTACTATTTACCCGGGGTACTATTTATGACAAAATTTAATTTCTTTTCTTTTCAAATCATTTTTGATACAATATTATTCTTGAATTTTACTCCACAAAGCAGTATCATGTTGATAATTTGGATATTTTTAAACTCTGGATAAATTTAAAGTCTTTAATATTTATCCTTGATTTTGTTTAATTGAATTCTTATATCATTGTCATCATCCTCATACTTATATTATGATTAAAGTCATCTTTGTATGTAGTGCATAAATGGACTGTTGATTGGTATGATTATGACTAGGGATTCTTCGGTATAATCATGACCTGTAATGTTACAAGTGATGTGGATTATTTATTGAGCTGAGTCTCAGCGACAATTGTTGGTATGATCATGACCATGCGTTCTCTTCGGCCAAGGGTGCAAAGATGAATTGTTGTTTGGCATGTTCATGACCATTGGTGAAAACACGAATATCATTGGCCCGTAGTGCATGGATAATTCGTGGTCGTGATACTAATGAATATCCTTAGACCGTAGTGCATGGATAATTCAGTGATGTGGATTATTTATTAAGCTGAGTCTCAGCGATTAAATTGATGATAATTCGTGGTCGTGATACTAATAGAAGATAGTAGATATCGTGCTCTACTTGACTCTTCTAATGGATTATTTGTTCCGCTGCAGTTGTTGATTTAAAACTTGTTGTATATTGTAAGACCCCAACTTATTATAAATAAAAATCAAATTTCCTCTATTTATTATTGTGAATAATAAGGTGATAATTTGATATAATACTTTGGTTATGGGTGAAATGTACAAATTTTACAAAATAAGCAATTGGTTATAAAATATTCATTGTGTCGGGGAATATTCGTTTGGTCATGGAATATTCTTTTTGTCGGGGAATATATTCGTACGACGGCGCAACCATTTGTGGGCCCCATAACGGATAACTGTCGGATGAAGAAAATGACAAAGTTTGGGTTGTTATAAATACTTGGCTTAGTTATTCTGAATTAAGATTGTTGGAATACCGGTGGTTAAAATACACGATGTCTGGCGTGGTCGCACAAAAGATAGCGCTGCAGTATTGCGCAGTATTGTTGTATTATTGATCCTTACGTAAGAAGGCCTTTATTCAATAATTGTCACGAGTGAATTCTTATTCAATATTTTATTTTATTGATTCAATTCTTTGCGTTGATATTTTATATTATTGTTGTTCAATAATTGTCATTGCATGATATCTCCATTATCGGATCAATAATTCATATTATTTGAATAATATTATTAGATAGCATTATTGGCAATGTCTAGAAAGTTACATCAAGGAGAGGTTTGGTCACCTAATTGCGGCGCCAAGAAGGAGAAATCCCTAATTGGAAAGCCCCTCTCTCACGGGAATGTAATGGTTTTCATAAATGTGATTACGTAATATTATTTGTGAATAATTAATTATTGATTCATATGATAAGGAAATATTTATTTTATGTGGATATAAATGATGGATTTATTTATGTGGTTATTAATGAAGGAATTAATGCTGTGAGATGTCTTATCAGTATTTTGTCGGATTGGAAATATTTAAAAATCATTCGTTTGTGGATTTTGGGTATTTTTCTGTTTGGAATTTGGAAAAACTCAAAGCTACAAAGTTGTAGAGAATTCGATTTCGTGTGGAATGGACATAAAATTCGTATTTTTCTGATAACGGACTATTTTCTATGAATTATTAAAGTTTTTGATTATTGTTTAAATGATAAAACATTTTGAAAAATTCTAGAATTGGTTGGTGAGAAATGTACTCAATTGAATTTCAAATGTGGTGGGTGGCAATAGTAATAGTAAAGCCATCGTGCAAAGAAGTTAGTCTTCTATGGCGTTCTAAGCATTTTTCTATAAATAGGGTGCTTAGTTAGAATTGAAAATCACACCGAATTCATAAATTTTCTTCTCTCTCTCTATATTATCGGTTTATTCTTGTGAGTATTTTGATACTTTGAGTGTTGTTATATCGGTGCAAGTTCCTTCAACACTATATCCGAAGATTCCAGCCGTAAGTATTATCTTTTGAGGTAAGGGATGTTATTTTCTTCGTAAGTGATATTATTTCTTCAATATCATTATCTTTGAAATATTGGTTGGAACTTTTTATCAAATTTGGAACTTTTCATGTCGGGAGTACTTATTCATGAGTTACTATTCACGAGTTACAATTCACGAGTACTATTCACGAAGCATGATGATGATTTTCTTGTGGAATTTTTATCTTTTGGTGTGAGTTCTTTATTCACGTATCTGGCCTTTATTCACGATATCTGACTATTATTCACGAATCGAATTATTCATCAAAAAATGAAATTTTCTTCTTTTGTCCAAGATGTCTATAATGGTTACTATCTTTGATTGTATCCATGTTTTGATCTTTATTTTTGAATTCTGCTTCAAAATCAGTTATTATGGAGTATGATTCATCTTGGATAAACTGTTATACAAATCCTTAATATTTGTCCTTCTGTCTCACTGGATTCGTTTTCTTTTAAGATATTTTTCATCATCCTCAGTCCTAAATGATGATATTACTGAATATCTTTGGTCTGTAGTACAAAGATGAATGATTAACTGATGAATATCTTTGGCCCGTAGTACAAAAATGAATGATTACCTGATGAATATCTTTGGCCCGTAGTGCAAAGATGAATAGGTGTTGAGATGAACATGACCAACTGGTGATACAAATGAATATCTTTGGCCTATAGTGCAAAGATGAATATTTGATTAAAGAAGTATATTGATTGTTGTTACAGGGATAAAATATTGATGATGAACTTTTAAATCTTAGAAGATAGTAGAATTCTTTCTCTACTTGACTCTTCTAATGGATTGCTTATTCCGCTGCAATTGTTGATCTAAAACTTGTTGTCTATTATATTTTATCTGATTTTTTCCTGTTGAAGACTAATGATAATTTGTTGTATATTATCTTAGTCATAATATTTTTTTTGGGCTAGTTGAGCTCACCTTTTCTTAATCGCTCATTCTTGTGAAATGAGAATATAAATGGGACTAATAAAATGGATGGATTATTGGTCAGATGGTTGCATTAGTAGTCCTCACTATTATGTGAAATAGCGTATCAATAATTGTAATGAGGACCGCTTTTGAGTTTTTATACTGTCTATTAGACAATAGTTGTATTTAAACTCATAGTATATGTGTTGTCGTATTTTGCACGACAATTGTATTACTGAAGTTGTATTTGTTTTTGTACCATGTATTTGGCGACTCAGAATGGGTTGGATGGAATGGACCTATTTTGGGGTCGTCACATATATTGTAATCTATCAGTTGTTATATTGTTGAAGGCTAAGGATAATTGATTTTACATTATCTTAGTCATAATATTTCTTACTGGGCTAGTTGAGCTCACCCTTTTGGTTTCATTGTTCTCTTCAGGAAATGAGAACGTAGCCAGGACTAGTCGGGGAATAGAGTGACGATCCGAGATGGTGGCTGTAGTAGTCCTCACTATTTTATAAAATAGTGTGATAATAATTGTAATGAGGACTCAATTTGAGTTTGGATACTGTCGTCTAGACAATATTATTGTCAAAACTCTCAGCTATGTTTTGTCGTATTTTACACGACAATTGTATAATTAAGTTAGTATTTAAATTCAGTATCATTTATTTGGCGACTCAAAATGGGTGATGTATACCTATTTTGGGGGCGTCACAAAGAAGACGATGTTGTTTTGGGTCATGTGGTCCGTCCACGGAACTAAATTGCGGACGCTGGGTTTATTAATGATAATCCAAACGACAATGTACATTTTTGGTGAACTATCAGACTGCATAACTAAATTGTAGACACTGAGTGTAATATTAAACGGTCAAGTGCTACGCTCTATCTACGTTCTTCATAGCATGATTTTTTAATCTCGTATCATTTTAGCAGTAGCGACTTGAAACTAGAAGAGTTTGATTTAAAGCTATCAGAATTTTTATTTCTTTTTTGCATATTGTTGTTTTTACCAATTCATGTGGTCTGAGTTGATAAGAAACATGCATGACTAAACATTTATAAAGATATATACCGCAATATGTTGTCTCATATGTTTCATACTATGAGAAAACACTCCATCCCATTGCTAGATTCCATTTATTTAGTCATGCATGTTTCTCATCATCCCAAATAACATGAATCTGCAACAAGAATATGCAAAAATGACGGAATAGAATATTGATAACTTTAAATCAAACCTTTTGGGTTTGAGGTATTATTTTTGTTCAATATTTGTGACAACCCCAAAATAGGTCCATTCCATCCAACCCATTCTGAGTCGCCAATTACATGGTACAGAAAATAACTACAACTTTATTACAACAATTGTCGTGCAAAATACAATAACTCATGTTTTGTGAGTTTTGATACAAATAAATATATCAACTGTGACTCTTGACACCAACTTGGGCAGCACGTCACCATGATACCTTACATAAAGGTATAGTCAAAAACTGTTTTAGAAATTAAAATCTTTGGGAACTGCTCAAGGAAACCTTCATACATGGGAGGCCATGCTTCTAGGTTATGATAGATATCATATGGCAACAGAATTATCCTTGATTGACCCAATAGACCCCAAAGAAAAACGAGAAGATTACTATCATATTCTTCCCAATGGTGAGTCTTCTCTTGACATATCATTATCTACACTGTCTCTAAATGAGAATTATACTTCAAACAAACACCAAGATTATATTGGTAGTGCTCGTAGAATATACTCAAAGAAGTGGATGAGCACAACCCCTGTCTTTATGATGACACGAGTTTGTATGTCATTAGACATCTTGTATATGATAGTGGCAAAACACCCTTCCAAAGTTTAGTTCACCTCACCTATTTAGGGAGAACCTCAAATGACTATATGCACCACCACCGTTCTATTCCCTCGTTATCCCCCACTCAACCCAAATTTACACTCTTATTAACCCGAAGGAATTGTGAAGCAAAAGGGTGAGCACAACTAGTTCAGTAAAGAATATCATGACTAAAGATAATTAAATTATCAATAGCCTTCATCAATAATAAATCAGAGATTTAGAACATATGGTAGATGATAAAACTTTTCAACCATAGTTGCAGCGGAATGAGCAATCCATTAGAAGAGTGAAATAGACCATAAAATCTATTATATTCTCCATGTTAAAAGTCCACCAACAATGTTTTAACCCTGTAACATCAATCAATAATTTCTGTCCACAATCACATGTATAACTCATAATCGTAATTGTAGTTCTAAATTCCTTTTCTCATACAAGACAAAGATAATTTTCATCACCTGAAACATCAAAGATCATGGTTATACCAAATCACAGTTCATGTTCATAATCATACTAATAAATTTATCTTTGCACTACGGGCCAAAGATATTCATCAACAAGTCATCTTTGCACTACAGGGCAAAGATATTCAACAACAGGTCATCTTTGCATTACGAGCCAAAGATATTCAACAGGTCATCTTTGCACTACAGGCCAAAGATATTCAACAATAATTCATCTTTGCACTACGGGCCAAAGATATTCACATCTCAAAGAAATATATAATCATTTCAAAATCTATATAAACCATAATTATAACCATGTTGCTCAATTCACCTTTGCACTTAAGCTAAAAATATTCAATTGTAAATTCAATGGTCATGATCATATTTGTGACGCCCCCAAAATTAGGTATACATCACCCATCTTGGGTCGCCAGATACATGGTACAGAATTCAAATACAACTTACTAATACAACTGTCGTGTACAATACGACAAACTCAAAAGGAGTCCTCATTACAATTATTATCACACTATTTCACAAAATAGTGAGGACTACTAATACTATCCTCTGGACCATCATTCCGTTTCCCGACTCGTCCCAGCTATATTCTCATTTCCTGAAGAGAACAGTGAAAGAAAGGGTGAGCTCAACTAGCCCAGTAAGAAATATTATGACTAAGATAATGCGAATAAATTATCATTAGCCTTCAACGATGTTAAACCGATAAAATACAATGAACAACCGGTTTTTCGCAATGAATAAGCAATCCATTAAAAGAGTCAAGTAGAGAATAAAGTCTACTATCTTTTAGGTTTTAAAGGTTTTCATCAATTTTTATCGCCGAGACTCAAATTTTAATAATAAACCACCACATCTAATCATCCCTCGCATTACTGGCCAAGGATTTTCATCAAATTATCAATGGTCATGATCTATACCGAATCACCCCCCGTAATAATCATACCAAAAACTATCCATCATTGCACGCACTTGCTACGGGCCAAGAATATTTGTGTATTCATTAATAGTCATGATCATGCCAACAATCGTCCATCAATGCACTACGGCCAACGAGGACTTTTATCACATCATTTGTAACATTACTATTCATGATTACAATCGAATAATCACGGTCATAATCATACCAAGTCCATCTATGCACTACAGCCACATATGACTTTCAACATAATATAAACATGAGAATGATGACAATGATATAAGAATTCAATAAAAACAAGTTCAAGAATTAATTTGTCCAAGAACTACTAATGTCCAAATTGTCAACACGACATCGCTTTTAGAGAGTAAAATTCAAGAATGATCGAAGAATATTTCCATGAAAAGATACTGGATGAAGCACAAATATCAAGGATATTCTACTAATTTCATGGAGTATAGAAGTCAAAACTTTAACCAACTGAGTATAATAAAGAATGAAATAACAAAAGAAATCACAATGCATGCGGTACTTCGCATAGACAGGTTATTCCAACAGAATACTAAATATCGGAACCAGTCGATTTAAAATTAGATCGACGAGGATGTTCCAATGAATAATAAAGAATGGAATAACAACAAAAATCACCATGCATGCGGTACTTCGCATAGACAGGTTATTCCAACAGAATACTAATGTAAGACCCCAGCTTTTATAAATAAAGATGAATTTTCTATAAATATTATTTTTGAATATTATGGAATAATTTGATATAATGTTATAGTTGTGGGTAATATTTATAAATTTTGCAAAGTATGCAAGTGGTTATATTATATTCGATTGGTCGGGAAATATTAGGTTTAGCGAGGAATATTCGTCTGATAACGGCTCAATCATTGGTGGTCCCCATAATGTAATTATTATCGGATCGAGAAAACGACAAAAATATTTTATTGAAATAACGGCGGAAGTTTTACCGTTGATCTTGTTGAACTACTCGGTAGTAAAAGTACAACGATATCGTGTGGTTGCATAGTAGCATACCGGTATTGATTATTGATGCTTATGTGAGAAGTCACCGGTTTGATTCCATTATTATCGATTAAAATTATGAATTATTATAGCGATAATGACGTTTTGTTTTATTCAGTATTATTAACGTAATAAAAGCGAAACATCTTTTTATATAAAATGTAATACTTTATTAAAGTTATTTTATAAATAAAATATATTATATTTTATTATGCATAGTGTTGCGTAGTGTTTTGCATAGTGTTTTGCATAGTGTTGCATAGTGTTTGCATAGTAAAATGTTTTTATATAAATAGAATATATTATATTTTATTTAAAAGATTTTGCTTTAAATATGGACCGTCGATTAAAGTAAATCAATCTGGACCGTTCATGGATTAATTACTATGCATTCTATTTTCCTATAAATAGAAGCTCATTCCTTCATTATTTTCTTTGAATTCCTTTGAAACTCTAGAGAGAAACTATAGAGAGAAAGAAGAAAAGTATTCTCGCTACTTCACTTTGCCAATATGAGGTTCTTCTAAGGTAGGGAATATTATTTTTGTTGTATTCGTAAGTAGGGTGTTATTCTTTCTTATTCATGAAGAGAACTTACATTATTCCATTCATTATTATTCATTGGAATAACTTTGTAAAAGTGGCATACCCTATACATAACTCAGATAACGCAGACGTACCCTATACTTGGTGAAATCCTTATGTTATTCCATTGCTTATTATTCATTGGAATAACTCAGATAATGTGATTTACCTATACTTGGTGACATTCTTCTATTATTTCGTTGGAACATCACATACGTGTGTTTTACAGGGACTGGTTTCGTCTTTATTATTCTGTTGGAACATCCATGCATGTGTTTTACACCGGACTGGTTAAAATCTTTATCATTCTGCTGAATATCCTATCGTGTGTTTTACAGGATCCAGTTCCATCTTTATTATTCTGTTGGAACATCACTGTGTCGGTGTGAATTTCACACCCGACTGGTTCCGTTATTATTATACATTGGAATAACTCATACAAGCAACCGCATGCATGGTGATTTCTTTTGTTATTCCATTCTTTATTATACCCGGTTGGTTAAAACTTTGACTTCTATACTCCATGAAATTAGTAGAATATCCTTGATATTTGCGTTTCATCCAAAGATCATTTCATGGAAATATTCTTACGATCATTCTTGAATTTTACTCTACAAAACAAAGATCATGTTGACAATTTGGACGTTAATAATTCCGGATAAAATAATTCTTGAACTTGTTTTATTGAATTCTTATATCATTGTCATCATCCTCATGTTTATATTTTTTTTAAAGTCATCTCGTGGCTGTAGAGCATGGATGGACTTGGTATGATTATGACTGTGGATTATTGATTGTAATCATCACGACCGTAATGTTACAAATGATGTGGTAAAAATCCTCGATTGGTAGTAGTGCATTGATGGACGAGTTGTTGGCATGATCATGACCATTAATGAATACACAACTATTCTTGGCCCATAGTGCATGAATAATTGTGGTCGTGATACTAAAGAATATCCTTGGTAGTAGTGCGTGGGGTGATTCGATGATGTGGATTATTTATTAAAGTTTCGAGTCTCACTTTTAATAAATGATGATAAAACCTTTAAATCATAAAAGATAGTAGATTTTATTTTCTACTTGACTCTTTTAATAGATTGCTTGTTCGCTGCAGATTAAACTTGATGTTTATTATATTTTATCGGTTTAAACTTTGTTGAAGGCTATTGATAATTTATTCTCGCATTATCTTAGTCATAATATTTCTTATTGGGCTAGTTGAGCTCACCCTTTCTTTCACTTTATTCTTTTTAGGAAATGAGAACATAAATTTGGGACGAGTCGAGGAGCAGAGTAATGGTCCGAGGATAGCATTAGTAGTCCTCACTATTCTCGTGAAATAGTGTGATAATAATTGTAATGAGGACTCCTTTTGAGTTTGTATAATATCTAGTAGACAATATTTGTATTCAAACTCACAGTTTATGTCGTATTGCATACACGGCGATTATATTAGTAAGTTGTATTTAAATTGCATACCATGTATATCGACTACCCAAGATGGGTGATGTATACCTAATTTTGGGGCGTCACAACTAATAAGGGCGGAATCAGTGCGGCGTGAAACGCTTGCAGACGGGATATTTCAACAGAATAATAATAAAGAGCGGAACCGGTCCCACAGTAAAACGCATGAGATGAGGATATTCCAACAGAATAATAAAGACGGAACCAGGTCAAGTGTAAAACACACAGACAGGATGTTCAAACAGAATAATAAAGACGGAATAATAGAAGAATGTCACCAAGTATAGGGTAGCCCGTGTATGCATGTTATTCTAACAGAATATTAAGGAATGGAATAACATAAGTTCTCTTCAAAAGAATAACACCCCTTACGAGTACAACGAATAATATTCCCTACCTTAAGAAGAATAGTACTGGATATATAAGTAGTGAAGTAGCAGAATACTTTCTTCTTTCTCTCTATAGTTTATCTCTCTAGAGTTTCAGTGAATTCGTAAGAAAATAATGAATGAATGAGCTTCTATTTATAGAAAAATGGAATGCATAGTAACTAACTCACGAACGGTCGAGATTGATTTACTTTAATCTGACGGTCCATATTTAAAGCAAAATCTTTTAAATAAAATATAATATATTATATTTATAATCTAATAAAACGAATAACTTTATAAAAGATTTTACTATGCAAACACTATGCAGGCACTATGCAAACACTATGCATAATAAAATATAATATATTCTAATTATTGTCTAATAAAGCAGATAGCTTTATAAAAGTATTACATTTTATATAAAAGATTTTACTATGCAAAACATTATGCGATACTTATGCGAACACTCGCATAATAGAATATAATATATTCTATTTATGAATAACTTTATAAAAGTATTATGTTTTATATAAAAGATTTTACGCATTATTACATTAATAATACCAACAAAACCGAGTGACTTATCACTTAAGCATCAATAATTAATACTGAGTGCTGCTACTATGCAACCACGTGTACATTGTACTCTTTTTAACAGGGTGTTTCGAAAGTAGTATGCACACAAGCCAATCATGTTTGATGATAAAGCATATACTTTGTAACAATCTTATTCATTTATTAATAAAAATATTAATTTATTAAAGGCTTTTAATTATCTACATGATCTTTGTTTTATAATATGTGATAAACCCATAGTTTTAAGCAATGCTTTTAGAATAATGATGATGATCATTCTAATGAGATCTAAATTCTTAGAAAGCTTAAAACTAAAATAGTTCCCAATCATTGGATTACTAAATTGGGAATTAGTGAATCCAGATAGATTGGTACATCGTTGCTTTCATTGGATGAGGATGATTGATCTCATGATCATTTGTGTGGAGACACTAAAACAAGTATGTAGGTGCTTATTAGAGAATAAGTTCCTTTGAGCGTGGCTCATTAAGGAATACCTAATGGAGTTTTACTTGCTGTCAATAGGAATTCTGTAGTGATAAGAAAGACAAGTAATCCTTGGACTTGAGATCATCATAGTATCTTGTGTATGATGAGTTATACTTTGACTTATTCCTTAAGACCCTTATGGTATATCAAAGGGTATGTTTGGGTATAATAAGTTATACATGGAGATAATGTATGATCAATAAAGAATCTACCACTACTATTAAAAGAAGAGAAATGTCCTATGTGATTCGATAAATGACAACCAAGTAGTCCTTGGCAGCGCGCGAATGAAATTAGAAAGGAGTTTCTAATTTGCATTATTTAGTGTTGTGCATTTAATGATCAAAATACATATAATTAAATAAAATAAGACTTTCGATAAAGAATTCAATGTCTTATATTTAATTGGGACATTGTATGGTGGAAGGATTGAATTGTCACGGTAACTATTTACTCAAAGGTTCTTTTATGATTAATGTTGAAATTTATATTATCCGGAAAGTCGTTGATCGCTAAGGAGGCTTATCCCTATTGTAGAATAAATATTATTTATTTAAATAAATTAATTGTTTAATTTATTTATTTAAATAAGATTAGAATTATTCTAATTGATTTATTCACAACCGGTTTAATATGGAGAACCTAAAGGGTCACACCATAAAAGGAAGAATAATTATTTAAGAAGTTAATGGCATAATCGTAATAATATGTTATGTATATTTAATTTAATCTATGGTGATAGAATAAATTAAATAGCTTAATATTTATTATTTAATATTTTAGAAATATTAAATATAAATTAATAAGAGGAGTCTTATTAATATTATTACAATTATTATTATTATTATTATTTTAATTTCTAAAAGAGTTTAGGAATTAATTTAATATAAGTACTCTCATTTATTCCTAATAAGATTAGGAGGGAAAATTAATTAAAGGAGTTTAATTAATTATCCCTAATAAGATTAGGGAGCCCATTTAATTAAAAGAGTTTAATTAAAATAATACCTTATTTTTAATAGGGTTACTTGATATCTTTATAAGGGGAGTCTTATATCAGATATCAAAACTACGTCATAATTCCAATAGTTGGGAGAGTACGCCTTTTTCTATAGAGATAGAAAAACTAGGGTTTAGCCAACCACCCTTTTTCTTGAATCTTTATTATTCCTTGATGGATCACCTCTAGAGGCCAAACATTTGGGTGGCTAACGTTGATCAATGGAAGGAACCAAACCCGGTGGATTCAAGTTGAACGCAAAAAGGATTGGAGGTGAACTTGTACCTGAGGAAGCTCGAATCTTCAAGGGTATGATTCTTGTTCTTCATATCTTTTCGTTTAATTAATAATTGTGCATAAAGGGTGATCCGGGTATATGGTTTGTAAAAATTTTAAGACTCTGATTTTCCACGTTTCCGCTTATTTTTTCAATTTGATTGCGTTCATGAATAATACAAACCTAATAGTGGCATCAGAGCCAAACCTTTATGCAAATTATTAATTGTTTTAATTTGATATGTATATTGATATGTGTTTAGAACAATTTAATTGGGCATAATTTTATTGTATAAAATTTATTAAAAAAAAAAAATTTAAAATCGGTAATCCCGATATTTTTTTTTTTCGCTGTTCCGTGACTTAGCATCGCATCACATAAAGGGTGATTCATTGTGAGACATGGGTCATGATTCACCACGTGGGTCATGATTTCTATAAGATATATACATATTTGTAATACTACTGGTGATTCATAAAGGAGTATATGTAACTTATGGAGTATATCACGTGAATGAGGAGTATTCTTTTAATGGTAGTGATTACTTATTATATATATATATATATATATATATATATATATATATATATATAATTTTCTTAATGGTAGTGATTACTTATGGTAGTGAAGTCACGTGTATTCCTTTATAATGAAGTCACGTGTATTCCTTTAATGGTAGTGATTACTTATTATATATATATAATTTTCTTAATTATTTTATTATTAAAATAAAAGTTTATTTTAATCTTAAAATAAAAAGTTTATTTTAATTTTAAAATTAAATTTCATCCTAACTAATTAGAGTTGGAATTGGATTCCATGATAACTAATTGGAGTTGAAATTGGATTCTATGTTTCCTTAAATAAAGAAGTTTATTTAGATATGAAATAAGATTTCATATTATTCAAAATAAAGGAGTTTATTTGTGAATAGGAAAAAGAATCGTCTTTCCTTAAATAAAGGAGTTTATTTAGATAAGAAATAAGATTTCATATTATTTAAAATAAAAGAGTTTATTTGTGAATAGGAAAGAGAATAAAGTGTTTCCTTTAATAAAGGAGTTTACTTTTTTTTAAATGGAATTGGATTCCATAATTAATTAAAATAAAGGAGTTTATTTTGATTAAAATTTTGATTAAAATAAAATAATTTATTTTATTCAAAATTGGATAAATTAAAATAAAATAGTTTTATTTTGATTTAAATTTGGATTAAAATAAAGGAGTTTATTTTGATTCAAAATTAGATTTTATACTAACTAAATTTGCCCATTAAATGATATCAATATATATATTGAATGTTTATTATTCATAAGATGAATGTTATTTATTGATGCATATGGTGATGTGTATGATAATAAATGGGATTGATTATGGACTATTGACCAATGTGATTGGATTTTATTTTAGTTGGATGCATGAATGTATGGGTTTTATTAAATGGGGTCTGCGTACCTCGTCTTCTCTAATTTTTCTTAATGTAAATTCTATCTCCCTCCTATGTACTTCCCCTTGACTGCTGATCAAGGCTTCTATTTATTTTAAAATAGTTTTGTAATAGGAATATTTAGAATTAATTTTAAAGAATTAGAAGATCAAGGGGCAAGGAGCGCTTCAAGACCCGTTTGTAATGGAACCCGGGTTTAAATGTAATAGTTATATTTAAATATTATTTCTTGCACCCCTAGGGTTTGACCTTTTGGTTCACTTGGTGGCTCTAGTGAACAAACTAGAATAAAAGTCCATAATCAATTCGGGTAGAATATAGTATTCTATATGTGCATGCTTATACTATATATATTATATTTTATGCAAACATGCTTCGCGCATGTTAATTAATACGACGCGTATTTATATATATATATAAATGCGCTTAAACAAGATAGAGACAATTAATAACAAACCCTCAAATATTTTATATTAAGTTGTAAGCGTTCAAAGATATTTGGAATATCGAACGTCGCCTTCTAGGATGATAAAATTAATAGAGTATTAAATATTTAATATGAGTTTGTTGTGTCACCACAAGGCAAGTATTAATTATTTAAGATGTTAATTTATCACATTTGATGCTTATAAAGAAAATTGAACAATATTGTTTTGTTGTGTCACCACAAGGATGATATTTTTCTTTTTTGAATATATGGGGTGCTAGGTTGGACTTAACTTGGATAATTTTGATTCGGATGTGCCACCACTTGATCAAAATAATCTAAGAGGCAAAAGAAAAGGAGTTGCATAGTTGATGTAATTGACAAAAATTGTCTACCTATTTATTTATATATAGTTTGTTGTGTCACCACAAGGCTATATACATTTGAAATGGGATCTTTATTCTCACTAGCAAATCTTTAATTAGATTTTGCTTAGAACTATATAAGTTAGGGTAATATAGTTTGAAAAAATAGTGGGAGATACCAATTTAAAACAAGACCTAAATTATTTTGGTAATTAATAAAAGAATGTATGTTAAAATGTTGTTAATTACAAATTCATTTACAAAATTTTACAATGTCTAAAATTACTATCACCTCATGAAGCATATTAGATGCTAAATTAACGGCATCAATTAAATGATTGGTTAAGGAATTTGAGAATAGTTCCCATATTTGAAAAGCTATCTTATGTCCTTAATACGCCTATCCCCCGCAATGGTTGCGCATAATGCCTCTCCGAGGAAGACATTACTACTTTTAGAAAGTGGCAAGATGATGCACATTGGCTCAATGCATCATGCTCAGCATCTATGAGTAACGAGCTTCACGTCGAAGATGAAACTATGGATGCTTCTACTATATTCCCGCACATCAAGTAGTTGATGGTGAGGAAAGTAGGACCGATAGATATCGAGATATCTAAGGAGCTCTTAGATCTAGAATGAATGGATGACACTACAAAGATGAGATAAAAGTCCTTAACATTATCAATTGATCGATCAATTAGACAACGAGTTTTGTCATGGATGGAGAGTTGAGCCAAGATTTGATCTTGCACTCACTCCCGGACTCCTTTCACAATTGTTGTGAATTTTTCATATGAACAAGCTAGATATCAGCCTCGCTGATTTGCTTAACATATTGAAAAATGTTGAGAGTCACTTTCCAACCAAGAAAGATCAAGTCTTCATTGGTAGGGCCAAAGGATCTTACAAAAAAGAAGAACGATTCAAAGAAGGTAAATAGAAAGGCATAAACAAAGGATAATAAGAACAAAACTGATACGGATAGCAAAGGAGTTTGCTTCCACTACAATAAGCCTGGACACTGGAAAGAAACTGCAAGAAGCATCTTGTAGAGGCTAACCAAAGAAGCTTAGTGAAGTTTTGGTTACAAATACAAATTTGTTCATGATTTAAAATAATTTTTTCTTTAAGTCAAGGTTCTACTTGGGTATTGGATACCGACTTTGGTTATCATAAATATAGATTTATGAAGGGACCAAGCAGAAGTAGAAAGTTAAACAAAGATAAGTAATCCTATGTGTGGAAAATGAAGCAAAGGTTCTTTGCATTAGCTATAGAAACTTATAGTTTAGCAATGCCTACGAGGCAAATCTATTAAGTCAATAAGTTGTTATTGTATTCCGGTTCTTGTTAAAAATATTATTTCCATTTTATTGTTGGACAATGAAATCTTTGGTATTATAATTAAGAACAATTGTTGTTTCTATTTATAATAATAATGTTTTGTATAGAATCGGAATATTACTTAATAAATTTTGTATACTTGACTTACATGAAAATAATTTTGAATATTGAACAAATTAGTATAAGAAAAGGAGATGATCATTCAAAGAGTTGAATGTGTGTATTTCTTTGAAATACAAGTATGAATTATTTGAAAGGTTCAAAGAATTGTAAGTGAAACAAATTGACAATGTATTAAGATTCTTTGATTAGATCAAGGAATAAATACTTGTGAAATAAGTTTCTAGATCATCTTAAATGGTTTTCTCATAATGGGCCGCCTCGACACGCATAATAATTGATTGATGTATTTGAATGGAAAAATTGTACCTTGTTGGACATGGTGCGGTCCATAATGATTTTCTGAGACATTTCAAAGTATCCCTCAGGGTCATGTATCTAGAAATGGTCAGATATCTACAAAAAGGTAACCTCAAAATCCTACCCCAAGACTCCATAAAAGTTATGGATAGGAGGATTTCTAATCTTAAGTATGTTAAGATAAGGGTTGTCCAACTTATGTGAAAGCGGTTTCAAAGGATAAGCTTGGGACAAGATTTGACAAATCTGATTTGTGGGACATCCTAAAGTAAGTTTAGGGTAAATGTTCTATAATCCTACTTAGCAAAAGGTGTTTATTACGAAACACGCTTCCTTCTAAGATAAAGGTGTTTATCATTGAAGGGGCTAGTGGGAGGATAATAGATCTTGAAAAGTTCAAGAACCACAAAACACTATAAGTCAAATAAGAGGAACATGTAGATAGACCTATTATACCATAACTGAATCGTAAATCTGGAATAGTACCGCATCATAGATGATGATGATGAGGTACACATCATAGAAGATGATGATCCAGTTACATACGATGATGTAAGTGTTGTAGACACTCAGAGAAATAGATTGAAGCAAGTTTCTCAAATATGGAACATTCGTTTTGATGAGGCAATCAAAAGAGTTTGATTTTATCAAAAATAAGAATGAACCTAGTGTGTACAAAAGGGTCAGTGGGAGCGTCGTGAAATTTCTAGTATTATATGTTGATATACTACAGATGAGGAATTACATACCAATGCTACAATCAGTAAAGATAGAGTTGCCTAAACAATCCTCCACGAATGATTAGGGAAGAGTATCTTAATTGGGGATAAAATCTATATAGATAGATTCAACAGGAAACTCGACTTAACCCAAGGAACGTATATTCATTTGATGCTAAAGTCGTTTAGCATGGCAAACTCCAAGAGATGTCTCATGTCGATGAGTCATGGAGTGTATCTCTCTTAATAGTCCCCACAAACTATTAAAAGAAGAGAGATCGCATGAGTGACAATCATGTATGCAATGAAATATACGAGACCTGATGTTGATCAGTCATATTATGGAGAAGTTCACTATGAGTCGGTGAAAACATCTTAAAGTGCTTAACCCAAGCACTAAGGATGTGATCATATTCATGGTGGGTCTAAATTAAAACTAGAGGGCTTAACAGACTCAAGTTTTTCGAGACAAACCAAGATGACGAGAAAAATCCACTTTAAGGTAAAGCGTTATCTTGAGCGATTGGTGCGTTGAATTGGAAAGGTTCCAAACAATGAAAAGAGTTCTTTGGTTTAGTGATAAAGACAAAGTATATAGCTATAAATGAAGCCGCAAGTTTATTATTTGGATTAAAAGTTTATTACGAGAACTAGGAATAGTTCTAAGTCTCATCTTGGATCTAAACATGTGTTGTGGCACTTTCATTTGATTATTAGAATCATTGAAAGATGGGAAATCACTATAGAGATAGTGGAATCTCATGAACAACATTACATATCCATTAACTAAAGCTTATCCAACAGCAGGATAATCATCACTTAAAGAAGAAGAGTATGAGATACCATGACGATTGGCTTTAGTGCAAGTGGGAGATTGAAAGTAGTATGCACACAAGCCAATCATGTTTGATGATAAAACATATACTTTGTAACAATCTTATTCATTTATTAATAAAAAATATTAATTTATTAAAGGCTTTTAATTATCTACATGATCTTTGTTTTATAATATGTGATAAACCCATAGTTTTAAGCAATGCTTTTAGAATAATGATGATGATCATTCTAATGAGATCTAAATTCTTAGAAAGCTTAAAACTAAAATAGTTCCCAATCATTGGATTACTAAATTGGGAATTAGTGAATCCAGATAGATTGGTACATACGTTGCTTTGCTCATTGGATGAGGATGATTGATCTCATGATCATTTGTGTGGAGACACTAAAGCAAGTATGTAGAGTGCTTATTAGAGAATAAGTTCATCGAAGCGTGGCTCGCTAAGGAATACCTAATGGAGTTTTACTTGCATCAATAGGAATTTCGTAGTGATAGCGAGACAAGTAATCCTTGGACTTGAGATCATCATAGATATCTTGTGTATGATGAGTTATACTTTGACTTATTCCTTAAGACCCTTAGGGTATATCAAAGGGTATGTTTGGGTATAATAAAGTTGTACATGGAGATAATGTATGATCAATAAAGAATCTACCACTTACTATTAAAAGAAGAGAAATGTCCTATGTGATTCGATAAATGATAACCCAAGAGTCCTTGATTAATGCATAATGAAATTAGAAAGGAGTTTCTAATTTGCATTATTTGGTGTTGTGCATTTAATGATCAAAATACATATAATTAAATAAAATAAGACTTGACAAGTAATTCCATGTCTTATATTTAATTGGGGACATTGTATGGTGGAAGGATTGAATTATACAGTAACTATTTACTCAAAGGTTCTTTTATGATTAATGTTGAAATCTATATTATCTAGAAAAGTGTTGATCGTTAGGGAGGCTTATCCCTATTGTAGAATAAATATTATTTATTTAAATAAATTAATTGTTTAATTTATTTATTTAAATAAGATTAGAATTGTTCTAATTGATTTATTCACAACCAGGTTTAATATGGAGAACCTAAAGGGTCACACCATAAAAGGAAGAATAATTATTTAAGAAGTTAATGGCATAATCGTAATAATATGTTATGTATATTTAATTTAATCTATGGTGATAGAATAAATTAAATAGCTTAATATTTATTATTTAATATTTTAGAAATATTAAATATAAATTAATAAGAGGAGTCTTATTAATATTATTACAATTATTATTATTATTTTAATTTCTAAAAGAGTTTAGGAATTAATTTAATATAAGTACTCTCATTTATTCCTAATAAGATTAGGAGGGAAAATTAATTAAAGGAGTTTAATTAATTATCCCTAATAAGATTAGGGAGCCCATTTAATTAAAAGAGTTTAATTAAAATAATACCTTATTTTAAATAGGGTTACTTGATATCTTTATAAGGGGAGTCTTATATCAGATATCAAAACTACGTCATAATTCCAATAGTTGGGAGAGTACGCCTTTTTCTATAGAGATAGAAAAATTAGGGTTTAGCCAACCATCTTTTTTTTTGAATCTTTATTATTCCTTGGTGGATCACCTCTAGAGGCCAAACATTTGGGTGGCTAACGTTGATCAAAGGAAGGAACCAAACCCGGTGGATTCAAGTTGAACGCGAAAAGGATTGGAGGTGAACTTGTACCTGAGGAAGCTCGAATCTTCAAGGGTATGATTCTTGTTCTTCATATCTTTTCGTTTAATTAATAATTGTGCATAAAGGGTGATCCGGGTATATGGTTTGTAAAAATTTTAAAACTCTGATTTTCCACGTTTCCACTTATTTTTTCAATTTGATTGCTTTCATGAATATTACAAACGTAACAGTTTCAACAGTTAACGGTAAAACTTCCGCCGTTATTTTCATAAAGTATTTTTGTCGTTTTTTCAATCCGACAATAATTCCGTTGTGGGGTCCACCAATGATTGTGACGTTGTACTAATATTCCCTGTTAAAATGAATATTCCCCAACTAATCGAATATTATATAACAACTTGCATATTTTGCAAAATTTATAAATATTACCCACAACTATTATATCAATTTCACTCCATAATATTCAAAAATAATATTTATAGAAAATTCATCTTTATTCAAAAAGTTGGGGTTTTACAATCTCCCCTTCTTATGAAATTTAGCCCTCAAAATTAGGGTACGTACTTGGTATGTCGAAGAGGTAAGGATACCTTGATTTCATTTCAGATTCTAACTCCCAAGTCGTTTCCTCAACATCGTGGTTTCTCCACAAAACTTTGACTTGAGGTATTACCTTGGTGCGTAGAATACGTTCCTTCTTATCCAAGATTTGAACAGGAACATCTTTATACGTCAAATCTTCCGCTATTTCGTCCGGTTCCAACTCAGTAATGTGGTTCGGGTCTTTCACATATTTACGTAACATTGATATGTGAAAAAATGTTATGAACACGAGACATACTTTGCGGTAAAGCGAGTCTATAGGCCACAGTTCCTACTCGATCAAGGATTAAAAATGGGCCAATTAAATCGAGGGTTGAGATTTCTTCTCTTCGTCGATTTCGCTTCTAGAATAACGCCCTCTTGAACCTTCTTAATTCTTCACATTCATCAGCTCCGGGTGTGTAGCTTGAACGGCTTTAACTTTATCGATTAAAGTCGATTAATTCTACTCGTATATTCGTTATCTTCACGTGGGTTCCTAGAGTCTTTAACTCTATCTTCATCATTTGTAAGTCATACGAAATGGGTCTTTGTGTTAACAACATCGCACTCAGAACGATACGATCTTCTACTCAACGCGTCAGCTACCACGTTCGCTTTCCCACGATGGTATTGAATGGTACGATCATAATCTTCAACAGCTTGAGCCAACGTCTTTGGCGCATGTTACGTTCATTTTAGTTAAAGAAATATTTTGAGGGTTTAAGAAATGGGTTTTGTACTGGGGTCAATACAAATTCGATTTCACGCTCTAGGGGTAGGCTAAGAAGTCTTCAAGAATACGTAAGGAAATTTATTAACAATAGAAATATCATTCAACACTGACGTATTTTTGTTTAGATCTATGACATGAGCTAAGAAAGCTTGACATCCATTTTTCAATAAACGAATAGCTTCATAGCTTGAGATGACAGTGATTGATTTTAATGGTTTGGTTGCTTGAATTCGCATAATAGGTCGATTAGGAATATGAAAGCTAACAACCTTACGAAAACAATCAATTTTTGCATGATGAGTAGTTAACCAATCAATCCCTAGAATTACATAAAATGCAAGTATTTTTAATGCAATAAGATCGACAGGTAATGTGTGGGTACCAACTTGAACCAAACAAGACTTATAAACCGTGGATGTAATGAAGGTTTCTCCCAACGGAGTTTCCACAGATAAGCAAAGTCTAATTTCTCCGGAGTCAAATTTAATCGTTGAGCGCAAGTAGGAGAAATAAAAGAATGGGTAGAACCGGTATCAAATAAAGTATAGACTTCGCTAGAGTTTATGATAAGCTTACCCGTGATGACCTCATTCGGGTTCCTTGCTTTCGGGAGGTCACAACAAACGCTCTCCCTTGCACTTCTGGCTTTGACTTTTCCGGGACGACCTTTGGTGTTTATCTAGTTGAATTTGTCTTGGTGACGACAAAATCGGGCTAAGTGACCTTCTCTTCCACAATTATAACATGCTTTGGACGACATCGCTAATTTGGTGATGTGTCCTCCCTCCGCATTTGAAGCATGTAATAGGTGGTCTTTCTCCTCCTTAACAACGTGGTCTTTGGTCTTGGACGTCTTTCCATCATTGTTGAATCTCCTCATCTTGAAATGTCCATTCTTATTGTTTTGCCCCGATTACACACCAAGTGGTTACCATTTCGCCCGTTGATTCCTCCACGCTTGTTGTCGCCGCTTCGATGGCTCAAGGCTCATTAGTATTATCATTTTGCCATTTGCTCTCTTTTGGTTGCGTTGACTCGTTATCTCGCTCCACCAATCGAGCCCTATTTACAACATCCGAATACAAACACGGTTTATGAGAAATAAGATGTTAACGTATCTCCGACTTCAAACCTCTTAAAAATATTAAGCGCCATTCTCTCTTCATTATCCACCAAGTGGGGCGAAACCGGATAACTCGTAAATTTTGCCTCAGATTGCGATTACACGGTCATATTGTTTTGCTCCAATTTGATAAACTCCACCTCTTTTCATGTGACGAATACTTTCGGGGAAAGTATTTGTCGTTGAACAACTCTTGGAACTTCTCCCAAGACATCTTGATCTGGCGGAGTTGAGTACGCTTTTCCGATTCCCACCGATGAATCGCCTCTCAAGCAAATATAAAGGCGGCAAGAAGGAACCTTTTGCTCCTCGAGCATCCCAAGACATCAAATATCTTGGTGATCCGCTTTATCCATGCTTCCACCATAAGTGGTTTTGGCTCTCCTTAAAATTCGGTGGTCCCAGCCTCCTTAAAGCTGTTTAGCGGTGTGGCCGAGAGTTTCGATGTTTCCACCTACATTTTAGGCGAGGCCGCCTCGCTTCTTTGTTGCATGAATCGCATAAAGCCTCCGAACAATCCATCATTCATCATTTGGTCGGTGTTGTTGTTTTGCATGAGGATTGTCGCCTTCGATGCACATTCTCCCGATTATTGATATGTGGAGACAAAAGCGGTCTCTTGTGCTCCATTGCTATTCTCAACATTTTTGGATGTCATATTCAGACATCTTGCCACAAAACAAAGGTTAATTGACATGTAACATAATATCTCTAAACTCGACCAACCAATTTAAATACAAAATAAATTTAAGTAGGTCCTACTAGCGAAGGAATTCCCTGCCTCTATCCCTCCTAGTTCTAGTCTCACATCTTAGTGGGGATCATATCCTAAGCTTTGATACCAAATGTGACGCCCCCAAAATTAGGTATACATCACCCATCTTGGGTCACGGATACGTAGTACGTAATTCAAATACAACTTACTAATACAATGTATCGTGTACAATACGACAAAACATAAAGCGTGAGTTTGAATACAATTATTGTCTACTAGATATTATACAAACTCAAAAGGAGTCCTCATTACAATTATTATCACACTATTTCACAAAATAGTGAGGACTACTAATACTATCCTCTCGGACCATCATTAGTTCCCCTTCGTCCAAATTTATATTCTCATTTCACGAAGAGAAACGGTGAAAGAAAGGGTGAGCTCAACTAGCCCAAGAAGAAATATTATGACTAAGATAATGCGAGAATAAATTATCATTAGTCTCCAACAATGTTAAACCGATAAAATATAATAGACATCAAGTTTAAGCTGCGGAATGATTTAAAGCAATCCATTAAAAGAGTCAAGTAGAAAATAAAATCTACTATCTTTTATGATTAAAAGGTTTTTCATCATTATTATCATTTGAGACTCAAACAATAAATATTCCACATCATCGAATCACCCCGCACTACTGACAAGGATATTCTTTAGTATCACGACCACAATTATCCATGCACTACGGCCAAGAATATTTGTGTATTCATTAATGGTCATGATCATGCCAACAATCGTCCATCAATGCACTACGGGCCAATGAGGACTTTTACCACATCATTTGTAACATTACGGCCATGATTACAATCAATAATCCACGGTCATAATCATACCAAGTCCATCTATGCACTACTGTGCCGCAGATGACTTTCAACATAATATAAACATGAGGATGATGACAATGATATAAGAATTCAATAAAACAAGTTCAAGAATTAAATTGTCCAAGAACTACTAATGTCCAAATTATCAACATGATACTGCTTTGTAGAGTAAAATTCAAGAATGATCAAAAGAATATTTCCATGAAAAGATACTGGATGAAGCGCAAATATCAAGGATATTCTACTAATTTCATGGAGTATAGAAGTCAAAACTTTAACCAACTGAGTATAATAAAAAATGGAATAACAAAAGAAATCACCATGCATGCGGTACTTTGCATAGACAGGTTATTCTAACAGAATACTAAATAACGGAACCAGATCAAAGTGAAATTCGCACCGGCAGGATGTTCCAGCGAGAATAATAAAGAATGGAATAACAACAAAAATCACCCATGCATGCGATTACTTGCATAGGCAAAGTTATTCAACAATGAATACTAATAAGGGCGAAATCAGTCCGGCGTAAAACGCATGCAGACGGGATATTCAACAGAATAATAATAATAAAGCGGAACCACGTCCAGGCGTAAAAACGCATGCAGAGCAGGATATTCCAATAGAATAATAAAGAGCGGAACCAGGGTGGGTGTAAAACACATACGTATATGATGTTCAAACAGAATAATAAAGACGGAATAATAGAAGAATGTCACCAAGTATAGGGTAGACCGCGTATACAGGTTATTCCAACAGAATATTAAGGAATGGAATAACATAAGTTCTCTTCAAAAGAATAACACCCCTTACGAGTACAACAAATAATATTCCCTACCTTAAGAAGAAATCTTTGGATATATAAGTAGTGAAGTAGCGAGAATACTTTCTTCTTTCTCTCTATAGTTTATCTCTACAGAGTTTTGGTGAATTCGTAAGAAAATAATGAATGAATGAGCTTATTTATAGAAAAATGGAATGCATAGTAACTAACTCACGAACTATTCGAGATTGATTTACTTTTAATCGACGGTCCATATTTAAAGCAAAATCTTTTAAATAAAATATAATATATTATATTTATAATCTAATAAAAACGAATAACTTTATAAAAGATTTTTTACTATGCAAACACTATCAAGAGCATTATGCAAACACTATGCATAATAAAATATAATATATTCTAATTATTGTCTAATAAAGCAGATAGCTTTATAAAAGTATTATGTTTTATATAAAAAGATTTTACTATGCAAAACATTATGCGATAACCTTATAACACTATGTCATAATAGAATATAATATATTCTATTTATAGAATAACTTTATAAAAGTATTACATTTTATATAAAAAGATTTTCTGCATTATTACATTAATAATACCAACAATCTCGAGTGACTTATCACTTAAACATCAATAATTCTGGTGTGCTACTTGCAACCACGCCGTAGACATTGCATTTCTTTAACACGGGTGTTTCAACAGATTAACAGTAAAACTTCCGCCGTTATTTTCATAAAGTATTTTTGTCATTTTCTCAATCCGACAATAATTCCGTTGTGGGGTCCACCAATGATTGTGCCGTTGTACTAATATTCCTTGTTAAAACGAATATTCCCCGACCAATCGAATATTATATAACAACTTGCGTACTTTGCAAAATTTATAAATATTACCCACAACTATTATATCAATTTCACTCCATAATATTCAAAAAGTTGGGGTTTTACAATACTAGTCACAATTCATCTTTGCACTACTGGCCAAAGAGAACCCATAGTCATGATCATACTAATAATCTACCCATCTTTACACTCAAGTCAAAAGAAATTCCATCACTAGGGTTATAAAAATGTTATATATGATAATAAAAACAATATGATCAACAACTGCATTTAATTTCAAGAGCAACAATCATAAATCAACGATAATTTAGTCAGAAAAAGAAACCAATTTTTGTCGTGAATAGTACCCGTGAATAGTAACTCGTGAATAGTAACTCGTGAATAGTAACTCATGAATATTAACTCGTGAATAGTAATTCGTGAATAGTAACTCATGAATAGTAACTCGTGAATAGTAACTAGTGAATAGTAACTCATGAATAGTACTCCGTATTCGTACATAGTACCGTATACGTAAAGAATGTCATATACGTAAATAGTGCCATATACATGAATAGTGTCGTATACGTGAATAATGCCGTATACGTGAATAGTAACCCCGACTCAAAAAGGTAGAAATTCTACAATAAAATCCATACCAATATTTCAGTATAATGATATTGAAAGAATAACATCATTATGAAGAAAATAACATCCTTTAATATCCCTTACAATCCATTACCTTAAAAGAGCAGCACTTCTGATTGGATATCTGATATGACGCTGAAGGAAACTTGCACTGATGAATAGCAACTCACCAAGTATCTAAATACTCACAAAATACACTCGATAATCTAGAGAGAAAAAGAGAGAAAACTTATGAATTCTGGTGTGATTTTCAATTCTAACTTAGCCCTTTATTTATAGAAAAATGTTAGCACGCCGAAGCAGACTTGATCTGCAACCTGATGGCTTTACCTGCTACTATTTCACCCACCAAAAATCAGCCACCATCCCAAACAACCAAAAGTGGGGCCCACCCATTTCTAGAATTTTCCACCAAAATAATTTATAAACCTAATTTCTGAATCAGTCACCTCTTAAAATTCATAACAAATCATTCGTTCATTTTTAACGGTTCAAAATTTGTGGACATATACTCAACTTATAAATGTATAACATATCCAAAAATCACAACGATCCAACGGTCAGATTAAAAATTATAACTCACACAACAAAGCTGTAAGAACACTGATTTGATCTTTTAATACCTCCAATCCGAAAAAATACTGATAAAATATCTCAACATTAATTCCTTCATTAATAACCACATAAATAAATCCATCATTTATATCCGCATCAAATAAATATTTCCTTATCATATAACTCAATAATTAATTATTCATAAATAATATTATAGAATCACAATAATGACAATCGAGCGGTTCCGGAAAGAGGGCTTTCAGATAAAGGATTTCTCCTTCTTTGGCGCCGCAATTAGGTGACCAAACCTCTCCTTGACAGAACTTTCTAGACATTGCCAATAATACTATCTAATAATATTATTCAAATAATATGAATTATTGATCTGATAATGGGAAATACTGTGCAGTGACAATTATTGAGCAACAATAATATAAAATATCAACGCTGCAATTATTGAATCAATAAAATAAAATATTGAACAGTAATTACTATAACAATTATTGAGTAGTGCCTTCTTACGCAAGGATCAATAATTCAACAATCTTGTCGCAATACTGGTATCTTCTTCGCAACCACGCAGACATCGTATTTTAACCACCGGGTATTCCAACAGTGTTAACGGTAACGATTACGTCGTTATTTATAAAAATTCAAATTTTTCGCTTTCTTCATCCGACAGTTATCCGTTATGGGGCCCACAAATAGCTGCGCCGTCGTACGAATATTCCCCGGCAGAAAGAATATTCAATGACCAAACGAATATTCCCCGAAAATAATGAATACTTTATAACCACTTGCGTATTTTGAAAAAAATTCATATATCACCCTTAACTTTAACTTTTATCAATTTAACCATTTACTGAATAGAAAAATTGAATACTTTTATTTCATAAAATTCGGGGTCTTACAATATTCGTATAAAATAATACTTTCTTCCATATTATGTTGTATATATGTAAGTAATATTATTTCGTTTCGTATTCCTAATTCTACACTCATGTTGATAAGTATTGCTTTTATACTCCTTGAAATTAGTAGAATATCTTTAAAATTTGCGTTCCATCTAGTATCTTTTCACGGGAATATTTTTCTGAACATTCTTGTTAAATTTTGATCTTTTCATGCCGGGATACTATTCACGGGGTACTATTCACTCGGGTACTATTCACCCAGGGTACTATTCATGACAAAAATTAATTTTTTTTCTATCCAAATTATTTTTACATGAATATTATTCTTGAATTTTACTCCACAAAGCAATTATCATGTTGACAATTTGGACATTTTTAAACTTTGGATAAATTGAATTATAAATCTTTAATATTTATCCTTGATCTCGTATGATTGAATTCTTATATCATTTTCATCATCCTCATGCTTATATTGTGATGAAAGTCATCTTTGGCCCGTAGTGCATAGATGGACTGTTGATTGGTATGATTGACCAGAAATTATGTATCGGTATAATCATGACCCATAATGTTATAAATGATGTGGTAAAAGTTGTCATTGGCCCGTAGTGCATTGATGGACAGTTGTTGGCATGATCATGACAACTGGTGATACTAACGAATATCCTTGGCCCGTAGTGCATGAATAATTCTTGGATGTGATACTAACGAATATCCTTGGCCCGTAGTGCATGGATAATTCGATAATGTGGATTATTTATTGAGCTGTGTTACAGCAATAAAACATTGATGATGAACTTTTAAATCATAGAAGATAGTAGATATTATGCTCTACTTAAATCTTCTAATAGATTGCTTGTTCCGCTGCAGTTAGACTTGTTGTCAATTATATTCTATCAATTTTATACTGTTGAATACTAACGATAATTTATTATATATTATCTTAGTCATAATATTCTTTACTAAGCTAGTTGAGCTCACCCTTTACTTTCATTGTTCTCTTCAGGAAATGAGAACATAGCCGGGACTAGTCGGAAAATGGAGTGACGGCCCGAGATGGTGGCTGTAGTAGTCCTCACTATTTTATAAAATAGTGTGATAATAATTGTAATGAGAACTCCATTTGAGTTTGGATATTGTCTACGAGACAATATTTGTGTTAAAACTCTTAGCTATGTTTTGTCGTATTTTACACGACAGTTGTATAGTTAAGTTTGTATTTGAATTCTGTACCATGTATAATTAAGTTTGTATTTGTCTAGAATTATTTATGAAGTTATACCAAATTGAATTGTTTTAGTGTGGTTTTCATTGACTAAGCTGAGATGAATAACCCTATTTAGGGGGAAAATGTAATTGGAAACTATAATTCTGAGCTACGCAATAGCGATGATATATTTGTGCATAATACATAATACGAATGGTTGATCACATGGAGTATGAGGAAAGATGGTCCATAGTCTTTTGACTGTTAAAGGTTACAGTAGAAATACTTGTAAACCTAAGACATATTTTGTGGTCTTGTGAGCCTCAGTATGTACATTCGAATTCAACAACTATGGTTTGATTAAGAGAATTGGTTATCTCATTGATTTCACAAGTTCTTGATTTCTTGATGATCTGTTCCAGTAAGGGACTTCCTATTCAGTTGAAGAATAAACATTTGTTTTCTTTCATAAGTCAATTGTTGTATATTATTATACTTGTGGGAAAATTGATTGCTCACCCTTGCATAACCATTTCAGCTAAGGTCGAGGAACTTGAGAAGCCTTCTTCAAGCAAAGGCAAGTGCAAGATGTAGGAGTAAAGAACTACTAGTTTATTTTCATTATGACGAGTTATGTAATGGACTTAATTAATTATATTTCCGCAATTGTGATTTAATAAAGGTTAGATGACCTGGGATATGTTTATGTTGGTAAACTTTTAATAAGGATTTATTATATATGATGTTATTATCCTAAATAATGGGTAATTTAGATAATGTTGTGATGGATTGTGAACACCGAATCTGTGGGTTGAGGTACCCGGATTTGGGGGCGTCACAGGTTGATATCAAAGTTTTAGGTTATAACCTTAGGTGGGGAAATCTTAGGAAATAGCCTTTTAGGAAATCAAAAATATAGTAAATGATGGAACTCTTATCGAGTTCTAAGGAATGAATTAAGGAAATTCATTAAAGATAAACAGTTAAATGACTTATGTGATTATTTGTTGTTAATAGACTTAAGTTTTCGCGAGTAGTAATTAAAATTTAAAACTTTGGTGGCAGGATGGCAGAGATAGGTGAACTCAATCAAATTATGGAGGAGGAGACCCAAGATATTCAAATGGTCTGGGAACAATTAGTACCGAGGGAGCCATCTCCATTGATTACTGTAGTATGTAGGTCCGGAGTATGTGCCTGAGTTTGATCCGGAGGAAGAATCTGATGAAATTAATAAGGAAGAGGAAGAAGTAGAGGAGGACCCTGATGAGATACCACTTTTCTCATTAGAAGCTGAGATGTTTGATATAGTGTATGGCCGTAATATTGAGTTACATTAAACTCTCAAAATCGCAGAAGTAGTCTAGATCTGTGAAGAAGGAAGAAAATCGTCCAGTCAATATTAAATATTACACTCAGAGTTCGCAATTTAGTTTTGCGGACTGATGGTTCACCAAAAACGGCGTCGTTTGGATTATATCGTTAATAGTCTTAGCGTCTGCGTTTAGTTCTGCAGATGGCCATATGACCTAAAATTGGCGTCGTCTTCAAGGGTTAATAACTGTCATACCTAGCGTGTGAGACCCCAGATTTTATCAATAAAGATTTAAATTTAGTCGAAATAATTTTTAATATTATAGTGTGAATTTGAGATAATATTATAGTTGTGGGTAGTATTTATAAATTTTGCAAAGTATGCAAGTGGTTATATTATATTCGATGGGTGGGAATATTAGGTTTAGCAGGGAATATTCGTACAACTACTCAATCATTGGTGGACCTAGCGTAATTATTGTCGGATTGATAAAAGCGACAAAAATATTTTATTGAAATAACGGCGGAAGTTTTACCGTAGTTCTTGTTGAACTACTCGGTAGTAAAAGTACAATGAATACGTGTGGTTGCATAGTAGCACCACGGTATTGATTATTGATGCTTATGTGAGAAGTCTTTCGGTTTGATTCCATTATTGTCGATTAATAATATGAATTATTATAGCGATAATGACGTTTTGTTTTATTCAGTATTATTAACGTAATAAAATAGAAACATCTTTTATATAAAATAGAATACTTTATTAAAGTTATTCATAAATAGAATATATTATATTTTATTATGCATAGTGTTGCATAGTGTTTTGCATAGTGTTTGCATAGTAAAATGTTTTTATATAAATAGAATATATTATATTTTATTTAAAGATTTTTCTTTAAATATGGACCGTCGATTAAAAGTAAATCAATCTGGACCGTTCATGGATTAATTACTTATGCATTCCATTTTCCTATAAATAGAAGCTCATTCCTTCATTATTTTCTTACGAATTCATTGAAACTCAGAGAGAAATTATAGAGAGAAGGTTTATAGAGAGAAAGTTATAGAAAGAAGAAGAGTATTCTCGCTACTTCACTACTTCTATATTAGGTTCTTTTACGGTGAGGGTGTTATTCTTTCTTCTTGAAGAGAACTTACATTATTCCATTTCACTATTATTACATTGGAATAACTTTGTAAAAGTGGCATACCCTATACATAACTTGTATCATGACATACCCTATACTTGGTGAAATCCTTATGTTATTCCATTGCTTATTATTCATTTTGAATAACTTTTATCATGATTTTACCTATACTTGGTGACATTCTTCTATTATTTTGTTGGAACATCACATCTCGTGTGTTTTACAGGACTGGTTTAAATCTTTATTATTCTGTTGGAACATCCATGCGTGTGTTTTACACAGGACTGGTTAAAATCTTTATCATTCTGTTGGAATATCTATCGTGTGTTTTACACCGGATCCTGGTTCCATCTTTATTATTCATTGGAACATCACCGCTTGTGAATTTCACGACTGGTTCCGTTATTATTATTACATTGGAATAACTTTATCATCTGAAATACCGCATGCGTGGTGATTTCTTTTGTTATTCCATTCTTTATTATACCCGGTTGGTTAAAACTTTGACTTCTATACTCCATGAAATTAGTAGAATATCCTTGATATTTGCGTTTCATCGATATCTTTTCATGGAAATATTCTTACGATCATTCTTGAATTTTACTCTCTGAAAACGATGATCGTGTTGATAATTTGAGCGTTAATAATTCATGGATTAAATAATTCTTGAACTTGTTTTATTGAATTATTATGTCATTGTCATCATCCTCATGTTATATTATGTTATCTTTGGCTTACGTGCATAGATGAACTTAGTATGATTATGACCGAGGATCATTCGGTATAATCGTGACTTGATATAAATGATGTGACAAAAAGTCCTCAAGTGGCTTTAATGCGATGATGGATAGTTTTTGGTATGATTATGACCGGGGTGATTCGGTATAGTCATGACCATTAATAATTTGATGAAAATCCTTGGCAAGTGGTACGGGGATGATTAGATGTGGTGGTTTATTTATTGTCGAGTCTCGGTGATAAAAATTGATGAAAACCTTTTAAAACCTAAAAGATAGTAGACTTTATTCTCTCTTGACTCTTTTAATGGGTTCTTTATTCCGCTATGATTAAAGCGGTTGTCTATTGTATTTTATCGTTTTTAACATTCACAAGGCTAATGATAATTTATTCGCATTATCTTAGTCATAATATTTCTTCTTGGGCTAGTTGAGCTCACCCTCTCTCTTTCACCGTTTCTTCAGAAATGAGAACATAATTTGGGACGAGTCGGGGAACGAAGTAATGGTCGAGAGGATAGCATTAGTAGTCCTCACTATTCGTGAAATAGTGTGATAATAGTTGTAATGAGGACTCCTTTTGAGTTTGTATAATATCTAGTAGACAATATTTGTATTCAAACTCACGATTTATGTCGTATTGCATACCTACGCAGTTATATTAGTAAGTTGTATTTGAATTTATGTACCATGTAAGTGGCGACCCAAGATGGGTGACGTATACCTAATTTTGGGGGCGTCACATAGCGTCCACATTATTAAACTGCGGATTGACGAGGGGTATTTTGATCAATTATCATATCCACAGTATTAAAATGCAGGCACTTATATGTTAAAATGCAGATAAGAGATTCTCCTTACCGTTTCATCAGCGGATGGATAGTTGAGATTTGTTATAAGGATAACCTTATCCTTACAACGTTGGTTATGAATCAGTAGTCCTTATATATATGTGTTTATAAATTATTATCATTTAAGGTTAGCAAATATTAGGAGTTCCTAATCACAAAATAGTTCATTTATTACAAAAGTTGATACAAATTTTATGTTGGTTAGCCTTCCTACATATCTAATATTTTCCCCATAAATTATCTAAAAAAGCACTAATTTAGGGGTTTATCAAGAAAAAGAACGAGAAAGAATTGAAAATAAATCTAAAATTAAACACTTGCTAGCATTGGTCTTTGAAATATAATTTTTTTTTTTGGTGGAAATTCATTGCACTAACTTAGCTTTAAGGTCTAAAATATATACCCCAAAATTAAAAAGCATAAAAGTGATAAATTAATTACCAATTAGTCAAATGAAGATCATAAATCAGGTGTTATTTTCCCTATCGTATTTTCCCTTTTTCTTGATCTTATCCCTAGAGTATGCTATACTCTTAGATTAACCTACAAGTTTAGTAA
This sequence comes from Panax quinquefolius, assembly GCA_020205615.1. Taxonomy (NCBI): domain Eukaryota; kingdom Viridiplantae; phylum Streptophyta; class Magnoliopsida; order Apiales; family Araliaceae; genus Panax; species Panax quinquefolius. The sequence continues at coordinate 8,377,863 of CM035165.1, read as the reverse complement.
CTTTTGATTATTATTTTTCCACACATATTAGAAATTTTTAATCATGTATGATTTTTTTCTTACATCATATTAGACTTCAACTTTTCCTATTTCCTCTCGATTACAAAACTTGTTCTTCAAATTTAATATTGAAATTAAGAGTATATATATATATATATATATATATATATATATATATATATATATATATTAGAATGAGGCAACATTTGGCTTACCATTATTTTAGGTATTTGTGTGGCATTCAGAATTTATTGGATAAGGGATAAAAGTCCTCTCACCTTGATATATACTTGTAGCCTCTTGTCCCTTGGATGTCATATGTAGTTTTCAATTATCCAAATAAAAAAGATAATTTTTTTTTATATATCCACTGATCTGAAGCACCATTAAGGTTATTAGTTAGAAATATAGTTGGGCAATTGATCATGGAGCATTAGTACAGGTCCCAAATAAGATTCAAAATATAATTTGTATCCCAAATACATTATCTCTCTCTCTCTCTCTCTCTCTCTCTCTCTCTCTATATATATATATATATATATATATATATATATGATTCACCATTATATATATTGAACAAATAATATAATAAAATAGATCAATAGTAAAAACCTTTTTTTTACTGTGCAATATCAAAGGTTCAAGTCTACCTTCAGTAGCAAGTTCAATTTTCGCAGGAGCTTCAGAGATTAAATGTAAGTTTCTCCTATGTTCTCCCTAGTCCCCTTCCTGACCACTTCCACAAGCTCCCCTTAGGCCCCTAGGATCGAAATATATCTTTGAACTTGCTACATTATACTCCCTCCATATCCAAAAGGATGCATGAGATATAAAGTATAAAATTTTTAGTTTAAAAAGAATGACATAAAGTACTTAAGGTGAAGAGTAAATATGTAATTTAGTTGAGTATCTTAGTATAAAAAAAAGGAAATTGTTAAATTCACATTACTTTTTATTATTTTCACAACAAAAGTGTCGCTATAAATTCTATAGCGACGCTTTTCACCGTCCCTGACTCGCTATACATCTACAACGACATTTTTGTTGTAGAAATAACAAAAAGTGATGTGAATTTAACAATTTCCTAAAAAAATACTCATCACTTTATATAATATTGTGGACCATTAAGGATAAATTATTTAATCACTTTATATTATTTAATCTTTTTTTTCTATTTTTATTTTTTTAATACGTGTGAAATTTATACTTTACCCATATTTTGAGAATGGATGAATAATAGTGTAGATCCTCTAAAAAAGTAATATAATAAAATCAATATGCATGTTTGAGATCTAAATTTAAAATTTTATTTAGGACTCCTAGAATTATTGATGTGCATGTGCATGTGCATGTGCATATGCATGAAACTCTTGGAGTTAGAGCATTCATAACAGTTTCTTTATCTTTATCCCTACTCTGCAGTGCTATTGGGTTATTTTATAGGATAGGGATTCAATTTTTTCACTATGTACCCAACAGGTTCTTTATATTGATTCTTTAAATTTTAAATTTTGAAATTTAAAATTAAAAATTAAAAATTAAAATTTGAAAGTTCCAACAGTCAAATCATGTTTTGAACGTTGTAACTATTTTTTTATTTAAAAGTAATTGTTGTTTGAATTTAAAATTGCAATTGTTTTAATTTAAAAATAGATATTGCTAGAAATCAAAATGCGCAACGATCATTATGTGTTTATGAGAACTTTATTTTAATTATAAAATAATAAAATTTATAATTATTAGTAATATTTTTTACAAAAATGATCAAAATCAAAATTTGACTGATTTTTAATTTTTTTGTAGTTCTCTTTCTTCTTTAAATCCTTTGTTTAAAAAATAAAAATGAGTGAATTTGATAGGCATACCCAAATCAGCAATTAAGTGAGATAAGATCCTTTAACCAACATAAAATTGCAATAAATAGGGTGTGAAATGTCATTTTACATAAATAGGGAATGCTCTTTTGATTCCCTCATCCTGAGGAGTCAAATCATATATAGGGATTAAAATAGAGAATTATATAAGGATAAGAAAACTGTTGGATACTGATTTATTGATATATTCTTCAAATGTGGAGATAGAGAATCTATTAGAAAAAATATTGTGAATGCTCTAAGTAACTTAATTACTATGTTTCTCCATTCATTCTGAAATGAAAGTGCAACTAAGGCAACTACTCTCCTAATACTCTTTTCTTCTCTTAAAGAAATATTTTTGAGATCAATTTATATTAAAGAAATATGTTTCCCTAGCTCCTTTAAAGGGGGATATATATAGTAACTCTTTTTTTTGTTGAAATAAGTATATATAGTAATTTGTTATCTATATGAAGATTAATAATGTAGCTCCTTTCTTGTCTTGAATGAAAAGAATAGAATTGACAGTCGAGAAAATGACTGACGTGTGAGCGTGCATGCTCTCAATCAATTTGTATATATGGATCGGATAAAAAGGATAAATCAAGTCAGATCCCGGTCGGTTCTTCAGTGTTATTTGTTGGACCATCATCATGTAAGTGTTGCCGTGTGAGATAATTTTGGTTGCCTCTCCTCCATGCATCTATAGCACATCATATCTACATTCAGAAAAAAGTTCAATTGGTGTCGTATTTGATAAAACTAAATAATTAAGATCTCAATAATTAATATATGTATAAATAAATTAGATTATTTTAGAGAAAGAATGTCTGAAAACTTAAAAAAGTTGTCAACATATTGTTGAATGGTGAGCTTTATTGATAATATCCTTATCAAGTTCACATCAAACATCCATCTATTACTTAATTTAAAATTTTAGGGGTTTATCAAGTAATTTAAGATGTTTGGACTGAAGCTAAGTACTCAAGGAAACCCAAAGACGAGGCTAAAGAGCACGAGACACAAGTTTGGATCAATTTGATACATGCCCAATTCAAAAATTAGATAAGATTTTGTTTCTTAAAAAAATTAGGCAGACATTTGTATTTTGTTTCCTTTTGTTTTAGGTAATTTAGCATGATTCTAGGGGGTTACGATTTATTTAGATTGCAATTCTAGAGACTTCTACTAGGGTAAAATTGGGGCAACACTTTTAGAGTTTTTATTACCATAATTATGTCCTTGTACTAGTATAATTAGGCCTCAAGACCAAGGGATTTTGCACTGATTGATTTAATAATACTTCTTCTTTTTAGATTATTTGAGAGTATTCTATCTTAATTTGTTCTTTACAAGAATTCTTGATCCTATCAGTGTGTTTGTGGCGATAAATCCGACTTATCAGACATCAATTCATAGGTGTTTGTGGTGTTTTCTATCATACATCAACTGTTGATTGTACCAAGGTTACCACTTCAATATAAGCGAGGGGTCAATGTGTCATTGATGTTTCACCCAGAACCATTGCTAGAACAATCTGAGCGACGACGGGTTGTTTATATCATTGGTGATTTTAATGATGCCAATATACTTGTGTTTGTGATAAATTTAATGGTATTGTTTGATTTGCTTGGGCTGATTTATTATGTTATAGATTGCTTTCTTTTTTGGTCCAAGTTGGATTAATAGTCCAATAAAAATCTCTCTACTGGATCCAGAAAACACTTAGGATTGCAAGTTTTAAATTCAAGGTATTATTTGTAGAAAATAGAGAGAGAGAGAGAGAGAAATATTGAGAAATAGTGGCTTTTATATATATATATATATATATATATATATATACAAGATTGAGTGTTGTCCAATTACCTAAATAGGAAACTATCCTAGAATTATGAGATTACAATTAATTACAAGGATACTAATTTCTAGAATTATGGGATTACAATTAATTACAAGGTTACTAATCGCAAGAATTATGATTACAACAAATTACAATGATATCACAACCTGTTGTATTTAATTCTCTAATATGCACCCTCAAGATGGAGCTCCGGAGGAGACGCCAATCTTGACCCTTAATTCTTGGAAGCGACTTCATGGAAGCGGTTTGGTAAGAGCGTCTACAAGTTGATCTGCTGAGGAGACATGACTAATATGAAGACCACCTGATTGAACTTGATCCAGAATAAAGTGATAGTCAATTGCCACATGTTTCATGCGCGAATGAAAGACAACATTGTCACAATAAATAACAGGCAGTGTAGAAAGAGTGACATCAAGCTCTGTGAGAAGAGAACAAATCCAATTGATTTCTGAAGTAGTAACGACAACTGATCGATACTCAGCTTCTGTGGATAACCTAGCAAAAATATGTTGTTTCTTTGATGACCAAGAAATATGATGACGACTAAGATAGACAATATAGGCACTCGTAGAGGTATAGTCATCTTTGTTGCCAGCCCAATCTGCTTATGAGAAGGCATGAAGAGATAGTGAATTTTCCTTAGGAAGAAATAATCCATGAGTTAATGTGCCACATAGATATCGAAGCAGTCGTTTTGCAGCATTCCAATGTTCAGACGTAGGGCAATCCATGAATTGGGAGAGCTTGTTAACATCATATGCTATGTCTGGGTAAGTGAGGCAAAGATACTGTAGACTTTCAACAATTGTTTTATATTCGGTACAGTCAGTCAGAGTTGTACCTGAATGAAGTGTGAGAGTTCTATATGTAGCAAGTGGTGTAGCAACAGGTTTAGCATCAAACATTTTTGTTCTGGCAAGAAGATCAGTGATGTAGCGCCTTTGAGTAAGCAACAGACCAGATGAAGTGGTGAGAACCTCAATGTCGAGAAAATAAGACAACGGGCCAAGATCCTTGATTGAAAATCTTTGTGCCAGGAGGTCAATGTAGCACTGAATAATATTGGTGTTGGTAGCTCTAATAATAATGTCATCCACATAAACAAGTAGATATATAGTAATATCACCAGAGTGGAGAATGAATAGAGAAGTGTCTACATGAGAGTTTGTGAATCCATACTCAATGAGGAATTGGCGAAGTTCAAGGTACCAAGCTCGTGGGGCCTGCTTGAGGCAATATATAGCCATCTTTAATTTACATACATGTGTTGGATTGTCCCTATCAACAAATCCTGGAGGCTAGGCCATGTAGACATCTTCGGAAAGATGGCCTTAAAGAAAGGCATTATTAACATCCAACTGTCGCAATTGACAACCTCTACTGTTTGTCAAGCTTAGAACAAGGCATATTTTTGTCGGCTTGACAACTAGACTAAAGGTGTCATGATAATCCACTCTAGGTCGTTGATGAAAACCTTTGGCAACTAATCTGACTTTGTATATATTAATAGAACCATCAGGAAGCCATTTAATACAAAAAACTCACTTACATCTAACAACATTCTGCAGAGAAGTAGATGGAACAAGCTCCCAGGTTCCATTCCGAACAAGAGCATCAAATTAATTCATCATTCATAGCTTGTCTCCATTTGGAATCTTTTAGGGCTTGGGTAGCAGTAAGAGGTGCAATGTCTGATGATGGAGAAAGGACAACGACGAGATTCACTTTGGTTAGGGGTTTGTCTATGTTATTTTTTGCTCTAGTGGTCATGGGATGGGTATTTTGATCGATGGGTGGGTTGAGTTGAGGTTGAATCTGAAGAGGTTGCAGAATTGTGTGGTTCTGGTGGTAAATGGTCAACTGGTATGGAGGGGAGGTCGACCGATTGGACATTTTGTGACAGATGTGGACACGAGGAATCCCTTTGAGAAGGCGTATTGAGTGAGCCACTTGAAATTGGTAGAATTTGGACCGTGGGAAGCCATTGAGGAGATGGGCAGAGTAGTTGTAGGTTATTTTGGAAAAAAAATACGCCCAGGAAGATTAGGCTTTGATACCATGTAGAAAATAGAGAGAAAAATATTGAGAAACAATGACTTAACTTTTCCATTGATTAAGAATGAATATATATATATATATATATATATGGGATTCCATCCACAATGAACCGGTTGTTAGAGAAGCAACCCTTTTATTGAAATTTACTTGTTACTTAGTGTTTTTTTATAAGTCACATACAGTTTGCGGGCTGGGCTAAAAGGGTTGCTCCCAACAATAGATTCATTGATGGATGGAGACCTATATATATATATATATATATATATATATATATATATCTGATTGAGTGTTGCCCAAGTACCTAAATAGGAACTATCTTAGAATTATGAGATTACAATTAATTACAAGGATATATACTAATTGTTAGAATTATGTGATTACAATTAATTACAAGGATACTAATCGCAAGAATTATGGGATTACAACTAATTACAAGGATATTACAATATGTCGTATTTAATTCTCTAATATTATTATTCCTGAAATAATTTCCTTAATATATCATGTCTAGATTTAAAATAAAGATATGCAATCTTATTTGATTAGGAGTCTATTAAGGAATCCATCATTCATATGCAGTCTGTTGGGGTATTTTAAATCAGACTCTTTCTCTCCTTGAATTAAGCTATGTAGTTTACTTTGGAAACCATATATTTAAAAAAGTTGTGAAGAATATCTTATATCCGTTGGATAAAACAAATTGCTAGAATCATGATATTTACCAACTGTGGTTTGAGTCTTATATGCTAACAACTCTTGATTTAGTCGTTGGTCTTAATATTATAAATGATATTCCTTCTCGGTTAATCAATTCAGAAAAACACAGAAAGCCAATATCAGTCTTGATATACAAAGATACTTTCATAGAGTGCTATCAAAGCTTATTTCCAGTAAGTCATTATAATATTGTTAATTCTTTGTTGGCTAAAAAATAAGGGTTCATTGTAATCATATTTTCTTGTATTAAATTAAGAGTTCAAACCTTATTTGGCTTGATCGATCCAGTAGTGAATATGATATGTTCAAAGTGAGCTTTTAAGGTTGTAGAGGTGCAAAGGGGAAGTAATGTCTATCTCAGTGCAAAGTTACTTTGAACAGGGAGTCTCTTGTATTTAGTTTGAACAAGTTTATTTAATAAAAAAAGTCTCCAATATATACCAATTAATGGTTTTGGACGTGGATTAGGTCACTAAATTAGAGAATAAAACCTGAACCACGTAAAAATATTTGTGTATGTGGTTTGCAAATTCGTGTGGCTTGATCATTTACATTCTTATTCTGCACTTGAACAACTAGTATACATATGCATAATTGTGTTATGCTGATATATATTCTTAAGAAACTAATTCAAACACCAACTCACACTAGTTTATCATGTCTGCATTATAACTAAAATAGAAATTAGTCGAATCCAGACACAAACTCTCATTAGTTTATCATGTCTGCATTATAACTAAATTAGAATTTAGTCTAAAGCAGACATCAAAAGATATAGGTATCACATGTCTGTTTTAAACCTGTAACAGGAAAAATAAATATTTGTCATTGTCGATTACTTTTAGCTTAGACAATTATTTACTCTCCCTCTAAATATGTACTTATACAAAATTATAAATATCACCTCACGCAAACGTAACATGTAGTCTATCATTCATGAATATCTTAAAACATTAAAACTTATGCACTAGATAGCTATGGAAACTTAAATAACGATGCATTGATGATGTGAACCATGATTACAAAGCTTTTACTGTTGATTACCATGAGTAGAGAAAAAAAGAGAGGATGTAATGTGGGTCGCTAGCTAATCCCATGAAAGCAATAATTAGGGATTAAAATGATTAGTTCAATATTTTACTACTCATAACTAATTACCTACATTTCCAAAAACAAAAAAGTAGTACGAGTTTGTAAACTCTTATGGACCATTCGAGTACTCCTTGCTTTTTTACAAAAGGTGCAAACAAGAGGCTTGAATTAGTTGAGTATTAGAATTAACAAAAAGGAGCCTTGATTGGGCACTCAAAGGTGATTCCTTTCTTATTTGGTTTTAGGACTTTCTGGTCCACAAAATACTGGGCGGAATTTGTTAAGTTTATTATTTTTAGGGAAATATAACCATACACAGTTATGTATATTTTATTTATATACAGTCTGTCAAAACTACGTCGTTTTAATAGATTTGTATTTTTTTTATAAAAAACTGGCTCTCTTCTCCTAAATCAGAAATTAAAAACATATCTATCAAAACGACGTAATTTTGGCAGACTGTACACAAATAAAATATATACAACTGTGTATCACTATTATTCCCTTACTATTATTATTATTATCTTCTTTTCTAGTAAATTTCTCTTCCTTCTCCTTGCAAGTCTTTCTTCTTCTATTTTTTACTTGCTTATTTATTTATTATTTTCTCCAATAAAAACCAATCTAAACATCCATACACCACTCCGTAATACAAATCTAATAAGTCTCGAATACTCGTAATCACTCTCAAGTCATGAATATCAAGTGATTCGGATTTAATTCAATCTTATTAATAGGTGTTTTTTGGTCAATCTTATTACTTGGTCACACCAATGAACGTCAAGTGATTCGGATTTAATTCAAGCTAATTTGTTAAAGGGAACCTTCAGCCAACCCAATTCAACATTGAATCTGAGGCATCTGACCCTGAGCAATCTAATAGAAAATAGATGGATTTTTGATTGGGCTTGTGTTCACCTTAAATAATACTTCCTCCATGCCATAAAAACTAAAAGAGACTCATTTATTTATAAATTTTAAAAATGTATTTTGTTTAATATTTAAATTTTAAAAGTAAGAAATTTTTAGTCTAGTATTAGTGACATTGTAATAGATAATATATGACGGTATACTTGAGACAAACTTGTTATTTTATATTACTATGAACAAGCTTGATAACCCGTGCAAAATATGGGTAAGCTTAAAAACGACTTGACGAGTTTTTTTTATCAAATCGTGCATAATATAATTTATTTAATTAATTCATAACATATTAGAACATGCATGGTCTACATATAATAAAAATGATAATTATCATGTATAATTTACTATAGAACTTTTGATTTTTTTCACATCTTAGGAAAGAGTAATAGACTTTTTATTTCTTAAAATTATTGTATCCAACACCAGAAAATATATTATATTTTTTTTTTTTGTATTTTCGAAATATATTATAGCTCCATGGCTTCCTATTAATTGTTTCTCCCGTCAAGTTGTGATTTATAGATGTTTTAATGGTTTGAATATCATGAGTTGCAAACTCTGATAGGTTCTCTGGTAGGGTAGGCATGACACATAGAATGTATTTGTATATAAATTTGAGAAATCACTATAAATGAGTATATCTTTTAAAATAAAAAAATTAAAAAACTCTTGGATTCAGGAGTCACCAAAATATATCTTTAAACTACTGACTTGTTTTGGTGAGTCGACTCGAGAACAACTAAAACGACTCGGTACTTGTCTTTTTATATTTGTGTATTGATAGAAAAAGATTTGTAATAAAATATTTATTTTGACAAATAAGACTTTTTTTTGTGAAAATATATATTGTATATATAATAAACCTAAATTAATATGCTTTAAAAAATGTTTGATATATTAAGACTTATATTTCAGAATTCATGGGCGGATCCAGCCCATGAATTCAGTGGGGTCAATTTTTTTAAAATAAAAATTTATACAAAAAATAAAATACAATAAAATAAAGGCGTCAGAATGCGAGGGATATTGCAAATAATTGTGTGGGTTATCATATAAAATTGATATTGTTTTATGTAATTGAATACACTTCGAATCCTCGATCTTATGTTATATATAAAATGATATTTTATAATTTTTTAAAACACTGTTATTATAAGAGACACTTCTTGTGTCCTCTAAAATAAATTACAAAACTAAATAATATTGTTAAAATATTATTTATAATAACATTTTTGAGATTTCATTGTTTGAAACTATCGTAATGATAATACCATTTCAATAAATTGCAAAAATATCGTATTCGATGTAAGTTCCTAAACAATATAAAAGAGTCTAGTGTTTGTGTTAGTAGAAATTTGAGACATTTAATAGTCTTTTAATATGGATTTTTTATTTTTCACTAAACACTTTATAAAATCAAAATCAAATTAAAAATTAACTCCCAAAAATTCAATGAGGTCAATTGACCCCACTGCCCTAAGGTAGATCCGCCCATGAAAAATGCATTACCTTCTGGTGTGTGTGTGTGCAGATAAGAAAGAAGCTGAAACATTGAATTCAAGAAGGGAGATGGTTCAGAAGTATCTACATAATACATAAAAGCTTAAATAAATTAAAAGAGCAAGTTTAATTTTTAAACTATTAAATACTGATCCTAAATTATTTAAAATAATTATATCGATCTTTTATATGTGATCAAAGGGTCACATCTCAACCCAGCCAAAATAATACTCCCTTCAGTCGAGCTAAGTTATTCGTTCTTGGCTTCAAAAGTCTGAACGTGTTCTAGCAAGCTAGTATAGACCATAAGCAATTGTAATTATTATTATTTATATATATATATATATATATATATATATATATACTAGCAGGGCGGATCAAGTCTGAAAATTCAGTGGAATCAAACTCGAAAAAAAAATCTCTTGCAAATAAAAATTTAATCAAATGAATCACAAAACTAAACAATCCTTAAATATTATTTACAATAACATTTTTCGAGATTTCATTGCTTGGAATTGTTGCATGATAGCGTCATTTTTAATAGTTACTATAAACAATCATTCATCCATTCATCTCCTATTTTGTTACGAAGTTCATTCATGGTTGAAAATGTCCTTTCAACTGTTACAGTAGCAACGCACAAAAGTAGAGCCAATTTCAGCAACAAATAGACTTTGGGATACACATCATCCTTTCTTTTCTTAACCAACATTTGAGCCAATTCACCAATTCCTTTTATACTCGAAAAACGAGGATCGTTTCTCATATCCACAATATAATTTTGAAGTTGACCATTAAATGCCAAAAGTTTTGTATCATCAAATTCTGAAGGGTAAAGTTTCACAAATTCAATTAATTTTTTATTGTCAAATACCGAGAAAGAGTCACGTGGGTCAGGACATAATATACTTGAAAGTAACTTTGTATTTGTGTCAAAACGGTCATTCAACTCCCCAAGTTGACTATCAATCACAGTGAAAAATAATTGAACCCTAAAGCGATGAAAGTTTGTGATTTCTTCAATATTGCGTCGTGGTCTCCCTTGAAACACAAAAATATCCTCCATCCTCGGGACAATTATGTTATGCAATACACAAAATTCACAAGTTTCCGCTAACAAATCATCCCAGTTGAAGTGTTGCTTTAAGAAGTAAAAAACCCCAATTTTATAAAAGTACAAAAACAAAGAATTTATAAATAATTACAAAAATTTCTATAACAATTGTTAAATTTATGAAATTAAAAACTAAAATTAAAATTAAAATATACCTAAATCTAAATTTTGAGTTACGTTCCTCTGTTGTGATTTGTGAATGCCGAATATGAAGTTATCTTCCTTTGTTACTCTCGTTTGTTGCTGAAAAGTGAGATAGAGATAAAAGTAAAATATAAAAGTTTAATAGAGAGTATTGTAGTGGAATTGTGACGTAATTGGTCCACCGTCCAAGACTCCAATTTCAATTGTCAATTGATTTACACTCTGTTTCTGAGTTTTGAACAGAAAAGAAAAGAATAGAAAACTTAAATTAGAACAAAAAAGAAAATAATAGAAAACTTGAAGTTTTCCTTTGTGTTGTTTCTGAGTTTTTAATAGAAAATGATAGAAAATTTAAAATTGAGGACATGAGTTGTAATTTAAAATTTATTATATTAAAAGTTGAGGATAAATGAGAATTATAAAAATATTACTTATTCCAATTTTTTTAAAAGTCAAATCGGCCGATTTTGGATGAAAAAACTTTAAGCGAGAAAAGTGGCCAAGTTTTCTATCCATTTCTTTTCTTTTTCGTTTATTAAAAAACTCAGAAACATAAGAATTGAAAAGAAAACTTAAATTTTCTGTCCATTTTAAAACTCAGAAACATAGCATTAGAGTACTCATAAAAGCCTTTTCAATTTTTTAAGTTGACCCCAGGCCCACAGAAATTTCAGTGGGGTCAAGTGCCCCCTGCCCTCACGTACGTCCGCCCCCCCCCCTGTATACTAGTATTTGTGGCACATACTATGTGTGCGTAATAAAAAATTAAATAAAAGATATAAAATGTGAGACAAATTTTAAGAGAATAAATTAAAATATAAGAGAGAGAAAGAAAATTACATGTGATACACTCTTACTAAGGCACTTACTTTTCTCCTTCTCAAATTTTATAATATATATATATATATATTTATATATATACAGTCCGGATCTTAAACTCACCCATTATCTAACATACATTGCTCACCCCTTTTAGCGATTGAGGGGCGCGATTGATGCACCTCATATATATATGTTGTCAAATCGTCATTATATGTTGTCCGTCGTTAAAAGCTAAGACGACGGTTCTATATATAGCGACGGACCGAATCGTCGTCCGGTCTGTCGCTAAAGGGGGGTGAGCAAGATATGTTAGATAAGTGGTGAGCTTAAGATCCGAACTGTATATATAGAAGACATGACACAGATGATCCTTGTCTTTAAGGTCTTTAATGCCCCCCGCCACGATTGATTTGCTAAGGGTTACAGACGATATATGTGACGCCCCCAAAATTAGGTATACGTCACCCATCTTGGGTCGCCACTTACATGGTACATAAATTCAAATACAACTTACTAACATAACTATCGTGTACTATACGACATAAACTGTGAGTTTGAATACAAATATTGTCTACTAGATATTATACAAACTCAAAAGGAGTCCTCATTACTACTATTATCACACTATTTCACAGAATAGTGAGGACTACTAATGCTTATCCTCGGGACCGTTACTCTGGTTTCACAGGCTCGTCCCATTTATGTTCTCATTTCACGAAGAGAAACGGTGAAAGAAAGGGTGAGCTCAACTAGCCCATTAAGAAATATTATGACTAAGATAATGCGAGAATAATTTATCATTAGCCTTCAATGGTGTTTAAGCGATAAAATACAATAGACAACAAGTTTAAGCTGCGGTGGAATAAGCAATCCATTAAAAGAGTCAAGTAGAGAATAAAGTCTACTATCTTTTAGGTTTTAAAAGGTTTTCATCTTTGTTATATTTGAGACTCAAACTTTAATAAATAATCCACATCATCGAATCACCCTTACACTTTTCTGACGAGGATATTCATCAAATTATCAATGGTCATGACTATCCGAATCACCCTTGGTCATAATTATACCAAAAACTATCCATCAACTGCATTACGAGCCATCGAGGACTTTTATCACATCATTTATAACAAGCCATGATTATACCGAATGATCACAGTCATAATCATACTAAGTTCATCTATACACGTAGTAGAAGATAACATAATATAACATGAGGATGATGACAATGACATAATAATTCAATAAAACAAGTTCAAGAATTATTTTATCCGAGGAATTATTAACGTCCAAATTGTCAAAATGATCTTATTTTGTAGAGTAAAATTCAAGAATGATCGGAAGAATATTTTCATGAAAAGATCTTTGGATGAAACTCAAATATCGAGGATATTCTACTAATTTCATGGAGTATAGAAGTCAAAGTTTTAACTTATTTGGGTATAATAAAGAATGGAATAACAAAAGAAATCACCATGCATGCAGATTTGCATAGTACGAGTTATTCAACAGAATAATAATAACGGAACCGAAGTCGGTGAAATTCACAAAGCGGGATGATCCAACAGAATAATAAATCTTTGAATAATAAACAATGGGAACCGGTCCGGTGTAAAAACACGCAGACGAGGATATTCAATGAGAATAATAAATGCGGAATAATAAGCAATGGAACCGGGTAGAGGTGTAAAACACATGACAGGATATTCCAATGTAGAATAATAAAGAATGGAATAATGAGAAGAAGATCACCAAGTATAGGGGATTCAGCGTATCTGAGTTATTCAACAGAATAAATAAGAATGGAATAACATAAGGATTTCACCAAGTATAGGGTATTATCCGCATATCTGAGTTATGTATAGGGTATACCACTTTTACGGAGTTATTCAACAGAATAATAATGAATGGAATAATGAAGTTCTCTTCATGAATAAGAAAGAATAACACCTTACGAATTACAACAAATAATACCCTACAAGTAAAAGACATTTGGATAACAAAGTAGTGAAGTGCAGAATACTCTTCTTCTCTCTCTCTATAGATTTTTTCTCTATAGCTTCTCTCTATAATTTCTCTCTCAGAGTTTAGGTGAATTCGTAAGAAAATAATGAAGGAATGAGCTTTATTTATAGGAAAATAGAATGCATAGTAATTAATCCATAAGCAGTTCAGATTGATTTACTTTAATCTGGCGGTCCATATTTAAAGAAAAATCTTTTAAATAAAATATCATATATTCTATTTATATAAAAACATTTTACTATGCAAACACTATGCAACACTACGCAAAACACTACGCAACACTATGCATAATAAAATATAATATATTCTATTTATAGAATAACTTTAATAAAGTATTACATTTTATATAAAAAGATGTTTACATTTTATTACGTTAATAATCTGAATAAAACAAAACGTCATTATCGCATTATAATAATTCATATTATTAATCGATGATAATGGAATCAAGTGAGTGAAACTCACATAAGCATCGATAATCAATACTGGTGTCTTCTTATGCAACCACACGTATTCTTGTACTTTTACTAATGAAAGTAGTTCAACGGTATCCACGGTAAAACTTCCGCCGTTATTTTAATAAAATATATTTTTTGTCGTTTTTCTCAATCAAACAATAATTTTGTTCATAGGGTCCACCAATGATTGAGTAGTTATACGAATATTCCCGCTAAACCAAGAATATTCCCCTGACCAATCGAATATAATATAACCACTTGCATACTTTTGCAAAATTTATAAATACTACCCACAACTATAATATTATCTCAAATTCACACCATAATATTAAAAAATTATTTCGACAAAATTTAAATCTTTATTGATAAAATCTGGGGTCTCACAATCTCCCTCCTTATGGAATTTAAGCCCTCGAAATTAGGGTGCGATACACTGTATGATAAGAAATGAGGATACCTTGAATACCTTTATCGTTGAAAACATTAAATTCATCTTTGCAATCCTACCTAAAGATATTCATTAACAATTCATCTTTGCTTTACATGCCAAAGATATACAAGCTATAAAACCTATAATCTTTGAGGCGGCTTAATAGTATCACGACCACGAATTATCCATGCCCTAACGGCGAGGATATTTCGTGTTTTCAATCTGATCATGATTATACCAAGAATACTTCGTGGTCATAATCATACCAAGTCTATCAATGCACTACTGACCAAAGATGACTTTTACCACATCCATGAATTAATATTTCATTCTTTGAGACTCAGCTCAATAATTAATCCATATCATCGAATCATCCCTGCACTACAGGCCAAGGATATTCATTAGTATCACGACCACGAATTATCCATGCACTACGGTCAAAGATAATCGTGTATTCATTAGTATCACGACCACAAATTATCCATGCACTACGGCAAAGATAATCGTGTATTCATTAGTATCACGACCACAAATTATCCATGCACTACGGCCAAAGATAATCGTGTATTCATTAGTATCACGACCACAAATTATCCATGCACTACGGCCAAAGATAATCGTGTATTCATTACGACCACAAATTATCCATGCACTACGGTCAAAGATAATCGTGTATTCATTAGTATCACGACCACAAATTATCCATGCACTTCGGCCAAAGATAATCGTGTATTCATTAGTATCACGACCACAAATTATCCATGCACTACTGCCAAAGATAATCGTGTATTCATTAGTATCACGACCACAAATTATCCATGCACTACTGACCAAAGATAATCGTGTATTCATTAGTATCACGACCACAAATTATCCATGCACTACTACCAAAGATAATCGTGTATTCATTAGTATCGCGACCACAAATTATCCATGCACTACGTGCAAAGATAATCATGTTTTCAATTATGGTTATGATTATAGAACAATCACACGGTCATAATCATACCAAGTCCATCTATGCACTACTGAAGCCACGAGATGACTTTCAACATAACATAAACATGAGGATAATGATATAAAGAATCAATCAAATGAGATAAAGGATAAATATTAAATATTTATAATATAATTTATCCAGGATTCAAGAATATCCCCATGTTATCAATCACTTAATAATCTAATATCATTAATATTATAATAATATTTTAATCACTTCTTAAATTTATAAACACTTTATCTCAATTGTTTACGCTTTACCATATAATGCATTTAATCATTCAAAAATGCCATACTCATAAGATATCATCACCAATTATCAAATCCCTCATTAAAAAAATATGAATATACTCTATATAGGATTCTCTAGCCATAAAATCCTATTTTCAACTTTGTTACTTCACATTACATATTTAACTCATATGTTCGTAACTAAATTATTTTCATGAAAAATACCAAATCAGTCCCAAAAATATTTCTTTTCTGGGATTTAGCATAATATAGTCCCATAATGAACATATATTTTTCTCGGAATTTTTAAAATTAAATTACTATTTTTCAAAAATCAATTTCTAATTAATTCCTTAAGAAATTAGCAACCTCAAGGATAACTCCAAAAATTCCCAAATCTTGGCAGAATCTTACACATGTTAACGTGAGCTTCCAGTTTAAATTTCATAGTCATCGGAGTTATAGAACTCCGGTTATAACGTTTTTCGTCGGAAAAACCTAAATATTGAAATAGTCATAACTTGCTCATTTTAAGTCAGAATGAGCTCATTTTTGGACAGGAGGTATTTTATACCATATACTTTCATGTCCTAAAAGGCCAGAATTTGTCTCATAATTTAAGTGGCCGAAACAGCCCCTCTAAAATCATCATGGCGTGAGCTTTTTTGGTTTTACAGCTTTGCACTCCTTTGCTAAAATCAGTCCACACGAAAATCTACAACACCTTTTTCATTGATTCCACTTGGATTAGTTAGGTAACTCATAGATCTAACTCTAGGACTTGACCACACTCAAAAATTCAAAATATAATAGGAGATATGGTCAATTGAATTTCATGTTACTTTTTTCACCAAAATCTGATTTTCAACTCTTTGTGATTTCTAAGAAACTTTCATGTTTTCACATACTAACCAACATAACTCATCATAACACTTACTAATATACATATACCCATGATTTTCATTAGTCCAATGCTTTTATTATGACTTTCATCATAAACCAAATAAACCTTATTCATTTTAGTTGAAGAAATATTTGAGGTTTAAGAAATGGGTTTTGTCTTTGGGGTCAATACAAAATTCGATTTCACGCTATAGGGTAGGCTAGGAAGTCTTCAATAATACGCCAAGAAATTTATCAATAATAGAAATATCATTCAAGCTGTGACTCTCGTCAAAACTTGAATAAGACGTCACATTAATACCAATTTGTGACTTCTATCCCTTAACTGGATAGCACCTCACAATGATACCTATCAACTTGCCATCTTGATCCACGGCGTCGCCTCTGAAGAAAGTCGGCCGGTTGCATTCCACACAAGGAAGTCAACAACGAAAGGTTCGGGGCTCTTTACTTATGGCTTGATATGACAATGATTAACTTTAGGATTTGGTTACTTTGAATTACAGTATAACGGGTTGGTTAGGAATATGAGCTAACAACCTTACAAAAAGAATAATGAGTAGTTAATCAATCGTTTCAAAAAATTACCTCAAAGGCAAGTATTTTCAAAGAGATAAGATCGACGAGTAGCGTGAAAGTGTTTATTTGAAACAACAAGATTAATAAGCGATGAGAGGTAACGAAGGTTTCTCCCAATGAAGTTTGATAGATAAATCAAAGTCTAATTTCTCTGAGTCAAATTTAAGCGTTGAGCATAAGCAAGAGAGATAAAAGAATGGGTAGAACCGGTATCTAATAAGGTATAGACTTGCAAGAATTTATAATTAACTAACCCGTGCTAACGTTCGAGTCACTTGCTTTTAAGAAGTCGTGAAAACGCTCTTCATGAAACCACCGACTTTGTTTTGTCCAGTATCCGCCTTTGGTGCCACCGTCCCAATTTGGACTTGACTTTGGTGCACGCGACAAAATCGAGCTAAATGACCTTCTCTTCTTGAAATTTCCACTTCTATTATCCATGCCATGATTACCACAAAGTGGTTACCATTCTTGGCATGATAATTTCTCCCACGATGGTCATCATTGTTAGATGATGGTCGTTCTGCAGGTATGATTATTATCGTGTTGTTGGTCGTTTATAAGACCGAATTTTATGAAATAAAGGTATTCAATTTTTCTTATAATTACTATTCAGGTAAATGGTTAAATTGATAAAAGTTTAAAGTTAAGGGTGATATATGATTTTTTTTCAAAATACATGAGTGGTTATAAAATATTCATTGTTGTCGGGGAATATTCGCTTAGTCGTGGAATATTCTTTACTCCGGAGAATATTAAATGCGGTGACGGCTTGATCATTTGTGGGCCCCATAACGAGAATAAGCTATCGGATGGAGAAAGCGACAAATTTGAGTTTTTATAAATAACGCAGGCGTAATCGTTATTGCTTGCTTGTTGGAATACCCGGTTGGTAAAGTAAAGTAATACTGGCGTTGTTGCGCGAGAAGCTTACACGGTATTGCATAGTATTTTTCAATTATTGATTCTTACGTGAGAAGGCACTACTCAATAATTATTACACGATAATTCTTGTTTAATATTTTATTTTATTGATTGATAATTCTTTGTGTTGATATTTTATATTATTGTTGTTCAATAATTATCACCGCATGATATTTCCCATTATCGGATCAATAATTCATATTATTTGAATAATATTATTAGATAGCATTATTGGCAATGTCTAGAAAGTTACATTAAGGAGAGGTTTGGTCACCTAATTTGGCGCCGAAGAAGGAGAAATTCTTATTGAAAAGCCCTCTTTTCAGGAGCGGCTGGTTGTCATAAATGTGATTACGTAATATTATTTGTGAATAATTAATTATTGATTCATATGATAAGAAAATATTTATTTGATGTGGATATAAATGATGGATTTATTTATGTGGTTATAAATGAAGGAATTAATGTTGAGGTATTTTATCGTATTTTTGTCGATTGGAGGTATTAAAAGATAAAATCAATTGTTCTTACGACTTTATTGTGTGAGTTATAATATTTAATCAAATAGTTGGATCGTTGTAATTTTTGGATATGTTATACATATATAAGTTGAGTATATGTCCACAAATTTTGAACGAATTAAAAATGAGCGTATAATTTGTTATGAATTTTAAGAGGTGGTGATTAGAGAAATTAGGTTATAAATAATTTTGGTGGAAAATTCTAGAATTGGTGGGCCCCACTTTTGGTTGGTGAGAAATGTGCTCAATTAAATTTTTAAATGTGGTGGGTGGGAATAGTAGCAGGTAAAGCCATCAGGTTGCAGGTCAAGTCTGCTAAAATTTTCCTATAAATAGAGGGCTAAGTTAGAATTGAAAATCACACCAGAAACATAAGCTTTCTCTCTTTCTCTCTCTAGATTATTGAGTGTAATTTGTGAGTATTTAGATACTTGGTGAGTTGATATTCATCAGTGCAAGTTTCCTTCAGCGTCATATCCGATATCCTGTCAGAAGTGCTGCTCTTTTGAGGTAAGGGATAGTAAGGGATTTTAAGGGATTGTAAGGATTGAGGATTATAAGGAATGTTATTTTCTTCATAATGATGTTATTCTTTCAATATCATTATCCGCAATATTGGTATGGATTTTATTGTGGAATTTCTACCTTTTTTTGAGTCGGGGTTACTTATTCACGTATACGGCCTTTATTCACGTATCGACCTATTATTAAATATATATGACCTTTATTTATGTATATGACATTATTTACATTATCTACGGATTATAATATGCGAATACGGAGTACTATTCACGAGTTCTATTCATGAGTTACTATTCACGAGTTACTATTCATGAGTTTACTATTCACGAGTTACTATTCACGAGTTACTATTCACGAGTCTTATTCACGAGTTCTTATTCATGAGTTCTTATTCACGAGTTACTATTCACGGGTACTATTCACAATAAAATTGGTTTCTTTTTACGACCAAATTATCGTTGATTTATGAATCTTACTCTTGAAATTAAAACCATGTTTTGATTATATTATTTTTATATAACATTCTTATAACTCTAATGATGATATTTCTCTTTGACTTGAGTTTAAAGATGGGTAGATTATTGGTATGATCGTGACCATAGGTTCTCTTTGGCGATAATGCAAAAGTTGAATTGTTGGTGGTATGATCATGACCATTGAATTTACAATTGAATATTTTTAACTTAAGTGCAAAGGTGAATTGATCAACATGGTTATAATTATTGTTATATAACCACGAAAATGATTATGTATTTCTTTGATATATGAATATCTTTGGCTCGTAATGCAAAGATGACTTTGTTGTTGAATATCTTTGCTTTGTAGTGCAAAGATGAATTATTGATGAATATCTTTGGCTCGTAATGCAAAGATGACTGTTGTTGAATATCTTTGCTTTGTAGTGCAAAGATGAATTATTGATGAATATCTTTGGCTTCGTAATGCAAAGATGACTGTTGTTGAATATCTTTGCTTTGTGGTGCAAAGATGAATTATTGATGAATATCTTTGGCTCGTAATGCTGAAGATGACTGTTGTTGAATATCTTTAGCTTTGTGTAGTGCAAAGATGAATTATTGATGAATATCTTTGGCTCGTAATCTGAAAGATGACTTTGTTGTTGAATATCTTTGCTTTGTAGTGTAAAGATGAAGCTGTTGATGAATATCTTTGGCCCGTAGTGCAAAAGATGAATTTATTAGTATGATTATGAGCGAGGCTGTGATTTGGTATAACCATGATATTTGATGTTTGGGTAAAGGCGGTGATGAAAATTATCTTCGTCACCGGATGAGAAGAGAATTTAGAATCACAATTATGATTATGAGTTATTCATATGATTGTGGAAAAGGCTGTTGATTGATGTTCTGAGGATAAAATATTGTTGGTAGACTTTTAGCGTGGAGAAGATAATAGACTTTATAGTCTATTTGACTCTTTTAATGGATTTTTCGTTCACGCTTTGACTATGGTTGAAAAGTTTTATCATCTACCATATGTTCTAAATCTACGATTCATTCTTGATGAAGACTATTGATAATTTATTTATCTTTAGTCATAATATTCTTCTTCGAAGCTAGTTGTGCTCACCCTTTTACTTCACAATTCCTTTCGGGTAATAAAAGTGTAAATTTGGGTTGAAAGAGGGGATAACAAGGGAATAGAAGCGGTGGTCTATAGTTGTTGAGGTTCTCCCTAAAAGTATGAAAATAATTTTATTGAGGGCTTTAGTGTGTTGTATTTTATACATCATTTAATAGTTATTTTGGTGAATTAAATAGGGTGAAGGCGAACCTGACTTTGGAAGGGTGTTTTGTCTTTATCATACAAGATGTCTAATGACATACAAACTCGTGTTATCATAAGACATGGTTGTGCTTTCATCCACTTCTTGAGTATATTTACAAGCACTACTATATAATCTTGGTGTTTGTTTGGAGTATAATACCAAATTAGAGGCGGTGGAGATAATGATATGTCGAAGAAGACTCGCCATTGGGAAGAATATGATAGTAATCTTTTTTTTTTCTTTGGGGTCTATTAGAATTGACCAAGGATAATTACGTGGCCATATGATATCTACCATAACCTAAAAGCATGGCCTCCCGTATACGAAGGTTTTCTTGAGCACTTCCCAAAGATTCTAATTTCTAAAGCAGGTTTTGACTATACCTTTATGTAAGGTGTCATTGTAACGTGCTACTGATTGGTATATATTTGTATCAAACTCACAAGACATATATGTGTTGTTGTATTTTGCACGACAATTGTTGTAATAAAGTTGTAGTTGTTTTTTACGTACCATGTATTTGGCGACTCGAGAATGGGTTGGATGGAATGGACCTATTTTGGGGTTGTTACATTTGGTATCGAGCCTATAAGTAAAGAGCCCCGAGCCTCTCATTTGGTGACTTCTGTTTATGGGGGATGCAAAGCCGGACTCTCCGTGAGGGGCCTTGATTCTGCTGATGTGGCAAACCGATAAGTATCGATGTGAAGTCTTGACACAAGTTGGTGTCGAGTTAGTTACATTGGTATCGAGCTTAGGGATATGATCTCTGGCGGAGATCGGGGAATAGAACTAGGAGGAGAGATGAGTAAATCCTTCGCTAGTGTGTCCTACCTAAGCTTAATTGTTGGTCGGTCATAATATCGGGATATTATGTGATATGTTAATTTGTTCAATTAACCCGTGTTTTGAAGTTGTATTCTAGAATGATATCCGAAATAAAGAAGATGAAGCAATGGAGAAATCATGATGGCGGGGAAGATGGAATCGAAATGAAAGCAAGGTATTCTCAACTCTTTGAAATACCAGTGCGTAAATTTTGAGGACGAAATTTCATAAGGAGGGAGATTAGAAGACCCGAATTTTATGAAATAAAGGTATTCGATTTTTCTTATAATTACTATTCAGGTAAATGGTTAAATTAATAAAAGGTTAAAGTTAAGGGTGATATATGATTTTTTTTTCAAAATACATGCAAGTGGTTATAAAATATTCATTGTTGTTCGGGGAATATTCGCTTAGTCGTGGAATATTCTTTACATCGGGAGAATATTAAATGCTGACGGTAGCGATCATTTTATGGGCCCCATAATGAGAATAAGCGCCGGATGGAGAAAGCGACAAATTTGAGTTTTATAAATAACGGCGTATGTCGTTCACAGATTATGCTTTGTTGGAATACCCGGTTGGTAAAGTAAAGTAAAATGTCTGGCGTTGTTACTTTGCGATGCTACGCGGTATTGCATAGTATTTTTCAATTATTGATTCTTACGTGAGAAGGCCTACTCAATAATTATTCACGATAATTCTTGTTTAATATTTTATTTTATTGATTGATAATTCTTTGTGTTGATATTTTATATTATTGTTGTTTGATAATTATCAACTTTTTGATATTTCCATTATCGGATCAATAATTCATATTATTTGAATAATATTATTAGATAGCATTATTGGCGATGTCTAGAAAGTTACGCGTCAAGGAGAGGTTTGGTCACGTAATTGCGGCGCCCGATGAGGAGAAATTCTTATTGGAAAGCCCCTCTTTCACAGGGAGCAGTGCGGTTGTCGTAAATGTGATTACGTAATATTATTTGTGAATAATTAATTATTGATTCATATGATAAGAAAATATTTATTTGATGTGGATATAAATGATGGATTTATTTATGTGGTTATAAATGAAGGAATTAATGTTGAGGTATTTTATCGGTATTTTGTCGATTGGAGGTATTAAAAGATAAAATCGATTGTTCTTTGACTTTATTGTGTGAGTTATAATATTTAATCAAATAGTTGGATCGTTGTAATTTTGGATATGTTATACATATATAAGTTGAGTATATGTCCACAAATTTTGAGCCGTTAAAAATGAGCGTATAATTTGTTATGAATTTTAAGAGGTGACTAATTAGGAAATTAGGTTATAAATGATTTTGGTGGAAAATTCTAGAATTGGTGGGCCCCACTTTTGGTTGGTGAGAAATGTGCTCAATTAAATTTTTAAATGTGGTGGGTGGGAATAGTAGCAGTAAAAAAGCCATCAGGTTTCTTGGTCAAAGTCTGCTAAAATTTTCCTATAAATAGAGGGCTAAGTTAGAATTGAAAATCACACGAGAAACATAAGCTTTCTCTTCTCTCTCTAGATTATTGAGTGTAATTTGTGAGTATTTAGATACTTGGTGAGTTGATATTCATCGGTCTGCAAGTTTCCTTCAAACGTCATATCCAGATATCCTGTCGAAGTCTTTTCTTTTGAGGTAAGGGATAGTAAGGGATTTTAAGGGATTATAAGGATTGTAAGGAATGTTATTTTCTTCATAATGATGTTATTCTTTCAATATCATTATCTTTGCAATATTGGTATGGATTTTATTGTGGAATTTCTACCTTTTTGAGTCGGGTTACTATTCACGATATACGGCACTATTCACGATATCGACATTATTCATATATATGACCTTATTTATGTATATGACATTATTTACATTATACGGTACTATGTCACGAATGAGTACTATTCACGAGTTACTTATTCATGAGTTACTATTCACGAGTTACTATTCATGAGTTCTTATTCACGAGTTACTATTCACGAGTTCTTATTCACGAGTCTTATTCACGAGTTACTATTCATGAGATTACTATTCACGATTTACTATTCACGGTACTATTCACAATAAAATTGGTTTCTTTTTTACGACCAAATTATCGTTGATTTATGAATCTTACTCTTGAAATTAAAACCATGTTTTGATTATATTATTTTTATATAACATTCTTATAACTCTAATGATGATATTTCTCTTTGACTTGAGTTTAAAGATGGGTAGATTATTGGTATGATCGTGACCATAGGTTCTCTTTGGCCGATGAATGCAAAAGTTGAATTGTTGGTTGGTATGATCGCTGACCATTGAATTTACAATTGAATATTTTTAACTTAAGTGCAAAGGTGAATTGATCAACATGGTTATAATTATTGTTATATACCCGAAATGATTATGTATTTCTTTGATATATGAATATCTTTGGCTCGTAATGCAAAGATGACTTTTGTTGTTGAATATCTTTGCTTTGTAGTGCAAAGATGAATTATTGATGAATATCTTTGGCTCGTAATGCAAAGATGACTGTTGTTGAATATCTTTGCTTTGTAGTGCAAAGATGAATTATTGATGAATATCTTTTGCTCGTAATGCTGCAAAGATGACTGTTGTTGAATATCTTTGCTTTGTAGTGCAAAGATGAATTATTGATGAATATCTTTGGCTCGTAATGCAAAGATGACTGTTGTTGAATATCTTTTGCTTTGTAGTGCAAAGATGAATTATTGATGAATATCTTTGGCTCGTAATCTGAAGATGACTGTTGTTGAATATCTTTTGCTTTGTAGTGTAAAGATGCTGTTGATGAATATCTTTGGCCGTGGTGCAAAGATGAATTTATTAGTATGATTATGAGCAGGGCGTGATTTGGTATAACCATGATATTTGATGTTTGGGTAAAGGCGGTGATGAAAATTATCTTCGTCCGGATGAGAAGAGAATTTAGAATCACAATTATGATTATGAGTTATTCATATGATTGTGGAAAAAGGCTGTTGATTGATGTTCTGAGGATAAAATATTGTTGGTAGACTTTTAACGTGAGAAGATAATAGACTTTATAGTCTATTTGACTCTTTTAATGGATTGCTCGTTCATTTGCAACTATGGTTGAAAAGTTTTATCATCTACCATATGTTCTAAATCTACGATTCATTCTTGATGAAGACTATTGATAATTTATTTATCTTTAGTCATAATATTCTTTCTTGAGCTAGTTGTGCTCACCCTTTTACTTCACAATTCCTTTCGGGTAATAAAAGTGTAAATTTGGGAAAATGGGGATAACAAGGAATAGAACGGTGGTCTATAGTTGTTGAGGTTCTCCACAAAAGAGTATGAAAATAATTTTATTGAGGGCTTTAGTGTGTTGTATTTTATACATCATTTAATAGTTATTTTGGTGAATTAAATAGGGTGAAGGCGAACCCAACTTTGGAAGGGTGTTTTGTCACTATCATACAAGATGTCTAATGACATACAAACTCGTGTTATCATAAGACATGGTTGTGCTCATCCACTTGCTTTGAGTATATTTACAAGCACTACTATATAATCTTGGTGTTTGTTTGGAGTATAATACCAAATTAGAGAGCAGTGGAGATAATGATATGTCGAGAAGACTCGCCATTGGGAAGAATATGATAGTAATCTTCTCGTTTTCTTTGGGGTCTATTAGATCAACCAAGGATAATTACTGTGGCCATATGATATCTACCATAACCTAAAAGCATGGCCTCCCCGTATACGAAGGTTTCCTTGAGCACTTCCCAAAGATTCTAATTTCTAAAAGCAGTTTTTGACTATACCTTTATGTAAGGTGTCATCATAACGTCTTTCTGATTGGTATATATTTGTATCCAAACTCACAAACATATGTGTTGTTGTATTTTGCCACGACAATTGTTGTAATAAACTTGTAGTTGTTGTTTTCTTGTACCATGTATTTGGCGACTCGAGAATGGGTTGGATGGAATGGACCTATTTTGGGGTTATTACGATTCGTTACCTTTTGTTTGAAATTTGAATCAACACTCTCATGTGCTTCATTGCTTATCTCAGCATTTTCAGATGCCATTCTCAAACACTGTCACAAAACAAGGGTTAATTAACATATCACATATTATCCCTATACTCTGACCAACCAATTAAATACCAAATAAATTTAGGTAGGTCATACTAGTGAAGAATTCCCGTCTCTCCCTCCTAGTTCTTATCTCACATCTCGGCCAGGATCATATCCCTAAGCTCGATACCTGTTGTGACGCCCCAAAATTAGGTATCGTCACCCATCTTGGGTCGCCACTTACATGGTACATAAATTCAAATACAACTTTCTTAACATAAGCATGCGTGTACTATCGACATAAAGCGTGAGTTTGAATACAAATATTGTCTACTAGATATTTTACAAACTCAAAAAGGAGTCCTCATTACTACTATTATCACACTATTTCGCGAGAATAGTGAGGACTACTAATGCTATCCTCCTCGGACCATTACTCTAGATCCCCGACTCGTCGGGCTATGTTCTCATTTCAAGAGAACGGTGAAAGAAAAAGGTGAGCTCAACTAGCCCAAGAAGAAATATTATGACTAAGATAATGCGAGAATAATTTATCATTAGCCCTTCAAGTGTTAAACCGATAAAATACAATAGACAACAAGTTTAAGCTGCTTTTGGAATAAGCGATCCATTAAAAAGTCAAGTAGAGAATAAAGTCTACTATCTTTTAGGTTTTAAAGGTTTTTCATCTTTGTTATATATGAGACTCACTTTAATAAATAATCCACATCATCGAATCACCCACACACTACTGCCGAGGATATTCATCAAATTATCGAATGGTCATGACTATAGAATCACCCCGGGTCATAATCATACCAAAAACTATCCATCAACGCATTACGTGCCACCGAGGACTTTTATTACATCATTTATAACAAGCCATGATTATACCGAATGATCCCTGGTCATAATCATACTAAGTTCATCTATACACGTAAAAGAAGATAACATAATATAACATGAGGATGATGACAATGACATAATAATTCAATAAAACAAGTTCAAGAATTATTTTATCCGGAATTATTAACGTCAAATTGTCAAAATGATCTTTGTTTTGTAGAGTAAAATTCAAGAATGATCGGAAGAATATTTCCATGAAAGATATTGGATGAAACGCATGAATATCGAGGATATTCTACTAATTTCATGGAGTATAGAAGTCAAAGTTTTAACCAATTTGGGTATAATAAAGAATGGAATAACAAAAGAAATCACCACGCATGCGGTGCTTGGCATGAACGAGTTATTCCAATGAATAATAATAACGGAAACGAAGTCGGGGTGAAATTCACGCAAGCAGGATGATCCAATGAGAATAATAAATCTTTGAATAATAAACAATGGAACCGAAGTAGGTGTAAAATACATGCACAAGATATTCCAACAGAATAATAAAGAATGGAATAATGAAGAAGATCACCAAGTATGAGGGATTCAGCGTATCTGAGTTATTCAGCCAGAATAAATAAGAATGAAATAACATAAGGATTTCACCAAGTATAGGGTATCTGGCGTATATCTGAGTTATGTATAGGGTATACCACTTTTAAGGAGTTATTCAAGCAGAATAATAATGAATGGAATAATGAAGTTCTCTTCATGAATAAGAAAGAATAACACCACTTACAGTACAAACAAATAATACCCCTTACAAAGAAAGACTTTGGATAACAAAGTAGTGAAGTACTGAATACTCTTCTTCTTCTTCTCTCTATAGATTTTCTCTCTATAGCTTCTCTACATAATTTCTCTCTACAGAGTTTGGTGAATTCGTAAGAAAATAATGAAGGAATGAGCTTTATTTATAGGAAAATAGAATGCATAGTAATTAATCCATGAAGCGGTCCAGATTGATTTACTTTAATCTGACGGTCCATATTTAAAGCAAAATCTTTTAAATAAAATATCATATATTCTATTTATATAAAAATATTTCTACTATGAAAAACACTATGACAACACTATGCAAAACACTATGAAAAACACTACGCAACACTACGCATAATAAAATATAATATATTCTATTTATAGAATAACTTTAATAAAGTATTTTGTTTTTATATAAAAGATGTTTCATTTTTATTACGTTAATAATCTGAATAAAACAAAACGTCATTATCATTATAATAATTCATATTATTAATCGATGATAATGGAATCAAGTGGTGACTTCTCACATAAGCATCAATAATCAATCTTTGTGTGCTTCTTATGCAACCACACGTATTCATCGTACATTTTTACTACTGAAAGTAGTTCAACAAAGTATTCACAGTAAAACTTCCGCCGTTATTTTAATAAAATATTTTTGTCGTTTTCTCAATCCAAAAATGATAATACATTTGTAGGGTCCACCAATGATTGAGTTGTTATACGAATATTCCTCTTTGACCGAATATTCCCCCACCAATCGAATATAATATAACCACTTGCATACTTTGCAAAATTTATAAATACTACCCACAACTATAATATTATCTCAAATTCACACCATAATATTAAAAAAATTATTTCGACAAAATTTAAATCTTTATTGATAAAATCTGGGGTCTCACAATATACCTCCAAGATATATATCAAGCCTTGATGAATTATTCGTGATAGAAATTCACAGAAAATTCCAATTGAACACAACTTTGTAGTAGTTATTTGTTTGTAGAAAAATTAGAGAAAAGTGAAATCCATATGCAATATATATTTCTTATATGTAAACTTCTCTATATATCATATATATATCTACACACACATATATATATATATACACACACATACACATATACATTTATATATATTGTAAGTTACATTATAACTATTCAATTATATATTACACATTTAGTAATAATTAATAGTTAAATAGAATTTGAATAGTTCTCACTATTTTTTTTTGTTCCAAAATAAAATAAGACCATCAATGTACTTATAAAGTAAATTAGTAGTCTATTCTATTAAATGGGACATGGAAGAATAGTTTTATCAAACAACTTGCATCTTATTAAATGTCTCACTATAGGCACAAATCAAATTATTTCTACACAAATCAAATGAAGTTTTCTCTTATTCTCCACAACTTAGGGAAACAAATTACACCTTTTATTTACTTAAATTATGCCCACTAATGAGTTTTATTCAAGCCCAAACTTGACAATAATCAAGTCTCCAAAATATATAATAAGATGCATTTTCTAAATCTAACTATCCCCAACTTGTTTAGAAAAACTGTTTTTCATCCAAACAACTTTCTATCAAACAACTCTAAGGCATGTGTGCATAAAAGAAGGTGTGACGAATATTCAACCTTCCCTAAATAGTGTAAACAACTCAAAGTCACATCGAAGTTGATGGTGTACGTAGATTGAACCCTTACGTTTATATGATATGACCGATATTATCACACACACACACATAAAATCCTCCTACCACGGTGAATATTATCAATTGCTTTGTGCTAATTAATATATATGGCCATGCGCAATACCTTGTTTCATGAATCTCTAAGAGAGTAAACCACAACTCTCTATAAGAAGCGACTCAACTTCTAGTTCATATAGGCAAAGTGTTTCACATGTGTTTCTGTTGCTAAGAACACAACAACTTTATTAAGAGTATAACTGATCAACCTCAGTCCTGCAACAGACCTTACTATCTTAGACTACATATGGAATCACGTCGATAGTAACACAGTCAGGAACTATGACTTGTTTTTCCCATTGAACCTATAAACTAGGAGTAACCTAGGAATAGGTTGAGTTCCTATCACCCCTGACTCAAAGTGGTTTAAGTTCCATATCACAAGTAGTTAAACTTGCTAAGCTCTCGTCAAAGTCTTTGTAATAAGATAAAGTCATCACTTGACTTCCTCATAGACAAATATTATGATACCTTCTTGTATCAATTGTCTAACAAAAATTATGTCCATGACCAACATGTTAAGACTTACCATTAAAGATAATCTCATATGCTCTATAAAAAAAGAAATCATTATCACAATATAATGAACTAAGCAATTTTGGAAGTGGCCACAATTTGATGTTTCAACAACAAATTTCAATTCCAATTGTTTTCTACATCATATAAAACAATAATATTACTTGTTAGTCCAAGTAAATTATACTATCCACCTACTTGTGGAAATATAAGAATATATTCACTTACTTAAGAATATTTTCTTAATTTTTCAAGATCACAATGTGTATTTAACGTTATTATTACTAGCACCATATAGTACGTAAAATAGGAGGTAATGAATTAGGTGACAATTAACACAACGCTCTAATCCATTTAGATTACCTCACAAGATAATAACATTAGACCTATACAATAGAATGAAAAATACTCATTTGTATCTTACTCATTTAAGAAAGGGTTAATTGAAAATTACACCCCGAAGTATTTACCCTTTTGCCATTCATATCTTGATGTTTAAACGCCCCCATCCCGCTACCCAAAGTACCGTTAAGTAACCACAATGGACCTTTTAGTAATTTTCGATCAATTTCTTTTGTCGAAAAATGACCACGTGTCATAATTTAATATTTAAATATAGTTGACCATATAAATATGTATTTGACTTATTAAAATAGTACAAATACATAGAAGAAAAAAATGATAATATATTAAAGGTGTATAAAAATTCATACATAATTACTTAACCAATAAAGTAAAGTAATTAACTCAAATAATTAACACAAATAAAACAATTAACATACTAATTAATCTAAATAAAATAATTAACATACTAATTAATCTAAATAAAATAATTTAAAAATAAATTATGTCAAATAAATTATTTAAATAAACTAATTAAATCAAATAAAGTTATTAGCAAACTAATTACCCAAAAATAAAATAAATAATCAAATTTATCAACTCAAATACAATATGGGAAAAAAAGATTTGAAACCTAAATCGCAATCTGGGTTCTCTGTTTCTTTCTCAAAATTGTTGGATTCCTTAAGAGAAAGTGTAATTTTCTCACCTTACAAAAAAGGAAAAAAATAGAGAACTGGGTTTGGAATTGAACTCACGAAATGGGTCTTTTCTATCTCCTTCGAATTCTGGGTGTTCATCAATGGAGTCTCGGTCTCCTACTCGAAGAATTAGTTGTTTTTGGTGTTTCCAAAAACAACGAATTTGCGCCTGCAAATCCACAAACCAAGACCAACATCTCCGTTGAATTTATGGAATTTGATGACATGACCACTGGCTCCATAGTGGACAGCCCTCTCGAACCAAGCTTAAGCCTACAAATCTGTAAATTTGAGCCAATAACCCAAAGTTGCAAATATGTAAATCCACCCTTTGATAAAACATAATTTTTAGATTTGGGCTTCATGTTTTCGAGAGAGAACATGCTTTATATTGATATTTTCCCCCCTAATTTGTGTTTCAGATTTGGGTTTCATGAATGATTTAGATTTTGGGATTTTGATTTTTTTAATAGTTTGTAGATTTGGGTTTCATGTTTTAGAGAGAGAATATGCTTAAGATTTAGATTTCTTTTCCAATTTGTGTTTCAAATTTGGGTTTCATGAATAATTTAGGATTTGGGAGTTTTGATAGAACATAGACATCAGATTTGGGTTTCATATTTTAGAGAGAGAACATGCTTCAGATTTAGATTTCTTCCCCAATTTGTGCTTCAAATTTGGGTTTCATAAATGATTTGGGTATTTTGGATTTTGAAAATTTTGAGTTTAATGGTGGATGGGGAAGATGATGAAGAAGAGAAAAAAAAAGTACATTATTTTTAGGTATTTGAAGATGATTGGTACGTATTTTTGAATAAGATTAATATAAATTATTTTTAAGTTGATTTTATACTGTCAAATATAAAAATATACGGTCAAACCGTAATTATATTCCCTCCACCGGAACACGTGGAAGTTCCGACCACTTTTTTGGCCGAAAATTACAAAAGGGTCAGTTATACTTATCTAAAAGTACTTTGGGTAGCGGGAAGGGAGCGTTTAAACATCAGGGTACGAATGGTAAAAAAGGTGTATACTTCGGGGTTTAATATGCAATTAACGCTTTAAGAAACAATACTGAAGATTGGGTGAAAATTCACCTACTTGTGAATTTATAATTTTCCTCACTAAAATATAAGTGACATTTATGTGATCTATTAAAATATTGAGAAATCTAACAAAAAATAATTTTAAACCACACTAGTAAACTAAATTTAAAACTATAGGTAATATCTGATCTCATGTATTGCATATTAAATATAAGGCTCTCACTAACGCATGTGTACTTTAGATTTACAATAACTATATCAAAATTAACTTCCAGTGTACCACCGTTATTAAAGAATTATTAAATTCTTCAATCCCAAGGTTATCAAACTTAGTTCATCAATACAATTAAATTGGTTTAGTTTAAACCGTAGCTCACTAAGTTTTCACATAATAATAAGATAACATCTATTTTACAAGTCTCATAAAGACAAAAAATAGATATGTCTTAAAATCGTTTATGTTAACAATACGTGTAAAATGATCAACATATCATTAATATACACAAAAACTATCACATTATAGTTTATATAGTTATATTGTTAGTGTAAACATATAAATAATTCTATATCCAATAGATTCTCAATGTAAATATGCACATACCTATATATTATCACCTAATATGTATCCACTTTAATATTTATAACTTATTTTCAATCTCACTATTAAACTAAATCACAATAAATATTTTGGATCATATTTAAATTAATAAAATAGGTATTTTATTTACCAAATTATTATATATATTTTCTTCACCAAATCAATATTGTTCCTTCTAGGTTCGGTTTATAACTTTGTAGAACTTTAAATAATTAATTAAGTGAAATTAGTTCCCATTTCAATAGTATTCAAAAGTTTGTGTTTCAAAGACATTCATTTTATAGGACTACATAACCAAATTGAATCTCATAACAAGAAATTCACAAGCCTTATTATTCTTATATAAATAAAATTATGCTCCAAATAGTTCAAAGGTCATATTTAGTCCATAAATAAAATCTTAAAGAATCACCCTCACTCTCTTAAATAATTGAAATCTCATTGAATATTTTCACATCACAATATTATATGCTCACTGTTTAAAATAATTTTTAGATTATTTGACATTTTATGTGACAATGTTCCTATAAACATTACTTCCACATAAGAATATTAAGGAACACTTCTCATAACAAAAATAAATTCTTGTACATTTTATGTATTAGTTATTCATTTAAAGATTGCTTTGACATAAGAATCTTTTAGAAGACTTCACATAAAAAAAACAAACTCTTATTTTCTAACTTACATAAAATCTCAAATCCAAAAAATTATTTAACATAAGCACTTAAAACTATACATGTTTTCAAGTATACAAACACGTAACACTTGACTCAATGTAAATAGTATAAAACTCATTATATACAAATTATAGCACAACTCATCATATTGCACAAATTTATTTGCATATAAATCATAAAATATAAAATTTATATTTACTTTCTAAGAAATTAATTTATCAAAAACAAAATTAATTTATGTAGAAAACAAATAAAATTCACACACATGAATTAGTATATCCTCAAGTATTTTCTTGTCCCGATTTGAATAGGAAATATAATAAACAATATATCTTTTAAATTTACAAATATAGAATTCAAGACAATCCTCATAATAATATACGAAATACTTGAACTTCATTATATTTATAAAAAGTCAAAAAATAAATTTTTATCTCAATTAGAATATACAAAATTCATATGATCACATTAAAATTTACTACATCTTAGACAAGAAGTACACATAAAATAAATCAACATATACCAATTATGATTATTCCAAAACACTACGAATAACATTTCTAAGTGTTTTCTCAAAATCACAATCATATTGTATATAAGATCTGCTCAACCAAATCTACTTTTACAATATATCTTCTAACTATTAGTTGATAATTAATTAGTTTATTATCCACACAAAGTAATTTATCTCAAAATTCATACTTACAAATACCAAGTAATATTACACGCTAAATATTACCTCAAATTTTATATGCATAATTTTGTTCAAGAAGAACATAAATTTATTTTATTCTCAAAATAAATTAATTTACAAACAAATTTAATTTGTTGTACATAGAGACAAGTAAATTTCTCAAAATTTACTACAACTTCCTCCTAATAAATTAATCTCAATTAGTGTATAAGAAAATAATTATCTCAAATTTTATACATATATATATATAATATTTTATCTACTCATAAAATATTATAACCAAAAAATATATGCACAAAATTAAATTTATTCCAACATGAACAAAAGTTTAATTACTTTTCTTATCCCACAAAACTAATTAAATAATTTATTACAACAAAATTAAAGTAAAACAATACTCAAACATACACTATCATCTACACATAATATGATACATATATATATATATATATATATATATATATATATATATATATACACACACACACACACTTTTAAGTAAATACACATTCAAAATGAAACACAATTATTATTTATAAAAATAAAGGCAAATGTTAAAAAACACATCTTTTGGAATTAAATCTGAAGAACGCCATAATCTCTTTAGAAAAAAATTTAGGCATCAACATTTGGTATTTTTCATGATGACTCTTCATCTCCTCCACATCAATTTACAAACTTGTAAATTGTATGTGTCACTTTCATTTTTCTATCCATCTTCTAACAGGAGTTATCAATAAAAAATAATTAGTTTAATATCTCAACTATTACTAATTATCATAAAACTCCATTGATAAAATAGATATAAGAAAAATGACACTTATCTTTAAAATAGTGTTATGTAGGAGTAATCATTCGGTTATAACCGAACCGAATAAGCTATTCGGTTATAACCAAAAACCGAATTATTGGTGATTTCACTATCCGAAATAACAACCAAAATTTGAAAAAAAAAACGAATTACCGAATACCGAATTGTAATTTCGGGTAATAACCGAAATATCATCCAACATAACCTGTTACCTGTTTAACAAATCAACTGTCCAGCAGCAACAACAAGCTAACATGAAATTTATGACTTAACAAAGCAAGCCAAATTAACTGTCCAAAATACAGCAAGTCAGCAACAACAAGCCAACAAAAATTAACTGTCCAGTCCAACAGTCCTTTGAAATTAATCTACTTAACAAATTTATGACTTAACAAAACAACAACAAGATTAGCAGACAGACAGACAGCAGCAGCAGCAACTAGCAGGCAGGCCAGCAGTAACTAGCAGGCAAGCAGGCGGCAGCAGCAACTAGCAGCAGACCAGCAGACAGCAGCAACTAGCAGCAGACCAGATTACCAGCAGACAGCAGCAGACCAGCACTCCAGCAGACAGCAACTGGCATTAACACAGACACAGTTGGTTTATCATTGAAACTTAAAAAGTATGACAACTACACCACATTACTGACTGCAGAAAAACACAACTAAAGAACACAATATGTAACAGTTCATGGAGACTAAAATTTCTGACCTCTCAAAATTAAAATTAGTACTCTCATATGAAGTAATGCATGTCATATATCAC
The DNA here is from genome assembly GCA_020205615.1 of Panax quinquefolius. Classification (NCBI taxonomy): domain Eukaryota; kingdom Viridiplantae; phylum Streptophyta; class Magnoliopsida; order Apiales; family Araliaceae; genus Panax; species Panax quinquefolius. The sequence continues at coordinate 8,341,931 of CM035165.1, read as the reverse complement.
AATATTCACCAAAATAATACAAACATAGAAAGGCCATTAACACAACAGTCAAAAAATAAACTCATTGGCAATATAAATTCTTATACTTCATGCAAAAAGATTATGGACTAATCCAATTTCCATGGAAATCTGAATAAAAGTAGTTTCTTCCGGATCCATTTCTTCCACGTCATGAAGACAGCACATAGGGTTAATGAGTACATCAACAACCACAGAGCTTTCATAATAATTAGGCCTCCTGCTATGTTTTTATATCTCTACCCTACCATGCAAAGACGTTCAATCAACAAAACCAGCTGTTCAAGTATACATGTATGTAACAATACCATCAAGAATCCAATTTTCATGATTAAATGAGACTTAAATGCATGTGTTATAATCAATTACTATAAGCAATAAGATCCAAGCAAATCAGACTGAAAATATAACACACCACCTAAGCAAATTCTAAATGAGAACAACAATGTAGAATGAAATTAGTCTCACCTAGAAAATCAGCAACATTAAAAGCCAGGACAGACCCAATCAAAGCTCCATATAATGAGCCACTGCCCACTGGTCTGCAGTTTGCAATAGGAAACATCAAGCAAAAGCAGCATTTATAAGATTTTCCCCCCTTTTTGTTGAAAAGGAAAGTAAAAATAAGAACAACAAACCAAACCAATCTCCCACTCCATTATATTTCAGTTGGCATATAACATATGGTCATAAACATTGAATTGCAATGATAAATCGAGAGACGAATTTACCTCATTAATCAAGTTGAGTCACGGAAACATTGGCATCATTAGTAACAAGGCTCAAGTTGGATATTGCTGAAAATTGAAAAATATAATTAAACACATTATTTTCAACAAACAATTGGATCAAGGTTCAATAAAACAAACAAAAACAATAATTATTACCACACTCAAATTTATCGGCCTTCCACCATATTAGGAGACAATGGTTGCAGAAAATTTTCCAAAATGCAAATATTTATGATGATACTAAGTTACTAAATGCTTTTTATAGTTGTCACCTCTTCTTCCCCCTTTCCAGCAAGCACCAAAAAGGAAACCCCTCTAAAAAGAAAATAATAATAATATGTAAGAACTAAATTTTAATTTTTTTTAAAAGAAACACACTCCTTTTGCTACAACAATTGTCTATTTTATCATTAACTTAAGAAAATGTCCTAAAGTTTTATGGAATTTTGCAGGATATATGTATGCCATGTTGCACCAAAAAGAAAATAAGAACTAGATAAATAATAAAAAAATAAAATAAAATTTACTTATACAATGAAATTAAAAGAACATGTTGATGCTAGAAATGACAAACAGAGGTGTGTGAAAATACCAAAAATAGACAGAAGCCGAGAGGCGAAGGACGGACTGCAAAAGGTGAGAGACGGCGCGACAGAAGCCGAGAGGCGAAGGCCGGAGCGGAGATTGAGACGGAGAGAGGCCGGAGAGGATCTAACGGAGAGAGGCGGAGCCGCGGATCCCGGAGCCCGGAGACGACAGTCGACAGTTCAGTAAGTTCACAGTCGAGCGAGAGTCAAGAAGCAAGAAGCCAAGAAGAGGCTGAGAAATTGATTTCAGATCTGGGATAGGAGCGGCTAGCGAGTTAGGGTAAAACCTAAGATATATCTTTAACTTACTGAATAGTGAAAACTTGTAGATAATATAATAGATATTAGATAATAATATAAAATTATTATTTTTTTAATATTAATGTTCGGATATTCGGGTACCCGAATTATCTGTTTTTTAAAATCGAAACCGAAACCGAATAATGAAAAATAAATCGGATATAACCGAAATAAGAAAAAAAACCAAAAAATCGAAATAATTCGGTTAAAAAAATTCGGTTCGGTTCGGTAATTCGGTTTTATTCATTTTTTGCTCACTCCTAGTGTTATGTCTTCCATTCGCTTGTTTCTGATTCTAATAAATCAATAAAGACCTTAATATTATTTAACCGTAGTAGCCCACGTGAAATCGAAAATCGTTGTAGAAGATATACACGCGGGTGATCCATATCCTTAAGCCTGCTTATCGCCTCACCCCACCCCCACCCCCCACCCCCACGATTGGTTTTCTTTAAGGTTACAGACGATATCATCAAAGATATATATCGTTCTCGATGAATTATCCGTGATAGAATTCACATAAAATTCCAAAAGAACATTACTTTGTAGTAGTTATTTGTTTGTAGAAAAATTGGAGAAGAGAGAAATCCATGTACAATATATATTTCTTATATGTAAACTTTCTATATATATATTATATATAGAGAAAAAAATATATACTGTGATTGTGTATATACAGATTACATATATGACTATAACAGTTTTGCTTTCATCATCATCATAATTATCTCGGCTATAATGACATTTCATCGTCGCCATAATCAAAAAATCCGTCATCATAGCTCTCTGTATCACATGTAATACACAGCTGTGTATATACATATAGCCCACACACACACACACACACACACACACACACACACACCGTAAGACCCCACTTTTATAAATAAAGATGAATTTTTCTATAAATATTATTTTGAATATTATGGAATAAATTTGATATAATGTTATAGTTGTGGGTAATATTTATAAATTTTCAGAAAGTATGCAAGTTGTTATAAAATATTCGTTTGGTGAGAATAATATTCTTTTGTTAGGGAATATTAAATAATGATGGCTCAATCATTGGTGGGCCCCCTACGTAATTATTATCGGATCGAGAAAACGACAAAAATATTTTATAAAAATAACTACGGAGGTGTTACAGTTAAAAGCATTGAACTACCCGGTGGTAAAAGAAATGCGATGTCTGGCGTAGTTGCATAAGAATGTACGCGGTATTGATTATTGATCTTTACGTAAGAAGTCACCAACTATGCTTTCAATTATTCGCTACAAGAATTGTTGCGATCATATCTCTTATATTATTGATTCAATTATCATCACGAAGATCATCCTCAGATAATATGTTATAGTATTAAATCAATAATTGAGACGATGAGTTATAAATGATTAATAATTGTTGAAAGATTAGATATGTGTTGATGAAAAAAAATGATTTGTGATAAGTTTGATTATTTTATGGTAAATTTCATATGTCATCATCTAAGAGTCTCTTCGTCGATAGTAATTACCTTCGTCGATAGTAATTACCCTTGTGAATAGTATTTACCTTCGTCGATAGTAATTACCTTCATCGATAGTAATTACCCTTGTGAATAGTATTTACCTTACAATCGATAGTATTTACCCTCGTTAATAGTAATTACCTTTACCTGGGACGTCGAACCACTTGTCGTTTCACATTACAAGCGTCGAACCACTTGTCGTTTTTCACATTACTGGTGCGTCAAACCAAATTACAAGCCACTGCGCTTTTCACATTTAAGCGGTCTTTGTTTGAAATCTTCTATAAATAGAGGCTGAGGCTTCATTATTTTCACTTAATTCATTCAAGTATATGTAGAGAAAGTATAGAGAGAAAGAGAAAGAAGAAGAGTATTTTTATTACTAACTTCTGCGAGATTCAATTTCCTACCAAATGTAAGGGTGTTATTCTTTCTTATAAGCGAAGAAGGCATTGTTATTCCATCGCTTATTATTCATTGGAATAACTTTGTATCGCTGGTTTACCCTATACTTGGTGACATTCTTTATTATTACATTGGAACATCCACATGCGTGTGTTTTTAAGAACACGGTTCCGTCTTTATTATTATTCATTGGAACATCCTCATCATGTGTTTTACAGGACTGGTTAAAATCTTTATTATTATTCTGTTGGAACATCCCGCTCATGTGTGTTTCTGGGGACCGGGTTCCATTATTTATTATTCTCGTTGGAACATCCGTCTGCATGCGTTTTACGCCGGACACCGTTCCGTTATTTATTATTCTGTTGGAATAACTGCGCTGCTTGATCTATCGCGTGCGTGGTGATTTCTTTTGTTATTCTATTCTTTATTATACCCGGTTGGTTAAAACTTTGACTTCTATACTCCATGAAATTAGTGGAATATCCTCGATATTTGTGTTTCATCTAAAGTATCTTTACATGGAAATATTCTTACGATCATTCTTGAATTTTACTCTACAAAACAATGATCGTGTTGATAATTTAGGCGTTAATAATTCACGGATAAAATAATTCTTGAACTTGTTTTATTGAATTCTTATATCATTGTCATCATCCTCATGTTTATATTATGTTGAAAGTCATACGTGGCTGTAGTGCGTAGATGGACTTGGTATGATGATTATGACCGAGAGACTATTCGATTGTAATCACGACCAGTAATGTTACAAATGATGTGATAAAAATCCTCGATAGTAGTAGTGCGCATGGTGGACAGTTGTTGGCATGATCACGACCATTAATGAATACACAAATATTCTCGCCCGTAGTCATGAATAATTGTGGTTGATGATACTAAAGAATATCCTTGGTCAGAAAAGCGAGGGGTGATTCGATGATGTGGAATATTTATTAAAGTGAGTCTCAAATTTATATGTTGATGAAAAACCTTTTAAAACCTAAAAGATAGTAGACTTTATTTTCTACTTGACTCTTTTAATGGATCGCTTATTCACCGATTAAACCTGGTTTATCATTGTATTTTATCGGTTTAACATTGTTCAAGACTATTGATAATTTATTCGCATTATCTTAGTCATAATATTTCTTCTTTGGGCTAGTTGAGCTCACCCTTTCTTTCACCATTCTCTTGAAATGAGAATATATAAATGGACGAGTCGGGAGCAGAGTAATGGTCGAGAGGATAGCATTAGTAGTCCTCACTATTCGTGAAATAGTGTAATAATAATTGTAATGAGGACTCCTTTTGAGTTTCTATAATCTCTAGTGAACCATATTTGTATTTAAACTCACGATTATCATCGTATTGTACACCTAGCAGTTATATTAGTAAGTTGTATTTAAATTACATACCATGTATCCGACTACCCAAGATGGGTGATGTATACCTAATTTTGGGGTGTCACGGTTAGTATCGAGCTTAGGGATATGATCCACGGCTAAGATGTGAGAATAGTACTAGGAGGGAGGCGGAGAATTCTTTCGCTAGTATGACCTACCTAAGTTTATGTCTTATTTTATTGGTTCAATTCGAATATAGGGATAATATGTTACATGTCAATTAACCTTTTGTTTTGTGGCGATGTCGAAAATGACATCTAAGAATGTTGAGAATAGCGATTGAGCACAAAGTGATCGTTGATTAACCACATATCAATAATCGGGATAATGTGAATCGAAGGCGACAATCCTCACGCAAAACAACAAACAACGACCAAATGATGAATGATCAAATGTTCAGAGGCTTTATACGATTTATACAACAAAGAAAGCAGAGCGACTCGCATCCAAAACGTAGGTGGAAACACGAAAAACTCTCGGCGGTCACCGCTAAACAATTCAAGGCTGGTGGACCACCGGAGTTAAAGGAGAGCAAAACCACTTCAAGCGGAAGCATGGATAAAACAGTTACAAGATATTTGATGTCTTGGGATGCTCGAGGAGCAAAAGGTTCCCTTCACGCTTTTATATGCTTGGAGAGGCGGATTCTTGGTGGGAATCGGTAGAAGCGTACTCAACCTCTTTGTCATCAAGATATCTTGGGAGAAGTTCTGGGAGCTGTTCAACGACAAATACTTTCAAAAAGTATTCGCCACATGAAGGAGGTGGAATTTATCAAGTTGGAACAAAACAATATGATCGTGTCGCAATACGAGGCAAAATTTGCGGAGTTATCACGGTTCGTCCCACTTGGTGGATAATGAAGAGAATGGCGCGAATGTTTTTAAGAGGTTTGAAGCGGGAGATACGTCAACATCTTATTTCTCATAAACCGTGTTTGTATTGAGATGTTGTAAATAGGGCTCGATTAGTGGAACGCGATAATGAGTCAACACAACTAAAAAGAAGCGTGCGTAAAAATTATTATAATACCAATGAGAGTAGTCATCGAGCGGTGACAACAAGCGTGGAGGGAATCAATGAGGCGAGATATGGTAACCACTTCCGGTGGTAATCGTACAAACAATAAGAATGGACATTTCAAGAAACGGAGATTCAACAATGGTGGAAAGACGTCGGCACCAAAGACCCATTGTTAAGGAATGAGAAAGACCACCTATCATATGCTTCAAATGTGGAGGAGAGGACACATCGGTCCAAATGGGTCGTATCGTCAAAGCATGTTATAATTGTGGAAAGAAGGTCACTTAGCTCGATTTTTGTCGTTTCATCAAGACAAATTCAATTTAGGATGGAGGCACCAAAGGCCATCCCGTAAAATTCAAACCGGTAGTCTGCAAGGGAGAGCGTTTGTTGTGACTCTCCCAAAGAGCAAGAATCCGAATGAGGTCATCACGGGTAAGCTTATCATAAACTCTAATGAAGTCTATACTTTATTTGATCTGGGTTCTACCCATTCTTTTATTTCTCCTACTTGCGCTCATCGATTAAATTTGACTCAGGAGAAATTAGACTTTGACTTATCTGTGGAAACTCCGTTGGGAGAAACCTTCGTTACATCCATCGTTTATAAGTCTTGTTTGGTTCAAATCGGCACCTCACATTACCGTCGATCTTATTTCATTAAAAATACTTGCATTTGACGTGATTCTAGGGATTGATTGGTTAACTACTTATCATGCAAAAATTGATTATTTTCGTAAGGTTGTTAGCTTTCATATTCCTAATCAACCTATTATGCTTGAATTCAAACGACCAAACCATTAAAATCAATCACGGTCTATCTCAAGCCATAAAGCTATTCGTTTATTGAAAAGCGGATGTCAAGCTTTCTTAGCTCATGTCATGATTTAAATAAAAATACGCCGGGTTTTAAACGATATTCCTATTGTTAATAAATTTCCGACGTATTCCCTCAAGAACTTCTGGCCTACCCCCAGAGCGTGAAATTGAATTTTGTATCGACCTTGAAACCCAGACAAAACCTATTTCCAAAGCCCCATATCGAATGGCTCTATTGAACTTCGTGGAGTTAAAGACCCAACTGCAGGAATTGTTAGACATTGGCTTTATTCGTCCTAAGTACTTCTCCTCGGGGTGCTCTGTTCTATTCGTGAAGAAGAAAGATGGGAGTACGCGACTTTGTATTAATTATCGGGAGTTGAATCATGTCACCATCAAAAATAGGTATCCATTGCCACGTATTGATGACCGTTTGACCCGATTCAAGGAGCCAAATTCTTTTCAAAGATTGATCTTCGCTTAGGATATCACCAATTGAAGATTAGAACCCACCGACATTCCAAGCGGCTTTTCGAACTCCCCAGACGGCATTATGAATTCCTAGTCATGTCCTTTGGATTGACTAATGCTCCGCCGCCTTCATGGATATGATGAACCGAGTATTCAAGGAATATTTAGATCACTTTGTGGTCGCGTCTTTATTAATGACATCCTTATTTATTCCAAAAGCGTGAAGATCATGAGCAACACTTGAGGTCGACACTCCAAAAGCTTCGTGAATATAAGCTTTATGCCAAGTTGAAGAAATGCGAGTTCGGCGTCAAGAAGTAGCATTCCTTGGGCACGTGGTATCAAGTCATGGAATATCATTGACCCAAAGAAAGATGAAGCTATTCAAAGTTGGAACAACCTAAATCGATGATCAAGGCACGTAGCTTTCTCGGTTTAAATTTGGTTATTATCGGAGATTCGTGGAAGGATTTTCTCGAATCGCTATTCCATCGACTCGGTGACTTCGGAAGATACAAAGTTCGGTTGGAGCGAAGAATGTGAGAAGAGTTTTCAAGAACTCAAGAGGAGACTTATTTCAAAGACTGTTCGACAATACCATCCTGCTCGGAGGATTTGTCATCTACAAGTGATGCTTGCAAAAGGTTGGGATGTGTTCTTATGCAACATGGAAAAGTTATAGCTTTATGCCTCATGACGATAACTCAAAGAATATGAGAGGAATTATCCTACTCGTGATCTAGAGTTGGCGTTGTTGTCTTTGCAGACTTAAAATTTGGAGGCATTACTCAGATGGGGAGAAAGTGGAGATCTTTTACGGATCATAAAAGCCTCAAATATTTCTTCACTCAAAAGGAACTCAACATGCGACAACGACGACGTTGGCTTGAATCATTGAAAGATTATGATCATACCATCCAATACCATCCTCGAAAAGCGAACGTGGTAGGTGACGCATTGAGTAGAAAATCATATGCAAGCACGAAAAGCGATATTATCACAAGAAAGGCCCATTTTGTGTGACTTGCAAAGGATGAAGATAGAGTTAAAGACTCCAGGACGCGTGTGATGATAGCGAGTATCTGAGTAGAAACCGACTTTAATCGATAAAGTTAAAGTCGCTCAAGCTACGCATCGGACACTGGAAGTGATGCGTATGAGGAAGAAAGTGCAAGAAGGTGCTTATGCTACGGAAGCAAGAATCGATGAAGAAGGAATACTTGAGTCAACTCGCACTTTGTGTTCTAACGAATACGATTTAAAGTATAATATCATGATGGAGGCGCACAACACACCATTTTCTTTGTAAAGACCGAATTTTTTTTAAATAAAAGGAATTTCCTTTATTTATTATTTTGAAATAGTAAGGGTTGATTTGATTAATATGGATAGTTAAGGGTTAAATACGCAAATATTTCAAAATAAGCAAGTGGTTATAAAATATTCATTTTTGTCGGGGAATATTCGTTTGGTCGTGGAATATTCGTACTATCGGGGAATATTAAATTGCGTATTTGCCAAGCAGCCGACCATGTGTGGGCCCCATAACGGAAAGCGATTGGTTGAAGAAACGACAAATATAAGTTGGTTAAAAATAACGGCAGTAGTTGTTACCAATTAAGATCATTGGAATACCCGAATTGGTTAAAATACAAGAATACGCGTGGTCGCACAAAGAAGTTACTTTAGAGATTGCATGTAATTGTTGAATTATTGATCCTTACGTAAGAAGGCACTACTCAATAATTTTCACGGTGAGTTCTTATTCAATATTTTATTTTATTGATTCAATAATTAACTGCGTTGATATTTTATATTATTGTTGTTCAATAATTGTCACACGCACATTATCTCCATTATCGGATCAATAATTCATATTATTTGAATAATATTATTAGATAGCATTATTGGCAATGTCTAGAAAGTTCACAAGGAGAGGTTTGGTCACCTAATTGCGGCGCCAAGAAGGAGAAATCCTTATCTGAAAGCCCCCTTTCTCCGGAACTACTGGTCATCATAATTGTGATTCTGTAATATTATTTGTGAATAATTAATTATTGATTCATATGATAAAGAAATATTTATTTTATGTGGATATAAATGATGGATTTATTTATGTGGTTATAAATGAAGAAATTATTGTTGAGGTGTTTTATCAAGTATTTTATCAGTTGGAGGTATTAAAAATTAAATCGGGGTTTTGAGATATATCATGGGGATTATAATTTTAATCAAATGATTGATTGTGGTAATTTTTGGGTATGTTATACATACATAAGTTGAGTATATGTCCACAAATTTTGAACCGTTAAAATGCACGAATGATTTGTTGTGAATTTTAAGAGGTGTCGGATTCTAAATTAGGTTTATAATTGATTTTGGTGGAAAATTCTAGAATTGAGTGGGCCCCACTTGTGGTTGGTGAAAAATGTGCTGAATTTTATTTCAAATGTGGTGGGTGGCAATAGTAGCGGTAAAGCCATCGTAGTAGCGTGTCAAGTCCGCTTGGTGGGCTAACATTTTCCTATAAATAGAGGGCTAAGTTAGAATTGAAAATCACACCGTAAACAAGTTTTTTCTCTTTCCTCTCTATATTATCGAGCGTATTTTGTGAGTATTTAGATACTTTGAGAGTTGTCATTGTCAAAGACAAGTTTCATTCAAAGATCACTTCCGACCTTTCCTTCCGTCATCGATTCTTTGAGGTAAGGGATATTTTTTTTTTTCAGAATGATATTATTTCTTCAATATCATTATCTTTGAAATGTTGATCAAGTTTTATCAAATTTGGAACTTTTTCATGTCGGGTTACTTATTCATGAGTTACTATTCATGAGTTACTATTCACGAAGTTACTATTCACGAGTACTATTCATGAAGCGTGAAAATGTTTTTTTGTGGAATTTCTATCTTTTGGTGTCTGAGTTACTATTCACGATACTAAGACTATTCATTCGATATCAAGACTATTCACGATATCTGACTATTCATAGAAAAATAAAATTTCTTCTTTTTCGTCAAAATATCTATATTCGGATACTAGCTTTGATTGTATCCATGTTTTGATCATTCTTGAATTTTACACCACTATGATTATTTTTGAGGTATTGTTGGACATGGATAAAACAAAGTACGAATCATTAATCCTTAATCCTTGTCAATTTGTTTCAATTCGGATTCGTTTCTTTAAAAATATTTTTCATCATCCCTCGGTCTTAAATGATGATATTATTGAATATCTTTCGGCCTCAGTAGTGCAAAGATGAATGATTTGAAGAATATCTTTGGCCCAGTAGTGCAAAGATGAAAGTGTTTAAATGAACACGAATAATCGATGAATATCTTTGGCTGTAGCAAAGATGAACAGTGTTGAGATGAACATGACCGATCGATGAATATCTTTGGCTGTCAGAAGCAAAGATGAATGTTTGATTTTAGATGAATATTGATTGATGTTACGAGGATAAAATTTTGATGATGGATCGTTAAATTCATAGATTATAGTAGATTTCATTTCTCACGTAACTCTTACATGAATTATTATTTCACCGCGAATATTGATCCGAAACTTGTTGTCTATCAGATTCTATTAAATTTTTTCCTGTTGAAGACTAACGATAATTTGTTGTATATTATCTTAGTCATAATATTCTTTCTCGAAGCTAGTTGAGCTCACCTTTTCCTTTTGTTCCATACTTCTCGTGAGGCGAGAATATAGCGAAAGATGCGAAGTCGGGGTATGGAATGAAGGTTTTAGAAAGGATTGTTTAGTAGTCCTCACCATTTTGTAAAATAATGTATCAATAAATGTGATGAGGATTTATTTGAGTATAAATATTGTCAGAAGATAATATTTGTATTTAAACTCACGCTTTCATCGTTGTAATAATAAAGTTGTAGTTGTTTTACGTACTCATGTATCGACAACTCGAATGGGTGATGTATACCTATTTTGGGGGCGTCACATTTGCAATCCATCCCAGGAGTACTAAAATGTATCATGATATTGGCCATACATTTTGGTGGAACAATATGAAGAGAGAGATAGTATTTGTTTATCTCAAGGTGTCTAACTTGTCAACGAGTTAAAGCGGAGCATCAAGTACCAAAAGGTCCATGCAACCACTTGAAATTCCGAGAATGGAAGTGGGAGCACATTACCATGGATTTCAACACGGCCTTCCTAAGGTTTCTCAAGGCATTGATGCGATTTGGGTCATTGTTGATAGATTGACCAAGTCTCCGCTCATTTCTTACCGATACGAGAAACTTATACACTTGAACGTCTTGCTCGTATGACATAAACGAGATTAGAAGATCTGCATGGTATGCCGGTATCCATAGTTTCGATCGAGACCCAAGATTCACTTCACGATTTTGGGTTAGTTTGCAAAAAGCTATGGGCACAGACTTACGATTTAGCTTTCAGATATCATCCTCGCAGACGGACGGACAATGGAGAGGACTATTCAAACTCTTCAAGATCTATTAAGACTCTGTGTCCTTGATTTCAAGGGAGTGGGACAAGTTCTTACCATTGGTGGAGTTTTCCCACAACAACAGCTTATCAAGCAAGTATTCGCATGGCTCCATTCAAGCGTTGTATGGAAGAAAGTGTCGCTCTCCAAGATTTGGGATGAGGTAGGTGAAGCAACGTTATTGGGACCGGAGTTGGCAAGTACGTATGACTACGGAAAAGATTCAAACGATCCGACAACGATAAAAACCTCACAAAATCGATAAAAGAGTTATTTGATCTTCATCGAAAGGACGTGGAATTGATATATAGAGATCATGTGTTGTTAAGAGTCGCTCCATGGAAAGGAGTTACAAGATTTGGAAAGAGAGGAAAACTTAACCTCGATTCATCGGTCCATTTTAATCCTCGATCGAGTAGGAACGTGGCCTATAGACTCGCTTTACCGCCAAATACGTCTCGTGTTCATAACGCTTTTTTCACATATCTATGTTACGTAAATATGTGAAAGACCCGAACCATATTATTGAAGTTAGAACAGGACGAAATAGCGGAAGATTTGACGTATTTAAGAGGTTCTGCTCAAATTTTGATAAGAAGGAACATATTCTACGCCCAAGGTTATACCTCAAGTCAAAGTTTTGTGGAGGAACCACGATGTTGAGGAAATGACTGGGAGTTAGAATCGAAATGAAATCAAGGTATCCTTACCTCTTCAACATACAGTCGTATCGCACTCTAATTTCGAGGGCGTAAATTTCATAAGAAAGGGGAGGTTGTAAGACCACGCCTTTTATAAATAAAGATAAATTTTTCTATAAATATTATTTTGAATATTATGGAATAAATTTGATATAATGTTATAGTTGTGGGTAATATTTATAAATTTTGCAAAGTATGCAAGTTGTTATAAAATATTCGTTTGGTGGGGAATATTATTTTTTGTTAGGAATATTCGCATACAATGGCTCAATCATTGGTGGACCCCATAATGTAATTATCATCGGATCGAGAAAACGACAAAAAATATTTTATAAAAATAACTACGAAAAGTTATACCGTTAAAACCGTTAAACTACCCGGTGGTAAAAGTACAAGAATGTCGCCGTAGTTGCGTAAGAGTACACACTCAGATTGATTATTGATGCTTACGTGAGAAGTCACTTTCGGCTATGCTCAATTATCACTAAAGAATTCACGATCATATCTCTTATATTATTGATTCAATTATTGTCACAAAGATCATCTCAGATAATATGTTATAGTATTAAATCAATAATTGAGATTTGACAAGTTATAAATGATTAATAATTGTTGAAAGATTAAATATGTGTTGATGAAAAAAAATGATTTGTGATAAGTTTGATTATTTTATGGGGGCTCATATGTCATCATCTAAGAGTCTCTTCATTAATAGTAATTACCTTCGTCAATAGTAATTACCCTTGTGAATAGTATTTACCTTCGTCAATAGTAATTACCTTCACAATAGTAATTACCCTTGTGAATAGTATTTACCCGTCAATAGTATTTACCTCGTTAATAAAAAAAAGAATATTCCACGACCAAACGAATATTCTCCGACAACAATGAATATTTTATATACTTTGCAGTATTTTGTAAAATTTGCATATTTCACTCATAACTTTAAACTTTTATCAATTTAACCATTTCTTGAATAATAATTATAAAAAAATTGAATACTTTTATTTCATAAAATCGGGGTCTTATAAAGAACTAAATATGAATATAGAGGTAACCATTTTATTTTAGATGGGTAACCAAATTTACATAAAATGTTTTGAGCGCTTACCAATTGTTCAATGTATATGTTTACTTTATATGGATAACTCATGATGGAATAAAAAATTAAAATATTAATCAACATCAATTTTAGTTATCAGACACCATCAAAATGTTACCAACCATGTGGTTAATGGTTACTAATAAAGAAACAATTATATATTCTCGTAAACAATTAAATTTGTTGTATTGTTTATCGTCGGTACCCATCAGTATAACAACTGAATAAACATTGTAAAGTAATCAAATCAATATTAGACAGTAACCAAATTACATAATCTTAGTAACCAGAATATAAATCACATTTTTACATGCAATTTTGAAGGCCTAAATGATAAAATTTGACCAAAAAGTCCTGCAGTTCACCAGCAAAGCTGGTGACTTTGGATCGTTGACCCATTTCTAATGAAATTAGGCTCCGAAAATGCCCAAATTCGACACTCCAAACTTGACAGAGATTGTCAAATTGTCACTGCAACCAAATAAACATTATTCTGTAACCAATTAAATAGTATACAACAACCAATATATATAATCGATTAATAAATTTGTATGAAGGTAACCAATGTAATCGATAAGTAACCACCAATATAAAAGAAACAATTATAAAACTCAATAACATTATAAAGTAACCAAATAAACACCTTACAATATCTAAATACATATTATACAAGAAACAAGATATATGTAATTAGTAGCCAATATTATAAAAAATATTTTTACATTCATTTTACAACCAAAACAATCAAGAATGACTTTGTTACAAATTAAAGACTAATAGTGTATGAAGGTAACCAATATAGTTAATCAAGAACCATCAATATAAAAAAATAGTATAAAACATGGTAATATTAAGTAAGTAACCATGGTAATATTACACAATAAACAAGTCGTAATTATATACTAACCAAATTCAGATTAGATAAAGAACTAAATATATATTTACTTAGTATCCATAACATAAAACATATTTGACATGCATTTTACAAAGAAAAACAAACAATATAAAAACATCAATATGTACTTAAAGATCCAATGATTCTTTGGAAGGTAACCAATGTATTTAATAAGTAACCATCAATATAAAAAACATCAAGAAATATACATTTAAAGTACAAAGAACCAAATAAACATTATACGAAGAATCAAATCAATAATAAACAAAGAACCAATTTATATGTTCTTAGTAACTGTAATATAAAACATATTTTTACATTCATTTTGCAATCAAAAAAAAATAAAAGATATTAAGCGTGTGACCAATCAAAGAAAGCGAAAAACTTAAGAAAGGTAACCAATATATTACGGTATATAAGAACTACGGGGTAACCAAATAAATATTAAATTAAAGTATACAAAGAACCAAATAAACATTATATAAGTAACCAAATCAATAATAAATAGTAACCAATTTATATGTACTTAGTTACCGTAATATAAAATATATTTTTACATGCATTTTGCAATCAAGGCAATCAAGATAATCGACTTTTGTGACCAATTAAAGAGCGAAAAACTTAAGAAAGATAACCAATATATGAGTATATAGTGCAAGCGGGTAACCAAATAAACATTTAAAGTATACAAAGAACCAAATAAACATTATACAAGAACTCAAATCAATAATAAATAAAGAACCAATTTATATGTACTTAAGTAACTGGAATATAAAACATATTTTCACATGCATTTTGAAATCAAAACAATCAGTATACTGAAGAGAATTTGTAGAAAAAGAAGTTTGGGCGACTTTCTGAAGAGAATTTGTAAAAAAAGAAGTTGGGCATCGAGTCATCTTACAGAATCATTCACGTTATATATATATATATATATATATATATATATATATATATATATATAAGATAAAGATTCTTCTAAATAGCATTCCGCCTTAAATAGCATTCTTTTATCAAAACGACATAGTTTTGGAGGGACACGGTGGCATTTTTGTAAATACAATGCCACCGCGTATTTATAAAAATGCCACCGCGTCCCTCCAAAACTACGTCATTTTGATAAAAGAATGTTATTTAAGACGGAATGCTATTTAAGGAGAATGCTCTTGATCCTTACCGTATATATATATATATATATATATATATATATATATATATAATCCAAGAAGTTGTATACTTCAATTCTGATCATTGCATGCATTATTCTGATCTTCTGTTGATCTTGAAGTTGCTGTTGATCTTGGAGTTGTTGATCTTGAAGTTGTTGATCTTCTCCTCTATTATCCTATTTCAGAGTTGCATCTCGTCTTCTCCGATCTTTCGTTGCTCTGTTTTTTCTGATCTCAAAGTTGTCTTTTTTTCTTCATTAGCGTGATTTTAGGACGGGTCAGTTGAAAATTTGAAAGTCGGTAACTGACGTGTAGGGAGTTAATAACGCGTAATTTTAGCAAGGTAATATTGTTTTGCGTTATTTTTGTAATTATTTTATGGATGTTTTATTTTTATAATTACTTTTTAATTGTTGTATATTAGTGTTAAAGACCCAATAATGTATTACTGCTGGACTACCTGCAAAGCCCAAGTCTCTTTGCTAATTAGATCACATGCCCGCTCATAAACCAGAAAATTAGATTGTTTTTCACGGGGACAGATACTATTTGGAAAAACTTTTCAAGTAGTGTGCAAGTTTATGTCTATACTATTTTAAAAGTATTCTTGAAAACTAATTTATGAGTAAAAAGTTTTTTTTATTAAAAATTTTCTAAATAGGCTTTATAGTCTTCTGTTTGATGGGGTATAATAGATATAATACAGTCTATATTACATTAAAAATTATTTGAGTAGGACCCACTTTTCTCACATCTAAAGAAAATAAATAGGAAAATAATAAATGCAATACTGTTGGAGGCCCACAATTATTTTCCCCATAATTAACTTGCCCCCTTCCACAACAATTTGTTTACGGTGTTTTTTTAATAAAAAATATACTTTTTTTTACAGTTTTTTGTTCAAATTTATTTTATTATTTTTATTTTTTATTTTCATAATTATGGTTAAAAAAAAAAAAAAAAAAAGTGCACCGGACGCACCGATCGTTAACAGCACCCCTCCAATTTAAAAATTATACATGTAAAGTTGCACCTGTTTAGAGGCTCAGGATCCGAGAGTAGCATTAAACTAGCTAGTAATTCTGCTATGCATGTAGAGTTGCTAATAAAATTATGTTATTAAATGGCAAATTTTAAGATATGTAGACTTATGAAGGTTAATTATACAAAAAAGATGAACTTGACTTTATTTAGGAGCTCTTTGGGATCAAAATACAAATAAATAAAATTATAAAACACTCATGTTTAATTTTCATGTTCGCATAGAATTTTTATTGATGATTTAGTTGATTCTGGCAACTGTTTCGAAAGAAAAGAAAAAGAAATACAATTACACAAAAGAAATAATAAGCAGAAGGCAATACATTTATTTATCTTCTGATAAATTGCACCTAGATAGGATGATACAACAATTCAAGTAATTTCCTGTACAGGGACATCCCCTCCATCCACCAACAAAAAGGATGATAAAATCTCCCAAAAATTTCCTTATATCTACATATCAAAAACAATATAACATATGAAAAAAAGAAAAAGAAAAAGAAAAAGAAAAACACAGCTCTTCCCTGTCGAAAAATCCCAGCCCTTGTATTTCCAACTTGCCTCAAAACCCAAAAATAAATATATAAGTGTTAAGAACTATTTGTTTTTTTATCTACTTAATCGCGTACGACCGTGTGCACACCACCTCAAGTGCCTCCATGATCAAGGCAGAAAAGCTGGTCATAGCCTGAAAAACTCCTGGTAAGCCTGTCTGAATATTGTTCAATGTCATAGCTCTTGTCACCTCTACAGCCTTGGAATGCCTTACCATCTCATCTTCAACCCGCCTTTGGCTAGCTGCCAGTTCGGATTTCTTCTCAGAAAGTGGGTCCCTAGCATCCAAGGCATGGCCATTATCAGGGCCAGTATCAGGGAGCCCGATTCCAACCATAGAGTATGAATGGTAATACTTCTTCTCTATGCTCCTAAGAGACGAAGCTTTTCTCTCAAGCTCTTTCGACGCAGATTCAGTGCGTTTTTTAATCTTCAGCTCTTCTGCCTGCTTCATAGATATTGAGTGCATAACGTTGATAAAGCTTTTGATGGCTTCGGATGCAACTGTATCAGGTACACGATCAAGGGCAAGCTTCCACTCATCACAGAAGCATAACGCCTCAGAAGATTCCCTGTTGTCATTAATTGGTTCACTGTTGACAGGAATGAGGCTGAGCTTAAACCAGCCATGTAGAGAGCAGATAAAGTCTCTTTGGAACTTTATTAGGCGGCAGAAACATGAGTGCCAAGCAGATACAGCTGACTCGAGATCACGTGTTGCCTGCCGGTGAAGGTCGGAAGTTGATTCACCCTTGGTCGATCGGTTGACAAGGCCCCGCACTTGCTGCACAATGTGGTTCTGCACTTCGTGTAACTGGTTCATTGATCTCCACATGTACATGAATCTGCATTCATGATATAACCAATCTAAATATGTTGCAAGCAAAAACAAGATGCATTAGTGCATCTAGTTATAGGAAGGTTTCAAAAAATTGGTATCAATTGAACCCAACAGGTTCAGATTATAGTAAAAACTAAAACTAAGACTAAGTCGACAGTTCTCTATTCTGAGAGATTTAGCAGAATGAGTAATAACCTTGGGAAGAGTAAAGAACAAAGAGGTCTCCATAAAGATAAACCGAGTAAACAAACCAAAATTCAGATATAACTATTGGAAGAACATAATTGGGCTTTCAAGCAATCTTCCAAACCAATGATGTACATCATCAAACTGCCTAAGCTTTTATCTGAACTGAGTTTCATCTTGGTCACAGACTGATAACTTTCAACAATTACTTTTGTATTTCTGAGATGCCAGGCGCGTTTTCAGTTCATTAATTGAAAGAGCCAGAATTCTTCCAATGTGCATTAAATTGCAACAATTTTACACCATGGATTATCCAGAAAGTACCTTGATAGAAATTAGAATATCATGTGAAGTGGGTGAAGTTAAAAACTCTTGCACTATATTAGTCAACCCACAATTATGCTGCTTATATCAATGTTTTTACAAAGGCTCCTTTAAACATATCATCTAGTGCATAATAATTATCAAAATAATAATTGAGTTCTTGACTTGGATACCCCACCACCCTGCAAGATGTAAATTAATCTATTAACTAGTGACTGACCAGAATGGTGGGTCAAATAATAATTAAAGCGTTCCACCTACCTTTTTTTTTTTTGCTTTTTAGATAAGTGAATAATCCACCAAACTTTTCCAACCATTAATTTCTGTTTGCATAACCGAAGCAAAGTATTCACCAAAAAAGTCCATAGATCAAAGAAGAAAAAGAAGCATCAGATTGTGGGTACAGCTTGACTTGAGGAAAAATCTGATCTCCTGCTATCACAAATCACGATACCAAATAAAATAAATTACAAAATCTGAACTATAGTTCTGATTATAGTTCAGATTGGACTTTGAAACTATAATTATTTTTTTTATAAAAGAACTCAAAAGTCAAAGAGAAGTCTACCTTTCGTTGTTCTGGACATATTTACTGAAATTTCATAAAATTCGGCATGAAGGATTAAAAATAAGAAAATAGGAATTCTAAGTTGCCTGCATCAGTGATATAAAAAATATGGCTATAGTTAGAAGAGAAGCTACTTACCCATGACAAAGTTCGACAAGCTGTGGGACAAGTTCAGCGTCTCTCAAACCATTAATAGCAGAGGAGGTGGTAGATACAGCTTGGGATGTAACCAAAATTAGGGACTGCAACCTGTTTATTGATGCCTTTGTCTTGTCCAACTTTACTTCATCATCACCCCTGTATTCCTGACTCTGTAGTGTGGACAACTTCTTCTCATGCTCAATTTTCACTCCTTCCCTAGCCTTCACCCATTTTCAAATAAAAGCCAAAGTTAATACTCGTAAATCAAAATAACAAATGCAACACAAACTCATTTCAATTTATTGCAGGTTCCTTCTTAGAAATGACCAAATTCATTCCTCTTAAATCAGCACTTCTAAAACAAAATTCTAGTTAATTCAAGAGACTGAACATGTGAAAGTACCATGAAAAGTGACAAACCTTTACTGCTTGCCAGGAAATGCGAAACAAGACACATTGACTAAACACCATTTTATATGTATCTTTTAGTTTATGCTAAGCACAAGCCATAACATAACCCTCTAATACCAAATTGTTTTCCATTATCATCACAATATAATTGAACTAACATGACCAGAATATTTGACAAAAAATAACTGCCACACCATTAACCATAAATCCTTCACACATGATACAAATATCTTGCATAAGACTTCACACGTGTATGCTTTCTAGCACAATAGTTAACCAATTAAGCCAATCAAATACACCATCACTCATCACAATCTTAATCCATTATAGGATTCCACCCATGTTCTTTCTTCATCTTTAGGAGCAACTTTTTCATTTCATAAAAAGATCCAACCCCTCAAAAGACAACTTTTTTACACTATTATTGCCAAATCTTGCGGTGGATTTACACCATTTCATTTTTTATTACAACTAATAATGTTTAATCCCAAATTTCAATCAAATCGCAATTTTCTAGAAATAACCAAATTAAATGGAAATAATTTTTATAATTAATAAATATAGAGGTGTTAGGATTGGTAATAATACCTTTACTTCCTGATAGAGTTTCTTCTCCCAAGCCAAGAGACGCTCCAATGTTGAACATAGACTCTTAGAACTGCCCGGTTCATCCATTGAACCGGGTTCAAACCGGTACTTCACCGCCAATGGTGGCTTCGAAGTCCAGCTTGAGCTCAGATTACTCAACACTCCGCTTGAATGATACACAGTTTCTACACCACAAAATCAAAATTAAGTTCTTAATTTTCACAACAACACAAGCATAAAATTAACCAATTTGAAACCCTAGATTACTGAAATTAAGCTCACTCTTCAATTGTCTGAAACTCCGATCGAGCTGAGCACGGCCAGTTTCTAGCATCTCCGACACCTGCTCGCCGGCGGAGGCAGCTTTATCGAAATACTCCTTAAGCGCCGCCACAATCTCCGCTAGATCACGGTGCCTCACCACAATCTTCATATCGGAAATCTCATTTTCATATCTCCCAGCGTTGTTGTTGTTGTTCCAGCTCACAGAAGATCCGGCATCATCGAACTTATCGGATTTACTCGACGGAGTAGCCGGCGGCGGTTGGAACGGTGCCGCCTTCGCCTCGCTGTGAACCGAGGACCCGAAATTCGAGCGGGTTCCCACCTCGGATCTGGATTCTCTCCCCGCCATTTCGTCGTCGGAAGAGCTCGAGGTGGTGCTGTAGTGGTCCCCCCATTCACTACACTGAACTTCTTCTCTCTCCTCCGTTTCCGTTTCTTCTTCTTCACCATCGCTTTCTATATGATGATGTTGTTGATGATGATGGACTTCTTGATTTGGGTGATGATTCTTTGCTTTCTTTTCATAGTTTGAGTAAATTGATGCCGTTTCCATATCTGGGTTGTGTTTATTGTAACTCGAATAAACGGAGGAATCATCATCAATTTCTCTTTCCTGGTGATTTTTGTAGTCCTTATTGAAGAATTCGGAATTGGGAGGGGAAGGAGGGTAGAAATTTTCCCAATTCCAAACAGAGGAAGCTTGAGATGGAGTACTGGAATAAGTAGCGTTAGCGTTGTATGTGTAATTTTCTGTGAAATTGCGGGTGTTTTGGCCTTTAGGAGTTGAAGAAATGCTCGAATCGGACAAAATGTGGGGGAGCTTTACTTTTGGTTTTCTCTGGGTATGGAAATGATTTGTTGGGTTGTTTTTGGGAGGTGATGAAATGCTTGATTCTGATAAGATATGAGGGAGTTTAATAGGTGGTTTTACTTTGTTGTATGTGTATTGATTTGGGTTTTGTTGATTTTTGGGAGACGAAGAAAAGCTTGATTCTGATAAAATGTGAGGAAGTTGAGTGGGGGTTTTGGTGCGGTGGTGATTGTAGTGGTGAGCGGCGGAGAACGGTGGTTGTTGTGGTTGTGGAGTGTGGAGGGAGGAAGGAGGAGGGGAGGGGGAGGGGACACGTGGAGGGGCGGAATTGGTGGTGTTAGGTAGGAGGATGGCGGGGGACTGGTCGGAGACGGCGAGGGGTTCACCGGCGGCGAAGGCAGTGAGGGCGGAGCCTGTGATGCGGAGGGAGCGGCAGTAGTCTGAGTGGGCGGCGGCCAGGTGGTGCCGGGCGAAAACGGCTTCTTTCATGAAACGACGCCGTTCTTTGCAGCGGCGAACGGTGTCCTCGTTGTCTAGCTTGGACGCCGTGCAGCCCATGTCGCCGGAGGATCTATGTTTTGTCCGTAGGGAAAGAAATTAACCGGTTAACCAGCGGTGGCGGGGGATTTCTAGAGAGAGAACATGGAGGAAAGAGGAGGGAGGGAGGGAGGGAGAATGTTAGGCTTTAACAGTCGAGCTTATAGTGGGTGTGCTGGTGTAGTAGTGTAGTGTAGTGTAGTGAAGTGAAGTGTGTTTGATGGCTATGTCCACACATGACATATTTGTCTTCATCTAGAATATACAATTTTATTTTTGTTTGTTTTTTTCAAAAAATAATTTGAGGGAAATATTGTTTTTTAAAAGACATAAAACTTAGGAGTAGTAAATAAAAGTTTTTTTTTTCAAATTAAATAAAAAAAGTGTTTTCTTTTTGGTTGAGAATTAATTATGTGCATGTGTTATATTAATTTCTTTGAGTATATATAATTTCTGATACTTAAACTATTTATTTAAGTCAATATATCACAAATCAATGCACAATATTTGCATAGTGCCAAAGAAATAAAATATAATTTCAAAAGAATAAACTAATTTCAAAAATTTTAATTTTCCCAACAAGCTTTAGGTGGTTCCCAAATCATTAAGAAGTGTAAACTAATTCTTTTGACTAAAAGTAATTAAGATAAGAAATAGCAAGTAAAAGAATAGTGAAAGGAACTTTCTTTAGCACATTTTCTCCATCCTCAAAAGAAATACATTTATTTTTTTATAAAAAGTGGCTTTAGACTTTTTAGTGTAAATAATAAATAAACAAGTTTTAATTTTCCTTTTTTATCTAACATATAATTGCTTTAATCACTTTATTCCCCCCACTTGTGTCTGATAACCATTGCAAGTATCCAATTCTTAAAGGGAATATTAGCAAATTGGATACCATACAATAAATTAGGGTAAACTCATTTTTAATTGTTATCTATCTCATGCATGCACATATATTGCAATTATAATTCGGTTCAAAACTTTCATAATACGTAGCAGCAAGACTCACCAAAAAGTTAAGCTTATAAGTCCCGACACCTCAATTTTACACTGAAACATCGATGTTAGATTATTTTAATTTTATACTCGAACATCGATCGATCGATGTGAGATTATTTCGAATCACATATATATATATATACCTTAACATATGTCAACCTAACATTCTTAATTAATTAAAAAAAGAGGAAATTATATTTTTATAATTTAAACCTAGTTGGTTTGTGTAGTGTGTCTATATAATCGACATCCATAATGTTAAAAGGCCCTAACCAGTGATGATGTCGATTATAATTGAGCCAATAGTTTCTTTCTTAATTTGGAAAGTATGCAACCATTTTTCAATGTAATTATAATCTTATGTGGAAAGCAATAATTAGGGTTTAGAAAAGTAAATTGAGAGTTTAGAAAAATCCTTGTTTATAATTGTGACAATAAATTATTTTCGTATATGTATATATATATTTTAGTTTCAAAGAGGCCTAAATAAATTTATTGAGACATTAAATGACAAAGTAGACAACAATCAATGCAACAAACTATTCCCATCTATAAGTCAAGCATAGCTTCCCAAATATATGTATGTATATTAAAAAAAGGGTCCCAAACACAGCCTGGAGCCCCGGACAGACCCCCACTCCCACCCCCACCCCACCCCACCCCACACACCCCCACTTCAATAACACAACTTTTTCTCAAATCCATAAACCAACTGACATTAGGGGTGCTAGTAGTCTTCCATTCTTACAGCTAAATGACAAAATCCAGTTATTTAACCACCAAATTTTCTTAGTACAAATATGTTACTAGTAAACTATTATTCATCCATTTCTCAAAATATTCAGACTCCAGAACTGTTAAGCATCTGACTTCTCCTGACCCAAAGATTCATAAGGGTAACTTAAAGCTGACACAATTATTTACTACCCTAAATTTAGGGGTTTTATCAGCATCAAAACAGAGCCTACAAAGTAGAAAAAGATCACAAGAAACAGTATAGAGTCTATAGACTATAATATGTAGGGTTAAATATGAATTAGTATCCTAAATTATAGGCTATTTCGATAATTCACTTTTCAATTTTGTCAATTAGATGATTAAATTATCAATTTTTTTCAATTGTAACAAATTAAACATGCCACGTCAGAAATTACTGACGTGACTAATTGTGTGGGACCTTTAGAAGCTTATGTGGCAAAAAAACAATTTTTTAATCAAAAAATAAACAAATCTATTTAAATAAAGGACAAAATGGTCAAAATCTAATTTAAACATTAACTTAAAATTCATTCCAACAGAAAATTCACATCTGCAAATCCACCACAGTCGATCTAAAAAACCCACCGCAATCTTTCTAAAAAACCTTAGCTCAAGATCTGCAAATCTCGTAGAGGGTATGCGTATATATAAGGACCGAGTCATTGATGGAGAAGATAGCTGATAAGATTTACGGCGATTATTCGTTTTGCGCCTTGCCATCTGTGTTTTGGGGTGATTAAATGATTGGGAGAGATAAGGTTTGGTGTTTGAGGGTGGTGGTGGTGGCGCGCCGGAGTGGTTGGAGGTGAGTCGGCGATAGTGGTTGCGAAATCGACAGCGGTGGTACTGGAGGAGAAAGGCTGCATTTTTGTCCAAATTAATCCCGACCTCATCCAGGTAATAGATTTACAAAAATTAATCCCGACCTCATCCAAATATGTTGTAGATGATAAGGTCTTGACCTTTCAAATTTCTCCTATTTATCCATCACAAACAAACATATTCATTTTTATCAAATTCAGATCTAGATCCATCTAGATTTACATGTGCTATGGCTTGTTTTCATTCAGAAATTCTTCGCGGAGAAGGGCGACGGAGGCAGAGGTCGATGTGGAGGTCAGGAGGCGGTGGCGGTGGCGAATCTGAGTTGAAGGTTTGGATTTGGGTGGATGATCTGGGTTGGGGTTTGACAATCACTCTCTTTGAATCTGGTGGCCGAGCAGAAGAGACACAATGACGGTGAAATAGGCGGTGGTGTAAGGCGGGAACAAAATTTAACGTAGGTAATTCTCTCTATTTATCTCTATCTATATATGTATATATGTAAGACCCCAACTTTTATGAATAAAGATGAATTTTTCTATAAATATCATTTTTGAATATTATGATGTGGATTTAATATAATGTTATAGTTGCAGGTAATATTTAAAAATTTTGCAAAGTATGCAATGTGAAACCCCAGATTTTATGAATAAAGATTTAAATTTATCAAAATATTTTTTTAATATTATGGTGTGGATTTGATATAATGTTATAGTTGTGGGTAGTATTTATAAATTTTTCAAAGTATGCAAGTTGTTATAAAATATTCGATTGGTGCGGGAATATTCTTTTTGTCGAGGAATATTCGTGACGACAAGACAATCATTAGTGGACCCTAACGGAAGTATTATCGTAGTTAGAAAATGGCGTAATTATCTTTTATAAAAATAACGACGGAAGTGTTACTGTTAAAAGCTGTTGAACTACTCAGAGTAAAAGTAAAAGAATACGATGTCGTGTGGTTGCGTAGTAGCAGTACGGTATTGATTATTGATGCTTACGTGAGAAGTCACTCGGTTATACTCAATTATTGCTACGATAATTCACGCATCATATCTCTCGTATTATTGATTCAATTATTGTCACAAAGATCATCTCGCATAAAATGTTATTTTATTAAATCAATAATTGAGACGACAAAGTTATTCATATTATTAAATTACAATATTTACAATGTCAGATGTTACATCGAGGAGAGGTTTGGTCACCTAATCATTGCGGCGCATGATAGGGAGAAATCTTTATTGGAAAGCCCTCTTTCACGGGAACGACACGGTTGATAAATATTGTGAGTTATAATATTAATAATGAATGTTGTTCAGAGTTGAATTTGAGAGGCAGGCGTGATATTTGAGTCCGAACTATGAAATTAGTAAAAATAGTCTATAAACACAAAATTTTTCTATTATTCACTATTTGGTTGAAAAGTCAATGAGTTGACTTTTTTTGAAAAATCAAACTTCAAAATTTCAAAATTTATATTTTTGATAAAAATAGTTTCATTATGTTGGAATTGTTTGTGTTAGTAAAAATCGACATTTATTAGATGATAATTGATGTCTGGGGTTATATTGATAATCTAGGCAATTTATCGGATAAATGAGCAATTAATTGCTACTAATTCAGATGCTTATATAACTATTTGTTCACATATGTGTACTATTGAATCACATTATTTACTATTAGGGGAGTTAGTGCAAGATTGATAATACTTGCATGACTAAATTAAAAATGGAGGTATAGATGGAAGTCTTATCTTTGAATTCAGTATTTTTCACATGATTATACTATTGATTCACATGATTGAACTATTAATTCACATTATTTACTATTAGGGGAGTTGGTGCAAGATTGATAATACTTGCGGGACTAAATTATAAATGAAAGAAAAGTTGGAGGTATTATATTGTAATTTTGAGCCCCAAGCGCGATTATCGAAACTATATTTTCCTATAAATAGAAGCTCATTCTTCCTTCATTTCTCACCAATTCACAAAAGCTTTAGAGCGATTATTATAGAGAGAAGGAAGAAGAGAAATCTGCTACTCACTATTTCAGTATCCAGTTTTTCCAAGGTAGGGAGTATTATTTCTTTATTATCTCTGAAGAGAACTTTTGTTATTCCATTCTTATTATTCATTGGAATAACTCATGTAACGCAAGCTAACCTATACTTGGTGAAATTCTTACATTGTTCCATTCTTTATCATTATGTTGGAACATCATGTCATAATGTTTCGTTCCTTGGGACTGTTAAAATCTTTATTATTACATTGGAATATCACATGCATGCGTTCTACGTTGGACTGATTCCGTCTTTATTATTACGTTGGAACATCATCATGCATAAGGTTTCACGCCTTGGGACTGGTTAAAATCTTTATTATTACATTGAAATATCACATGCATGCGTTCTACATGGGACTGGTTAAAATCTTTATTATTACATTGGAATATCTGTTTGTGCGTTTACGCGGACTGATTCGTCTTTATTATTACATTGGAATATCACATGCAATGCGTTTACGGTGGACTGATTCCGTTATTTATTATTCATTGGAATAACACGCTGTCTTGGCCTATCGCGTGCTGGTGATTTCTTTTGTTATTCCATTCCTTATTATACTACTCGGTTGGTTAAAGTTTTGACTTTATACTCCATGAAATTTGTGGAATATCCTTGATATTTGCGCTTCATCTGTATCTTTTCATGGAAATATTCTTACGAGCATTCTTGAATTTTACTCTACAAAAAGCGGTATCATGTTGACAATTTGGGCGTTATTAGTTCTGGATAAAATAATTCTTGAACTTATTTTATTGAATTCTTTATCATCATTGTCATCATCCTCATGTTTATATTTTGTTGAAAGTCATTTGTGGCCTATAGTGCATAGATGGACTTGGTATGATTATGACCGAGGATTATTCGGTGTAATCATGACCGTAATGTTACAAATGATGTGGTAAAAGTCCTCGTTGGCCCATAAGTGCATTGATGGACGGTTGTTGGCATGGTCATGACCATTATTGAATACACAAATATTCTTGGCCCGTAGTGCATGGATAATTGTCGTCGTGATACTAAAGAATATCCTTGGCCGTAGTGCAGGGGTGATTCGATGATGTGAATTATTTATTAAGCTGAGCCCCAGCGATAAAAGTGATGAAAAACCTTTTAAATCATAAAAGATAGTAGATTTTATTCTCTACTTGACTCTTTTAATGGATTGTTTGTTCATTGCAGTTAAACTTGATGTTTGTTATATATTGTATCGGTTTAACCTTTGTTTTAAGCCTAATGATAATTTATTCGCATTATCTTAGTCATAATATTTCTTCTTGGGCTAGTTGAGCTCACCCTTTTACTTTCATTGTTCTCTTCAGAAATGAAAGCGTAGTAGGGGACTAGTCGGGGAGCGGTGATGAATGGGATGAAGCATTAGTAGTCCTCACTATTCTGTGAAAGTGTAATAATAATTGTAATAAGGACTCCTTTTGAGTTTGTATAATCTCTAGTGGACAATATTTGTATTCAAACTCACAGCTTATGTTTTGTCGTATTGTACACGACAGTTGTATTATTAAGTTGTATTTGAATTTATATACCATGTAAGTGGCGACCCAAGATGGGTGACGTATATCTAATTTTGGGGGCGTCACATGCAAGTTGTCATAAAATATTCGATTGGTCGGGGAATATTCGTTTTAACAGGGAATATTCGTACGACGGCATAATCATTGGTGGACCCCACAACAGAATTATTGTCGGAGTGAGAAAACGACAAAAATATCTTTTTATAAAAATAACGGCGAAAGTTTTATCGTTAACTATTGAAATACCCGGTGTTAAAAGTACATTAATACGCGTGGTTGCATAGTAGCACACGGTATTGATTATTGATGCTTACGTGAGAAGTCACTCAGTTATACTCAATTATTGCTACAGTAATTGATGCATCATATCTCTCATATTATTGATTCAATTATTGTCACAGTATCACGTACATAATATTTTATATTATTAAATCAATAATTGAGACTACAAAGTTATTAATATTATTATTTGCAATATTGACGATGTCTAGAAGTTCTGTCAAGGAGAGGTTTGGTCATCTAATTGCGCGCCAATAGGGAGAAATCCTTATTGAAAAGCTCTATCTTTCCTGGGAACGACCTGGTTGTTAAATATTGCAAATTATAATAATAATGATAAATGTTGTTAAAAATCTTGAGGGAATTTTTATGAAGTATTTTTTGTATTTATGAACCCCCATTTACCCATTTTTCAAAATAATCGGTAAAAAATTATTTAGTATAATAAATGTGGGGGCCATGTGTGGAAGAATGAATGAAATGAAATGGGTGGAAGGAAGGAAGGATTACGTGAACTGGAGGGTGTTATATATATATATTATAAATTTTGTTTTATATATATATATATATATATAGGGTATCCATCCACAGCAACCGATTGTTGAGGAGCAACCCATTTTGGCAAATTAAGCTACAAACTATAGCGCATTTATAAAAAAAAAATTGTATTAAGCCTAGCCTACAGGTTGTAGCGGCTGGGCCAAAATGGGTTGCTCCCCAACAACCGGTTGCTATGGATGGAATCCCGTATATATATATATATATATACAAGTGATTGTCTTGCAAATTTAAAAGGAAGAAGGAATTGAAGGCTATGCCTTTGCCGTAAGGCAAAGGTTATATTTATATATATATTTATATATTTATATATATATATATTATAAGTTTTGTTTTATTTAATTATAAATAGAATATATTATATCTTATTTAAAATTTTTGTTTTATTAGAATATTTTATTGCATAGTGATGCATAGTAATCAAAAAAAATTTCAAAAAATTAGCCGAAGGATTCGGCGCCCGTGATTATACTGTTGGTCCGTGATTTTATAAAATTCAAATAGTATCCTTTTCATTCTCCTATAAATAGGATGCTTAGTTAGAATTGAAAATCACACCAGAATCAGAGAATTCTTCTTCTATAATCTTGAGCGTATTTCTTTAGAGTTTTAGAAAGCTTTGAACGTAGAAAATAGTGAAAGTTTCCTTCAAGAATATCCCCGATATACCAGTTGGAATACTCTTCTTTTCAAGGTAAGGGATGTTATTTTTGTTCAATATTCACTTGAAATAATATTTTCTTCCATACTCTGTAGTATGTAAGTAATATTATTTCGTTTCAGATTTCGAATTCTATACTCATTTTGTTGAAGTTTTGGCTTCTATACTCCATGAAATTAATAGAATATCCTTGATATTTGTGCTTCATCCAGTATCTTTTTATGAAAATATTATTCTGAGCATTCTTGATAAGTTTTAACTTTTTCATGTCGGGGTACTATTCATGACAAAAATTAATTTTTTTTCCGGTCCAAATCATTTTTGATATAATATTATTCTTGAATTTTACTCCACAAAGCAATATCATATTGACAATTTGGACGTTATTGATTTTTGGATAAATTAAATTATAAATCTTTAAAAATTTATCCTTGAACTTGTTTTATTGAATTCTTATATCATTGTCATCATCCTCATGTTTATATTATGTTGAAAGTCATCTGTGGCCTGTAGTGTATAGATGGACTTGGTATGATTATGACCAGGGATTATTCGGTATAATCATTACCGTAATGTTACAAATGATGTGGCAAAAGTCCTCATTGGCCCGTAGTGCATTGATGGACAGTTGTTGGCATGATCATGACCATTGATGAATACACGAATATCCTTGGCCCGTAGTGCATGGATAATTTGTGGTCGTGATACTAAAGAATATCATTGGCCGTAGTGCAGGGGTGATTCGATGATGTGGAATATTTATTAAGATGAGTCTCATCGATAAAAGTGATGAAAAATCTTTTAAATCATACTCCCTCCTATTCATATTAAGTGTCTTTTTAGAGTTAAGCACACTTATTAAGAAATAACACAAAATGTCTTTTGTATCCCTAATTAATTATTTCTCTGTCCACAATGGTCCATGGAATTGCATTTACTAAGCATATTAAATAGAGGGGTAAATTAGGAAAAAAATAGTGCAATATTGCATAGGGATTCCAAAACGACACTTATATTGAATAAAATGAAACTCTCCAAAACGACACTTAATATGAATAGGAGGGAGTAGAAGATAGTAGATTTTATGCTCTACTTGACTCTTCTAATAGATTGTTTGTTCCGCTGCAGTTAAACTTGATGTTTGTTATATTTTATCAGTTTAACACTGTTGAAGGCTAACAATAAATTATTTTACATTATCTTAGTTATAATATTTCTTACTGGGCTAGTTGAGCTCACCCTTTTACTTTCATTGTTCTCTTTAGGAAATGAGAACGTAGCCGGGACTAGTCGGGGAATGGAGTGACAGTCCAAATAATAGCATTAGTAGTCCTCACTATTCAATGAAATAGTATGATAATAAATGTATTGAGGACTCCATTTGAGTTGAATACTGTCTAGAAGACAATATTCGTATTAAAACTCTCAGTTTATGTTTTGTCGTATTTTACACGACAGTTGTATTATTAAGTTGTATTTGAATTTTGTACCATGTATTTGGCGACTCAAGATGGGTGATGTATACCTATTTTGGGTGCGTCACAATATATGTGTATATACTCTTTATTCTTAAATCCTAAATTCTACAATATCAGTACTATCATTTAACAATTCTAATTATTGCCATTATTTTGATGATGCATGCAGATTCACACCCAGGTTGTTAGATAAGAGTATTAGGTCATACTCGCTATCTGTTGGATAAATTGCTTGAGTGGGGTACCTTTTGTTTGTGTGATTTAGAATCATGGCACATCTGGGTGCAGGTGGTGCCGAAGTGGTGGTGCCGAAGCACACACACGATTCAAGCAGTATGAATACAGAGCGAACTCTCATCATCGTCACCGATAACTTCATCCTTACAATCGTTCGGGTCAGTCGATTTATAGTTTATCAAACCATCTTCTTCCTACACCAAATTAGTAAACTCATATTACTAATTGGATTTGTCGTTTTTGAATTTCTCTTTGTTGTTTGAATTGTGGTGTATATGAGTGGTTTATATCGGATTTAGGTAACTATTGAATTGGATGTGTTGAGAAGTTTTGTGAATCGAAAATTATTAGTTTTGAAATGAAAATGAACCATGGGTTCATTAATTTTTTCACATTAATTAATTTCAATTGTTCAAGTTAGATTATAATTCAAGTGAATTATGTTTTATTTAGTTAATTATTTTGTGTATTGGTAATTTATTATAGGCATGTGTGTGTTCTTGGTTTGTTAGTTTGTGTTCTTGACATATTTTGTGACAACCCCAAAATAGGACCATTCCATCTAACCCATTCTGAGTCGCCAAATACATGGTACAGAAAACAACTACAACTTTATTACAACAATTGTCGTGCATAATACAACAACATATATCTTGTGAGTTTGGATACAAATATATACCAAATGTGACACATGTCCCAATTGTGATGACTCTCGCGATGACACCTTACATAAAGGTATAAAAAAGCTGTTTTAGAAACTAAAATCTTTGGGAAGTGTTCAAGAAACCTTCGTATGCATGGGAGGCCATGCTTCAGGTTATGATAGATATCATATGGCCACAGAATTATCCTTGGTTGACCTAATAGACCCCAAAAGAAAAGCGAGAAGATTACTATCATATTCTTTCCAATGGTGAGTCTTCTTGATTTATCATTATCTCCATTGTCTCAAATTGAGAATTATACTTCAAACAAACACCAAGATTATATAGGTAGTGCTCAGTAAATATACTCAGCAAGTGGATGAGCACAACCACATCTTATGATGACACGAGGTTGTATGTCATTAGACATCTTGTATGATAGTGGCAAAACACCCTTCCAACGTTGGGTTCGCCTCTCCCCTATATAATTCACCAAATATAACTACTAAAAGATGTATACAACACACTTGTCTATACTATTTACGGAGAACTCCATGACTAGAGACCACCGATTCTATTCCTTGTTACCTCTACTTTCGACCCAAATTTACACTTTTATTACACGAAAGGAATTGTGAAGCAAAAGGGTGAGCACAACTAACTTCGATAAAGAATATCATGACTAAAGATAATTAAATTATCAATAGCCTTCATCAATAACAAATCGTAGATTTAGAACATATGGTAGATGATAAAAATTTCAACCATAGTTGCGGTGAACGAAAGCAATCCATTAGAAGAGTCAAATAGACAATACGATTCTATTATCTTCTCCGTGTTAAAAGTCCACCAACAATGTTTTATCCCCGTAACATCAATCAAGCAGTTCCTTTCCACAATTATATGAATATCTCATAATCATAATTGTAATTCTAAATTCCTCTCTTCGCACTCCGGGGCGAATATAATTTTCATCACATGTCTTTACCGAAACATCAAAGATCATGGTTATACCAAATCACAGAGTTCTGCTCATAATCATACTAATAAATTCATCTTTGACTACTGACCAAAGATATTCATCCACGATTCATCTTCGCACCATTGGCCAAAGATATTCAACAACAGTCATCTTT
This sequence comes from Panax quinquefolius, assembly GCA_020205615.1. NCBI lineage: Eukaryota > Viridiplantae > Streptophyta > Magnoliopsida > Apiales > Araliaceae > Panax > Panax quinquefolius. Next base: position 8,308,860 of record CM035165.1, on the reverse strand, counting down.
GCACTACGGCCAAAGATATTCATTAACGATTCATCTTTGCACTACAGCCAAAGATATTCCTCAACGATTCATATTTTTGACCTGCAGCCAAATATATTAATATCTCAAAGAAATATATAATCATTTCGAGAATTTATATAAACAATAATTATAACCATGTTGATCAATTCACCTTTGCACTTAAGCTAAAGATATTCAATTATAAATTCAATGGTCAAGCGATCATACTCACCACAATTGACTTTTCACTTCATCGCCAAAGAGAACCCTAATCATGATTATACCAATAATCTACCCATCTTTATACTCAGTGAAAGAGAATTTCAACATCGGGGTTATAAAAATGTTATATATGATAATAAAATCAATATAATCAATATATAGTTTTAATCTCGAGAGTAATATTCATAAATCAACTATAATTTGGTTAGAAAAAGAAACCAATTTTGTAGTGAATAGTACCCGTGAATAGTAACTCGTGAATAGTAACTCATAAATAGTAACTCATGAATAGTAACCCTGACACAAAAAGGATATTGAAAGAATAACATTTCTTAAACTTATAAACAATTTATTTTAATTGTTTACACTTTACTAAATAATGCATTTAATCATCATAAAATGCCAAACTTATAAGATTTCATCACCAATAACCAAAACCCTCATCGAAAATCTGCATATATCACATATATGATTCTCAAGCCATAAAATCATATTTTCCAATTTTCTTCCTTCACATAACATATTTAACTCATTTATTCATAACTAGTCCATTTTCATGAAAAATACCAAATCAGTTCCAAAAATATTTCTTTTCTGGGATTTAGTAGAATATAGTCCCGTATTGAACATATATTTTTCTTAGAATTTTTAAAATTCATTTACTATTTTTCATATGGCCAAAACCGCCGAATATTTAGACATTTATCATAAATTGTACTTTTATCTAAAAATTCCGAAATTTACAGAGTACACTGATATTATATAGATGTACTCCTAATAAAAATTTCATTAATTTTGGAGTTAACCACAAGGAATTATAAGCGGTTACTTTTAAAATAGTCTTTTCTCATAAAATTCATAACTCTTAATCTACATATCCAAAAATCACCATTTTGGACACAATCAATAAAACTCATCAAGATATCCATTTCAAATTTTTCGAGAATTTTCGAAGGTCGGGAAGAAGTACGAACTAAAAACATAATAACCCTTAAAATCCTTTACTATCCCTTACCTCAAAAAAGCGAAGACTTACATTTGGATATCTGGATATGATTTGAAGGAAACTTGCACTAATGAATATCAACTCACCAAGTATCTAAATACTCACAAAATACACTCAATAATCTAAAGAGAGAAAGAGAGAAAAATTATTTCTGGTGTGATTTTCAATTCTAACTTAGCCCTCTATTTATAGGAAAATGTTAGCACATCGAAGTAGACTTGACCTGCTACCTGATGGCTTTACCTGCTACTATTCCACCCACCAAAAATCAGCCATCTCCCCCAACAACCAAAAGTGGGGCCCACCTATTTCTAGAATTTTCCACCAAAACCTAATTTTGTTACCTCTTAAAATTCATAACAAATTATTCGTTCATTTTTAACGGTTCAAAATTTGTGAACATATACTCAACGTATATATGTATAACATATCCAAAAATCAAAACGATCCAACGGTCGGATTAAAAATTATAACTCACACAATAGAGCTGTAAGAACACCGACTTGATCTTTTAATACCTCCAATACTGATAAAATACCTCAACATTAATTCCTTCATTTATAACCACATAAATAAATCCATCATTTATATCCACATCAAATAAATATTTCCTTATCATATAAATCAATAATTAATTATTCACAAATAATATTACAGAATCACAATAATGACAAACAGATAGTTCACAGGAAAAAGGGGCTTTCAATAAGAATTTCTCCTTCTTTGGCGCGCGCAATTAGGTGACCAAACCTCTCCTCGATGAGAACTTTCTAGACATTGCCAATAATGCTATCTAATAATATTATTCAAATAATATGAATTATTGATCGATAATGAGAAATATGCGGTGATAATTATTGAAACAACAATAATATAAAATATCAATGCAACAATTATTGAACCAATAAAATAAAATATTAAATAAAGTAATTATTGTAACAATTATTGAGTAGTGCCTTCTTTACGTAAGGATCAATAATTCAACAATACTATGCAATACGCGGTGTCTTCTTTGTGCAACCACAGCGTATTCTTGTATTTTAACCACGGGTATTCAGCAATGTGTTAGCAGTAACAACTACGTCGTTATTCAATTTTGTCGTTTTCTTCTTCCGACAGTTATCCGTTATGGGGCTCACAAATAGCTGCGCCGTCGTACGAATATTCTCTGACAGAAAGAATATTCAACGACCAAACGGATATTCTCCGATAGAAATGAGTATTTTATAACCACTTGCGTATTTTAAAAAAAAATTCATATATCACCCTTAACTTTAACTTTTATCAATTTAACCATTTACTGAATAGAAAAATTGAATACTTTTATTTCATAAAATTCGGGGTCTTACATATTTATTCTCAAATGATTAATAATTGTTTAAAAAAATATTTGAAATAATTTTTTTAATTACATATAAGCATGCAATTTTTTAAATTTATTTTCTTATTTTTCGGCAAATTTTTTAATTTATATTATTATATTTGTAAAGAATTGAATAAAAATTCATAAAATAAAATAAGCTTTCTTTTTCAACTCAGCTGCTTATGTGTCAAATTCCGTTAAAAGTCGACAAAATTAACGGAATTGCAAACGTTTTGTTAGTAAACTAAAGTTCAGTGAGTTGACTATAAGAAAAAAAGTTCAGTGATCCATTTGTAAGTCGACCTAAAGTAGAGTGACCTAGAAAGCATTTAACCCTCTGTAGAAGTGATGTAACTAATTTTTCTCTCCTAAAAAGTTTGAATCACAAAAGGGGCCCTCATTGCCTTTTTTTGCAAATTTTCACACACACTCACATACTCGAGAATTGAAAGAATCGAATACTTGACCTCATGCAAACCATAAGACAAGAGTTACCGTTGTGCCAAGAACCATACGACATCCTCATTGCCTTTGACCCTAGGGGTGGGAAAAAATTTTGATTTTTTCGGTTTTTGATCAAATCGAACCAGTCTGTTCGGAACAAATGAGAACCGATTCAAAAACGGTACAAGGAATCGGTATATATCAAATATTCGGGACTAGATTCAAAAAGTGATTTGGATCGTTCGGTATAAACCGATTAATTAAAACATTGCCTTTTCATCACCATTATACCCTTCTCATTCCATCCACAAACTTCTAGCCTCATTAATCAATCAATTACACCAAATAATCCAAAAATCAATAAAAAATTATTTATATTTAAGTATATATATATACACCAGATCGTGATTTTATCGGAAAGATTCGATTTTTATAAATTTGAAAAAAATTCAAACTTTCTTAAGTTCAGTCTTACCGTTAAATTTGGCGTGAAAACATACAAAATGTGTGACGCCCCCAAAATAGGTATACATCACCCATTCTGAGTTGTCAATACATGGTGCAGAAAACAACTACAACTTTATTATTACAACTGAAGAAAGCGTGAGTTTAAATACAAATATTATCTTGAGACAATATTTATACTCAAATAAATCCTCATCACATTTATTGATACATTATTTTACAAAAATGGTGAGGACTACTAAACAATCCTTTTCTAAAACCTTCATTCCATACCCCGACTGCGTACTCGCTTATATTCTCTCCTCCACGAGAAGTATGGAACAAAAGGAAAAGGGTGAGCTCAACTAGCTCAAGTAAAGAATATTATGACTAAGATAATATACAACAAATTATCGTTAGTCTTCAACGAGGAAAAATTTAATAGAATACAATAGACAACAAGTTTTAGATCAATATTCGCAATGAAATAATAATTCGTAGAAGAGTTACGTAGAGAATGAAATCTACTATAATCTATGAATTTAACGATCCATCATCAAAATTTTATCCTGTAACATCAATCAATATTCATCTAAATCAAACATTCATCTTTGCACTCTGAGGCCAAAGATATTCATCATCGGTCGTATGTTCATCTCAACACTGTTCATCTTTTTGCACTACAGGCAAAAAGATATTCATCGATTAGTCATATTCATTTAAACACACGCTTCATCTTTGCACTACTGAGCCAAAGATATTCTTGAGAAATCATTCATCTTTTGCACTACTGGGCAAAGATATTCAATAATATCATCATTTAAGGCGAGGATGATGAAAATATTTTTAAAGAAACGAATCCGATTGAAACAAATTGACAAGGATTAAGGATTAATGATTAGTACTTTGTTTTATCCATGTCCAACAATACCTCAAAAATAATCATAGTGGTGTAAAATTCAAGAATGATCAAAACATGGATACAATCAAAGCTAGTATCCGAATAGATATTTTTGGACGAAAAGAAGAAATTTTATTTTTTGAATGAATAGTGCAGTATCGTGAATAGTAACTCAGACACCAAAAGATAGAAATTCCAAAAAAAACATTTTCACGCTTCATGAATAGTACTCGTGAATAGTAATCGTGAATAGTAACTCATGAATAGTAACTTCGTGAATAGTAACTCATGAATAGTAACCCAGAGCATGAAAAAGTTCTAAATTTGATAAAACTTCGGATCAACATTTCAAAGATAATGATATTGAAGAAATAATATCATTACGAAAAAAATAATATCCCTTACCTCAAAGAATCAAGATTGCCGGAAGGAAAGAATGGGAAGTGATCTTTGAATGAAACTTATCTTTGAGCAAGAACTCTCAAAGTATCTAAATACTCACAAAATACGCTTTCGATAATATAGAGAGGAAAAGAGAAAACTTTGTTTTCGGTGTGATTTTCAATTCTAACTTAGCCCTCTATTTATAGGAAAATGTTAGCCAGCAAAAAGCGGACTTGACCTGCTTTACACGATGGCTTTACTCGCTACTATTGCCACCCACCACATTTGAAATAAAATTCAGCACATTTTTCACCAACCACAAGTGGGGCCCACTCAATTCTAGAATTTTCCACCAAAATCAATTATAAACCTAATTTAAGAATCCGACACCTCTTAAAATTCACAACAAATCATTCGTGCATTTTAACGGTTCAAAATTTGTGAACATATACTCAACTTATGTATGTATAACATACCCAAAAATTACCACAATCAATGGTCGGATTAAAATTATAATCCCCGCAATATATCTCAAAACCCCGATTTAATTTTTAATACCTCCAACTCGATAAAATCTTGATAAAACACCTCAACAATAATTTCTTCATTTATAACCACATAAATAAATCCATCATTTATATCCACATAAAATAAATATTTCTTTATCATATGAATCAATAATTAATTATTCACAAATAATATTACGAATCACAATTATGACAACCAGCCGTTCAGAAAGAGGGGCTTTCAGATAAGGATTTCTCCTTCTTGGCTGGCGCAATTAGGTGACCAAACCTCTCCTCGATGAACTTTCTAGACATTGCCAATAATCTTTATCTAATAATATTATTCAAATAATATGAATTATTGATCCGATAATGGAGATAATAATGTTTATTGACAATTATTGAACAACAATAATATAAAATATCAACCAAAGAATTATTGAATCAATAAAATAAAATATTGAACAAGAACTCTTGTGAAAATTATTGAGTAGTGCCTTCTTACGTAAGGATCAATAATTCAACAATTTCACGTAATCTGGTATGCTCTTTGTCGTGCAACCACGCATATTATCGTATTTTAACCACCGGGTATTCCAGCGGTCTTAATTGGTAACAACTACGTAGATTATTTTTAACCAACTTATATTTGTCGTTTTCTTCAACCAATCGCTTCCGTTATGGGGCCCACACATGGCTGCGCGTTGCATTAAATGCGAATATTCCCCGATAAGTCGAATATTCCACGACCAAACGAATATTCCAAGCACAAAATGAATATTTTATAACCACTTGCTTATTTTGAAATATTTGCGTATTTAACCCTTAACTATCCACATTAATCAAATCAACCTTACTATTTCAAAATAATAAATAAAGGAAATTCCTTTTATTTAAAAAAAATTTGGGTCTTACAACTCCCTCCTTATGAAATTTCGTTCTCGAAATTGACGACGATACTGGTGTTTCAAAAGGTGAGGATACCTCGCTTTCATTTCCGTTTCCAATTCTCGGGTGTCATTTCTATAGCATGATTCCTCCACAAAACTTTAACTTGTGGTATGACCTTTCTTGGCGTAGGACATGCTCCTTCCTATCCAAGATCTTGTGGTACCTCCTCATACGTTAAGTCTTGGCTATCTCGTCCGGTTCTAACTCTATAACGTGGTTGGGTCTTTCACATATTTACTGAAATACCGATATGTGAAACACATTATGAACACGAGACATACTTGGAGGTAATGCAAGTCTATAGGCTACATTTCCTACTCGGTCAAGAATTTGAAATGGACCAATAAATCGTGGATTGAGCTTTCCTCTCTTCCCAAATCTTGTAACTCCCTTCCATGGAGCAACTCGTAACAATACATGATCCCTACATTAAATTCCACGTCCTTTCGATGAAGATCCGCATAACTCTTTTGTCGATCTTGTGCCGTTTGTACGCGTTGTCGAATCATTTGGATCTTTTCGGTGAGTCATACGTCTTAACTTCGGGTCCCAACAATGTTGCTTCACCCACCTCATCCCAACATATTGGAGAACGACATTTTCGCCCATATAATGCTTGAATGGAGCCACACCTATACTTGCTCGATAATCTGTTGTTGTAGGAGAATTCCACCAATGGTAAATACTTATCCCAATTGCGCCTTGAAGTTCAGGACACAGAGTCTTAATAAATCTTCAAGAGTTTGAATAGTCCTCTCTCGATTGTCCGTCTGGTTTGGGGATGGTATGCCGAACTAAATCGCAAATCTGTGCCCATAGCTTTTTGCAAGCTAACCCAAAATCTTGAAGTGAATCTTGGGTCACGATCCGAAACTATGGATACAGCATGCCATGCAACCTCACAATCTCATTCACGTACATACTAGCAAGGCGTTCAAGTGAATAAGTCTCCGTGTCGGCAAGAAATGAAGCGGACTTGGTTAATCTATCAACAATAACCCAAATAGCATTGATGCCTTGAGAAACCGTAGGAAGACCCGTAACAAAATCCATGGTAATGTGTTTCCACTTCCATTAGGAATCTCAAGTGGTTGCAACGGACCCTTAGGTACTAGATGTTCGCCTTTACACGTTGGCAAGTTAAACACATCGAGATAAACTTTGCAATCTCTCTCTTCATATTATTCCACCAAAATGTATGTCGAAGATCACGATACATTTTAGTACTTCAGGATGGATTGCAAATGGTGTATTGTGTGCCTCCATCATAATCTTGTACTTCAAATCGAGTCGTTAGGAACACAAAGTCTAGAGTGGACTCAAGTATTCCTTCTTCATCAATTTCGCCCTAGGAATAGCTCCTTCTTGTACTTTCTTCTTCATACATACATTTCCGATTCGGTGGCTTGAGCAACCTTAACTTTTTCTATTAAAGTTGGCTCTGTCGTATACTTGACATCATCGCTTTTCGTTCCGCATATGATCTTCTACACTCAATGCGCACCGACTACCACGTTAAACTTTACCGGGATGGTATTGAATAGTGTGGTCATAGTCTTTCAATAGCTCGAGCCAGCGTCATTTGCCGCGTGTTGAGTTCTTTTGAGTGAAGAAATATTTAAGGCTTTTATGGTGCGAATATATCTCCACTTTCTCCCCATATAGATAGTGCCTCCATATTTTTAAGTGGCTTGGCACGCTAACTCTAGATCATGAGTAGGATAATTCCTCTCATACTCTTTAAGTTGTCGCGAGGCATAGGCTATGACTTTCCCACGTTGCATGAGAACACATCCTAACCCTTTGCACTCAAGCATCGTGTAGATAACAAATCCATCGTAACCGGATGGTATTGTTAGAACAGTCTTAGAAATAAGTCTCCTCTTAAGCTCTTGGAAACTCTTCTCGCATTCTTCACTCCAATCGAATTTTGTATCCCTCAAGAGTTAAATTTGAGTTAATGGAGTAGCGATTCGAGAAAACCCTTCCACGAATCTCAGATAATAACCAATTTAAGCCCAAAAGCTACGTGACTTGATCATCGACTTCGGTTGCTCCACTTTGTATTGCTTCAATCTTCACGGATCAGCGAGATACTCCGTGTTTTGACACCACATGCCCAAGAAATGCTACTTCTTCAAGCCGTAACTCGCATTTCTTCAATTTGGCATATAGTTGGTTTTCACGAAGCCTTTGGAGTACCGACTTCAAATGGTGCTCATGATCTTCACGACTTTTGGAATATATAAGGATGTCATCAATAAAGACAACAACGAACAATGATCCAAATATTCCTTGAATACTCGGTTCATCATATCCATGAAAGCAGCAGAGAGCATTAGTTAGTCCGAAAAAGACATGACTAAGAATTCATAATGCCGTCTACCGAGTTACAAGGCGTCTTTGGAATATCCTCGATTTTAATCTTCAAATTGATGATATCGAAGCGAAGATCGATTTTGAAAAGAATTGTGCCCTTGCAATCGGTCAAACAAGTCATCAATACGAGGTAGAGGATACCTATTCTTGATGGTGACATGGTTCAATTCCGATAGTCAATACAAAGTCGCATACTCCGTCTTTCTTCTTTACAAATAAAGCAGGAGCACCCCAAGGAGATGTCTTGGGGACGAATAAAACCGATGTCCAACAATTCACGTAGTTGGACCTTTAACTCTGAAGTTCATAGGAGCCATTCGATATGGGGTTTTAGAAATGGGCTTTGTACGGGTTCAAGATCAATAAAGAATTCAACTTCACGTTACGGGGTAGACCGGGAAGTTCTTGAGAAATACGTCGGGAAAGTCAATAACAACAGAATATTATTCAAATTTGGCGTGTCTTTATTCAAATCCATAACATGGGCTAAGAAAGCTTGACATCCGTTTTTCAATAAGCGAATAGCTTTATGATTAGATATGATAGTGATTGATTTTAATGGTTTAGTTGCTTGAATTAAATGCATAACAAAGTTGGTTAGGAATATGAAAACTAACAACCTTACGAAAACAATCAATTTTGGCATGATGAGTAGTTAACCAATCAATCCCTAAAATCACATCAAAAGCAAGTATCTTTAAAGAGATAAGGTCAACGGTAAGGTAATGGTGCCAACTTGAATCAAACAAGATTTATAAGCGGTGGATGTGATGAAAGTTTCTCCTAACGGAGTTTCCACAGATAGGTCAAAGTCTAATTTCTCCGAGTCAAGTTTAAGCGTTGAGCACATGCAGAGAGATAAATGAATGGGTAGCACCCGGTATCAAGTAAGGTATAAACTTGCAAGAATTTATAAATAGCTTACCGTGATCACCTCGTTTGGGTTCTCGCATTATGACCGATCCACAACAAACGCTTCTTCCGGAATCGTTGACTTTGACTTTTTCGGGACGATCTTTTGAGTCACCGTCCCCATTGAACTAGGTTTATTCATCGTACAATCTCGAGCGATATGTCCTTCCTTTCACAACTATAGCATACCTTGAATCTGTTGTGGGCGGTTTGACCGATATGTCCCTCTTTTTCGCATTTGTAGCATATGAATGGGTGGTCGTTCTCCTCCCTTAGAACCGATTCTTCTTTAAGACCTTTATCGTCTTCACATAGTCGTTGTTAAATCTCCTCTTTTAAAATCTCCTCGACTCGCTTCTTACATTTTCATGACCATGATTACCACGAGTGGTTACCATTACTGTCCGTGCATTTTTTTCTCATGAGTTATCATTATTCATTGACCGCTATCTCAGTACGATCACTGGTTATGGTCCTCGGTTGACCGTACTCGTTATCTCGCTTTCTAATAATTGAGCCACATTTTACAACATCTGAATAAAGAGAAAGTTTATGAGAAATGAGATACCGGCGTATCACGGGTTTCAAACCTCTAAGAAACATCCGCGTCATCACGTTCCTCATTCTCCACCAAATGAGGTCTGAAACGGATAACTCGCAAACTTTGCCTCGTCATTTGAGACACCGTCATGTTGTTTTGCTCTAATCGATGAACTCCACTTCCTTCATATATGACGAACACTTTCGGAAAGTATTTGTCATTAAATAGTCTCTGAAACGTCTCCCAAGACATCATGCCGAAAAGTTTGGATGGTACGCTTCTGACTCCCACCGATGGTCTGCCTCGCCACGGAACATAAAGGTGGCGAATGGAACCTTCGTTCCTCCGTGCATCCCAAGACATCGAATATCTTGGTAATTTGCTTGACCCATGTTTCCGCCATGATCGGATCTCGCTTTCCTTAAATTACGGTGGTCCCAACTCTTTGAATTGCTTTTGTGACAACCCGTGAATTGCTATCATTTCCTCCGTATTTTGAACACGAGTCTCCTCGTCGATTTTGCATGAGCGCAAAAACTTCTAAACATCCACTCGTTCATCATCGCTCCATGGTGTTGTTCACGGGAGGAACATTGCCCGACTGTTGCACGTTCTCCTCGTTGGTGAGTCTGAGCGTCTCCACGTTCTCATTTCCATTGTTAATATTCTCGATCGACATTCTCAAATCATGTCATAAAACAAGGGTTAATTAAGGAAATCAATATATCACATAATATCCCTTATATCTTGACCAACTAACAAATAAGCTTAGGTAGGACACACTAGCGAAGGATTTACTCGTCTCTCCCCTCATAGTTCTATTCCCGATCTCCGCCGGAGATCATATCCTAAGCTCGATACCAAGTTGTGGCGCCCCCAAAATAGGTATACATCACCCATTACGAGTTGTCAATACATGATGCGTAGAAACAACTACAACTTTATTATTACAACAAAGAAAGCTGTGAGTTTAAATACAAATATTATCTTCTAGACAATATTTATACTCAAATAAATCCTCATCACATTTATTGATACATTATTTTACAAAATGGTGAGGACTACTAAACAATCCTTTCTAAAACCTTCATTCCATACCCCAGGCTGCATACTCGCTTATATTCTCGCCTCACGAGAAGTATGGAACAAAAAGGAAAAGGGTGAGCTCAACTAGCTCAATAAAGAATATTATGACTAAGATAATATACAACAAATTATCGTTAGTCTTCAACAGGAAAAATTTAATAGAATCTGATAGACAACAAGTTTCGAGATCAATATTCGCGTGAAATAATAATTCATAGAAGAGTTACGTAGAGAATGAAATCTACTATAATCTATGAATTTAACGATCCATCATCAAAATTTTATCCTGTAACATCAATCAATATTCATCTAAAATCAAACATTCATCTTTTTACTACAAGGCCAAAGATATTCATCGATCGGTCATATTTCATCTCAACACTGTTCATCTTTTGCACTCTGAGGCCAAAGATATTCATCGATTAGTCATGTTCATTTAAACACCGCTCATCTTTGCACTACTGAGGCCAAAGATATTCTTCGAAATCATTCATCTTTGCACTACTGGGCCAAAGATATTCAATAATATCATCATTTAAGGCGAGGATGATGAAAAATATTTTTAAAGAACGAATCCAAGGAAACAAATTGACAAGGATTAAGGATTAATGATTCAGTACTTTGTTTTATCCATGTCCAACAATACCTCAAAAATAATCATAGTGGTGTAAAATTCAAGAATGATCAAAACATGGATACAATCAAAGCTAGTATCCGAATAGATATTTTAGACGAAAAGAAGAAATTTTATTTTTCGGTGAATAGTGCCAGATATCGTGAATAGTCAGATATCGTGAATAGTCCGATATCGTGAATAGTAACTCAGACACCAAAAGATAGAAATTCCACAAAAAAAACATTTTCACGCTTCATGAATAGTACTCGTGAATAAGTAACTCGTGAATAGTAACTCATGAATAGTAACTCATGAATAGTAACTCATGAATAGTAACCCAGACATGAAAAAGTTCCAAATTTGATAAAACTTGAGATCAACATTTCAAAGATAATGATATTGAAGAAATAATATCATTACGAAAAAAAATAATATCCCTTACCTCAAAGAATCGAAGACCCGGAAGGAAAGGTGGGAAGTGATCTTTGAATGAAACTTGTATTTGAACAAAGAACTCTCAAAGTATCTAAATACTCACAAAATACGCTCAATAATATAGAGAGGGAAAGAGAGAAAACTTTGTTTACGGTGTGATTTTCAATTCTAACTTAGCCCTCATTTATAGGAAAATGTTAGCCCGCCAAGGCGGACTTGACTGCACACTGATGGCTTTACCCGCTACTATTGCCACCCACCACATTTGAAATAAAATTCAGCACATTTTTCACCAACCACAAGTGGGGCCCACTCAATTCTAGAATTTTCCACCAAAATCAATTATAAACCTAATTTCAATCCGACACCTCTTAAAATTCACAACAAATCATTCGTGCATTTTAACGGTTCAAAATTTGTGGACATATACTCAACTTATGTATGTATAATATACCCAAAAATTACCACAATCCGGGCGGTCGGATTAAAAATTATAATCCCCGCAATATATCTCAAAACCCACGATTTAATTTTTAATACCTCAATACGATAAAATCTTCGATAAAACACCTCAACAATAATTTCTTCATTTATAACCACATAAATAAATCCATCATTTATATCCACATAAAATAAATATTTCTTTATCATATGAATCAATAATTAATTATTCACAAATAATATTACGAGAATCACAATTATGACAACCAGTAGCTTTCAGGAAGAGGGGCTTTTCCGATAAGGATTTCTCCTTCTTGGTGGCGCAATTAGGTGACCAAACCTCTCCTTGATGAACTTTCTAGACATTGCCAATAATGCTATCTAATAATATTATTCAAATAATATGAATTATTGATCCGATAATGGAGATAATGCGGTGACAATTATTGAACAACAATAATATAAAATATCAACGCAAAGCAATTATTGAATCAATAAAATAAAATATTGAATAAGAAATAACTCTTGTGAAAATTATTGAGTAGTGCCTTCTTACGTAAGGATCAATAATTCAACAATTACATGCGTAATACTGGTGCTTCTTGTGCAACCACGCATATTATCGTATTTTAACCATGGGTATTCCAATGAGTCTTAACAGAATAACTACTACTGTAGTTATTTTTAACCAACTTATATTTGTCGTTTTCTTCAACCAATCGCTTTCCGTTATGGGGCCCACACATGGGCTACGGCCGTCGCACGAATATTCCCCGATAAATATTTAATATTCCGACCAAACGAATATTCCCAAGCAAAAATGAATATTTTATAACCACTTGCTTATTTTGAAATATTTGCGTATTTAACCCTTAACTATCCACATTAATCAAATCAACCCTTACTATTTCAAAATAATAAATAAAGGAAATTCCTTTTTATTTAAAAAAAAATTCGGGGTCTTACAAAATGCCCCTCTCGAATCGACTCATTTGAGGAAGTTGTGATTGGAGAAGTGATATACATATATACATGTGGCAACAATGGTGGCATGTGGGGCGGCGTTTAATGGATCATGGCAGTGATTAGAGGTATTGACAGTGGAAAGCAGTGAAAAAAGGGAAATCGAGAAAAGGAATATGCAAAGATTAAAAGAGTGACTATAGGCGTGAAAAGTATTTGAAATCATTTCAGATATTAGGGTTTTCTGCTCTCTCAATCACACGAATTTACTAATATATCATGTGGACCTAGACCAACTAATACAAGCCCATCACTTGATAAGCCCAATTCATTTTTAATTAAGGGTACAAACATGGTAAAAACCAACACCGTTTCGGTACCGAACTGGCTAACCAGTTTTGAAAATTAGTCCAATCGGTACTGGTATCGATACACAATTTTGGTCATGTAATACCCGAAAAAAATAATAATAATAGTTAATTGGGCTTTCCTTATGTTTGGGTCAGATTCTATTTAATTAATGTGGACCATAATAAGTAAAGGATTGTATTAATTGGGTCTTTTAATTAATTGAGTCTAAATTATATTTGTCTAATTTTAAATCCTATTTAAATTAGGAGTATTAATAAAACATATTAATTAATAATAAATAAGTAAAACCTAGTTTTACCTCTTTACGCCTGATGAGTTGTGGGAATAACGTGAGAACAAAAGAAAGAGGCGGAAGAAGAACAAGAAAACGTGACTTGAATTACAAAAGGGTTTGAGAGCAAAATCTTAGAATTTTATTCACCATCTTCTTTTTCTCAAAGGTAATTGTTGGACTATTTTTGAATACAAAACAATTGTTTTGTTATTGTAAGTAAAATCTATTTTCTTGTTGTGTTTGCAATCTATTTTAAAATTTTTTTATGTCATTTGATTAGTTGAATTTGTTAATAAAATTTTAATTTACAATTTGGATATATGATATATATATATATATATATATATATATAACACCTGTAATTTACGTTATATATATATATGTAAGTATCTCATTGATTAAGTTATATATATATATATATATGTTATTCATGAATCTCATTGCTAAATTCATTATAAATATACATATTAATATATAGAAGTTTATTCATGAATCCTGCATGTTTATTAGGAATTATGCTATCGCTCTTGATTTCTTTACTCATTCGTATATATATATATATATATATATATATATATATATATATATATATATATATATATATATAATTATACAAACATCTTAAAAAAAAGAAAAAGAAAAGAGAAAATAATAAATAATATTATAATATTTTTGTTATAATTAAAATATATCTTTTGATTACAAATTGAATATAATATATTAAAATTATTGAATTTATGAAAATATAAATTGTATGAGTTCATAATTTAATTATGTGTATTATATTTTATTTTGATAATTAGATCGGATTGGGGGAGTTTAGCGGGTGATAGTTGGACTCGACGAATTATTTTGGTACTATATTAAGGTACGGATTCCGTACTTGTTCAACGATACTCCTTTAAATTTAATTCGTTCGTTTTGTACCCGTTTAGAAATTGGTATTGTCTCTCCGAATTATTCCTTGTTGTCAAAATTATTGAGATAGTTTTCGTTTTGGCGTTAATATTAGAATTCACATTTGTACTCTTTGAACTAGTTAATCGTGTTAATATATTTTGGAGACTTTATTCGTTTGTACCATTGTTCGTATATTTTCGTTCACATTCAGGAGTTATTTTGATCATTGATATATTGTGATAATCAATAATGTTTGTATTTGATAATTCGATTTCATTTGAATATGGTCATGTAAGCCTTGTGATTTGAACCCCTTTTGGCTTACATTTTGTAGTTTAATCCTTAGGGTATACTTGAGCTAACCACCTGTGGGGGTACCACAGGCATGTCCTCTTGACACGAGGACATGACACCTTCCGTGACGGTGTGATCAGTCCACGGCGTATCCTTTTGTATGCTCTGGGTATGAGCTTTGGCCATTTGATATAATTGTTCAGGATACGTATGGGTCGACCCATTATTTGATTTGATTTGATTTATTTGGCGGATTAGTGGACGTATGTGTGTCGTGCGCGTCTTATCCGATTTGATTTGTATACATCGTGGTACCGATGTATTTTGTTAGCCTTTTCGCTATTTTGTATTTGAGCTCAAGATGAAATTGTTACCTTATAACCATTTGATTCAAATTTTATTTTGTTTGGAATTCTTTTGACTATAGTTATTTGGTTCGATAGTGTTAATCATTTGTACCTTGTCTCACCAATTTTGATATATTCATGTTTGGTTAGTAGTTGTAATTGTTCGTTCATTCAGTTCTTTCGGTACATATATATATTGTTTTATATATGCATTTTTATATCCAGATTGGGCGATTGGCTCACCTGTTGTGTTCTTTTTCCCAGTAATCGGGGTGATCAGGATATGTGGGATGAGAGCTACCTTTGATCCAAATGAGTAGATTAGTTTTTGAAACTTATTATTAGACTTGGTTTTCTTAATATTTTGTAGATGGATTTTTGGGCCATTTTGATATTTATTTATTATCAGTAGAGATTATGTAAATGTGGAGTTCCTTCTAGTTAAATTGGAGTATGTGGCAATTTGGTGTTCAATTTAATTGAAGATGTTTTGAGATTTATTCGAGGTTTGTATTTATTATGCTTGTGCGTGACATTCCTTTTCCTTTTACGGAAAGGGGGAGTTACAAAGTTGGTATCAGAGCTTAGGTTATGATCTTGTAGATTGCCTTTAGGCTTGACCTGTGAGTTATGGGTAGACCACTGGGTAGTTATAAGATTTGTATTGCGTTTGATTTTCGTTCTGGATAAATTTGGCCTTAATTATTTGTTTTGATCTGTTTGTTCTCGTCTGTTTGATTTTGTATCGTAGATGGCTCGTAAGTCTTCGAGAATTGCTGGGAGGCAGGGTAATAATGGTATGAGGGGTCAGAGGCAGCCCCAAGTTGAGGTTGTTAACCAGGGTGGAAACGATGGAAATCAGGGTAATGCAATAATAACCCCTTGCCATGGTATAGTTGATGATGGTGAATGAAGAAGATTCGTCGTGGTAGTAGCAAAGGTATCTGCAGGTATTCCGCAGATGCATGGAAATCAGCATGCAAATGGCATGGGGGATGATGCAGAGATACCACAACATGAACAGAATGTTCCTCCCGAGGATCAAGTGGGTCAATAAGTGCAACCGTTGTATGTGTTATTAGAGAGGATCATTAAGCTAAAGCCCAATTCTTTTCGTTTTGCTTCGACTCCAATTGATGCGGAGAACTGGATCGCCCACTTGGAGAAGATTTTTGATGTGATTGGGTGTTTAGAAAATCAGAAGGTGAGATTAGCAGTTTATAAGCTAGAGGATGATGCTCAGCGATGGTGGAAATCGTTGAAGGCTACACAGGGAGATGGATTTTTGGATGGACTCATATGGAGCAGTTTTTGTGACCTTTTTATCATGAGATTTCCCAAACGACGATGGGGATGTACATCATCGGGGAATTTGTGTCCATTCTTGAGAAGAATGATGAGACTATTATTCTTGTTTTTTCTAACGAGGTTTACGAGATTGGTACGGTTTCTTGGGTTGATAAATTGGGACAATGCATAACTGTGCGAGAAAGTTCAAATGGGCCTTGAAATATGAGTATAGACGATCGATCATCCACACCATATTTACAGATGTATCACAAGTGGCTAATCAACTAAGAGTGGAAATAGTGTAAGACCCCGAAATTTTTTAAATAAAAAGGAATTTCCTTTATTTATTATTTTGAAATAGTAAGGGTTGATTTGATTAATGTGGATAGTTAAGGGTTAAATACGCAAATATTTCAAAATAAGCAAGTGGTTATAAAATATTCATTGTTGTTGGGAATATTCGTTTGGTCGTGGAATATTAAATCTTTGTCGGGGAATATATTAAATGACGACGGTATGAAAATGTGTGTGCCCCCCATACTTGAAAGCGATTGGATGAGGAAAAGCGACAAATATAAGTTGGTTAAAAATAACGGCGTAGTTGTTACAATTAAGATCATTGGAATACCCGGTGGTTAAAATACGATGTCTGGCGTGGTCGCACAAAGATAGCACCGGTATTGCACAAAGATTGTTGAATTATTGATCCTTACGTAAGATGGCACTACTCAATAATTTTCACGATGAATTCTTATTCAATATTTTATTTTATTGATTCAATAATTCTTTGCGTTGATATTTTATATTATTGTTGTTCAATAATTGTCATCGCGCAAGATTTCCCATTATCGGATCAATAATTCATATTATTTGAATAATATTATTAGATAACATTATTGGCAATGTCTAGAAAGTTACATCTAAGGAGAGGTTTGGTCACCTAATTGCCAAAGAAGGAGAGATCCTTATTGGAAAGCCCCTCTTCCGGGAAATGTACTGGTCATCATAAATGTGATTACGTAATATTATTTGTGAATAATTAATTATTGATTCATATGATAAGGAAATATTTATTTTATATGAATATAAATGATGGATTTATTTATGTGGTTATTAATGAAGGAATTAATCTTTGAGATGTTTTATTTGTATTTTATCGGATTGGAGGTATTAAAAGATCAAATCGGTGTTATTACTGACTTTATTGTGTGAGTTATAATATTTAATCCGACCAGTTGGATTGTGGTAATTTTTGGGTATGTTATACATACATAAGTTGAGTATATGTCCACAAATTTTGAACCGTTAAAATGTACGAATGATTTGTTGTGAATTTTAAGAGGTGTTGATTAGGAAATTAGGGTTTATAATTAATTTTGGTGGAAAATTCTAGAATTGAGTGGGCCCCACTTGTGGTTGGTGAAAAAATGTGCTGAATTTTATTTCAAATGTGGTGGGTGGCAATAGTAGCAGTGTAAAGCCATCGGTAGCAGGTGTCGAAGTCCGCTTGGGGCTAACATTTTCTATAAATAGAGGGCTAAGTTAGAATTGAAAATCACACCGTAAACAAAGTTTTCTCTCTTCTCTCTATATTATTGAGCGTATTTTGTGAGTATTTAGATACTTTGAGAGTTCTTTGCTCAAGATACAAGTTTCATTCAAAGATCACTTCCGACCTTTCCTTTAGAAATCTTGATTCTTTGAGGTAAGGGATATTATTTTTTTCGTAATGATATTATTTCTTCAATATCATTATCTTTGAAATGTTGATCTGAAGTTTTTATCAAATTTGGAACTTTTTCATGTCGGGGTTACTATTCATGAGTTACTATTCACGAGTTACTATTCATGAGTTACTATTCACGAGTTCTTATTCACGAGTACTATTCATGAAGCGTGAAAATATTTTTTGAGGAATTTCTATCTTTTTGGTGTTGAGTTACTATTCACGATATCGGCCTTATTCACGATACTGACTATTCACGATATCAAGACTATTCATCGAAAAATAAAATTTCTTCTTTTCGTCTAAAACATCTATTCTGGATACTAGCTTTGATTGTATCCATGTTTTGATCATTCTTAAATTTTACACCACTATGATTATTTTTGAGGTATTTTTGGACGTGGATAAAACCAAGTACGAATCCTTAATCCTTAATCCTTGTCATTTTGTTTCTTTGGATTCGTTCTTTAAAAAATATTTTCATCATCCTCGGTCTTAAATGATGATATTATTGAATATCTTTGGCTGTAGTGCGAAGATGAATGATTTGAAGAATATCTTTGGCTCAGTAGTGCAAAGATGAGCGGTGTTTAAATGAACATGACCGATCGATGAATATCTTTGGCTTTGTAGTGCAAAGATGAGCGGGTGTTTAAATGAACATGACCGATCGATGAATATCTTTGGCCTTTAGTGCAAAGATGAAGCAGTGTTGAGATGAACATGACCGATTGATGAATATCTTTGGCTGTAGTGCAAAGATGAATATTTGATTTGAGATGAATATTGATTGATGTTACAGGATAAAATATTGATGATGGATCGTTAAATTCATAGATTATAGTAGATTTCATTCTCTACGTAACTCTTCTATGAATTATTATTTCAATGCGAATATTGATCCGAAACTTGTTGTCTATTGTATTCTATCGATTTTTTCCTCGTTGGAGACTAACGATAATTTGTTGTATATTATCTTAGTCATAATATTCTTTCTTGGGCTAGTTGAGCTCACCCTTTTCCTTGTTGTTCCATTTTTCTTCTCGAGGAGGCGAGAATGTAGCGAGTACTAGTGGGGTATGGAATGAAAGTTCTAGAGAGAGTTGTTTAGTAGTCCTCACCATTTTTGTAAAATAATGTATCAATAATTATGATGGGGATTTATTTACGTGTGGATATTGTCTAGATGGCAATATCTGTATTTAAACTCACAGTATATATTGTCGTATTTCACACGACATTTGTATTATTGAAGTTGTAGTTTGCTTATTGTACCATATATTTGGCGACTCAGAATGGGTGATGTGTATACCTATTTTGGGGCGTGGCGGTTGGTATCGAGCTTAGGGATATGATCTCTCTGGCGGAGATGGGAGAATAGAACTAGGAGGGAGAGACGAGTAAATCCTTCGCTAGTGTGTCCTACCTAAGCTTATTTGTTGGTTGGTCATAATATAGGGGTATTATGTGATTTGTTAATTTATTTAATTAACCCTTGTTTTATGATAGTTTTTTTTAGAATGGCTGCAGAGAACGTTAACAATGGAGTGAATGAGATCGTGGAGACACCTCTAATCGCCAACCGTGATAATGTGATGTCAAAGCGAAGAAGGAATTAGAGATATCCATGTGGTGAGTGAAGAATTGATAGTTGCACCCGAGATAATCGCAGGTAACAAATTGAGAGTGAGGAAGAAGAGGAAGAAGAGGTACCGAAGAGAGTTTATTAGAGGTATTTTATGATCGAAATATAGAATTGCAAAATCGTATTCATGAGTTAGAAAGCAAAGCTAAAGAATTGCAGGATGTCGTGGAGCAAAAGGATGCAACGATTCAAGCTTGTGTTACCCGACACGTGATGCTTGAAACGAAGCACTCTTTGGCGAGTATAAGATGATAAAGTGGAATCTGAATTTGAAAAGAAGAAATAATCGAACGAGTGAGAATGAGTGATGCATGGGTAAAAAGCCGCACGACGCGTTGATATTATGGAAAGAGATGTCCAATCTAAAAAGAGAAGATTTAACGATGACGGAAGGCGTCGGCGTGACAGATCGCACCATCAACAAATTCTAGGGAAGAGAACGATCGCCGGTTAGATGCTACAGATGCGGAGAGGAGGACATATAAGGTCAAACTGCTCAAAGCCTTCCAAGGTATGCTATAATTGTGGAAAAGAAGGACATATCGCCGAGTTCATACGATATCGAAATCGATCCAGCGTGAATGGTGACTCAAAAGGATGTCCCAGAAAAGTCAAAGTCAACGATTCTTGGAAGAGCGTTTGTCGTGACCGGTCAAAAATGCAAGGAACCCGAACGAAGTTAGCACGGGTTAGTTAATTATAAATTCTTGCGAAGTTTATACCTTACTAGATACCGGTTCTACCCATTCTTTTATCTCTCTTGCTTGCGCTCAACGTTTGAACTTGACTACGGAGAAATTAGACTTTGACCTATTTATGGAGAATCCGTTAGGAGAAACTTTCATTACATCTGTTGTTTAGAAATCTTGTTTGATTCAGGTTGGCACTATCACATTACCTGTTAACCTTATTTCTATAGAGATATTTGCTTTTGATGTGATTTTAAGGTTAACTACTCATCATGCCAAATTGATTGCTTTTGTAAGGTTGTTAGTTTTCATATTCCTAAGCAACCTCGTTATTCAATTCAAGCAATCAAACCATTGTAGTCAAACATTTTCATATCAAGCCATGAAGTCATTCGTTTATTACGGATGTCAAGTTTTCTTAGTCCATGTTATGGATTTGAATAAAGACACGTCGATTTGAATAATATTCTGTTGTTATTGATTTTTCCCGACGTATTTCTGAAGAATTTCTTGGCTTACTCCCTAAAGCTTCGATATTAAATTTTGTATCGACTTTGAACCCGTAAGACAAAACTCATTTCTAAAATCTCATATCGAATGGCTCTATTGAACTTCGTGAGTTAAAAATTCAACTATAGAATTTGGTACTGAGCCTTTATCTTGTGACTTCCTTTGTGGAATTCACCTAAGCCGACTCTCTATAGGAGACGTCATATTCGATGCGATAGTAAAGCGATAGGTGTCATTGTGACGTCTTTATCCAAGATTGGGATATGAGTCACGATTGAGAGCAACCTAAGTCAAGAATCGAAACACGTAGCTTTCAGGCTTAGTTGGTTATTATTGGAGATTCGTTGAAGGATATTCTCGAATCGCTATTCCATTATCGCAGCTGACTCGTAGAGATACAAAATTCGAATGGAGCAAGGAATGTGGGAAGAGCTTCGAAGAACTCAAGAGGAGACTAATTTCAAAGACATGTTTCGACCATGCCATCCTGGAAAAGCGAACGTGGTAGGCGACGTGTTGAGTAGAAGATCGTTATCAAATCTGAAAACGATATTGTCAAAGATTAAATTAAGTATAATTTACAAATAATAGAGATGGAGATGAAAACTCTAGGTACCCACGTGATGATATCTGAGTATAATTGACTTTAATCGATAAAGTTAAAAGCGCTCTCAAGCCCCAGGCCAGAGTCGTCACGTATGAAGAAGAAAGTACAAGAAGGAGCTATTCTAAGCGAGAATTGATGAAGAAGGAATACTTGAGTCCACTCTAGACTTTATGTTCCTAACGACTACGATTTGAAGTACAAGATTATGATGGAGGCACACAATACACCATTTGCAATCCATCTGGAAGTACTAAATGTATCGTGATCTTGACATACATTTTGGTGGAATAATATGAAGAGAGAGATTGCAAAGTTTATCTCGATGTGTTTAACTTGCTAACGTGTAAAAGTGAGCATCTAGTACCTAAGGGTTAAGATTGCAACCACTTGAGATTAGGAATGGAAGTGGGAACACATTACTATAGATTTGATTCACGGGTCTTCCTACGGTTTCTCAAGGCATCAATGCTATTTGGGTTATTGTTGATAGATTAACCAAGTCTCGCTCATTTCTTACCGATATCGAGAGACTTATTCCTGAACGTCTTGCTAGTATGTGCGTAAATGAGATTGTGAGATTGCATGGCTTGCCCGTATCCATAGTTTTAGATCGTGACCCAAGATTCACTTCATGATTTTGGGTTAGTTTGTAGAAAGCTATGGGCGCAATTTACGATTCAAGATGGCATACCATCCTCAAAGCGGATGGGCAATCGAAAGGACTACTCAAACTCTTCAAGATATATTAAAACTCGTGTCCTAGATTTCAAAGGAAGTTGGGATGAGTACTTGCCATTGATGGAATTCTCATACAACAATAGTTATTAAACAAATATAGGCATGGTTCCATTCAAGCATTATATGGACAAAATGTCGTTCTCCAATATGTTGGGATGAGGTGGGTGAAGCAACATTGTTGGAACCCGTTAAAGTTAATACGATATGACTAATGATTCGATAACGATACAAAGCGGACAAGATCGACAAAAAAAGAGTTATGCGGATCTTCATCGAAAGGACGTGGAATTTAGTGTAGGGATCATGTATTATTGCGAGTTGCTCCATGGAGGGAGTTACAAGATTTGGGAAGAGAGAAAGCTCAAATCCACGATTTATTGGTCCATTTCAAATTCTTGACCGAGTAGGAAATGTAGCCTATAGACTTGCGTTACCTCCAAGTATGTCTCGTGTTCATAATGTGTTTCACATATCTCGTACTTTGTAAATATGTGAAAGACCGAACCACGTTATAGAGTTAGAACCGGACGAGATAGCCAAGACTTAACGTATGAGGAGGTACCTGTCAAGATTTTGGATAGGAAGGAGCATGTCCCTACGACAAAGGTCATACCACAAGTTAAAGTTTTGTGGAGGAATCATGCTTATAGAGGAAATTACACGGGAATTAGAAACGAAATGAAAGCGAGGTATCCTCACCTTTTGAAAACACTGTGTACGTCGTCAATTTCGAGGACGAAATTTCATAAGGAGGGAGGTTGTAAGACCAAAATTTTTAAAAAAAAGGAATTTCCTTTATTTATTATTTTGAAATAGTAAGGGTTGATTTGATTAATGTGGATAGTTAAGGGTTAAATACATAAATATTTCAAAATAAGCAAGTGGTTATAAAATATTCATTGTTGTGGGAATATTCGTTTGGTCGTGGAATATTAGATCGTTGTCGGGAATATTAAATGACGACAAGCAGCGACCACATGTGTGGGCCCCATAACGAAAAAGCGATTGGATGAGGAAAACGACAAATATAAGTTGGTTAAAAATAACTGGCGTAGTAGTTGTTACCGTTAAGATCGTTGGAATACCCGTTGGTTAAAATACTGAATGTCTGGCGTGGTTGACAAAAGAATATTACCAGACGGTATTAAAGATTGTTGAATTATTGATCCTTACGTAAGATGGCACTACTCAATAATTTTCATGATGAATTCTTGCTCAATATTTTATTTTATTGATTCAATAATTCTTTGCGTTGATATTTTATATTATTATTGTTCAATAATTGTCATCGCACAAGATTTCCCATTATCGGATCAATAATTCATATTATTTGAATAATATTATTAGATAACATTATTGGCAATGTCTAGAAAGTTACATCAAGGAGAGGTTTGGTCACCTAATTTGCGCCAAGAAGGAGAGATCCTTATCGAAAGCCCCTCTCTCTGGGGAATGACTGGTTGTCATAAATGTGATTACGTAATATTATTTGTGAATAATTAATTATTGATTCATATGATAAGGAAATATTTATTTTATATGAATATAAATGATGGATTTATTTATGTGGTTATTAATGAAGGAATTAATCTTTGAGATGTTTTATTTGTATTTTATCTGATTGGAGGTATTAAAAGATCAAATCGGTGTTATTACGACTTTATTGTGTGAGTTATAATATTTAATCCAATCCGACCGTTGGATTGTGGTAATTTTGGGTAGGTTATACATATATAAGTTGAGTATATGTCCACAAATTTTGAACCGTTAAAAATGTACGAATGATTTGTTGTGAATTTTAAGAGGTGTGGATTCGGAAATTAGGTTTATAATTAATTTTGGTGGAAAATTCTAGAATTGAGAGTGGGCCCCACTTGTGGTTGGTGAAAAAATGTGCTGAATTTTATTTCAAATGTGGTGGGTGGCAATAGTAGCAGGTAAAGCCATCGTAAAGCAGTCAAGTCCGCTTTTACGGCTAACATTTTCCTATAAATAGAGGCTAAGTTAGAATTGAAAATCACACCGTAAACAAAGTTTTTCTCTCTCTCTCTATATTATCGAGCGTATTTTGTGAGTATTTAGATACTTTGAGAGTTCTTTGTTCAAGATAAGTTTCATTCAAAGATCACTCCGACCTTCCTTCCGAAATCGATTCTTTGAGGTAAGGGATATTATTTTTTCAGTAATGATATTATTTCTTCAATATCATTATCTTTGAAATGTTGATCTGAAGTTTTTATCAAATTTGGAACTTTTTCATGTCGGGGTTACTATTCATGAGTTACTATTCACGAGTTACTATTCATGAGTTCTTATTCACGAAGTTCTTATTCACGAAAGTACTATTCATGAAGCGTGAAAATATTTTTTGAGGAATTTCTATCTTTTGGTGTTTGAGTTACTATTCACGATACTAAGACTATTCACGATATCAAGACTATTCACGATATACACGGACTATTCATCGAAAAATAAAATTTCTTCTTTTCGTCCAAAACATCTATTCTGGATACTAGCTTTGATTGTATCCATGTTTTGATCATTCTTAAATTTTACACCACTATGATTATTTTTGAGGTATTTTTGGACGTGGATAAAACCAAGTACGAATCCTTAATCCTTAATCCTTGTCATTTTGTTTCCTTTGGATTCGTTCTTTAAAAATTTTTTCATCATCCTCGGTCTTAAATGATGATATTATTGAATATCTTTGGCCGTAGTAGAAAAAGATGAATGATTTCTGAAGAATATCTTTGGCTGTAGTGCAAAGATGAGCGGTGTTTAAATGAACACGACCGATCGATGAATATCTTTGGCACTGTAGTGCAAAAAAGATGAGCAGTGTGTTTAAATGAACATGACCGATCGATGAATATCTTTGGCCTTTAGTGCAAAGATGAGCAGTGTTGAGATGAACATGTGGATTGATGAATATCTTTGGCCCAGTAGTGCAAAGATGAATATTTGATTTGAGATGAATATTGATTGATGTTCTGAGGATAAAATATTGATGATGGATTTATTAAATTCATAGATTATAGTAGATTTCATTCTCTACGTAACTCTTCTATGAATTATTATTTCATTGCGCGAATATTGATCTCGAAACTTGTTGTCTATTGTATTCTATCGATTTTTCCTGTTGGAGACTAACGATAATTTGTTGTATATTATCTTAGTCATAATATTCTTTCTTGGGCTAGTTGAGCTCACCCTTTTCCTTGTTGTTCCATTTTTTCTTCTCGGAGGCGAGAATGTAGCGAGTACTAGTAATGGGGTATGGAATGAAAGTTCTAGAGAGAGTTGTTTAGTAGTCCTCACCATTTTTGTAAAATAATGTTTCATAAATAAGGTTGGGGTTTAATTTAGTGTGGATATTGTCTAGATGGCAATATCTTGTATTTAAACTCACAGTATATATTGTCGTATTTCACACGACATTTGTATTATTGAAGTTGTAGTTTGCTTATTGTACCATATATTTGGCGACTCAGAATGGGTGATGTGTATACCTATTTTGGGGGCGTCACAGTTGGTATCAGAGCTTAGGGATATGATCTCTGGCGGAGATCGGGGAATAGAACTAGAGGGAGAGACGAGTAAATCCTTCGCTAGTGTGTCCTACCTAAGCTTATTTGTTGGTTGGTCATAATATAGGGTATTATGTGATTTGTTAATTTATTTAATTAACCCTTGTTTTATGATAGTTTTTTTTTAGAATGGGGTCATTTTGAGAACGTTAACAATGGAGTGAATGAGATCGTGGAGACACCTCTAATCGCCAAACAGGATAATGTGATGTCGGTGAAGAAGGAATTAGAGATATCCATGTGGTGAGTGAAGAATTGATAGTTGCATTTAGAGATAATCGCAGAGGTAACAAATGGTGAGAGTGAGGAAGAAGAAGGAAGAAGAGGTACACAAGAGAGTTTATTAGAGGTATTTTATGATCGAAATATAGAATTGCAAAATCGTATTCATGAGTTAGAAGAAGCGAAGCTAAAGAATTGCGAGGCGATCGTGGAGCAAAAGGATGCAACGATTCAAGCTTCAGTGTTACCCGATACGTGATGCTTGAATGAAGCACTCTTTTCGCGAGTATAAGATGATAAAGTTGGAATCGAAATTTGAAAGAAGAAATAAGCGAGCAGTGAGAATGAGTGATGCATGGGTAAAGCCGCATGCGACGACAGCGTTGATATTATGGAAAGAGATGTCCAATCTAAAAAGAGAAGATTTAACGATGACGGAAGACGTTACAGCAACATCAAAGCACCATCAACAAATTCTAGGGAAGAGAACGATCGCCGGTTAGATGCTCTGAGATGGAGAGGAGGACATATAAGGTCAAACTGTTCAAAGCCTTCCAAGGTATGCTATAATTGTGGAAAAGAAGGACATATCGCCGAGATCGAGATTAGACGATATCGAAATCCGATCCAGCGTGAATGGTGACTCAAAAGGATGTCCCGAAAAGTCAAAGTCAACGATTCTTGGAAGAGCGTTTGTCGTGACCAAGGTCAAAAATGCGAGGAACCCGAACGAAGTTAGCACGGGTTAGTTAATTATAAATTCTTGCGAAGTTTATACCTTACTAGATCTGGGTTCTACCCATTCTTTTTATCTCTTGCTTGCGCTCAACGTTTGAACTTGACTACGGAGAAATTAGACTTTGACCTATTTATGGAGAATCCGTTAGGAGAAACTTTCATTACATCCGTTGTTTAGAAATCTTGTTTGATTCGGGTTGGCACTATCACATTACACCGTTAACCTTATTTCTATAGAGATATTTGCTTTTGATGTGATTTTAAGGTTAACTACTCATCATGCCAAATTGATTGCTTTTGTAAGGTTGTTAGTTTTCATATTCCTAAGCAACCCGTTATTGAATTCAAGCAATCAAACCATTGTAGTCAAACATTTTCATATCAAGCCATGAAGTCATTCGTTTATTACGGATGTCAAGTTTTCTTAGTCCATGTTATGGATTTGAATAAAGACACGTCGATTTGAATAATATTCTGTTGTTATTGATTTTTCCCGACGTATTTCTGAAGAATTTCTTCGCTTACTCCCAAAGCTCGATATTAAATTTTGTATCGACTTTGAACCCGAGACAAAACTCATTTCTAAAATCTCATATCGAATGGCTCCTATTGAACTTCGTGGAGTTAAAAATTCAACTATAGAATTTGGTACCGAGCCTTTATCTTGTGACTTCCTTTGTGGAATTCACCTAAGCCGAACTCTCTATAGGAGACGTCATATTCAATGCGATAGTAAAATCGATAGGTGTCATTGTGACGTCTTTATCCAAGATTGGGATATGAGTCACGATTGAGAGCAACCTAAGTCAAGAATCTCGAAATACGTAGCTTTCAGGCTTAGTTGGTTATTATCGGAGATTCGTTGAAGGATATTCTCGAATCGCTATTCCATTATCGCAAATTTGACTCGTAGAGATACAAAATTCGAATGGAGCAAGGAATGTGGGAAGAGCTTCAAGAACTCAAGAGAGACTAATTTCAAAGACATGTTCGACCATGCCATCTCGGAAAAGCGAACGTGGTAGGCGGCGTGTTGAGTAGAAGATCGTATACAAGTACGAAAGTACGATATTGTCAAAGATTAAATTCGTATAATTTACAAATAATAGAGATGGAGATGAAAACTCTAGGTACCCAACGTGATGATATCTGAGTATAATCGACTTTAATCGATAAAGTTAAAACCGCTTCAAGCCACCGAGGCCGGAATGATACGATATGAAGAAGAAAAACAAGAAGGAGCTATTCCTAAGCGAGAATTGATGAAGAAGGAATACTTGAGTCCACTCTAGACTTTATGTTCCTAACGACTCGATTTGAAGTACAAGATTATGATGGAGGCACACAATACACCATTTGCAATCCATCTCGGAAGTACTAAAATGTATCGTGATCTTCGACATACATTTTGGTGGAATAATATGAAGAGAGAGATTGCAAAGTTTATCTCGATGTGTTTAACTTGCTAACGTGTAAAGGCGGAGCATCTAGTACCTAAGGGTCCGTTGCAACCACTTGAGATTAGGAATGGAAGTGGGAACACATTACTATAGATTTCGTTACGGGTCTTCCTACGGTTTCTCAAGGCATCAATGCTATTTGGGTTATTGTTGATAGATTAACCAAATCCGCTTTCATTTCTTACCGATACGAGAGACTTATTCCCTTGAACGTCTTGCTAGTATGTACGTAAATGAGATTGTGAGATTGCATGGCTTGCCAGTATCCATAGTTTTAGATCGTGACCCAAGATTCACTTCATGATTTTGGGTTAGTTTGTAGAAAGCTATGGGCACGCAATTTACGATTCGAGATGGCATACCATCCTCAAACGGATGGGCAATCGTAGAAGGACTACTCAAACTCTTGAAGATATATTAAAACTCGTGGTCCTAGATTTCAAAGGAAGTTGGGATGAGTACTTGCCATTGGTGGAATTCTCATACAACAATAGTTATTAAACAAATATAGGCATGGTTCCATTCAAGCATTATATGGACAAAATGTCGATTCTCAATATGTTGGGATGAGGTGGGTGAAGCAACATTGTTGGAACCCGAAAGTTAATACGTATGACTAATGATTCGACAACGATAACGTATCTAAACAAGCACAAGATCGACAAAAGAGTTATGCGGATCTTCATCGAAAGGACGTGGAATTTAGTGTAGGGGATCATGTATTATTGCGAAGTTGCTCCATGGAGGGAGTTACAA
Organism: Panax quinquefolius; assembly: GCA_020205615.1. NCBI lineage: Eukaryota > Viridiplantae > Streptophyta > Magnoliopsida > Apiales > Araliaceae > Panax > Panax quinquefolius. The sequence continues at coordinate 8,279,108 of CM035165.1, read as the reverse complement.
GATTTGGGAAGAGAGGAAAGCTCAAATCCACGATTTATTGGTCCATTTCAAATTCTTGACCGAGTAGGAAATGTAGCCTATAGACTTGCGTTACCTCCAAGTATGTCTCGTGTTCATAATGTGTTTCACATATCTCGCATTTCAGTAAATATGTGAAAGACCCGAACCACGTTATAGAGTTAGAACAGGACGAGATAGTAGAAGACTTAACGTATGAGGAGGTACTGCCAAGATTTTGGATAGGAAGGAGCATGTCCCACGACAAAGGTCATACCACAAGTTAAAGTTTTGTGGAGGAATCATGCTTATAGAGGAAATGACACGGGAATTAGAAACGGAAATGAAAGCGAGGTATCCTCACCTTTTGAAACACCAGTACGTCGCCAATTTCGAGGAGGACGAAATTTCATAAGGAGGGAGGTTGTAAGACCGAAATTTTTTAAATAAAAAGGAATTTCCTTTATTTATTATTTTGAAATAGTAAGGGTTGATTTGATTAATGTGGATAGTTAAGGGTTAAATACGCAAATATTTCAAAATAAGCAAGTGGTTATAAAATATTCATTGTTGTCGGGGAATATTCGTTTGGTCGTGGAATATTTAGATCGCTTTGAATCGGGGAATATTACAACATGCCCACGTAGCGACCATGTGTGGGCCCCTAAAAAGCGATTGGATGAGGAAAAGCGACAAATATAAGTTGGTTAAAAATAACTGGCGTAGTTATTACAATTAAGACCGTTGAATACCCGGTGGTTAAAATACAAGAATACGCGTGGTCGCACAAGCGATGGCACCTGACGGTATTGCAAGATTGTTGAATTATTGATCCTTACGTAAGATGGCACTACTCAATAATTTTCACAGTGAATTTATCGCTCAATATTTTATTTTATTGATTCAATAATTCTTTGCGTTGATATTTTTATATTATTGTTGTTCAATAATTGTCATCGCACAAGATTTCCCATTATCGGATCAATAATTCATATTATTTGAATAATATTATTAGATAACATTATTGGCAATGTCTAGAAAGTTACATCTAAGGAGAGGTTTGGTCACCTAATTTGCGCCAAGAAGGAGAGATCCTTATCGAAAGCCCCTCTTTCCGGGAACAAATTTGGTCATTCATAAATGTGATTCGTAATATTATTTGTGAATAATTAATTATTGATTCATATGATAAGGAAATATTTATTTTATATGAATATAAATGATGGATTTATTTATGTGGTTATTAATGAAGGAATTAATCTTTGAGATGTTTTATTTGTATTTTATCGGATGGAGGTATTAAAAGATCAAATCGGTGTTATTACGACTTTATTGTGTGAGTTATAATATTTAATCCGACCAGTTGGATTGTGGTAATTTTTGGGTATGTTATACATACATAAGTTGAGTATATGTCCACAAATTTTGAACCGTTAAAATGTAACGAATGATTTGTTGTGAATTTTAAGAGGTGTCGGATTAGGAAATTAGGTTTATAATTAATTTTGGTGGAAAATTCTAGAATTGAGTGGGCCCCACTTGTGGTTGGTGAAAAAATGTGCTGAATTTTATTTCAAATGTGGTGGGTGGCAATAGTAGCAGGGTAAAGCCATCAGTGTGGCAGTCAAGTCCGCTTCGGTACGGCTAACATTTTCCTATAAATAGAGGGCTAAGTTAGAATTGAAAATCACACCGTAAACAAAGTTTTCTCTCTTTCTCTCTCTATATTATCGAGTGTATTTTGTGAGTATTTAGATACTTTGAGAGTCATTATTCAAGATAAGTTTCATTCAAAGATCACTTGACCTTTCCTTCCAAAATCTCGATTCTTTGAGGTAAGGGATATTATTTTTTCAGTAATGATATTATTTCTTCAATATCATTATCTTTGAAATGTTGATCTGAAGTTTTTATCAAATTTGGAACTTTTTTCGTTTGGGGTTCTTATTCATGAGTTACTATTCACGAAAGTTACTATTCATGAGTTACTATTCACGAGTTACTATTCACGAGTACTATTCATGAAGCGTGAAAATGTTTTTTTTGAGGAATTTCTATCTTTTGGTGTCTGAGTTCTTATTCACGTATACGCAAGACTATTCACACGATATCAAGACTATTCATCGAAAAATAAAATTTCTTCTTTTCGTCCAAAACATCTATTCGGATACTAGCTTTGATTGTATCCATGTTTTGATCATTCTTAAATTTTACACCACTATGATTATTTTTGAGGTATTTTTGGACGTGGATAAAACCAAGTACTTAATCCTTAATCCTTAATCCTTATCATTTTGTTTCTTTGGATTCGTTCTTAAAAATATTTTCATCATCCTCGCCTTAAATGATGATATTATTGAATATCTTTGGCTTTGTAGTGCAAAGATGAATGATTTTCAAGAATATCTTTGGCCAGTAGTGCAAAGATGAGCGGTGTTTAAATGAAACATGACCGATCGATGAATATCTTTGGCCGTAGTGCAAAAGATGAGCAGGTGTTTAAATGAACATGACCGATCGATGAATATCTTTGGCCTTTAGTGCAAAGATGAGCAGTGTGTTGAGATGAACACGATCGATTGATGAATATCTTTTGCCCGTAGTGCAAAGATGAATATTTGATTTGAGATGAATATTGATTGATGTTACAGGATAAAATATTGATGATGGACTGTTAAATTCATAGATTATAGTAGATTTCATTCTCTACGTAACTCTTCTATGAATTATTATTTTCACTACGCGAATATTGATCCGAAACTTGTTGTCTATTGTATTCTATCGATTTTTCCTCGTTGGAGACTAACGATAATTTGTTGTATATTATCTTAGTCATAATATTCTTCTTTCGGGCTAGTTGAGCTCACCTTTTCCTTGTTGTTCCATTTTTCTTCTCGGGAGGCGAGAATGTAGCGAGTACTAGTCGGGGTATGGAATGAAGGTTTAGAGAGAGTTGTTTAGTAGTCCTCACCATTTTTGTAAAATAATGTACAATAATTATGATGGGGATTTATTTGCGTGTGGATATTGTCTAGATGGCAATATCTGTATTTAAACTCACAGTATATATTGTCGTATTTCACACGACATTTGTATTATTGAAGTTGTAGTTTGCTTATTGTACCATATATTTGGCGACTCAGAATGGGTGAAGTGTATACCTATTTTGGGGGCGTCACAAATAGAACATAAGGAATTTTGAGCTTCTAAATCAGAAGGGAGTCAAAAGAGAGATAGAGATGACCAGCAAGGACAAGGAATGGGGCAGTTTGGCAGAAATCAGAATAGAAGGCAAAATAATTAGAATGAGCCTCCATCGGGCCAGCGATTTAATCCTCGAAGGGATTTTGCTTACCCAATGCAGCAGGGTGGTCGTGGAGGTCGCACAGGAGGGTCATGATGCAAGTCGGAGGCGATGATCAAAATAGGGATTTCAATGAGCAGAGGTTTTCAACAAAATCAGAGTCAAGGGCAACATCGCCATGTGGTCAAATTCGAGGCGTATGATCCGGACCGACTGTGTGGGGAAATTCGAACCTTTTTCCACTTCCACCTGCTCCATGTACTACTTGTGGTGGGTATCATGCTGGTAGGGCATGCTATAGAAATATAGGGGCTTGTTTCTTATGTGGACAGATGGGACATAGAGCAAGGGATTGCATAGTTCAGCGTGGTAATGGGGGAGGCGGTAATGCTGATAATGGCGGTCAGCACAACGCCGGTGGGAGAGTATTTGCATTGATAACTAATTAGGCGGCCTAAGCACGAGGTACTAATTCAGGCATCCTTCTTGTAGGAAATCGCGAGGCATCAGTTTTGTTTGACACTGGATCTACACACTCTATTGTTGCACTTTCATTTATTTGTCATCTTGGAGTACCTTCTTATATATTAAATCCTCATTTATCTATTGCTACCCCGATGGAGAATTCTGTGATTATTTCTGAGCAATTTCGCGAGTGTCCTTGGAAGTTAGGGAGGAGGGTGTACACAGCTAACTTACTTTCGATGGTGATGCATGATTTCGATATCATCTTGGGTATGGATTGGCTGAGTAAACATCGAGCCACTATTGATTGTCAGGCGAGGAAGGTTATTTTTGGAACCTTAGAGGCTCCAGAATTCAAGTTTCAATGTTCCAAGTCGAATGGTGTTGTAAAGTTGATCCCAGCTTTGAAGGCGAGCAAGATGATTGCTAAGGGGCGTGACTATTATTTGGCTTATATGAAGGATACCTCGAGGGATGAGCCCCAACTTGATGACTATCCAGTTGTGCGAGAATTTCCTGAGGTATTTCCTAAGGATCTGCCAAAATTTTCACTGCCAAGGGAAGTTGAGTTTACTATTGAGCTCTTTCCTGGAGCGGAACCTATTTCTAAGGCACCCTATAGAATGGCTCCATTAGAGTTACAGGAGTTGAAGGAACAACTGCAGGAGTTGTTAGATTGTGGATTCATTAGATCGAGCGTATCGCCATGGGGTGCTCCAGTGTTGTTTGTGAAGAAGAAGGATGGATCTATGAGATTGTGTATAGATTATAGGGAGCTAAATCGGATCACTATCAAGAACAGATATCCCTTGCCACGGATAGATGACCTTTTCGATCAGCTCCAAGGGGCGAAGTTCTTCTCAAAGATAGATTTGAGGTCGGGGTACCATCAGTTGAGGGTGAGGGAAGAGGACATTCCAAAAATTGCTTTTCGTACTCGGTATGGGCACTATGAGTTTTTGGTGATGTCATTTGGTTTGACTAATGCTCCGGCAGTGTTTATGGGTATGATGAATCGGGTTTTTAGCGAGTATTTGGACCAATTTGTCATTGTCTTCATTGATGAAATTTTGGTGTATTCTAAGTCTAAGGAGGAGCATGAAGATCATCTTCGTACTGTTTTGGGGGTTCTGCAAAAGAATAAGTTATATGCTAAGTTCTCTAAATGCGAGTTTTGGTTAGAACAGGTAGCATTTTTGGGACATGTCGTGTCTGCTGAAGGTATTAAGGTAGATCATGCGAAGGTTGAGGCTATCTCTAATTAGCCAAGACCTACCACGGTAACTGAAGTAAGGAGTTTCTTGGGTTTGGCAGGGTACTACAGGCGATTTGTGGAAGGTTTCTCTTTATTAGTTTTGCCATTAACTCAGTTGATGAAGAAGGGAATAAAGTTTGTGTGGAATGAGGAACGTGAGAAAATTTTTGAGGAGCTTAAGAAGAGGCTTGTGTCGGCTCCAGTGCTTACATTATCGTCGGGGATAGGAGGTTATCAGATTTACAATGATGCTTCCAAAAAGGGATTAGGGTGCGTTTTGATGCAACATGGTAAGGTAATTGTTTATGCTTTCAGACAACTTAAACCTTATGAGGTGAATTATCCTACCCACAACTTGGAGTTAGAAGCAGTTATTTTTGCCCTAAATATTTGGAGGCACTATCTATATGGAGAGACTTGTGACATTTTCACCGACCACAAGAGCCTTAAATATATTTTTACTCAGAAGGAGCTTAACATGAGACAGAGGCATTGGTTGGAGCTTCTCAAGGATTATGATGCCAGGATTCAGTATCACCCCGGTAAGGCTAATGTGGTTACAGATGCTCTTAGTCGAAAAAGTTCAGGGAGTGTAGCTGCCTTGGTTACACAACCTCAACTTATCTCGGATATGGAGCGTGTGGGTTTGGAGCTATATGCTAGAGGTTTTGATGGGTTGGTAGCTGGTATGAAGGTGGAATCTTCTCTTATTTTGCGTATCAAAGAAGCCCAAAAGGAGGATGACGAGTTGTGGACTATAGCGCAGAATATGAATGAGGGTAGGCAACCAGAGTTTCGCATTGATGAGCAAGGTGTGATATGGTTTGGTAAACGGTTATGTGTTCTAGTGGGTCCAATGATTCGTGAGGCAGTGTTAACTGAAGCTCATAGTTCACCATTTTCTATTCATCCGGGGTCTACAAAGATGTATAAGGATCTGAATGAGAATTTTTGGTGGAGTGAAATGAAAAGGGATGTAGCTGAATTTGTGAGTAAATGTCTTACTTGTCGTAGTGAAAAAAAGAGCATCAACGGTCCGGTGGTTTGTTGCAATGATTAGAGATTCCTGTGGAAATGGGATGACATTTCGATGGACTTTGTGACAGGGTTGCTGAGGACTCTTAAAAAGAATGATGCTATTTGGGTGGTAGTGGATCATTTGACCAAGTCGGCTCATTTTATGGCTATTCGTGAGGATTTTTTGGTAAATAAGTTAGCAGATATTTTTTCAACGTGAGATTGTTAGGCTTCATGGGACTCCAGTTTCTATTGTTTCGGATCGGGATCCGCGGTTTACTTTTCGATTTTGGAAAGAATTTCAACGAGCTTGGGGAACGCGACTCAATTATAGTACAACTTTTCACATGAGCGTGATGGATAATCGAGAGAACTATTCGGACATTAGAAGACATGTTGCGATCTTGTGCTTTAGAGTGGACAGGGAACTGGGATGATTATTTGAGTTTGGTGGAGTTCGCATATAATAATAGTTGGCAAACTAGTATTGGTATGGCTCCTTTTGAAGCATTATATGGTAAGAAGTGTCGAGCTCCGATTTGTTGGGATGAGGTTGGAGAAAGGGTAATAGAAGGACCTGATTTGGTTAGGATTACTACGGAGAAGGTAGCGGTGGCTAAAGAAAAGTTGAAAGAAGCTAGATCGGCAAGTGAAAAGAGTTATCTCGATATTCATAGGAGGGCTCTTGAATTCACGCCTGGTGAACACGTGTTTTTGAAAGTTTCTCCATGGAAAGGTGTTCGAAGGTTTGGTTTGAAAGGGAAGCTTAGTCCACATTTCATTGGCCCTTTTGAAGTCCTTGAGAGAGTTGGAGAAGTGGCATATCGGGTGGCTTTACCTCCACAGTTATCTCATGTACATAATGTCTTTCATGTTTCAGTGTTAAGGAAATATAATTATCATCCGCTTCATGTTGTGCATTACCCGTTACATAAGATTCAAGAAGATCTTACTTGTGAGGAAAAAGCTGAGGCGATTCTAGATCGTCAAGAACGGATTATAAGGAGGAAGACAATTTTTTTTGTTAAAGTCTTATGCAAAAACCATTCGGAGCGGAAAGCTACTTGGGAGATGGAAGAGTCTATTCGAATGGAATATCCGCATCTTTTTGAAAATTAGGTACGTTCTGTTCTTTTGATTCCGGGGACGGAATCCTTTTAAGGGGAAGGTGATGTAATACCTGAAAAAAAAATAATAGTTAATTGGGCTTTCCTTATGTTTGGGTCAGATTCTATTTAATTAATGTGGATCATAATAAGTAAAGGATTGTATTAATTGGGTCTTTTAATTAATTGAGTCTAAATTATATTTGTCTAATTTTAACTCCTATTTAAATTAGGAGTATTAATAAAACATATTAATTAATAATAAATAAGTAAAACCTAGTTTTACCTCTTTACGCCTGATGAGTTGTGGGAATAACGTGAGAACAAAAGAAAGAGGCGGAAGAAGAACAAAAAAACGTGACTTGAATTACAAAAGGGTTTGAGAGCAAAATCTTAGAATTTTATTCACCATCTTCTTCTTCTCAAAGGTAATTGTTGGACTATTTTTGAATACAAAATAATTATTTTGTTATTGTAAGTAAAATCTATTTTCTTGTTGTGTTTGCAATCTATTTTAAAATTTTATTATGTCGTTTGATTAGTTGAATTTGTTAATAAAATTTTAATTTATAATTTGATATATGATATATATATATATATATATATAAACTCGTAATTTACGTTAATATATATATATATACGTAAGTATCTCTTGATTCGTTATAAATATATATATATATATATATATATATATATTAATATATAGAAGTTTATTCATGAATCCTACATGTTTATTAGGAATTATGCTATCGCTACTTGATTTTCTACTCATTATATATATATATATATATATATATATATATATATATATATATATATATATATATACGTACATCTTTAAAAAAAGAAAAGAAAAGAAAATAATAAATAATATTATAATATTTTGTTATAATTAAAATATATCTTTTGATTACAAATTGAATATAATATATTAAAATTATTGAATTTATGAAAATATAAATTGTATGAGTTCATAATTTAATTATGTGTATTATATTTTATTTTGATAATTAAATCGGATTGGGGAGTTTAAGCGGGTGATAGTTGGACTAAATTTAATTATTTTGGTATTATATTAAGGTACTGGATTAGTACTTTTTCAAATGATACTCCTTTAAATTTAATTGATTCGTTTTGAAAATTCGTTTAGAAATTGGTATCGCTCTCCTAGGATTATTCCTTGTTGTCAAAATTATTGAGATAGTTTTCGTTTTTGGCGTTAATATTAGAATTCACATTTGTACTCTTTTGAACTAGTTAATCGTGTTAATATATTTTGGAGACTTTATTCGTTTGTACCATTGTTTCAGTATATTTTCGCTCACATTCGGGAGTTATTTTGATCATTGATATATTGTGATAATCAATAATGTTTGTATTTGATAATTGATTTCATTTGAATATGGTCGTGTAAGCCTTGTGATTTAAACCCCTTTTGTAAGACCCCAACTTATTATAAATAAAATCAATTTCCTCTAATTATATTTGTGAATAATAAGGTATTAATTTGATATAATTCTCTACGGTTATGGGTGAAATGTGCAAATTTTGCAAAATATGCAAGTGGTTATAAAATAATCATTGTTGTGGGGAATATTCGTTTGGTCGTGGAATATTCTTGTTGTTGGGGAATATTAAATGACGACAGTGCGATCATTTGTGGACCCCATAATGTAATAAGCGTCGGATGAAGAAAATGACAAGTTTAAGTTTTTATAAATAACGATGCCAGAAGTTACCGTTAACATTGTTGGAATAATAAATTGGTTAAAATACGAATGTCTGGCGATGGATGCACGATATTGATGAATTATTGATCCTTACGTGAAGAAGGCACTACTCAATAATTGTTACGGTGAATTCTTCGTTCAATATTTTATATTATTGATTCAATAATTGTCTGCGTTGATATTTTATATTATTGTTGTTTCAATAATTGTCATCGCATGATATTTCCCATTATCGGATCAATAATTCATATTATTTGAATAATATTATTAGATAGCATTATTGGCAATGTCTAGAAAGTTACATTAATGAGAGGTTTGGTCACCTAATCAAGGCCAATAAGGAGAAATTCTTATTGAAGCCCCTCTTTCTCGAAGGAGCGGCTTGGTTGTCATAAAAGTGATTCTAGTATTATTTGTGAATAATTAATTATTGATTCATATGATAAGGAAATATTTATTTTATGTGGATATAAATGTTGGATATATTTATTGTGGTTAAAAATGAAGGAGTTAATGTTGAGGTGTTTTATCAGTATTTTTGTCGGAATGAATGTATTAAAAATTAAACCAGTGTTTTTGAGATATATTGTGTGAGTTATAATTTTTAATCCGACTGTTGGATCGTTGTAATTTTTGGATATGTTATACATATATAAGTTGAGTATATGTCCACAAATTTTGAACCGTTAAAATGAACGTATGATTTGTTATGAATTTTAAGAGGTGATTGATTGTAAATTAGGTTTATAAATGATTTTGGTGGAAAATTCTAGAATTGAGTGGGCCCCACTTGTGGTTGGTGAAGAAATGTACTAAATTTATTTCAAATGTGGTGGATGGGAATAGTAGCGAGTTAAAAGCCATCATCGAGTTGCGAAGTCAAGTCTACTAACATTTTCCTATAAATAGAGGGCTAAGTTAGAATTGAAAATCACACCGTAAACAAGTTTTTCTCTTCTCTCTCTAGATTATTGAGTGTATTTTGTGAGTATTTAGATACTTTATGAGTTTTTATTCATCGCTGCAAGTTTCCTTGATTTTATATCGATATTCCGATCGTAATCTCGATATTTTGAGGTAAGGATGTTATTTTCTTCATATATGATATTATTTCTTCAATATCATTACCAGAAGTATTGATCCGAATTTTTATCAAATTTGGAACTTTTTTGTGTGGGGTTATTATTCACGATACTCTGCCTTTATTCACGAAATCTGACTACTATTCACGGAAAAAATGAAATTTTCTTCTTTTTGTCCAAGATGTCTATTATGGTTACTATCTTTGATTGTATCCATGTTTTGATCTTTATTTTTGAATTCTGCTTCAAAATTGGTATTTATGAAGTATTATTGATCTTGGATAAACTGTTATACGAATCCCTACTATTTGTCCTTCCGCTTCAATGGATTCGATTTTTCTTTAAAATATTTTTCATCATCCTCACCCTAAATGATGATATTACTAAATATCTTCTACCTGTAGTGCAAAAAGATAAATGATTAATCGATGAATATCTTTGGCCGTAGTAGTGCAAAGATGAAGCAGTGTTGAGATGAACATGACCAATTGGTGATCTAAATGAATATCTTTGGCTCAGGTGCAAAAGATGAATATTTGATTAAAGATGTATATTGATTGTTGTTACGAGGATAAAATATTGATGATGGACTTTTAAATCTTAGAAGATAGTAGAACTCATTCTCTACTTGACTCTTCTAATGGATTGTTGTTTCCGCTGCAGTTGTTGATCTAAAACTTGTTGGCTATTATATTTTATCGATTTTTCCTGTTGAAGACTAACGATAATTTGTGGTATATTATCTTAGTCATAATATTCTTTCTTTGGGCTAGTTGAGCTCACCCTTTTCCTTTTTGTTCCATTTTTCTCGGGAGGTGAGAACATAGCGAGGAACTAATTAAAGTGCAGTGATGGTTCTAGAAAGATGTTTTAGTCATCCTCACTATTTTCGCAAAATAGTGTTTGAATAATTGTAACGAGGACTTATTTGAGTGTGGATATTATCAGAAGACAATATTTGTATTTAAACTCACATTATGTGTTGTCGTATTTTGCACGACATTTGTATTATTGAAGTTGTAGTTTGCTTTTCGTACCATGTATTTGGCGACTCAGAATGGGTGTTGTATACCTATTTTGGGGACGTCACGGTTGGTATCGAGCTATAAGTAAAAGCCCCGAGCCTCTCATTGGTGACTTCGTTGATGGGGATGCAAAGCCGGACTCTCCGTAGGGACGCCTGATTCTCATGGTGGTAAACCGATAGGTACCAATGTGAGGTCTTGTCCCATCGATGGGACATTTGTCACGGTTGGTATCAGAGCTTAGGGATATGGTCTTTGGCGGAGATCAGGGAATAGAACTAGGAAGGGAGAGATGAGTAAATCCTTCGCTAGTGTGTCTTATCTAAGCTTATTTGTTGGTCAGTCATAATATAGGGATATTATGTGATATGTTAATTTGTTTAATTAACCCTTGTTTTATGGCAGTATTTAAGAATGGCCGCTGAGAACGTTAACAATTGAGTGTATGAGACTGTGGAACAACCTTTAGTCACAAACCAGGAAAACGTGCAACAGGAAGGCAATATTCCTCCTATAAACAACACTATCGAGCGAACGATGAATGATGGAATGTTTAGGAGCTTTTTGAAGTTCATGCAAAACCGCACAGGAGGAGACTCATGCACAAAATACTGGTGAAAATGATAGTAATGCGCTGGACTTTATCACAACCAAGCAGTTCAAAGAGTTGGGACCACACGAATTTAAAGGAAAGCGGATCCGATCATGGCGGAAGCGTGGGTCAAGCAAATTACCAAGATATTCGATGTCTTGTACGTACGGAGGAACGAAGGTTCCATTCGCCACCTTTATGTTCTGCGGTGAGGCGGACTCATTGGTGAGAGATGTGAAGCGTACTGACCAATCGCACTCAAAGATGTCTTGGGAAGCGTTTGAAACTATTCAATGACAAGTACTTTCCGAAAGTATTCATCATATGAAGGAGGTGGAGTTTATCAAATGGAATAAAACAACATGGCAAGTGTCCCGAAGACGAGGGCGAAGTTTGCGAGTTATCCGAGTTTCACGCCTCATTTGGTCGAAAATGAGGAACGAATGACGAGGATGTTTCGAGAGGTCTAAAGCTTAGAGATTCGCAATATCTTATATCTCATAAATTTTCTTTATATTGAGATGTTGTAAATGAGGCTCAATTATTAGAGCGAGATAATGAGTATGTTCAACCGAGGGACCACAACCGTGGTCATCTGGGTGGCGGCAGATCATCGGAGCGATGATAACCAACGAAGAGGAAAATATACGAACAAAGCGGTAACCACTCGGGTGGTCATCGTGGCTATGATAATAGGAGAGGTGAGTCAAGTGAAAATTTCGAAAGAGGAGATTCAACAACGACGGAAGACATCATCAAAGAAAGACCAAAGACCAACAACAAATTTTAGGGAGAGAAACGACCACCGGTTAGATGTTACAAATGCGGAAAAGAGGGAGATATATCAAACCGCCCACAACAATCCAATGTATGTTACAATTGTGGAAAGGAAGGCCACATAGCTCGGGATTATTCGTAGCAAAACCAAGTTCAATGAGGATGGTGACTCAAGGTCATCCGGATAAGTCGAAATCGGGTGGTTCTAGAGAAGCGTTTGTCGTGATCGCCAAAACGCGAAGAACCCGAAACGAGGTGATTACGGGTAAGCTAATCTTGAACTCTTGCGAAGTTTATACCTTACTAGAATCTGGGTTCTACCCATTCTTTATCTCTCCGCTTGTGCTTAACGTTTAAACTTGACTCCGGAGAAATTGGACTTTGACTTATCTGTTGAAACTCCGTTGGGTGAAACCTTCGTTACATCTACAGTTTATAAATCTTGCATGATCCAAGTTGGCACTATCACATTACCTGTTGATCTTATATCTTTAAAGATACTTGTTTTTGATGTGATTTTAGGAATTGATTGGTTAACCACTCATCATGCCAAAATTGATTGTTTTCGTAAGGTTGTTAGTTTTCATATTTCTAACCAACTGTCATAATTAATTCAAACAACTAAACCACTAAAATCACCACTATCATATCAAGCCATAAAGCTATTCGTTTATTGAAAAACGGATGTCAAGCTTTCTTAGCCCATGTTATGGATTTGAACAAAGACAAGTCAGATTTGAATAATATTTCTGTTGTTAGAGAATTTTTTGATGTATTTCCTGAAGAACTTCCCGGTCTACCCCCAGAACGTGATGTTGAATTCTTTATTGACCTTGAGTAAGTACAAAACTCATTTCTAAAACCCCATATCGAATGGCTCCTATTGAACTTCAGGAGTTAAAAGTCCAACTATAGGAATTGTTAGACATAGGTTTCATTCGCTCCAAGTACATCTCCTTGGGTTGCTCTGTTTTTTATTCAGTAAAGAAGAAAGAGACGGGAGTATGCGACTTTGTATTGACTACCGAGAATTAAACAATGTCACCATCAAGAATAGGTATCCGCTACCTCGCATTGATGACCGGTTCGACCAGTTGCAAGGAGCACAATTCTTTTCAAAGATCGATCTTCGTTCTAAATATCATCAGCTGAAGATTAAAATTGAGGATATTCCAAAGACTGCCTTCAAAACTCGGTACAAGTATTATGAATTCTTAGTCATGTCTTTTGGATTGACTAATGCTCCTGCTGCTTTCATGGATATGATGAACCGTGTATTCAAGGAATATTTGGATCAGTTTGTTGTTGTCTTTATTGATGACATCCTCATCTATTCCAAAAGCCATGAAGATCATGAGCACCATTTGAAGCTGATACTTGAAAGGCTTCGTGAAAACAAACTTTATGCCAAGCTGAAGAAATGCGAGTTCTGGCTTGAGGAAGTAGCATTCCTTGGGCACGTGGTGTCAAAACATGGAGTATCTGTCGACCCAGCGAAGATTGAAGCAGTATAAAATTGGGAGCAACCAAAGTCGGTGACCGAAGTGCGTAGCTTTCTGGGCTTAGCTGGTTATTATCGGAGATTCCTGGAAGGATTTTCTCGAATCGCTACTCCGTTAACTCAGTTGACTCGGAAAGATACAAAATTTGTATGGAGCGAGGAATGCGAGAAGAGTTTCCAAGAGCTCAAGAGGAGACTCATTTCGGCACCTGTTCGGGCAATACCATCTGGTATGGATGGATTTGTTATATACAGCGATGCTTCAGGCAAAGGGTTAGGATGCGTTCTCATGCAACATGGGAAAGTCATAGCCTATGCCTCACGACAACTCAAAGAATATGAGAGGAATTATCCTACTCATGATCTAGAGTTGGCAGCAGTCGTATTCGCGTTGAAAATTTGGAGACACTACTTGTATGGGGAGAAAGTGGAGATTTATACGGACCATAAAAGCCTCAAATATTTCTTCACCTAAAAAGAACTCAACATGCGACAACGACGTTGGCTTGAACTATTGAAAGATTACGATCACACTATTCAATATCATCCTGAAAAAGCGAACGTAGTAGCTGACGCATTGAGTAGAAGATCATATGCAAGTACGAGTGCGATATTGTTAATGCAAAGGCCCATTTTGTATGACTTGCAAAGGATGGAGGTAGAATTAAAGACTCAAGGACCCACATGATGATGGCGAATATACGAGTAGAACCGACTTTAATCGATAAAGTTAAAGCTACTCAAGCTACGGACTGGAGGCGTCACGTATGAAGAAGAAAGTGCAAAAAGGAGCTATTCCAGAAGCGAGAATCGATGAAGAAGGAATACTTAGATTCAACTCCAGACTTTGTGTTCCTAACGATTCTGACTTGAAGCATAGAATCATGATGGAGGCACACAACACCCCGTTTGCAATCCATCATGGGAGTACCAAAATGTATCATGATATTCGACATACATTTTGGTGGAACAATATGAAGAGAGAGATCGCGGAGTTTATCTCGAGGTGTTTAACTTGTCGGCGTGTAAAGCGGAGCATCAAGTGCCAAAGGGTCCATTACAACCACTTGAGATTCCGAAATGGAAGTGGGAACACATTACTATGGGAACACTTCCCAAAGTTTTACTATGGATTTTGTTGATAGATTGTCTTCCCGATTTTGAGAAGTTGCGCGTATCCTCAGCGGACGTGAATGAGATTGTGACTATTCAAACCCACGAAGCTGTGACTTTGTGTCCTAGATCCATAATTTGGGTTAAACTCTCCTACAACGATGACAAGACCTTGCTCGCATGTACGCGAATGAGATTGTGAGATCAGATGGCATGCCAAGATCCATAATTTGGATTGTGACCCAAGATTCACTTCACGATTTTGGGTTAGCTTGCGTAAAGCTACGGGCATGGATTTCACGATTCATTCGGCATACCATCCTCAAACGGACGGATAATCGAGAGGACTATTCAAACCCTTGAAGATCTATTAAGACTTTGTGTCCTAGATTTGAAAGGAAGTTGGATAAGTACTTCACGCATTGTGGAATTCTCCTACAACAACAGCTTATCGCAAGTATATAGGCATGGCTCCATTTGAGGCGTTGTATGGATTTAAAGTGTCGATTCTCAATTATCTTTGGGACGAGGTGGGGAGAAGCAACGTTGTTGGGACCGTAATTAGTAAGCATGACTACGAAAAAGATCCAAATGATTCGACAACGTATAAAACAAAGACAAGATCGAATGCGAAAAAGAGTTACGCGAATCTTCATCGAAAAAGACGTGGAATTTAATATTGGGGATCATGTATTGTTACGTGTTGCACCATGGAAGGGAGTTACAAGATTTGGGAAGAGAGAAAATGTGAGACCCCAGATTTTATCAATAAAGATTTAAATTTTGTCGAAATAATTTTTAATATTATGGTGTGAATTTGAGATAATATTATAGTTGTGGGTAGTATTTATAAATTTTGCAAAGTATGCAAGTGGTTATATTATATTAGATTGATTGGTGGGGAATATTCGGTTTAGCGAGGAAATAAATGACAGCGGCTCAATCATTGGTGGACCCTAGCAAGAATTATTGTCGGATTGAGAAAGCGACAAAAAAATATTTTATTGAAATAACGGCGGAAGTTTCTGGTTGATCTTGTTGAACTACTCGGTAGTAAAAAATACGATGTCGTGTGGTTGCATAGTAGCGCGCGGTATTGATTATTGATGCTTATGTGAGAAGTCACTCGGTTTGATTCCATTATTGTCGATTAATAATATGAATTATTATAGCGATAATGACGTTTTGTTTTATTAAAGTATTATTAGCGTAATAAAAGCGAAACATCTTTTATATAAAAGCAGAATACTTTATTAAAGTTATTACATAAATAGAATATATTATATTTTATTATGCATAGTGTTGCGATAGTGTTTTGCGTAGTGTTTTGCATAGTGTTGCATAGTGTTTGCATAGTAAAATGTTTTTATATAAATAGAATATATTATATTTTATTTAAAAGATTTTGCTTTAAATATGGACCGTCAGATTAAAGTAAATCAATACGAGATGATTCATGGATTAATTACTATGCATTCTATTTTCCTATAAATAGAAGCTCATTCCTTCATTATTTTCTTTACGAATTCTTTGAAAACTCAGAGAGAGAAATTATAGAGAGAAGCTATAGAGAGAAAATCTATAGAGAGAAAGAAGAAGAGTATACGGTACTTCACTACTTTGATATCCGGTGTCTTTTTACGGTAAGGGATATTATTTGTTGTATTCGTAAGGGGTGTTATTCTTTCTTATTCATGAAGAGAACTTACATTATTCCATTCATTATTATTACATTGGAATAACTTTGTAAAAGTGGCATACCCTATACATAACTTGTATATGCTGTGGCATACCTATACTTGGTGAAATCCTTATATTATTCCATTCTTATTTATTACATTGGAATAACTTTGTATCTGTGGAATCCCCTATACTTGGTGATCTTCTTACATTATTCCATTCTTTATTATTACATTGGAATATCACATGCATGTGTGTTTTACAGGACTGGTTCCATTGTTTATTATTCGCATTTATTATTACATTGGAATATTCACATGCGTGTGTTTTACAGGACTGGTTCCATTGTTTATTATTATTAAGCATTTATTATTACATTGGATCATCTCATCGGTGTGAATTTCACGACTGGTTTAGATTATTATTATTACATTGGAATAACTTTTACATACATCAACAATCTGCATGCGTGGTGATTTCTTTTGTTATTCCATTCTTTATTATACCGGTTGGTTAAAACTTTGACTTATACTCCATGAAATTAGTAGAATATTATTGATATTTGCGTTTCATCGATATCTTTTCATGGAAATATTCTTACGATCATTCTTGAATTTTACTCTACAAAATAGTATCTTGTTGACAATTTGGGCGTTACTAATTCTGGATAAAATAATTCTTGAACTTGTTTTATTGAATTATTATGTCATTGTCATCATCCTCATGTTATAATATGTTATCTTTGGCTTACGTGCATAGATGAACTTAGTATGATTATGACGAGGATCATTCGGTATAATCATGGCTTGTTATAAATGATGTGATAAAAGTCCTCAGTGGCCTGTAATGCAGTGATGGATAGTTTTTGGTATGATTATGACCAGGGGTGATTCGGTATAGTCATGACCATTGATAATTTGATGAAAATCCTTGATAGTAGTGCAGGGATGATTAGATATTGTGGTTTATTCATTAAAGCTGAGTCTTAGTGATAAAAATTTATGAAAACCTTTTAAAACCTAAAAGATAGTAGACTTTATTTTCTACTTGACTCTTTTAATGGATTGCGTATATTCATTGCTTGATTAAAGCTGGTTGTCTATTGTATTTTATCGGTTTAACATTGTTGAAGGCTAATGATAATTTATACGCATTATCTTAGTCATAATATTTCTTCTTGGGCTAGTTGAGCTCACCCTTTCTTTCTTTGTTTTCTCTTGAAATGAGAACATATTTGGAGACGAGTCGGGGAGCGGAGTAATGGTCGGAGGATAGCATTAGTAGTCCTCACTATACGTGAAATAGTGTGATAATAGTTGTAATGAGGACTCCTTTTGAGTTTGTATAATATCTAGTAGACAATATTTGTATTCAAACTCACGGTTTATGTCGTCGTATTATACACAGCAGTTATATTAATAAGTTGTATTTGAATTTATGTACCATGTAAGTGGCGACCCAAGATGGGTGGCGTATACCTAATTTTGGGGCGTCACGGTTGGTATCGAGCTTAGGGATATGATCCTGGCTAAGATGTGAGATAAGAACTAGGAGGGAGGCGGGGAATTCCTTCGCTAGTATGACCTACCTAAGTTTATTTAGTATTTGATTGGTCGGATCGGAGTATAGTGATAATATGTTGCATGTCAATTAACCCTTATTTTGTGGCGGTGTTTGAAAATGGCATCAGAGAATGTTGAGAATAGCAATGGAGCACGAGGCTGTTGATTCTCCACATATCAATAATCGGGACAATGTGCAACAGGATGGCGATAATCCTCACGTAAACAACAACAACGATCAATTGATGAATGACGGATGCGTTTAAAGGTTTTAGAATTCATGCGACATCGGTAAAGCGACTCTCTGTCCAAAAGCGTAGGTGGAAACACGGAAAACTCTCGAGGCGGTCACCGCATTAAACAATTCAAATTTGGGACCACCGGAGTTTAAGGAGAGCAAAACCACTTACGGCGGAAGCATGGATAAAGCAGATTACTAAGATATTTGATGTCTTGGGATGCTCCGAGGAGCAAAAAGTTTCCTTTGCCGCCTTTTTATGTTCTTGGAGAGGCGGATTCTTGGTGGGAATCGGTAAAAGCGTACTCGACTTCTTTGCATTTAAAGATATCTTGGGAGAAGTTCCGGGAGGCTGTTCAACGACAAATATTTTCACGAAAGTATTCGTCACATGAAGGAGGTGGAGTTTATCAAGTTGGAACAAAACAATATGGCCAGAGTGTCATGATACGAGGCAAAATTTGCGGAGTTATCACGATTTCGTCCCACTTGGTGGATAATGAAGAGAGAATGGCGAATGTTTTTAAGAGGTTTGAAGCGGAGATCGTCGACATCTTATTTCTCATAAAGCGTGTTTTTATTGAGATGTTGTAAATAGGGCTCGATTAGTGGAGTAGCGCGATAACGAGTCAATATGACTAAAAGAAGCGTGACGGCAAAATTATAATACCGGCGAGAGTAGTCATCGAGCGGTGACAACAAGCGTGGAGGAATCAAGCGGGCGGATATGGTAACCGCCGGTGGTAATCGGGGCCAAAATAATAAGAATGGACATTTCAAGAAAAGGAGATTCAACAATGATGGAAAGACGTCAGCACCAGCACCCGTTGTTAAGGAAGGAGAAAGACCACCTACCATATGCTTCAAATGCGGAGGAGAGGGACACATCGATCCGAATTTGCGCCATAAAATCAAAGCATATTATAATTGTGGAAGAGAAGGTCACTTAGCTCGATTTTGTCGATTTCTAGAAGACAAATTCAACTAGGATGGAGGCACCAAAAATTTGTCCCGAGACAAACCAAAGCCGATAGTTTAAGAGAGGTTTTTTTTCTCGTAACGAGGAACCTTAATAAAATTATCACGGGTAAGTTAATCATAAGCTCTTGCGAAGTCTATACTGAGTGTTAGATACCGATTCTACCCACTCTTTTATTTCACCTAGTTGTGTTCAACGTTTAAATTTGACTCAGAAGAAGTTAAACTTTGACTTATTGGTTGAAACTTCGTTAGTAGGAGCCGCCGTTACGCTCTTATTTTTAAATCTTGTTTGGTTCAAATAAACATTTTCACGTTACCTGTCGATCTTATCTTTTTGAAAATATTTGCCTTTAATGGGATTTTAGGAATCAATTGGTTAACTACTCATCATTCTTTTCGTAAGGTTGTTAGCTTTTATATTCATAACCAACTTGTTATGCGAATTCAAGTAACCAAACTACTAAAGTCAATTATTGTCATATCAAGCCATAAGTAAAGAGCCCCGAACCTTTCGTTGTTGACTTCCTTGTGTGGAATGCGCAGAAGCGGACTTTACGTATGGCGACATCGTGAATGAAGATGGCAAGTTTATAGGTATCATTGTGAGGTCTTTATCTAGGTTAAGGGATAGAAGTCACGGTTGGTATCGATGTGACGTCTTATCCAAGTCTTGGATGAGAGTCACGAGTTTTGAATGATATTTCTATTATTAATAAATTTCTGGCGTATTCATGAAGACTTCTTAGCCTACTTAGGCGTGAAATTGAATTTTGTATTGACCCCGATCAAAACCCATTTCTTAAACCCTCGAATATTTAAATTGACTAAAAGGATGCATTTACGAGGATTATGATGAAAGTCATAATAAAAGCATTGGACTAATAAAAATCATGGGTATATGAAGTATTAGTAAGTGTTATAATGAGTTATGTTGGTTATTATGTGAAAACATGAAAGTTTCTTAGAAATCACAAAGGGTTGAAAATCGATTTTGGTGAAAAGCGTAACATGAAATTCAATTGACCATATCTCCTATTATATTTTGAATTTTTTGAGTGTGGTCAAGTCCTAGAGTTAGATCTATGAGTTACCTAACTAATCCAAGTGGAATTACTGGAAAAGGTGTTGTAGATTTTTTGTGTGGGTGATTTTAGCAAAAAGGGTGCAAAGCTGCAAAAAAAAAAGAAAAAGCTTCTTTGCCATGATTTTAGAGAGGCTGTTTCGGACACTTAATTTATGAGAAAAATTCTGGCCTTTTGGGACATGAAGATATATGGTATAAAGTACCTCCTGTCCAAAAATGAGCTCATTTCGACTTAAAATGAGCAAGTTATGACTATTTCAATATTTAAGTTTTTAAGGCGAAAAAAATGCTATACTTAGGAGTTCTATAACTCAGATGACCATGAAATTTAAACTAGAAGCTCACGTTAACATGTGTAAGGTCCTGCCAAGATTTGGGAATTTTTG
Source organism: Panax quinquefolius (assembly GCA_020205615.1). NCBI lineage: Eukaryota > Viridiplantae > Streptophyta > Magnoliopsida > Apiales > Araliaceae > Panax > Panax quinquefolius. The sequence continues at coordinate 8,258,213 of CM035165.1, read as the reverse complement.
GAGTTAAACTTGAGGTAGCTAATTTCTTAAGAAATTAATTAGAAATTAATTTTTGAAAAATAGTAAATGAATTTTTAAAATTCCGAGAAAATATATTTTCATCATGGGACTATATTATGCTAAATCCCAGAAAAGAAATATTTTTGGGACTGATTTAGTATTTTCATGAAAATAGTTTAATTACTGAACATATGAGTTAAATATGTTATGTGAAAGTATGAAAGTTGAAAATAGGATTTTATGGCTAGAGAATCTATATAGAGTATATGCATATTTTTTGATAGATTTGATAATTGGTGATGATATCTTATGAGTATGGCATTTTGAATGATTAAATGCATTATATGGTAAAAGCGTAAACAATTAAGATAAATTGTTTATAAATTTAAGAAGTGATTAAAATATTGTTATAATATTAATGATATTAGATTATGAGATTATTAAGTGATTGATAACATGGGGATATTCTTGAATCTTGGATAAATTATATTATAAATGTTTAATATTTATCCTTTATCTCATTTGATTGATTCTTTATATCATTATCCTCGTGCTTATATTATGTTGAAAGTCATACGTGGCTTTGTAGTTCATAGATGGACTTGGTATGATTATGACGAGGATTGTTAGGGTATAATCATAGCTTAGTAATTGAAAACACAATTATCTTTGGTAGTAGTGCATGGATAATTTGTGGTCGTGATACTAATGAATACACGATTATCTTTGGTAGTAGTCGTGGATAATTTGTGGTGCGTGATCTTAATGAATACACGATTATCTTTGGTAGTAGTGCATGGATAATTTGTGGTCGTGATCTTAATGAATACACGATTATCTTTGGTAGTAGTGCATGGATAATTTGTGGTCGTGATACTAATGAATGATTAATACATGGATTATCTTAATGAATACTACGATTATCTTTGGTAGTAGCATGGATAATTTGTGAATACGATTATCGTGATCTTAATGAATACGATTATCTTTGGTAGTAGTGCATGGATAATTTCGTGGTCGTGATCTTAATGAATATCCTTGGCACGTAGTGCGGGGATGATTCGATGATATGGATTAATTATTGAAATTTGAGTCTCGTGAATGAAATATTAATTCATGGATGTGGTAAAAGTCATCTTTGGTAGTAGTGCATTGATAGACTTGGTATGATTATGACCACGGATTATTCGGTATAATCATAATAGTAATTGAAAACACGAATATCCTTGGCGATAGTGCATGGATAATTCATGGTTGTGATACTATTAAGTTGAGTCTCGATATTATTGGTTTTCTGGTTGTATATCTTTGGCTGTAGTGCAAAGATGAATTGTTAATGAATATCTTTGGCGGATTGCAAAGATGAATTTAATGTTTTCAACGATAAAGGTATTCAAGGTATCCTCACCTCTTTATCATACAGTCGTACCCTAATTTCGAGGAGAAATTCCATAAGGAGGGAGATTGTGAGACCCAGATTTTATCGATAAAGATTTAAATTTTGTCGAAATAATTTTTAATATTATGGTGTGAATTTGAGATAATATTATAGTTGTGGGTAGTATTTATAAATTTTGCAAAGTATCACAGTGGTTATATTATATTCGATTGGTGGGGAATATTCGGTTTAGCGAGGAAATATTAAATACAATGGCTCAATCATTGGTGGACCCCTAGCGAAATTATTGTCGGATTGAAAAGCGACAAAAATATTTTATTGAAATAACGACGGAAGTTTTCTGGTTGATCTTGTTGAACTACTCGGTAGTAAAAAAATGCGATGTCGTGTGGTTGCGTAGTAGCAGCGATATTGATTATTGATGATTATGTGAGAAGTCTCGGTTTGATTCCATTATTGCCGATTAATAATATGAATTATTATAGCGATAATGACGTTTTGTTTTATTAGTATTATTAGCGTAATAAAAGCGAAACATCTTTTTATATAAAGCGAATACTTTATTAAAGTTATTTTATAAATAGAATATATTATATTTTATTATGCATAGTGTTGCGTAGTGTTTTGCATAGTGTGTTGCATAGTGTTTGCATAGTAAAATGTTTTTATATAAATAGAAATATTATATTTTATTTAAAAGATTTTGCTTTAAATATGGGACAAGTCAGATTAAAAGTAAATCAATACTGGATAGTTCATGGATTAATTACTATGCATTCTATTTTCCTATAAATAGAAGCTCATTCCTCATTATTTTCTTACGAATTCTTTGAAACTACAGAGAGAAATTATAGAGAGAAGCTATAGAGAAAATCTATAGAGAAAGAAGAAGAGTATTACGGTACTTCTTACTTTGATATCCGGTGTCTTTTACGGTAAGGATATTATTTGTTGTACCGTAAAGGGTGTTATTCTTTCTTATTCATGAAGAGAACTTACATTATTCCATTCATTATTATTACATTGGAATAACATGTAAAAGTGGCATACCTATACATAACTTTTGTATCTGTGGCATACCTATACTTGGTGAAATCCTTATATTATTCCATTCTTATTTATTACATTGGAATAACTTTTGTATCTGTGGAATCCCCTATACTTGGTGATCTTCTTACATTATTCCATTCTTTATTATTACATTTGGAATATCATATGCGTGTGTTTTGGGACACTGGTTCCATTGTTTATTATTCGCATTTATTATTACATTTGGAATATCACATGTCGTGTGTTTTTTTACATGGGACTGGTTCCATTGTTTATTATTATTAAACATTTATTATTACATTGGATCATCACAGTCGATTGTGAATTTCACGACTGGTTCCGTTATTATTATTATTACATTGGAATAACACATACATCAAATCTGCGCATGCGTGGTGATTTCCTTTGTTATTCCATTCTTTATTATACCGGTTGGTTAAAACTTTGACTTCTATACTCCATGAAATTAGTAGAATATTCTTGATATTTGTGTTTCATCCGATATCTTTTCATGGAAATATTCTTACGATCATTCTTGAATTTTACTCTACAAAATAGTATCTTGTTGACAATTTGGGCGTTCTTAATTCTGGATAAAATAATTCTTGAACTTGTTTTATTGAATTATTATGTCATCATCATCATCCTCATGTTATAATATGTTATCTTTGGCTTACGTGCGTAGATGAACTTAGTATGATTATGACCGAGGATCATTCGGTATAATCATGGCTTGTTATAAATGATGTGATAAAAGTCCTCGGTGACTTTTGTAATGCGATGATGGATAGTTTTGGTATGATTATGACCGGGGTGATTCGGTATAGTCATGACCATTGATAATTTGATGAAAATCCTTGACTAGTGATGCGGGGATGATTAGATATTGTGGTTTATTCATTAAAGCTGAGTCTTAGTGATAAAAATTTATGAAAACCTTTTAAAACCTAAAAGATAGTAGACTTTATTTTCTACTTGACTCTTTTAATGGATTGCATATTCAGCTATGATTAAAGCTGGTTGTCTATTGTATTTTATCGGTTTAACATTGTTGAAGGCTAATGATAATTTATTACGCATTATCTTAGTCGTAATATTTCTTCTTTGGGCTAGTTGAGCTCACCCTTTCTTTTCTTTATTCTCTTCTTGAAATGAGAACATAAATTTGAGACGAGTCGGGGAGCGGAGTAATGGTCGAGGAGGATAGCATTAGTAGTCCTCACTATTACGTGAAATAGTGTGATAATAGTTGTAATGAGGACTCCTGAGTTTGTATAATATTGAGACAATATTGTATTAATATTTATGCCGTATTGTACCAGACAGTTATATTAGTAAGTTGTATTTGAATTTATGTACCATGTAAGTGGCGACCCAAGATGGGTGACGATACCTAATTTTGGGGGCGCCACAAAAAGCTCAATCCACGATTTGTTGGTCCATTTGAGATTCTTGACCTAATAGGAAATGTGACCTATAGACTCGCATTACCTCCAAGTATGTCTCGTGTTCATAATGTTTTTTCACATATCCATGCTTCGTAAATATGTGAAAGACACGAAACCATATTATTAACGCTAGAACCGAGACGAGATATAGAAGATTTAACGTCACGAAGAAGTACATTTAAGATCTTGGATAGGAAAGAGCATGTCCTACGCACCAAGGTTATACCACAAGTTAAGGTTTTATGGAGAAACCGTCTTTATTGAAGAAATGACACAGGAGTTGGAATCGTAAATGAAAGCGAGGTATCCTCACCTTTTCGAAACACCAGTGCATCGTATGTCAATTTCGAGGGCGAAATTTCATAAGGAGAGGAGGTTGTAAGACCCCAACTTATTATAAATAAAATCAATTTCCTAATTATATTTGTGAATAATAAGGTATTAATTTGATATAATTTCTCACGGTTATGGGTGAAATGTGTAAATTTTACAAAATATGCAAGTGGTTATAAAATAATCATTGTTTTGGGAATATTCGTTTGATCGTGGAATATTCTTGTTGTCGGAAATATTAAATGCGATGGCCTTGATCATTTATGGGCCCCATAATGAATAATCGCTTCGGATGAAGAAAGCGACAAGTTTGAGTTTTTATAAATAATAGCGGCGTTGTTCTTACAGTTAACACCGTTGGAATACCGATGGTTAAAAACAAGATGTCTGGTGGATGGATGATTGATTGATGAATTATTGATCCTTACGTAAGAAGGCACTACTCAATAATTATTACGGTAATTCTTATTCAATATTTTATTTTATTGATTCAATAATTTTTGCGTTGATATTTTATATTATTGTTGTTTCAATAATTGTCATCGACAAGATTTTCCATTATCGGATAAATAATTCATATTATTTGAATAATATTATTAGATAGCATTATTGGCAATGTCTAAAAAGTTACATCTAATGAGAGGTTTGGTCACCTAATCAGGCGCATGATAAGGAGAAATTCTTATTGAAAGCCCCTCTTTCACAGGAGCGGCTTTGGTTATCATAAATGTGATTCTGTAATATTATTTGTGAATAATTAATTATTGATTCATATGATAAGGAAATATTTATTTTATGTGGATATAAATATTGGATATATTTATTGTGGTTAAAAATGAAGGAGTTAATGTTGAGGTGTTTTATCAGTATTTTTGTCGGAATGAAGGTATTAAAAATTAAACCAGTGTTTTTGAGATATATTGTGTGAGTTATAATTTTTAATCTGACCGTTGGATCGTTGTAATTTTTGGATATGTTATACATATATAAGTTGAGTATATGTCCACAAATTTTGAACCGTTAAAAATGAACATATGATTTGTTATGAATTTTAAGAGGTGACTGATTCAGAAATTAGGTTTATAAATGATTTTGGTGAAAAATTCTAGAATTGAGTGGGCCCCACTTGTGGTTGGTAAAGAAATATGCTGAATTTATTTCAAATGTGGTGGGTGGGAATAGTAGCGAGTAAAAGCCATCATCAGTTGCGAGTCAAGTCTGCTAACATTTTCCTATAAATAGAGGGCTAAGTTAGAATTGAAAATCACGCCTGTAAACAAGTTTTCTCTTCTCTCTCTAGATTATTGAGTGTATTTTGTAAGTATTTAGATACTTTGTGAGTTTCTATTCATCGGTGCAAGTTTCCTTGATTTTATCTATCGATATTCCGATCAAAATCGATATTTTGAGGTAAGGGATGTTATTTTCTTCATATATGATATTATTTCTTGATATCATTACGCCAGAAGTATTGATCTGAATTTTTATCAAATTTGGAACTTTTTGTGTCTGGGGTTACTTATTCACGATATACGACTATTTATTCACGAATCTGACTTATTCACGGAAAAAATGAAATTTTCTTCTTTTTGTCCAAGATATCTATTATGGTTACTATCTTTGATTGTATCCATGTTTTGATCTTTATTTTTGAATTACGCTTCAAAATTGGTATTTATGAAGTATTATTGATCTTGGATAAACCTGTTATACTGAATCCCTACTATTTGTCCTTCCGTTTCCTTTGGATTCGTTTTCTTTAAAATATTCTTCATCATCCTCGGTCCTAAATGATGATATTACTACATATCTTCTACTGTAGTGTAAAAGATAAATGATTAATCGATGAATATCTTTGGCCAGTAGTGCAAAGATGAGCAGTGTTGAGATGAACATGACCATTTGGTGATACAAATGAATATCTTTGCCTGTAGTGCAAAGATGAATATTTGATTAAAGATGTATATTGATTGTTATTCTGAGGATAAAATATTGATGATGGACTTTTAAATCTTAGAAGATAGTAGAACTCATTCTCTACTTGACTCTTCTAATGGATTGTTGTTTTTTCCATTGCGGTTGTTGATCTAAAACTTGTTGGCTATTATATTTTATCGATTTTTCCCTGTTGAAGACTAACGATAATTTGTGGTATATTATCTTAGTCATAATATTCTTTACTGGTCTAGTTGAGCTCACCCTTTTCCTTTTTGTTCTATTTTTCTCAAGAGGTGAGAACATAGCAGGAACTAGTTGGGGTACGAAGTGATGGTTCTAGAAAGATGTTTTAGCAGTCCTCACTATTTCTGTAAAATAGTGTTTGAATAATTATAACGAGGACTTATTTGAGTGTGGATATTATCAGAAGACAATATTGTATTTAAACTCACATATGTGTTGTCGTATTTTTGCCACGACATTTGTATTATTAAAGTTGTAGTTTGTTTTCTGTACCATGTATTTTGCGACTCAGAATGGGTGTTGTATACCTATTTTGGGGGCGTCACACCTTTTGGCTTACATTTTGTAGTTTGATCCTTAGGGTATACTTGAGCTAACCACCTGTGGGGGTACCACAGGCATGTCCTCTTGACACAAGGGCATGACACCTTCCGTGACAGTGTGATCAGTCCACAGCGTATCCTTTTGTATGCTCTGGGTATGAGCTTTGGCCATTTGATATAATTGTTCAGGATACGTATGGGTCGACCCAATATTTGATTTGATTTGATTTATTTGGCGGATTAGTGACGTATGTGTCGTGCGTACTATCCGATTTGATTTGTATACATCATGGTACCGATGTATTTTGTTAGCCTTTGGCTATTTGTATTTGAGCTCAGTATAAAATTGTTACCTTATAACCATTTGACTCAGCCTTATTTTGTTTGGAATTCTTTTGACTATAGTTGTCGGTTCGACAGTGTTAATCATTTGTACCTTGTCTCACCAATTTCGATATATTCATGTTTGGTTAGTAGTTGTAATTGTTCGTTCATTCAGTTCTTTCGGTACATATATATATTGTTTATATATATGCATTTTTATATCCGTACTGGGCAATTGGCTCACGCTGTGTTCTTTTTCCGGCAGGTAATCAGGGGTGATCAGGATATGTGGGATGAGAGCTACCTTTGATCCAAATGAGTAGATTAGTTTTTGAGACTTATTATTAGACTTGGTTTTCTTAATATTTTGTAGATGGATGTTTGGGCCATTTTGACATTTATTTATTATCAGTAGAGATTATGTAAATGTGGAGTTCCTTCTAGTTAAATTGGAGTATGTGGCAATTTGGTGTTCAATTTAATTGGAGATGTTTTGAGATTTATTAGAGGTTTGTATTTATTATGCTTGTGCGTGACATTCCTTTTCCTTTTAGGGAAAGGGGTTATTCAGTCACTTTTCGATATGAGTTGAAGCAGTTCGGGACCGGTAAATTAAACGAACACCCTATGTGTCTCCCCACCAAAATAAATCCCATTTGTGGCATTAGATTCATAGTTGTCACAACGTCGCTAAGACAATGCCTAAGCGTCCTGGCGATGCAGAGTAGATCATGGCGTGCGTCGACTTGAGACAAGGAAGCAACGTTTGTGGTAGGGCCGAGTTACCAAAGCGCTTGCGCCTTAGTAGCTTTGGCCCAACCCCCCCATGACTTATAGGTCCTATACTTACCCAACAACCATTACAATGAAATTTAAACTTTAAAACCCTAACTCATGGGTCATCTCTCTCCTCTCAATCCTTTCTCCTCTGCCTTCACGACGTCACAAGTCGCGACTCCTCAACCCCAGTTGACATCGCGACTCCACTTCAACTTCGCGACTCTAGTCGACTTCGCGACTTCAATGACCAAGTCGACTCGCCGACTCGTCTTCAACTTCGCGACTCATCTTCGACTTCGCAACTCATCTTTGACTTCGCCTACTCCAGTCGACTCGACAACTCCTCTTCGACTTCCCTTAAGTTTGTTTTCTCTTCTTCCTTCTCTCTCACATGTGAAGTCTTCCTCATGTGTTCTCTACCATGTTAATTGCTAGGTTTTTTGTTTTTGAGTTATGATATACTGATATGTTGGGTTAGTGGAAAACTTTAGTCAGTGACTCAGTTAGTCTGTTCTCATATGATGGGTTACTAAAGTAAATATGAACTGGGGTCTGGATAATCTTAGTCAGTTAATTATGTAATGTGTTATCTGTAATATTTTGGGTAGTGTTAAACTCTATATGATTAAATAATATTGTTTTGGATATGATTTTTATTTTTAACTATTAAAATTTACAAACTTTACACAATATGAACTTTACATAATAAGTTGTTTTAGACAATGGATATTTTTTGGACAGTGGGTAGTGTTTAGCTGCTAAAATATATTGTTTTGGACAGTGAGTACTAAATAATTATTTCTCAATCTTTTTGGAACTGACAACTGAGAGGTTAAGTCTCAAGCTGATATATACACTGATAATCATTATTATGGACTAAAAAGATATGTAACATTTTATCTACTTGATGTTTTTGGACAGTGAACAGTGGTTATTGTTTGTAAAATTAATTATGGAGTACGAACTAAAAGTAATACATTCAATAATTCAAAAGTAAAAACAAAAGTTGGTAATATTTTGATGAATGATTTGTTATTTGGATCAATTTTGTCTTATATTTTTTGTTTGATTGTATTGTGTAGAAACTAGAACAAAATGACGAAAAAGTTAGGGGGCTAATAGTTATGATATAACTAAGGACTCTAAAAGAAAATCTAAATCAAACGATCTGGGTTGGAAATATGAATATTGACCGGTTATAATTAATAAGGATGTCGTGCAATGTATACTTTGTGGGAAGAAATGTCATTCGGGTATCAAGAGGCTCAAGCAACATCTAGGTGAAAATTTTAGAGATTTAGCGATGTGCCCTAAAATATCAACAGAAATTATGAGGGAGATGCAATCAGCTTTGAATAGTAAAAAGAGGAACAAGCCAGTTGAGCTAGATGATGATGTAGTAGAAATGCAAGAAGAACAATCATGTGTTCCTCCAAGCATGACTTCGAATGTTTCCTCTTAATACTATCCCAAGTTCTGGGATCGCTTCCAAAAGAAAGAAAGCTACTTTTCAATTCCAAAAGTTCCAACAAAGACGGTTGAAACACTTCTAAGAAAGACTCCCTAATAAGTTGTAGAGGAGAGGCATAACAAGCGTTCCCAACGACTATTGAAAATCATTTGAGGACACTAGAGGAAAAGGAGAGAGTCCATATGCACATTACCAACTTTTTCTACGAGAGTGGCATACCATTCAATGTTGCAAATGTAAGGAGCTTCGAGATAATGATCGAGTTCATAAGACAAAATGGGTCGGGTTTAAAGCCTTCAACGTATCATGAGTTGAGGGCTTCTTTACTTGAGACGACAAAGAAGCAAACTGATGAGTTAAAGGCGAAACATGAAGTTTCATGGAAGCAATATGACTGCACACTCATGTCGAATGGTTGGACAGATAAGAGGGGAAGACACTTGTTGAATTATCTTATTAATAGTTCGGAGGAGACTTACTTCATGGGTTCTGTTGATGCCTCCAGTCAGTTGCAAAATGCCACAATGTTAACAAATCTCCTTGATAGTAAGATTAAGGAAATTGACTCCGAATATGTTGTTCAAGTGGTCACGGACAATGCCTCTAATTACAAGGTAACAGGACATACACTAATGGAGAGGAGACCTACACTAATTTGGACACCTTGCGCCACTCACTGCCTAGACCTTTGTTGTTGTTCTTCCGGTTGTGGCGTGATTGAAGTACATTTGAGTTTGTAAGTACTTTATATTGTTGGTTCAAAAGTAATAAGTCATTCACTACTAATACTAACTATTTTTTATATAATTAAAATTTTATCATTAATATTATTATTTTTTGTTTTATTTATTTTAGATTCATATGAAGAAGATGAATAGATTGGAACACAAACGATTGAGTGACTTGGTGTATGTCCAATACAATCGAAAGATCATCTCAAAGTTCCAAAAGAGGTGTGAACTTGATTTTTTTTTATCCATTAGCCATTGATGAATGGATCAATAATGAGGGCGATATTATTCATCCCGGGAAGGATCTTATATAGAATGATGTGAATCGAGCAACCGGTGCATCCAACACGCTTAAGAGTCACAATCCTTCAAGGAGGGTTCATGCTAATACTAGTGTTAATGTCATTACGTGCTCTCGACGTGGTGGTTCAACTTCAAGGGAATCAAGGTTGATGGATTCCGACTCCGATGATGAAGTTGATAAAAAAGAGAGAATTCCAAATGATGATGAAGATGTGGAGGATGATTTTGGAGAAAGACCACCTACGCCTTTGAATGAGAATAGTTCTCGTGGAGGAAATGAAGATGATCTTTTTCTTGATGAGTTTGCTTGAACGACGTTTAAAGACTAGTGTAGAGAGTCTAGAAATTATTTTGATTTGCTATTTGGTGTTTTATTAGTTATTATATTAGTATAATGTGATAGTTGGTTGCAACTTTATTTTCTATGTGGTGTTTGTTAAATTCTTTATTTCTTTTACTAGTTTTTAATATCAACTGTTTAATTTTTGGATTGTTATTGCTAAATATTTATATAATTGTGCTTTTAAGTTTTAATATATTGTTCCAGTGTTATGCTTTGAGTTTTAATGTATATGAAATTTTATTACCAATATACTTGTTAAGTAAAATAAATAATATATAAATTGCACATTGTAAACAATTTATCGCCATACGGACGCCATGGCGGTCGCCATATCGTCTAGGCGTCCTAACAATCAGCTACCACCATGACTCGCTGTAAAGCCATGACAACTATGATTAGATTATATTCTAGTCCCCTCCCACCATTGCAACAACTTTATAAAGGATCCAAAACCATCTTTTTTGATTCCCTAATTATTTTCTATAAGATTGTACTTCGGGTTAAATAAAAATAATAATGCAGCCAAAACCAGCCGGTGGTCTGGGGACCAACACAACACCCTCAAGTACGCGCCCTAAACACAGGTTCTTGCCTCAAAATTTCTTGTTGTGTTGGGATATTTCACATGAATCCCACATCAGATAAATTCAAGTGTAGATGGATTAATAAATATGGTGAAACCTCAACCTAATAGGTTAACCTTTTAGGTAATGAGGTATTCTAACATATTTATTTGACAAGTCTTTCATTTGCGATATAGAATGAATAAATCTGGATGATGCTAGTGTAATGATTTGACAAACGAGCAACCTTGAGTTTAATCCCCTTGTTTTCGTCTTAATCATCAGAAAAGTGCAGTGTTTTATGTACATCTAACCCATACAAAAAATGTATTTATTTATATGTATGTATACATATTGAAGCAAGTTTGGCTTATGTGATCTCCCAAACCTTTTAAAGTAATCACACAAGCCTGTGATCAGAAAAAAGTACTGTTTTTTTATCAAGGTAATACAACGTTAATAGTACAATTCAGAGGCATTTTGGTCAAGTTAAAGGCCAAAAGCCATAAAAGGAGTATTCAAAGGGATAAGAAAAGAGAGAAAGAACACCATTAAAAACAAGGGAACAACAAGTGCAAGTTGGAGACCACAGAAAAGGTCAGGACCCTACAAGCCATCGGATGACACATCTTTGGGATGTGTGGGTCCCACCACGTTTTCATTGCTAAACAGCTAGCAAAAAGGAAGAAAAGCTCATTTGGAGTCAAACAACATACACATATATGCATCCACACAAATAATCCCTTTGGTAAATTGGGTAAGACTAATTGTCTTGAGTTGAGAGACCTCTTTTGTACCTGAGATCCTCTAGGGCAAGTCTCCACATACTAGTCATGTTCTTCATCCAATACTAAAGATCACAGTTATGATCCAGTATGGGCTCATGCTTTTTCATGGGGATCCTGTAGAGGGGGAACCAGTCAAGAGCTGATCTTTAGGGAAGCCGAAATCCTCAAATACGCCCTGAAGCATCAATGAGAAACAGATTAATATTTGTCAATCGTATGTTGTAAGCAATATTGGATGAGTTTGATATATACATAAACACCAACATACCATAGCGTCATTGATTGCGTAAGCCACACAGTAGTGCTCCTGAATATCAGCATTTTCAGACAAGAAATATATCACAACAACAAAGTTAAATGAAAATTTTGCAGCGCTAAAAATATAAAATATGAAGTATGTCAAGACTTTAAAACAAGAAATCAGATTAACTCAAGCCTCAATGCTATCTCAGGCAGTACAAATAGCATGAGTGCATGACTGAACTCGCTGCCTGAACCATAAAAGAGGGACAATAGCCCTCACTTACGGTAGTTTGCACAGTTTGATTTGTGCATTAAATTGCATAAATACGTTTTAAGAAAACAAATGTTGTGGATTGCAAGAAATCAGTAACACTAGCTTATGGTTCTTATTTACAATGCCTAACTGGCACAACAAAAAATAAACTTTTTATATTTCACCAAAAGTTATATACCACCATTACCATAGTGAATTACAAAAATTCTTATATTGTGAAGCAAAGGAATAGCAGAAAAACACAGAGAGCTTCAAGTACCAAGCACATTCAGAAAAATTGAGATATTACTTCAATTTGGTCAAGCTCAAAATAACACCTCCATCAAGTTTCTGTGTTTTGAGATGAAGCATAATATCTTTTGTAATATTAAGCCTAGTAATCATATTATTAGGTGTGTAGTTGAACAATGAAATTCTGGCAAGTGGTCTGAGACAAGAGCATGATATTTTCAGGCTACTACCCACAAGGTCCAAAAATGACGGAGACAAATGCTCTAAGGGACACAGAGACATTTGTCCATTGATAGTTGGAACTGAAATCAAGAAATCTTTCTTTGGAGATCAACTTCCCTATTATATATTAATGTAATATCAGTTCGAAACAAGGTAGTTAGGTTTCTGTACTCATCCTAGTGTAGCTTTTGATAGTTGAATTATAAGATGAGACCATCAAAATATTCTCTTACCCTCCCCCACCAAAAAAAAATAAAATAAAAAATAAAAAAAAAAAAAAAAAAAAAAAAAGAAATAAAATTAACAGTGAATAGAACAATTGACTTGCCTGCATCATGTACCATTCTTCAAACTCATCAAACAACTCCAATCGTTCGATCCTGATCAATAGAACACAGATAAGAATCTTCAGAAGAATATTTCAAAAAGATGCCAATCTTCCCAGAAAAGTAGATAGAAAGAGGAGTAAAGCAGACAGAAATATTAGGGAAGGAATCAGACTTTATTCTTATAATGGAAAAACTTTAGAATCTTAAAAAGTTGTAATCTTATTTACACAACCAAGGTATCTCAAATAACTAAAAAAACTTTTAAAAGATGGTAACAAAGGTTCTCCTATTTCTGTAGGTGATAAAGATATATATACACACACACACACACACACACACACACACACATATATATATATATATATATATATATATATATATATATATATATATATGCGTGTGTATAGTTGTATATATATATATATGTGTGTATGTATAAAACTATATACAAATTTTGTTTACACAATTCTGTGCCTTTTATCTGGAGAATATTTTTAATTCAATTCTGGAGTTGCACGAAAGGGTGTTGAAATTGCAAACTTTTAATATTAGTAATTTTTATAGAATAAGGATAATTTAGATTAATCTTTGAACATGTGTATAGAGAGAACTCTTTCCTGTACATGGTGCAACTAAAGGATTGACAGTTGTACACACAGGTATGATAGATGACCTGCTCAATTTCTATGGAATAATTACTGGTTTCACTTATCAAAATACAGCACAATTTCTGAACATGCTATTTTTCTGATATTCAACTACATAACAAGTGAACAAACAGTTATAAACTTGACATTACAACATGAACTTAACGTTACAATATGAACTTGTTGTGCATCAATGAAAGATTGATACTGCTAATCTGCTAATCAGTAATCATTAAACAGACTGCTCTAAATTAGTGGTTTACCAAATATACAAAACACGTGTTTTGGTGGTTTATAAATCAAATAAAATAAAATCAACCACTATGGTTGTTTGATTTGATTATGCTTTTAAAATTGTAAAGCTTATGATGGTCAACCGGTTGGTTGTTTGTGGTTTCATCATAAACCGTAAACTTATGATGGCACCCTAGTTTATAAAACAGGAGATCAAATAACAAGACATCAGTAACTTTTCAGAATACAGTCCTTTATTGGTAGAACGAGCTGACAATTATATACACTAGACAGAACTTTGAGCTTGAGAACAAATAAACATGGCTCTATTCCAAAATGATTTACCACAAAGTAGGCATATTCAAATTATCAGGCATATCCATACATACATGTTTTTCTATGGCACGGGTACTTCACATGGACACCTACATGGAGCATCCATGTAAAGATGAGGCAAACAATATCATAATTTTTTGTTTGCAGGTCATTATGATCTGTAGACTGCAGTATTCAGCAGTCATAACAACTTCAACAACATCAAAATGTACAACAGAACATTAGCAAACAACTTACTTTCAAAACATTTGGATGAGCACATACCTACGTCTTTCTTGAGCTTCAACAAAATTGCTATAGACTTTCAGCATGTCCCAAGCAGCAGCCCTCTAAAAATATGAGCATAGCAGATTTTTTAAGATAAGTAACTATAAAACACAACACAATCGAAACAAATTAAATAAAAAAGTAGACTTTGTGCAAAGCCAGTGAATTTGAAACCATTATCTCACCTAAAAACATAAATTCATCTAGGGATGACCATTCGGCAGGGTGGGTTTTGAATACCTCGACCTGACCCTGACTACCCAAACCGTCCCGATCCAATCCCCGACTATGCAAGCCCTCCAACCCAGCCCCCCAACCTCACTGGGTTTTAGAAATTTAAACTCACCCCCTAACTGCCAGGACCTATAAACTCCCCACAAAACTCCATGTGTCTCCCCGATCGTCTATATTAATATATAATTTTACAAATGTACTGTATATATAAATATAAAAATCATATATAAATAAGTATTAAAATATTTATAAATACATATAATCATTAAAATACAAGTATAAATATATAGGATGAATTACATATTCTATTACATTTTTAAAAATAATTAACAATAGTGCACTCATAAAATCTTTACACAACTAATACACTTCCATATTTACTTACAATACTAGTGCAATTAGGATTCCTTAATTTAGGGAATTAGTATTCAATTAGAATTCCTTAATTTAGGGATTAGTTATACTCATGGCTTCTTCTCTCTCTCCTCACTATAACAACTGCAGTTAGTCATCACCCTTCTTCTTCATTCAACGTATTCTTTCTATATATATATATAACACAAATTGGGATCAATATTTTCAACATGAGTTCCATCTTTAGGAGAAGAAATAGTTGGAACCACTATTGCTGTAGATTGCATCCTTCTAGAATCAGAACCCACATTAATTTCTGCTAATTCATTGGAGGCGGCTGCTTCTGCGACGACTAATTTCATGCTTTTAAACTCCTCCTTCTTTGCCCATAAAATAAGTTCTTAAGATGGTGACGACGACGGAGGGCGGATCAAGTAACGGGGAGCGGCAGTTGCTTAAGAAGGGGTCGTGGACGGCGGCGGAGGATTCGGTGTTGTTAGAATACGTGAAGAGGCA
This sequence comes from Panax quinquefolius, assembly GCA_020205615.1. Taxonomy (NCBI): domain Eukaryota; kingdom Viridiplantae; phylum Streptophyta; class Magnoliopsida; order Apiales; family Araliaceae; genus Panax; species Panax quinquefolius. The sequence continues at coordinate 8,242,289 of CM035165.1, read as the reverse complement.
TGGCGAAGGGAATTGGAATGTTGTCTACAGAAATTCTGGGCTTCCTAGATGATGATGGTAACCAAACCTTCATACCAAGATAACCAAGCTGTCATATCAAAGTAACCAATCAACCTCTACACTTTAAATTTTTTCTTAGTACAGTTGGTTACCAAACCTTTAGATCAAGGTAAGCAAACCTTCGTACCATGGTAACAAAACTTTCGTACCAAAGTAACTAATTCACATCCACACCTGCAGTTTTTTCATACTGCAGTTGGTAGCCAAACCTTCAGACCAAGGTAACCAATTCAATTTTATTAAGTTATCAATTTCGTTTGAATGTGATGCAGTTGGTAGCCAACCATTCATACAAAGGTAACCATTTTTTTATTTATGAGTAACAAAATAATTATAAAAAAAAATTCAGAACATTAATAGTTACATCTATTTATTTTTAAACTTTTTGTAGGGCGAATCTTCTTCTTATTCTCATTGGCGTTTTGGACAACGGAGATTCGCGGCGGTAATGGCGCGGAGTATGTGAGTAGATGGCGGACTATTATTTCAAAGTGTATATGAGGGAGATGAAGATTTGAATTTGAATATTTAAATTTGAATTATTATTTTGAATTTAAATTTGTTTTTGTTGTTAGATCCAAATATTTGAATTTGAATTATTAATTATGACAGTTATTTGTCCTAGATTTTAGGTTTCCTTATTAATGTGAATTGTACTATTTTTGTAATATGGGTCCTAATTACACACTTTTTGTAATTATTTGGTTGATGCACTTTTCTTGTAATTACTTTCTATTTGTTGTATACTTATGTAAAGAACCCAAATATATATAAAATAATTATAAAGATGAATACGCAACGCAGGGGATGGGGTGGCTTACTAGGTGGGGGAGCATAATCTGGCCCTGGCATTGGTTTCATGCCTTCGGATTCTCCCGCCCTGACCCTAAACCCCAGTCAAAGGTCAAAAACCAGGTCAATTAGGGTCAGGGTTGGAGTCGGGTGGGGATCCCACGTCTGAGTAAATTGACATCCCTAATTCATCTTGAAGCGGTGATGCTCCAAGGAATGATTAGCCAAATAACCAAATAGAATGCCATAATATTCAGCTCTAATAGTTGTACTGGGTTACAAGCCACCACTGTCTAACCATAGGTTAAAAAATCACCATTAATTGGGATCGTCGATTAAAAAATATCTTTATGGGAAATATCACTATGGCACCTATCTAATGGATCATTTGACTGCATCAAATTCTAATCTAACTTGACGACTTCATCAACATATAATAAAGATAGAGTAATCATCATTACTTGTTGCAATTTCGAGAAGGTACCTGCCATCCCTGATCAAGAAAAAGTTTTTCCTTAGCAAGTAAAGTAGGTGTATCATATATGCCCAATAGCGCACAGCCTCGACTCTGAAACAAAAACATGATATTAGTTAACACTGTAAATTATATATATGGGAGCTATTTTCCCAAGCATCACAAGCAGTAACTATATGAGACTGTCTCAATCTAATGATCAGTGACAAGTACACATAATAGACGATAATAATACCTAATAACATACAACAACAATGAATCATCTGCTTCAAAATACGTGAAATAATTAGACTATTTGAAGCCCTATCTAATGACCTAATATCAAGCACCCAAAGATAATCTCAACATTCCTTTCGTAGTAACGGTTCAACTAAATCACCCATATTCATTATTGCAATCATTAGATTTCATCATACAAAATGAAAACCATCTCTTTCCAGAATACTTCATACATATAGCATCCGTCAATAAAAAAAATTAAACATTTTTATAGCATATTGCCGTATCCGTGTCCCACATATGGCTCCATGCTTCATTGAGCAAGTTGCTAGTTTCCCCTTTTATTTTACTACGACCCATTCATCTCAATTAGCTCACGCTGGACATGCTATTTAATGGATTTCTACTTCATTATTGTATCCAAAGCATAATAAATTTTGTCTAAGGTTGTATAAAAATTAAAGAGAAAAAAAAAAAAGAGATCTACGACGTCTAATATTTTTCCATTCATCGTACCCTAACTTTTTATCTGCATAACCTACATCAGACTGACTGTTCTCGTACTCGTAATGATTGATACTGGTATAAGGCATAATTTATATAAGAGGATAACAACAAAGTTAATATAAGTTCTCTGTAAAAACGTCTAAACATCATTTATCAGATATAAGGATAATTTCATAGGTGATCAATTAAATTATTGGGGAAGTAGTTTGTTATAAGGGCGGATCTGTTCAAGGGGCAGCATAGGCTGCTGCCCCTGCTGAATTTTTTTTATTTTTATAGGTATAGGGGCAAATATGCAAGTTAATAAACTTAAGGAGGCAGATTAATAGAAGAGTCAAACTTGGAGGGGGCAAAAAAAAATCAGTCATTCAAAATACAAGTACAGACAAATAGGTAACTAAATTAGGGTTTTTTTGTTAAATAATTTAAAATTTGTAGTTTGTTTGAATATGTTGTTGGTTGAGAACTTAGGGTTAAACCCAATTCAATTTATTTGATATATTTGTTATATTTTGGACATAAGAGGTAACTAATTAGGGTTTTTTTTTGTTTGATAGTTTATTTGAATTTGTTGTGGCCTTGTGGATTGTGGACTTCCGGTGAGTACAACTGTTGTTGTTAATATTGGATGAACATGTAGTTTTAGTGTTCAAATGAAATGATACAACTGTGTTGAGAATTGGATCCGTGTCAAATTGTTTTTATCTGCAGTTTTGTCCCTTTCCTTTATGTGAGTTTCAATGAGAGTTGTGTTCTATAAAAAGATAAAAATAGGGAATTGAAATAAAAAATCAGAACTGCAAGAATTTTTTTCCTACAATAATACAGGAAAAAGTTGGATCAGTGCTATTTTTTCAAGATTTTTTTCAATACTTGTAGTTTTATGATTTTCCAAATTTGACTGCTAGTATAAGAACTAGGTTGTTAAACGAGAAATCAATCATTTTTCTTAAATGCACAAGCTGCAAAACAATAAGCCCCAAAAGAAGAAGCAATAAATCATTATAATACTAATTTACTACTACTCTCATTTTTACCTTTTTTTAGGACAAATAAAATAATTATCATAAACAAACCCCACAAAATGGAATCATAAAAAAAAAAATACCTTAAGGCTTATTTGAAACTTATAAAAAGATACCAAAAATGGTTTATGCTTTGAAATTAATTAATGATTTTGTTTTGAATATGAAAAACAAATTTGGTATGAGGCTTTGAGCATTTGGGGAATCATTCAAATTGAACTATGACAAGTAACCGAAGTAAGTTTCTAAATTGTATCTAAATGTTTTTTATTTTGAAATTCCTTTTTAAGTTTGAATTATGAATATTTATTGCAATTTGTAAACATTATTATGATTAGTTCAAGTTTTCTTTATTTAACTTCAACAAAAAAATTAGCTAAAATTCGACTTTGCTGGGAAAAATTTCTGCATCCGCCCCTGATTTGTTAGGATATTGGTTAAAATCAAATAATGTATGATTGATTTTCTAAAGGTGTCTTCAATTATCCTAATGATGGAGATATGCATGGAATGAGCGTTCTCTCATTAATTACATCATGGAATGGGTGTAATCCAAATTTGTATGCTAATGGAGAGGAAGCATTGCCTATAAATGCTTACCTTATTGTAAAACTATGTAGATCCAAAAATGTAGAAGGATATGAGATATCCTCCAAAGGTGGAAGGATAAGAGGTATCCGAGAGTTAGAGAATTTTGTGTGGAAAATTCTTTTGGGAAGAATTATCGTTCCTTGAGAAAATTTATGAGAGTGTGAGTGACTATAACATTATTCACATAGTAAATTTTCTCTGGTTGTCTTTGGCAATGAAAGTGGTTTTTTCTCCGGTTTTGGAGTTTCCACTATAATTCTTGTGTTGTGTGATTGTGTTCTAAATTCTAAATTTTCTATTTCTCTATATATTGTGAGACATTTATTCTCAACAATTGTTATCAGAGCTTGGTTCTTTAAGCAAAAATGTCTGGCATGAAAATCGACATAGAGAAATTTGATGGGAGAATCAACTTTGGCTCGAGTCAAAGTCAAGTCAAAGATGAGATGATTCAATTTAAGTTACATAAGGCGTATTTCATACCTTATGGCATGCCGCTAGTATCCAAAGTTGCCATGAAAGTTACTACTAGCAGGTTTTATGCACACGAGCATTAGTTAGCATTGATGCAAGGTGTGTGGTGATCTTGATGTTGATGGCTGATGAACTTCCTAGAAAGCCACATGGAAGTAGCACCATAATTTTTTTCAGCAAGTTTGTTTGACATGAAAAATCTTAGAATGGTCAATGGTCTCTATACCGAGAATTATGACTGTTGGTGAAGACGATGATAGCAGAAGCTATAATGATTATTTTATTTTAACCAATGTGGAGTTTGTTAAGATATTGGTTAAAATCAAATAATGTATGATTGGTTTTCTAAAGGTGTGTTTAATTATCTTAATAATGGAGATAGGCATAGAATGGGTGTTCCCTCATTAACTGCATGGAATGGGTGTATTCCAAGTTTGAGAGGTAGCACACCAAACTTTCTAAGTTTGTATGCTAATGGAAAGGAAGCATTGCCTATAAATACTTATCTTATTGTAAACCAATGTAGATCCAAAAATGTAAAAGGATATGAGATATCCTCCGAAGGTAGAAGGATAAGAGGTATCCAAGAGTTAAAGAACTTTGTGTGGGGAAATTCTCTTGGGAAGAATTATCCTTCTTGTGGATGTAGGAAAATTTCTGAGAGTGTGAGAGACTGTAATATTATTCACATAGTAAATTTTCTCTGGTTGTCTTTGGCAATGAAAGTGGTTTTTTCTCCGGTTTTGGAGTTTCTACTATAATTTTTGTGTTGTGTGATTGTGTTCTAAATTCTAAATTTTCTATTTCTCTATATCGTGAAACGTTTATTCTCAACATAGTTTATTATGTTATGTACTTGGTCCATGGAAATCAATTGGTCATTAATTTATCCAAAGTTTTCTTAAAAACCTACAAAACGGGATTTCTAAGTAAGAAGAAACATTTCAAGAAATTAAAAATTATTGAGTACGGACTGTCCTTTCTTTGCATTTATGGGAACAGGATGAGAAAACATTAGATTGCGTCCTAAAGATTTATATAGTTGAGACTTTGCTCTGTGTTATTTTAGACACTGCATTTAAAGAACTTTGAGCTGGTACTTGCCTAGAATAACACCCGATTAAATTATCAATGATTAGTGCATTGTGCGTTTATTCATTTAGTTTTCCCATACCATTAAACTGTCAAGAACATCTCTCACCCCAATCCCCATTCCTGTCTATATATATTTCAATGACTAGGTTCATCACTAACACTTTATATATTTACAAAAAGTAAACACTGGAAGGGGAGGAAACAATAATAAAGGACAATTTCCATATTGAGGGTTGATACTTGAAAGAAAAACTTAACTAAATATCCTTATAAGCCAATATCTAATAAACACAAAATAGACATCACCTCCAAATTTCTGATCATCTGCTGCCCAAAAGCATCATCTGGATGGATCTATTGGGAGGATAATGAAAGATGTTAAAAATCAAGTATAAGATCTCAACCCAAAGAAACCAGGGGACAATCTGAAAAAACTATAATCAGCAAACATGCAATGGAAGGGGAAAATAGATGAGAAGATAATGAACATCTGAAGTTTGAGAATTTGCAAAACCTGCTCGTATAAGAAAAATATTGATGTAGAAAATGTTTTTGAAGCCCATCCAACTATAGCACGGCTTGAATCTGGATCCAAGTATATTAAAACGCATTCTGCAATTATAAATGTTGGCAAGCTGATAACAACATCAGAATGAAGCAGTTTAATCATTCCTTCAACATGATCTTAAATATGTACATTAAAGCTCTATATAGTCATCAACAGAAATCAAGGAGAAACCAAAAGAGGAAAAAAACATAATAAAAGATCACAATACACCGAACGAAACCATTAAGGAGTGAGGTCGTAAAGGATCGGATGTCATACAAATTGGGATCCAATTAGTTAAACTATACAGGGTATGTGGCACCAGATTCAAATAATACCGCTATGTTAACCAATCAGATTAAGATCAAGATTGCTCAAATCCGTTCCATAAACAAACAATACACACATGGGGATAGCTAACACCCCTGCATGTTGTTGGACGACAGTTCAGGCCTCTTCTTTATTTGACAAAAATGTACCTGCATTGCTATGCTGTAAATCCATTTAAATTGTGAACAATTTTGACTACTGACAAGCATTATCTCTCTGTCCTAATCCCAACAATTTGTTGCAAGTTCTCGCCCACACCAGCCAAATTCCTCCAATCTTTTTCTCTCTCTCCCTCCCACTCTCCCTCCTTTCTCTCTCTCTCTCTCTCTCTCTCTCTCTCTCTCTCTCTCTCTCTCTATATATATATATATATATATATATCTGCTGTCTAAATCTCATCTCTCTTCCATCATTTGTAGACAATTGCAAAACAATGGTATTAACCTTTATGATCATAAATCAGTGATTCAAACTTTCATGCAGGGAGGCAAAAGTGAGAAACAAATCGAGAGATAGAAAAATAGAAATATTCCGTTGCAGAGAGAGCAAAATAGAACTCCAGATTAGTTCATCTCAGTTTTCTAGGAAGGCAAAAAGGGGAAAATGATCAAAAAAATTGAGAAAGCAAAAAGGACTTGCAAAACAGAATAGAAAGGAGAGGGACAACATCTTATTATTGCTGGATGTCACTTTCTTTTAAATACTATTAACTTTTCACCTTCATTGCTGCTTTTTGCTCAAGAAGTTAGTATTTAAATGGCAAAAAAGTCCTAAAAGTTTCTAGAAATATGATATCAAATAGTATTCAAGTAATTAATACAGATAGAATCGTACGATACGTATCTTATGATATGATGCGATACAGAGACAAGTCAATATGTATCACATGGTGAATCGAAGATAACACCGTATCATACGATTCAATTACGATACGATACAATACACGATACTTTTTAAAGCTTGCAACTGACTTGAAAAAGTTTTTATGTAGATCCAAAAGAGTAAAAATAAAACTTTTGAGCCTTCTATTTCAAATGAAGAAGTTTTTTAGTGTTCACATATTTTATATCTCTTAAAAGAGTCTTTAATCACTTTTTAGAGAATGTCGATTTATTTTTCTCACGTCACTTTCCACGGGTAGAAACATAAATCTCCACTTGTTAACTTGAATTATGCTCTTTTGTTTTATAATTTAAAGTTGAATCTGACTTTTTGTGTTCACTTGTTGCTCTACAAAGATTACTAAAATAAAATATAATAAATCAATTTAAAGTATTTTGGATACTATTTACTTGACTACTTTAATACATAGTCAAGTTAATATGTTTGATTTGTCCAATAAATTGTGTGCTTTATTTCTTTAAATATATATTCCTGCATTTTTTATTTTGTTTCCATATCGTACGAAACGATTCACGATATGAAACATATGAAACACAATACAGGGTTTTCGATACACGATACAATTCACGATTTGAATACTATGGATGTAATGACTAGCTTAAGAAGATAATGCCATGCATAAGCAACGTTTTAAGGAAACAACATAAGTTTAAAATAATTAAAATTTAAGTAATGCACATACCTGGGATCCAAATTAGCCAATGATATGATATGATCTAACTTTTCAATGTCACGCAAATCAACAGGAAGTAGTTTATAATGATCACTGAGTACTTCTCCTTTCTCTGCACAAGATTAGGTCATAAATCAGAAGAAAAATCGATTATCTGATAATTGGGAAAAGGAAAAAGGAAACTGAATTATAAACATTTCCATGAGTTTAGACGTCAACTCAGGAGTTTGATGGGATTCACCAAAACAAATCCTCAATAGATCAGCGAATGGAAAATCTTTTAGCTTTATCCTTGCCCATATATAGAAATAAAGGAGTAAAAATAAATTGCTCTAGTAAAGATCAAGAACATGAGGCCATCACCTACAAAAGAGAATGACATGCTAATATATATTTGAATCATTGTCTTTAGTTACATATAGAACCCAGAATAGGAGGGAGTTAAAAATATGAGAAAAAGGAATGGTATCAATAGCAAAGAAGAAAGGTATCACAAGATGCTAATCAACTGAAGAGAGAACAGATTGGCAGTCAGACCCTACATTCCCTCACCCAGGCAGAACCTTGCAAAGAAAATATAACTTACATTCATGGAACTAACCAGAGATATGCCCTAATTTTTCTTGACAAATTTACCTTTTAGTACACTGATTTAGAGAACCAAGCTAATCATGCCTTTAAAATGTAGACTCTGATGGTGTAATGAGGCCATAAACCAAGCGAACTATGTCTTAACCATTCCACAACTACCTATACCCGATTCAGTCAGACATGCCTTGTTGATATATCAACCGCATACAAAAAAATTAATTACGTGTTTTAATCATCCCAGCTACTGTTGATAAATTAGCCCATCTTGAACGGATTTGCAGTTATAAAAGTTATTAAAACTTTCAGTATTCAAAGGGAATACATGCTGCCTTCACTAATTTTCTCATGCTAATTATCAGTGAAACAATAAGGAACATTGTATAAATATTATAGCTGCCCAATAGTGATTACCTCAAATATTTACTTATCAATAAATAATAATAATAACAGGATTACCTGGAGAAATTGATGCTGCTATGCCAACTTTGTTCTTTAATTGACTGCAGGTTTCAATAAGAGCTGCCTTCTTAGAAGTCACCTGACAAATAGATAAATAAAACCTAACTTTCTTGTAAGCCATGACCCCAAGGGGTGGAGAAATGGCAGAGCCCTTGAGGAATAACCTCAAGGTCGCTGGTTTCCTATACTTGGGGTCAAAATTACCAATCAAAAGAAAAATAAAATCTTGCAAGCCATGAGAATAAGTGAAACTGATATGAAGATAAATATTTTTATTTATGAAGAAAAAGAATTGTATGAAACTAAGCTTTTATGAGTTCGTTGATGCAGCTTCTAACTAGTGTAACTTAGATCTGTTTGTAATATGCTAATTCTTTGCAATTCAACCACAAGTTACAAATAAGCCAACGAATTTAACTAAAAGCAAACAAAATGGTCAGGAATTTCTAAAATATATACCTCCTTAAAATCCAGTTCCACGTATAAATGTGGCGCTTTTCCTTCATCCTGTCAAAGATATATATTATTCATTAATACAAGCTTTATATGTGTGTGTGTATACACACACACACACACACACACATGCATGCTTGTGGGAAAAATCCAATAACAAGTGGCAATAAACTTCTCCCTTAGTTACTAATACCACTATTTAGAATCAAAGTTTGTGGACCAGATGTTAGATAACTAATATTCCCATTACCACCATGCATGAAAATTTTCAAATGGATCAATTTTTTTGTGCAATCTGACTATACACAAATCTCTTCATGTTCTTCAATCACAAATCCATAAAAAAGAGACAACCCTTGGATAAATATGGACAAATAACATAATTGACCCAAATTATTTACAGTCTTGCATTTAGACAAATAAACTATGATAACAAGTTTTGGAACCAAGTTTAAGTAGATCTCCTGTCTCTGTTTGTAGACTGTGGAGAGTGTTAAGTGTTAATTTCAGGAAATATATGGCATATAGGAACAAATACACAGACTACATCCTTGCAGTTTCATATAAATAACAAGAAAGAATAAATAAAAGACCATGAAATTTACCAATTTCAGGAAAAATAATAAAGCAGAAATAATTCATGAGATGATAAAAAATAAATTATCACAAGGAAAATCATGACCTGCAACTGAAAGTATGTTGTATCAAAGCCAGCTCCGAGTGACAATATCTGCTTCTTTGAATGATTTTCATTGATATTAAACTCACAGTTAAGAAATTGATATAGAAGCTTCCGAAAAGCGGCCCAACGCGCAAAGTAACCTTAAGATGTCATAAGCAAAAGTGAAAGCAAAAAACTGGATTAAGAACTTCTAGTACGGACGAGAAGAAGCAAAAAGGAAAAAGAAAAAGAAAACCGTACGCTAGCTTTAATTTCTGGCGGCAATCAAATCATACCTCGATTAATTATTGGAGATCTCCTTACAGGTCTTTTAACAAACAAATGAATGTAGTCATCTTTCATGTATCCCTTTTTAACACATGACCTACAGACAAACATAGAATATGAACTGTTAATAGAAGAACTGGTCAAATGTAAATGAAAACAAAGCAGCAGAAAAATGATACTACCTCCGTCCCAGTTTAGGTGACAGATTTTCTTTGGTGTATTTTGACACAGACTGCAAGACATGTTGAAATTATGATTCTTGTAACAAATATGTTGTCTATACGTAATTTCGGCATGACTTAAAAATAAGTACTGAAATAGACTTACAGAACCTATCACTTAAATTGGGATGGAGAGTGTAACAACATGCTAGAAAATATAAATGTTCACACTCATTTGCAAGAGATGAGTAATGTACGAATTAGAAAATATACACTATTCCTCTCTATACCTAAAGCTAATGTATGTACAGGAAACAACATAAATCTCTTCTTCCCAATTCTATCCCTATTTCTACTGTAAAAGAAAAAGGCAAACAACCATTTGAAGTTTCAAATGCGGCATTAATATCAAAAAAATTAGATCTTGACTAGTGAACAAAGCAACACAAAATTTGAACCCATCATGACTAAAATCACAACCCCAATAACACCAAAAAATACAACTGCAAACTCTAAAAAACAACAAACAACCCATTTATTATACCCAATCAAGCGATTGAGTGTATTGACGGAAAATTATGGCTGAAGATTTGAAGCTTCTCCTGTGAATAGATTAATTGATTTTAGAAACAGCTAAAATGAGAGTGAAAAGATGATGTAAATGGAACACGTACAATTTACTCGCCGAAGCATCGTCGTTGGTGGCTTGAACGGCTGCTGTATTGCTAGACGAATTGGGCATGGGCTTCGCCATCTTTCTCAAATTCTAGAGAGAGAAACAAAATGAGGTCGACTGATTGATGAAACTTGAAAGTCCAAATAAACACCATTAAAGTTTAGGGGCGTAACTGTAAACAGTCCAAATATTGTGAACCTCAAATCAATGTTTCTAAAATTTGGGGTACCTACTAACTTTCCTTTATTTTTATAAGCATAATATCTTTGATTTACTTTTAAGAATCTCATTAAAATTTTGAAAGTTTTTCATAGTTTTCATTTCTTATCCCTAAGACAAAAAATCCGGAGAGGATGGCGGATTTTAGGCCGATAACTTTGTGTAATGTTATTTATAAAATTAACTATAGATTATACTAATAAAGTGCCTTTGTTTTGATAAATATGGTAGCCTTTGAGATTTACAGGGAAACATGGTTTCAAACTTAAAATTGATATATCACAAATAATCAAGAATAGATGATTGAATAGGAGATGGTGGAGCTTATTATTATCATTTATAACCGTGGAGTATGATGCGTCATAATTTATATTAGTGGTTTCATGATAGGTGATCCTTTATCTCCGATTTGTTTCTTTTTTATACTAGGGTTGTCTTCTTTTCTAAGTGACTATTGTGAGAGAGATTTATTTAGACAACCCCTATAATCTCATTTATTTTTTGCGGATGATGACTTTTTGTTTTTATTAAAATTGTTTTATTATCCGGGCAAATGATTAATTATCAAAAATCGTCGATTTCCTTGATTAATGTCTTCTAGTTTGATGGAAGTATTTGTGCTTTTCTAGAATCGAAGACCATGGGAAGTATCCTGGGGACCCGCCTCTTTAATTGGAAGGAATAAATCGACAATTTTTTCTTTTGTTAAAGATAAAGATGCGGGGTTGGAGGAATGTAAAAGGAAGTGTTTGTGGTCCAATCGTTACCCTCTATATGTGATGAGTGTGTTTTTTTGATTCCGTCTCTACTATGTCTTTGAGTTAGAGGATGATGATTAACTCCTTTTCTTGGGGCAAAATGGTTCGGGAAGAAGAAATATCAATTGGATGGCATGGGATAAGCAATGTGTTAAGAAGCATGGGGTGGTATGGGATTTGAAAATAAATGCGTTCAATATTACAAGGGTGGCGTTTATACAGAAATTTATTGATGAGTAAAGTGTACGTTATTTTCCTAGGGAATTTATTTTTTTATGGACTAATAAAGCTTATTCAGTAAAGGGGCTATGGAGTTAGTGCAAGGCGATCAAGTGAAGGTATGGTCGATCCGTGGCTTCCGGATGATAATCACCCTTATAAAAGTGCTAGACCTCGGGGATGGAAGAGATAAGCATCCATTCTTTAGTGGAGGAGAGTTACTGGGATTTGAATATTTTGAATGATCTCTTCTCATTACGGGACAAGAGGCTCATTCTTGAGATTCCTTTGAGTCGGAGGGCGAAGTCAGATTGTTGGAGTTGGTCCATAGAAAGACGAGGCATCTATACGGTTAAAAGTGGCTAGCATACTCTAATGCTTAATAACAGGGGTGCGACACAACATGATAACTCCAACATGTGGCGGAAGCTATGGGGTCTAATTGTTCTAGCAAAAGTGAAACATTTCCTTTGGCGAGCGTGCACAAATAGTTTACCCACCCCACCTTCGAGGAATAAAACGTGTTGATGTTAATCTTTATTGCCCAAGGTGTAATAATAGTCCACGAAGATTACGTCCACGATGTTGTGTTCTTATGCGAGAGATGTGTGGAGGTTATCGCGGATAGGTGATAATAGTGGCACTGAGGAGAATTTTAGAGATTGGTGGACACGTGTGCTTTCTAGTAGAAATCAAGAAGATGTTAGTATGGTTGCGATGGTTGTATGGGGCCTCTGGAATAGTAGGAATGATCTGGTTTGGTGCCATCGCAGAATTCAGGAAGGGCAAGTGATTTATATGGCTTATTCATTGCATAAGCAGTGGAGGAAAGCTCAGGTTAGCACCAGTCATAGTGAAACAAAGGTTGTGGATGTTAATCCGACTTGGAAAAATCCAGCTACATGCACATATAAATGTAATGTTGATGCAACTCTTTTTGGTCATACTAGGCGTATTGGTTATGGCAGTGTGGTTAGGAATGCTGAAGGGTCCATGTTGGCAGCCAAGAACGGTATAGTTGATGGTCCGGTGGATGCTACGATTGAGGAAGCAATTGGTGTTCGTGAGGCGTTAAGTTGGTTGAAGACATTAGGACTCAATAATGTGATTTTGGAGTCTGATGCACTGTTGGTGATCAAAGCGATTACAAGTACTCAAGAGGATTTATCTTACTTTGGCTTAATAGTGGAAGATTGTAAATCCCTGGCCAGGGACATTGGTAGTTGTCAGTTTGTGTTTGTAAGAAGATGGTGAATCGGTGCAAGTACGCTCTCAAGACTTTGAAAGAAATTGGATTTTATGTCAGGAGGTTTGGGGTCATTCTCCGCCCTCCTTTTCTTGTTGATGTGTTGGCCTTTGATCTATGTTAATGAAATATTACCTTTAAAAAAAAATTAAAAAAAAATAACTATAGATTATACTATTAATTTTTTTTAAATAAGATTACGAGTCTCAAATTTTTAATATCACAAATAATAAGATACTGAATAAAATAAAATATATTTATGACTTAACTAATGTAATAATATCAATATAATGCGTCATAATATATATTATTTGAGACACATACTTAATAGTTTCATTATTACTATCGATCTTTTAATTTTATTTCTTATTATCTATCTAATAAAATATAAATAATTTTGAATTTCTCGCTCACTCAATAAATTATTTAGACCGTTCAAAATTTGTGATAAGTTCCACTATCCCGGAGGCACGGGACCCAGATTGTTAAAAATATTATGTAAATTGTAATATATGATGTTTTACTAACAAACTATTTTGAAAAAAAAAAATTCCTTATATTTGTGGAAATTGATATATATATATATATATATATATATATATATATATATATAATACAATTGAACACGTACCCAAAGCAAAAGGGTTTCTTTTTGTCACTGTAAAACAGTTCGTTCTCACAATCCCTAAACCCAAAAAATCCAACATTCAATATAAATTCCACTTCAATTTTGAAACCCTAGCTAAATTTGATTTATCATTCAAAAATTCTTCGGTTCAAGTGACTGAAAAAAATGAACATCGAACAAAAGCAAGCAGAGCACATCGAATACTTCGTTCAGCAAGCTTCGATCCTTAAGGGATCATCACTCGCTAAAGTCATCGTTGAAGCTACTTCTCATACTTCGCTCTTTGCTTTCTCCGAGATTCTTGCCCTACCCAATGTTCTCGAGGTCTGAAATTGTTTCCATTCTGTATTTTGGCTTATTTTGTGGGTTATGTTTTGCTAAGCCAGCAGCTTATTTGTTAGCTCTAAGAATTGGGTTTTTTGATTAGTATTAGGTTTTATACTGGGTATTTGGGCACTTGTTTTGGCTTTGCTTAGTTATAAATTTTGTCAAATTAGATAATTTGTTAGCTCTAACAATTGGGAATTTTATTAGTATATTTTTATATTGGGTATTTGGGCACTTGTGTTTTGTTAAGCTTTGCATAGTAATAAATTTGTCTAATTTGTTAGCTCTAAGAATTGGGAATTTTGATTAGTATTTTCTTTGTGTAAATTGATTGTTTGTGATTACCTTTTTAATGAATGATTGTATGATTTTGAAGTGTTGTAGTATTTGAAGTGGGTCAGGGGAGTTGCTGAGATTCTACTCAAACACCCTTATATCTTTCTTAGTTTGTTTACAAAGCTCGTTATTCAGTGCTGAGGATTTGTACTATATGGCTGTTATGCAAATATTGAATCAATAATTACCAACGGGGTGACTAGGAGAGTATGAATATATGAATGAATTTGCATTTTGATTTAGGTATATTAGTGCTAGTGCGTGATGTTTTCTATGTAACTAGATACCTTTATTGTATTCTAAATTTGGCATTCATATAGCTGTGAATATCTAAATGTGTATTAGACAGCCCTTCTTTTTTTTTTCTCTTTTGGTTCCTCTTATCATGTGGTTAGGCAAGACTGCCAAAAAAATTAAAAGCTTTTGGAAAGCAAAGGATTAATGTTGGACACCCTTTTGGTTAATTCATAATTTCAGCATTATTGTTTTTTTGTAAATAATTATTTGTTAAAAAGATCCCTTTTAAGATCTTTTCATAATTTATGTTTCCTGAACTATTATATGCAGCTTGAAGGAACTGAGAACTCTGTACATCTTGATCTGCTTCGCCTGTTTGCACATGGCACATGGAGTGAATACAAGAGTAAGCATTCTGAATTGTTTTTCTTCTTTTTCTTATTTTAAATGCCTTGATATGTAATAGAATCCCGTTTGGTCTACATGCATCATGCTCTATAATTTTTAACACTGAGATGCTCTCATCACTCTCTCATATTTTTGAGTAACAATTATAATCATCCGTATGATGTGGTGACTTTATGGGGCCGAACATACCTATAAAATATGAGTAATTAACTGTGAAAAAGAAATGAAAAAAAACAACACCATGTATAATATTTACAAACTTGTTGGCGTCCATTATACATAAAAATCTAATAAATTTAAGTGCTTGATAATAGTAAGACACAAATGCCCTTCAACCCAAGCAAGCTTAAAAGTTCAGTTTTTGCAGATTAGCTGCTTGTATCTTGTGAGATGTTATCTGAAAATGTGTAATTTATGCCTTTCTCATGCAATATTGTTTAATAAATTCGGTCCTTCATAAAAAACTAGAAATGATGAGTATATTAAACTGATGAGAGTTTTTCGGTTATATCATGTAGTTCCTCTAATTTTTTTTGTGATGAGAAAATGAGGTGGTTGTAAGAATGCTATCTTAATTAAATTTTGATTGTTATGAAGTTTTTTGATAAGAAAAATATCATTCACAAGGGCATCAAAAGGGAACGGTATCTACATTATACAGTCTGTACAAAGTCACTACAAACAACTAAACCTGGTAAACTACCCTATCTACATTACTTTTTTAAATATACAAAAACTGGGGAGACCTTTGCTTGTTGATTGATATTTTGGTGCGATTACTTCTATCTAATGGTGGGACATGTGTAATTCCTGTGATCTGCTAAGTAGAAAACGATTTTAAGGTATATGCAATACTTGGATTTTGTTTAGTTTTACTGGTGAAAACAGTATTATAGAATAGCAAATTCAACTTTGCTGTCAGAATGAATATATAGAAAAGGTATTTAACCATACTCATGATTGTTTGTATATGATTTATATAACAGATTGTTTTGTGGTTTCACTTGCATCCATGTTGACATATGAGTCCGTTTAGCTAATGATGCACTTGTTTTTGGCATGCTAGGATGCAATATGTGTATTGAAATATTTGTCTTGTAGGTAATGCTGACCATCTCCCACAGTTGGTGCCTGAACAAGTCCTTAAGTTAAAGCAACTTTCTATACTTACACTGGCTGAGACAAACAAGGTACTCCACCAATTCCAACTTGTTATCTTGAACCAGTATTATTTATTCTTAAAATTGATTTACCCTACTCGAGTGTTGTCAGTTGTCACCTTGTTACTCTTAAAAGTTAAATGTAAGAAATAGAGAACTAATGAAAATAATCTTGTAGGTACCACAAATCCCCCCCCCCCCCCCCCCCTCTTTTGTGACTTAATTTGCATATATAAAGTAATCAACATCTTTTTCTGAACAGACAGGTGTTGCAACTTGTCCGTCTAGGTGTAGTTGAGTCACAACTGGTCAAAAGAGCAACATATGTTACTGATTATGATTTAGAGGGATTTGTTTATTTGGAGTTTGTCCAGGTATAATTAATTTTTTTTCTTGGGCTGACATTAATGTAAGCTTTCTTTGTTAACCTGCTACAGTGAACTGACAGTCGATGCTAATGTCTGAATGACTCATGAATTTGTAGTATTTAGACCTGTAAAAGACTTTGTACTGGTAAAATGAATGTTTTCATAAAATGTTAGTTATATTAGTAAATAGTAATAATTTACAGGTATATATGAACTTTACATGACTATTGAAATTTGGAGTGCTACAAAATTGACAAGATGATGTAGGATTAAAATTTCTTCCTGATATTATTTATTAAATCATGGTGACTTGTAATACAATTGTCTGATTCAGAACTACTGTTTGTTGCTTATTCTTCATTTTGTTCAACCTATTGAAATGATAGCTGGCATTAATTCACAAGTTTATTCCATGCTAGGTTACTTCTTCAGATATTCACATGATTATTTGAGGCTTTAATTAGTATTTCCTTCCCAGGTACTCCCCTATGATGTACTGATGCAGGAGTTGGACGTAACGAATGTGCGCGAGCTTGAAGATTTCCTTATCAACGAGTGCATGTACGTGGTATGTATTCTGTGTAAATTAGACCAATTACAGATAACCACATGCTATACACATGTATGCATATATTTGGTTTCTTGTGCAAGATTTTTGATGTTGGTGAATAACTTTTTGAAATTTTCCATGCACATGTTCTAGTTGTGACCGTCTTATTGACAGAAGGATTATTGTGCTAATTTCTGCATTTTCTTTTGAGTAGGGCATAGTTAGAGGAAAACTGGATCAGTTGCGAAGATGTTTTGAGGTTAGAACTTAGTGTCTATACCTTCTTATTCTGTGTAGTGTTTAGGTGACTTACTAATGGAAGTATATGACCCCTGAATAAGTGATTGATCAATTCCTTTTGCGAGTTCATAGGTGCAATTTGCAGCAGGAAGGGATCTCAGGCCTGAACAGCTTGGGAACATGATTCAGACGTTATCAAGCTGGTAGACCACATTTTATTGCCATAAATCTGTTATTGTATGACTTTAAAGTGGAATTTTATTTAATGTTAATATTATGATGTCAGTTTGACCATAAAAGTCAAACTAGGACAATTAAAATGGGATGGATGGAGTATATAGAGACACACATACATGCTATTATAATAATCTTCTCCACTCTACTTCCATGCTACTGCTCAATTAATAGTACAATCCCCAGTCTTGTGTTCTTTTTTACATCATCTTTTGCATACTAAAAATAATTCCATGTCAACATTCAAGGCTTGTTAGTCAGGTTGTGTCCAAGAAGTGTGCCACTTTCTTAGACGAGGAGTGTATTTTTACTATTATTTTGCAAACTAGTGCATAGAGTGTCCAACGCTATTTTGCCTTTGTTGGATTATAATAATGGGCACTTTTCCTTATCAGGAGGCCATCTTACTGTAGAAGCACCTTATATTTACTAATAATAAAAATTGAAAGCACAACATAACCCGTTATAGAACTGAATTTAATTTTCCTGTGCATTTTTACTTTTGTTTGGGGTCTCTTTTATTTGAGTCCAATGTATTTCTGAACAAAAACACAGGCTGACTACATCGGACAATCTTCTTATTTCAATCCAAGATAAGATAAAATGGGCTGATAACATGAGTGAGTTGGACAAGAAACATAGGAAGGAGGTTGAAGAAAGGATAGATGAAGTAAAGAAGTCAGTCTCCCTCAAGGTTAGTATACTGCAGTTCTCTTACATTGCGTTTGTTTATCTATTCTACATATGCTAATTCCAGTTAATTGATGTATAAGAATTCACGTTTACGAGTGTTTAGATGTTGCATGGGGATAAAACTTGTTACATTTATTTTGCAAGGCATTCTGCGGTATGTCTATTACCTTAGTTAAGTGAGGACACTGTGTATGCCCTGGACTGCGTGGGATATCATAAACTTATCATTGCTAAACTTTTGTTTTTATGGTCTCTCTTCTTAGTCTTACTAGCAAGATGAGGGAACATTTCTTGGATGGAATTAACTTAAGTAGAAACAATAAAAAAATTATAAAATTATAAAAAAAATATTAACTACCAGCCTACCTGGTTTGGATACTAGTTGAAGCGATTGTTGAATTAGAGTTTAAGAAGTAGTGAGGGATTGGCATATTGATTTGATACAATTTTTTCAATTAGAATATCATGTGAATCAATTTTTTGCTGTTACTTTATTAGAACATAATGTAGAAACAAAAACCGAGTATCTTTGATACTAGTTGAGTGATTGTTGAATTAGAATTTGGAATATGTTTGTCAATTAGAATATCATGTGAATCTTTGCTGTTACTTACGAGTATCTTTGAAGCACATGGAATATGTTTTACAACCTGTGAGCAGGCAGACATGGACTTCCGAGGCAGACATGGACTTCCGAGGGCACGAGGAGATTTTCGCTGAATCTGGTGGAGTGATGGACTACGATGAAGACCGAAGTCGGCCCAAGAGGTAACTCGTGAGACTTACCCTTCCCTTTGACTTTTTTGGAACATGTTCATGTTAAAAGTAATTGTTTACAAGTCTCTTGATATTCTGACCTATTTTACTGCTTTCAATAAAGCCAATACTTTGCACACAAACCTCATTCCGTAACTTTGGTCTAGACCCATCTATATCTAATGCAGTATTTGATTCCTGATGCGTAGTAAACTTTGGAAACATTTGCAGGAGGCGGCACCCATTAGCATGAAGCGGTAGGGAGTGATCATGGGATGAGTTGTCAGACGATTAGCCAGTTTTTTGCTCAATGGCTTTTCAACAACACATTGCTGCTTCTCGAGACAGTTCTCCTCTTGAAATTAGACTTGTGAGTTGCCGTTGGCATTCCAATATTTGAAGGTGTTGGCTTGTATTGAACTCCATTTTTATGCCTAGGAAGAAATCGTATATAGCAATGAGGCAAAAGATTTTTTATGGAGATGATGTGGGATATTATTTAATTCTGGATGTTTTCATTTTTACCACTGTTGTGGAATAGTTAGGATTACTATCATGGTGCTGCTGTATACGTTTCTTACCTATTAGGTTTTGCATCTCTTGAAGGAGAAGTGGAGAAAAAGGGTGCAAATTCAAAGAGCAATAATAAGATACAACAACGTAAATATAAAATACTTTCTAAATATACTTGCAACTTATCAAAATTAAGTACTGTCATAGTGCTCACAAAACAACTTACTAACCAAAATAAGATACTTAATCAAAATATACTTTACTTGCGTCAACTTATTTACACTTGCTCAATCAAACCTACTCAACCTTGCAACTTACAAAATATATGAAAACCTACCTTACAAATTTTGATAAGAGAGCAACTTACATTGGAGCCATATTAAGAACTCTACTAACATATAAAATCGCTTGCAGGCAGGCACACATCACATTGCTACCCAATATCACAACTTACACGGCCTTAGGCACACACCACAATACTCCTTCCGTCCCTTAATGCTAGGGGTGTAAACGAGTCGAATCTCAGCGAACACCTTCATGCTCGATTAATTACCGACTGAAAAATTGAGCTCGAATTCGATTCGGATTCGATAAAGGATTTATATTTTGCGCACTTGATTCGACTTCGGATCATTACTTGGGACTCATCTATTTCGTAAGTATTTTCATTTCGTTTACAAAGCGAGTTACTCATGAGCCTTAAATCGAGTTTGGAATATGAACCATTTCACTTAAAACCTGAACCACTACATACTAAATTGGTTACTTAACTAATATTTATATATAAAACTTTTTCACTTTTATTTATGTATTGAAATTATAAATAATGTAATAAAAATTGATATTCAATTCATTGATTTATTTAAGTACAAGTTTACACAATTTCATACTAAACTTTATAAATTATAAAGATTGATACAAATATCACATATTTAACTTACTAACATGGATAAAACCAATATTCGAATATGATCCATCGAGCCGGTATCGAGTATGGTTCGAGAAAAAAATGAAATACTCAAACCCTAATATGAGCGAACCTTTGGTATGCTTTCGAATTCGACTCGTGTATCATTAAACAGAAAACGAGTATGGATCATATTCGACTCGGATCAGCTTCGAATTCGAGCTTTGGATCATATTTTCGAGCCGATCTCGAGTCGAGTACCGAACTACTTGGTTCGACTTACACCCCTACTTAATGCAAGTCATTTTAGAAAATTATTTTTGTTCATTAATGTAAGTCGTTTGAGAATTTCAAGTAAGTATTAATTGCTTAGTTTTTAATATTAACCCAAGTAATAAATATAATTTTGGTTCTCTCACTATTTTTTTGCTCAATAAATAACACTCTTTTTTCAATATAAGGGTAATATAGACAATTGATATTATATTTAATGTTATACAATCATTTCTTAATACTTGTACACAACTCTAAAACGGCTTATATTAAAGAACGGGAGAGTACTACCCAATATCATAAATGTACACAAACTCCATACAATTAAATACTCCCTACAATTCCTTTTTAAATACTCATGTGAGGTAATAACAATACTCCACCCGTTCCTTAATATAAGTCGTTTTAGAATTTTTTTTTTCTTAATATAAGTCGTTTGAGAATTTCAAGTAAGTATTAATTGTTTAGTTTCTACTAATACCCCAAGTAATAAATATAACTTTAGTTCTCTCACTATTTTTTGCTTAATAAATAACACTCTTTTTTCAATACAAAGGCAATATAAACAATTATGTTATACAATCATTTCGTTAATACTTGTGCACAACTCTAAAATGACATATATTAAAAAACGGGGGGAGTACATAATTACGAAGTACACTGAATATGAAATTATAGCAATTATGAAGTACACTGAATAAATTTTGGGTCAAATTCCAAGTTTGAATCGAATTAAATTAATTCAAATAAGGTCTTAAATCACGGACTAGCCCAATAATATTTTCTTGGATCATCTTAATTAGCTTACTACAGACTCATCCAAAAAGTGACGACTGAAGGTACTATTGTTAGTAACTTAATTTTTTATCTACAAATAAATTTTTGGGTTCTTTACATTAATATACAATAATTAGAAAATAATTACAAGATTAATGCATTCACAAAAAGAGTGCAACACAATAACCAAACATATTAAACCCTACATCTCTCATTCGCCATTCTCTCCTCCCCTTCATCCTCCTCCTCTGCCGCCCCTTTCATCCTCCTCATCTACCGCCCCTTCATCTGCCTCCTCTCTCCTCCCCTTCATCCTCATCCTATGCCGCCCCTTCATCCTCCTTCTCTGCTGTCTCTTCTCTCCTCCCCTTCATCCTCCTCCCACTACAAGAAAAAGGTTTATCAATGATCGCTTTTCAATGAGTCAGGTACGATCAGCAGATAGACATCGATGACCTCGGTCGTGCCGATAATCATCGATAAAATCTAGTCGTTGGGATGCACATCCGCGACCACTATTATGACAATCGCCTTATTCGCGATCGATATTAGCGATAATCAAATGATAAATTCGATCGCTAATTCGAATCAAAGATAGTCCACGGCCAAAAGTGACATGGTCCACGTATGGCGACTGATCGCCATCAAATAATCGAATTCGATTCTTGATACCCTCACATGTTAAGCCGTCACTATTACTAATTTATCGTGACGCGCATGCGATTCTTGATATGAAAATGTAATGCAAACCAGTTTTTCTTTCAGAAGACCCCAACTTTTATAAATAAATATGAATTTTCTATAAATATTATTTTTGAATATTATGGAGTAAATTTGATATAATTTATAGTTGTGGGTAATATTTATAAATTTTGCAAAGTAAGCAAGTTGTTATAAAATATTCGTTGGTCTGGGAATATTCTTTTTGTCAAAAAAATATTAGATGACGGCAACAATCATTGGTGGACCCCTAGCGGAATTATTGTCGAATCGAGAAAACGACAAAAATACTTTATAAAAATAATGGCGAGGTGTTACTGTTAAAACCGTTGAACTACCCGGTAGTAAAAGTATGCGATGTCTGGCGTGGTTAATAATAGACACTGCAGATTGATTATCGATGCTTACGTGAGAAGTCACTCACCTATACTCAATTATTGCTATATAGAATTCTTTGATCATATCTCTTATATTATTGATTCAATTATTGTCACAGTATCATCTGGTATAATATGTTATATTATTAAATCAATAATTGAGACGACAAGTTATAAATAATTAATAATGTTGAAAGAATAAATATGTGTTGATTAAAAATAAAATGATTTGTGGTAATATTTATTCAATCCTTGATGTATATAAAGAGTTACATTATGAGGCGTTTGTGGTAAGTTAGTTATTTTATAGGGGCCCATATGTCATCATCTAAGAGTCTCTTCGTCAATAGTAATTACCTTCGTCAATAGTAATTACATTCGTCAATAGTAATTACCTTTACCAGACGTCAAACCACTTGCCGTTTCATATTACAGGCGTCGAACCAATTGTCGTTTCACATTACAGGCGTCAAACCACTTGGTGTTTCACATTACAGGCGTCAAACCACTTTTCTTTTCACATCACCAGTCGTCAAGCCACTTGCCTTTTCACATTTCAAGTGCTAAGCTAGAAATCTTCTATAAATAGAGGCCTAGTGCTTTATTATTTTCACTTAATTCATTCAAGCTATAGAGAGAAAGTATTGAGAGAATAAGAGAAAGAAGAAGAGTATGATACATTCATTACACTACTCTGCAGATTCAATCTCCTACTAATGTAAGGGGTGTTATTCTTTCTTATTCATGAAGAGAACATTGTTATTCCATCGCTTATTATTACATTGGAATAACTCAGATACGCTGGATTTACCCTATACTTGGTGACATTCTTCTATTATTACATTGGAACATCACATGTCATGTGTTTTACAGGACACCGTTAAAATCTTTATTATTATTACATTTGGAACATCACATGTCGTGTGTTTTTTACAGGACTGGTTCCGTCTTTATTATTCTGTTGGAACATCCCGCCGGTGCAAAATTTTGCACGACACGTTCCGTTATTATTATTCTGTTGGAATAACTTTATCTGCGCAAGTACCGCATGCATGGTGATTTCTTTTGTTATTCCATTCTTTATTATACTCGGTTGGTTAAAGTTTTGACTTCTATACTCCATGAAATTAGTGGAATATCCTTGATATTTGCGCTTCATCCAAAGATCCTTTCATGGAAATATTCTTCGATCATTCTTGAATTTTACTCTACAAAGCAAAGATGTCGTGTTGACAATTTGGACATTATTAGTTCTGGATAAATTAATTCTTGAACTTGTTTTATTTAATTCTTATATCATTGTCATCATCCTCATGTTTATATTATGTTGAAAGTTATCTCGTGGCATTCATAGTGCATAGATGGACTTGGTATGATTATGACCATGGATTCTTCTTGTAATCATGGAATAGTAATGTTACAAATGATGTGGTAAAAGTTATCATTGGCCCGTAGTGCATTGATGGATAGTTGTTGGCATGATCGTGACCATTAATGAATACAAGAATGTCCTTGGTCAGAAGTGCATGGATAATTTGTGGTCGTGATACTAAAGAATATCCTGGCCGTAGTAGTGCGTGGGTGATTCGATGATGTGGATTATTTATTAAGTCGAGTCCCAATGATAAAAGTCATGAAAAACCTTTTAAATCATAAAAGATAGTAGATTTTATTCTCTAATTGACTCTTTTAATGGATTGCTTGTTCCGTTGCAATTAAACTTGATGTTGTTATATTTTATCAGTTTAACACTGTTGAAGGCTAACGATAATTTATTACGCATTATCTTAGTTATAATATTTCTTCTTTGGGCTAGTTGAGCTCACCCTTTCTTTCCTTTGTTCTCTTGTGAAATGAGAAATATAGTAGGGACTAGTCGGGGAATGTAGTGACGGTCCAGAGGATAGCATTAGTAGTCCTCACTATTCTGTGAAATAGTGTGTTAATAATTGTAATGAGAACTCCTTTTGAGTTTGTATAATCTCTAGTAGACAATAATTGTATTCAAACTCACAGTTATGTTTTGTCGTATTGTACACGATAGTTGTATTAGTAAGTTGTATTTGAATTTTGTACCATGTATCTGACGACTCAAGATGGGTTATGTATACCTATTTTTGGGGGTGTCACAGTTGGTATCAAAGCTTAGCGATATGATCCCTGGCAAAGATGTGAGAATAGTACTAGGAGGGGAGAGACGGGGAATTCCTTCGCTAGTATGACCTACCTAAGTTTATGTGGTATTTAATTGGTCGGTCAGAATTTAGGGATAATATGTTACTTGTCAATTAACCTTTGTTTTGTGGTAGTATCTGAAAATGACATCCGAGAATGTTGAGAATAGCAATGGAGCACAGGCGACCGTTGATTCACCACATATCAATAATCGAGGATAATGTGCATCGAAGGCGATAATCCTCACGCAAACAACAACACCGACCAAATGATGAATGATCAAATGTTCGAGGGCTTTATGCAATTCATGCAACAAAGAAAGCGAGAGCGGCTCTTGTCTAAAATCTGGTGGAACATTGAAACTCTCTACGGCCACCGCTAAGCAGATTCAAGGAGCTGGGACCACCGGAGTTTAAGGGAGAGCCAAAACCACTTATGACGGAAGCATGGATAAAGCAGATCACCAAGATATTTGATGTCTTGGGATGCTCCGAGGAGCAAAAGATTCCCTTTGCCTCTTTTATGTTGCGCGGAGAGGCAAATTACTGGTGGGAATCGGTAAAACGTACTCAACCTGCCATACTGAAGATGTCTTGGGAGAAGTTCCAAGAGTTGTTCAACGACAAATACTTTCCCGAAAGTATTCGTTACATGAAGGAGGTGGAGTTTATCAAGTTGGAACAAAACAATATGATCGTGTCGCAATACGAGGCTAAATTTACGGAGTTATCCCGGTTTGCGTCCCAATTGGTGGATAATGAAGAGAGAATGACACGGATGTTTTTAAGAGGTTTGAAGCCGGAGATACGTCAACATCTTATTTCTCATAAACCTGTGTTTATATTCGGATGTTGTAAATAGGGCTCGATCGGTGGAGCGCGATAACGAGTCAATATGAACTAAAAAGAAGCACCGCAAAATGATAATACCAGCGAGAGCAGTCATCAAAGCGGTGACAACAAGCGTGGAGGGAATCAACAGGCCAAAAATGGTAACCACTTCGGTGGTAATCAGGGCCAAAATAATAAGAATGGACATTTCAAGAAGAGGAGATTCAACAATGATGGAAAGATGTAAGCACCAGCACCTGTCGTTAAGGAAGGAGAACGACCATCTATCATATGTTTCAAATGCGGAGGAGAGGGGAACATCAGTCCAAACTATCAATTATTTGTGCAGGAAGACGAGATGACCTTCTAGCTTCAGTATCCTCTCGACGACGTTCGACTGAGACTGAATTTTTTTTATAACTATTTGGTTACCCACAAAAACTAAAATGGTTACCTTTGTATAAAGGTTTGACTACTAACTTTACCTTTTTATTGATGTAAGATAATCGAGATTGTATTATACAATATTGAATAATATTTTGCATTTTTTTCTTCTTACATTAAGTAAGAGGAAAATCACACGACTACTCTTTGATTCCATCATGGTTTAACAAGATAAAGAAAACAAATAGATGTAACACTTATAATTGTTCTGAATTTTTTTTATGACTATTTGGTTACCCACAAAAACTAAAATAGTTACCTTTGTATGAAGGTTTGACTACCAACTGTACCTTTTTGTTGATGTATGGTAACCGAGATTATGTTATACAATATTAAATAATATTTTGTATTTTTTTTTCTTCTTACATTAAGTAAGAGGAAAACCACGCGACTACTCTCTGATTTCATCATGGTTTAACAAGATAAAGAAAACAAATACATGTAACACTTTGTAATTGTTCTGAAATTTTTTTATGACTATTTGATTACCCACATAAACTAAAATGGTTACTTTTGTATAAATGTTTGGTTACCAACTGCACCATATACAGAATGCACGAGTACTCGGGTTTGGCATGCAATTTAAATTGTCACATCGGAGAGAAACAACCGGGAACAGTTACATAATTACAAAATTAATTTGCCACATCAGCAACCCATTAAAACACCCAACTAAATTAAAGGGATACTAAATGCACTAATTTTGTAAATAAAATATTGAAAATGTATTAATTCTGTAAATATTTTCTGAATGCATTTTTGTTGTAAATTTTTCTAAAAATATACTAGAAAGTATAAATAACCCTAAATTTTTCTCATACCTTTTAATATATGAGAATGAGCTTGTTATAGATACTCACGTCGCAGATTCTAGACAATATTAGTATAAAGCTAAGCCATGCCCAATTGAAGTACTGATTCTAGTAGGAAACACAGAATTGCAACAATACTATGAAACAGAAGGAACCAAAATATAAAGAAGGGAATTATTAAATCTACAACACCTTTTGCTATTTTTACAATAAAAGTGTTGTTGTAAATGTATAGCGACGGTGAAAACCTTCGCTATAGGATCTATAGCGACACTTTTGTTGTGGAAAAATTATTTTCTGTTGTGAATTTAACAATTTCCTATAAAAAAAATATTATATGACAATTTAATTTTGATTGAAAATCAAAATAATGAACCTTAGAAATTCGTACATTAATTAATCAAAACTACAAATTCCTCTTCTAACAAAACTTATTGCAGACATTGAAATTGAACCCTAATTTTAGGAAATTAATATTTTCACAGCACTTTGATATTTTCACATGAAATATATTACTATAGATGTATAACAATAGTGAAACCCATCGCTATAGGATCTATAACGATGATTTTTATATAAAAATATTATTTTCTATTGTGAATTTATCAATTTTCTAATTTTAATCTCTTGATTCAACATGATTTCTATCGACAGCCTCCTTTTTTACTTGAAAGAATAATACGCGCGTATTTAATTTTTCAAACCCTAATATTTTTTTTTATTAAAAGTAACTCAAGTTGGCCCAATCCCATTATAATGAAATAAATACTAACTAAATTGGTCAACCCACAATCCAAATTTAATTTATTTAATTAAGGATAATTTTTTTTAATAAATTTACAACAAAAAATAATATTTCTAATAAGGAAACTCTCCACGATTAAAATAGGTAATCGAAATTAGAAGCCACATGAAGTACAAAGAGATTAACAAAATTTGAAAATAAAAGATGAAAGTAAGTTATACTTATCAACATTTTTCCTTTTAATTTTAGAAATAATGGGACTTGTCAAACACGTCTTTGATCTGCCTACTCAGATTCTGAATTATTTACTAAGAAAATTTAATTTTCTAAAAATTAAGAAACAAGAAATAATAATAATAATAATAATAATAATAATAATAATAATAATAGTAACATACCTTTTAATATTATATTCGAAGACGCTTGAAGGCAAGTCTTTCTTAACGCTTGTCTAACCTCCGTGTTAGTCAAGTTTTCTATGATTCATGTTATAAGATGCATGAGTGGTTTTAAAGAAAGAGTCGATGCCTGTTTTTACTCGGCTAGACAAGTCTTGAAGAATTGATTGATTTGTGTACAAGTCTTTCGATATAGAACTGTTAACGCTATCCTATGCCAAGTATTTGGTACGGATGTAAAGGTAAGTTTGTCTATGAACAAACAAAAGTATTTTCATCGATTATTCGATGGGCACACGAGGTTGCCAAATGTTAAACGTAAATACGATAGAGTACAATAGGCTGATCACCTAGAAGTGCTCGTAAGTAAAGACGGAAGGCGATGGCCTTAGTGCAGGATGTCCTTTTCAAGTATGAAAACGAAAAGAGTATGTTCATGGTCTTTTGACCGGTTCAGAATTTCTAAGTTATTATATATACCTTAGAATTATTGTTATGAAATGAGAAGTACTAGTCAAATGTTTCATAGTGCTTAATAGTTAATTGTTCAGTTATGGAAGTCAAGCATATAATTCTCAATGTGATATTCATATGATCCTTTGTTAGACTTGCTGAGCTAGTTATGCTCACTCTTACTTGAACTATATGATTGTAGCTAAAGCCGAACGAACTGAGTGTTCTAAGAGAGATAAAGGCAAGGCTAAGATGGACAATTAATCGTCCTGTAATAGAGTAGTGTATTTGTATGTAATATACTTATGAAGAACAAAGAATGTATTCGGTTTATGAACCTGGGAAATGATTTATTACTAATGTAATACGAATATAGTAGTTACACTCATTTTGATTGTTATCTCAATAGAATGACTGTATGAATTGTAGTATCGTGGAGCACCATCTGTCCGGTTGGAAGATACCCGGATTTGGGGGCGTCACATCGCTTGCCGTTTATCCAAAGAAGATGTCTGTGCAACCATGGCTTGTGATATTTACAAGCACTTGAGAGCATCTGAGGTCCATCGGAGCGGAGTCCAAATAATTCGATGTTCAGAAATCGAGTTCGCATGCACGCCACGTAGAAGTAGAACATGGCTAGGGTTTAAGAAGTGGAGCTCTCTCCTCTCCACCTTCCACTTCAACCCTCTGCAACAAAAGTTATTTCTGAACGCATTTTGTGACAGTCGGTCGGTGGAGAATCGAAAGATCTGAAGCAACGAGATGATTTAGGTGGAGAGGTAAAAGATTTTGTGTGAAAAATGGGAGGGAGGGAATATCAGATCGGGGGAAATTTAGGGGAAAAGTAAGGAGGGAATGAAATTAAAATATAGGAAACGTTTTAAGCTCCGTGTTATTACTTCCGCGCGATTTATTTTAAGCTCTGTGTTTTTGACATAGATAATGTGACGCCCCCAAAATTAGGTATACATCACCCATCTTGGGTAGTCAGATACATGGTACAGAATTTAAATACAACTAACTAATATAACTGTCGTGTACAATACGACAATAACTGTGAGTTTAAATACAAATATGGTCTACTAGAGATTATACAAACTCAAAAGGAGTCCTCATTACAATTATTATCACACTATTTCATAGAATAGTGAGGACTACTAATGCTATCTCCCGGACCATTACTCCGACTCGACTCGTCCCAACTACATTCTCATTTTTCAAGAGAACAAAGTGAAAGAAAAGGGTGAGCTCAACTAGCCCAGTAAGAAATATTATGACTAAGATAATGCAGAATAAATTATCATTAGCCTACAACAGTGTTAAACTGATAAAATATAATGAACTTCAAGTTTAACTACAGCGGAACCAACAATCCATTAAAAGAGTCAAGTAGAAAATAAAATCTACTATCTTTTATGATTTAAAAGGTTTTTCATCACTATTATAGCTGAGACTCAGCTTTAATAAATATTCCACATCATCGAATCACCCCTGCACTACGGCCAATGATATTCTTTAGTATCACGACCACAATTATTCATGCACTACGTGCCAAGAATATTTGTGTATTCATTAATGGTCATGATCATGCCAACAACTGTCCATCAATGCACTACGGCCACTGAGGATTTTTACCACATCATTTGTAACATTACGGTCATGATTACACCGAATAATCCCTGGTCATAATCATACCAAGTCCATCTATGCACTACAGGCCACAGATGACTTTCAAAAAAATATAAATATGAGGATGATGACAGTGATATAAGAATTCAATAAAACAAGTTCAAGAATTATAGTGTAGTAACAAAATACTCTTCTTCTTTCTCTCTTATTCTCTCTATACTTTTTCTCTCTATAACTTGAATGAATTCGTGAAAAATAATGAAGCACTAGGCCTCTATTTATAGAAGATTTCTATCTTAGCACCTGCCATGTGAAAAGACAAGTGGCTTGACGACTGGTGATGTAAAAAGAAAAGTGGTTTGACGCCTGTAATGTGAAACGACAAGTGGTTCGGCGCAGAATGTGTAATGTGAAACGACAAGTGGTTCGGCGCTGTAATATGAAATGGCAAGTGGTTTGACGTCGGTAAAGGTAATTACTATCGACGAAGGTAATTACTATTCACAAAGGTAATTACTATTCATGAAGGTAATTCTTATCGACGAAGAGACTCTTAGATGATGACATATGGGCCCCCATAAAATAATCAAACTTACCACAAACGCCTCATAATGACTCTTTATATACATCAAGGATTGAATAAATATTACCATTAATCATTTTATTTTTAATCAACACATATTTAATCTTTTAACAATTATTAATCATTTATAACTTGTCGTCTCAATTATTGATTTAATAATATAACATATATATCTGAGATGATCTTCGTGACAATAATTGAATCAATAATATAAGAGATATGATGCGCAAGAATTACTGTAGCAATAATTGAGTATAAATGAGTGACTTCTCACGTAAGCATCAATAATCAATACCAAGTGTGTGCTACTACGCAACTACGCCAGACATCGTACTTTTTACTAGGGTAGTTCAACAGTTTTTAAACAGTAACACCTCCGCCGTTATATTTATAAAAAGATAATTTTGTCGTTTTCTAACTACGAAAATACTTCCGTTGTGGGGTCCACCAATGATTGAGTCGTCGTACGAATATTCCCCGACAAAACAAATATTCCCCGACAAACAAATATTTTATAACCACTTGCTTACTTTGCAAAATTTATAAATATTACCCACAACTATAACATTATATCAAATTTATTTCATAATATTCAAAAATAATATTTATAGAAAATTCATCTTTATTTATAAAAGTTGGAGTCTTACAACCTCCCATTCTTATGAAATTTAGCCCTCGAAATTAAGTGCATACTGGTATGTCGAAGAGGTAAGGATACCTTGATTTCATTTGATTCTAACTCCCAAGTCATTTCTCAACATCGTGGTTCCTCCACAAAACTTTGACTTGAGGTATAACCTTGGAGCGTAGAATATGTTCCTTCTTATCCAAGATTTGAACAGAACCTCTTCATATGTCAAATCTTCCGCTATTTCGTCTGTTCTAACTCAATAATGTGGTTCGGGTCTTTCACATATTTACGTAACATGGATATGTGAAAACGTTATGAACACGAGACATACTTAGCAGAAAGCGAGTCTATAGGCCTACAGTTCCTACTCGATCGAGGATTAAAATGGAATAGATGAATCGAGGATTGAGTTTTCCTCTCTTTCCAAATCTTGTAACTCCTTTCCATGGAGCAACTCTTAACAACACATGATCTCCTATATCGAATTCCACGTCCTTTCGATGAAGATCAAGATAACTCTTTTGTCGATTTTGTGAGGTTTTTTATACGTTGTCGGATCATTTGAATCTTTTCTCGTAGTCATACGTACTCAACTCCGGTCCCAACAACGTTGCTTCACCCACCTCATCCCAAAGATATCTTGGAGAATGACACTTTCTTCCATAAAATGCTTGAATGGAGCCATGCCAATACTTGCTTGATAGCTGTTGTTGTAGAAAAACTCCACCAATGGTAAGAACTTGTCCCAACTTCCCTTGAAATCAAGGACACGTGAGTCTTAATAGATCTTCAAGAGTTTGAATAGTCCTCTCCGATCGTCGTCTGTCTCCCGAGGATGATATGCCGAAGCTAAATCGTGAAGTCCGTGCCCATAGCTTTTTGCAAACTAACCCAAAATCGTGAAGTGAATCTTGGGTCTCGATCGTAAACTATGGATCTTAAGATACCATGCGATCTTACAATCTCGTTTATGTACATACTGAAGCAAGACATTCAAGTGTATAAGTTTCTCGATTCGGAAGAAATGAGCGGACTTGGTCAATCTATCAACAATGACCCAAATCGCATCTATGCCTTGAGAAACCTTAGGAAGACCGATAATTGAAATCCATGGTAATGTGCTCCCACTTCCATTCTAGAATTTCAAGTGGTTGCAATGGACCTTTTGGTACTTGATGCTCGCTTTAACTCGTTGACAAGTTAGACACCTTGAGATAAACAAATGCTTATCTCTCTCTTCATATTGCTCCACCAAAATGTACGATTTAATATCATGATACATTTTGGTACTCCTGAGATGGATTGCAAATGGTGTGTCATGCGCCTCCATCATGATATTATACTTAAAATCGTGGTCGTTAGGAACACAAAGTCTGGAGTTATTCAAGTATTCCTTCTTCATCGATTCTTGCTTCCCTAAGATAGCACCTTCTTGCACTTTCTTCCTCATACGCATCAGCTCAGTGTCAGCGTAGCTTGAGCGACTTTAACTTTATCGATTAAAGTCGGTGCTCTACTCAGATACTCGCTTATCATCACATGCATCCTCGAGTCTTTAACTCTATCTCCATCCTTTGCAAGTCATACAAAATGGGCCTTTGCGTTGACAATATCGCATTCAGATTGCATATGATCTTCTACTCAATGCGTCATACTACCACGTTCGCTTTTCGAGGATGGTATGATCATAATCTTTCAATGATTCAAGCTAATGTCATTTGTCGACATGTTGAGTTCCTTTTGAGTGAAGAAATATTTGAGGCTTTTATGATCCGTAAAGATCTACACTTTCTCCCCATACAAGTAATGCCTCCAAATTTTAAGTCTGAAGACAACACCGCTAACTCTAGATCATGAGTAGGATAATTCCTCTCATATTTTTTGAGTTGTCATGAGGCATAAAGCTATAACTTTTCCATGTTGCATGAGAACACATCCCAACCCTTTTTGCTCAAGCATCATCGTTGTAGATGACAAATCCTCAAAGCTAGATGGTATTGTCGTAATGTGTACTTAAATAAGTCTCCTCTTGAGTTCTTGAAAACTCTTCTCACATTCTTCGCTCCAATGAAATTTGTATCTTTCCGAGTCATTTGAAAGTCGATGGAGTAGCGATTCAAGAAAATCCTTCCACGAATCTCCGATAATAACCAAATTAAATCGAGAAAGCTACGTCTTTCGGCCATCGATTTAGGTTGCTCCCAGCTTTGAATAGCTTCAATATTTGCTGGGTCAACAGATATTCCATAACTTGATACCACGTGCCCAAGGAATGCTACTTCCTCAAACCAGAACTCGCATTTCTTCAACTTGGCATAAAGCTTATATTCACGAAGCTTTTGGAGTGTCAGCCTCAAGTGTTGCTCATGATCTTCACGGCTTTTGGAATAAATAAGGATGTCATCAATAAAGACGACCACAAAGTGATCCAAATATTTCTTGAATACTCGGTTCATCATATCCATGAAGGCAGCAGGAGCATTAGTCATCCAAAGGACATGACTAGGAATTCATAATGCCCGTACCGAGTTCTGAAAGCCGTCTTTGGAATGTCAGTGGTTCTAATCTTCAATTGGTGATATCCGAGCGAAGATCAATCTTTGAAAAGAATTTGGCTCCTCTGAATCGTTGGTCAAACAGTCATCAATACGTGGCAATGGATACCTATTTTTGATGGTGACATGATTCAACTCCCGATAATCAATACAAAGTCGCATACTCCCATCTTTCTTCTTCACGAATAGTAATGGGAGCACCCCGAGGAGAAGTACTAGGATGAATAAAGCCAATGTCTAACAATTCTGCGGTTGGGTCTTTAACTCACGAAGTTTAATAGAGCTATTCGATATGGGGCTTTGGAAATAGGTTTTGTCTGGGTTCAAGGTCGATACAAAATTCAATTTCACGCCGGGGTAGGCCAGAAGTTCTTTGGGGAATACGTCGGAAATTTATTAACAATAGAAATATCGTTCAAAACCGACGTATTTTTGTTTAAATCTGTGACATGAGCTAAGAAAGCTTGACATCCGCTTTTTCAATAAACGAATAATTTTATGGCTTGAGATGGACCGTGATTGATTTTAATGGTTTGGTCGCTTGAATTCAAGATAATAGGTTGGTTAGGAATATGAAAGCTAACAACCTTATTTAAAATAATCAATTTTTGCATGATAAGTAGTTAACCAATCAATCCCTAGAATCACGTCAAATGTAAGTATTTTTAATGAAATAAGATCGACAGTAATGTGAGGGTACCGATTTTGAACCAAACAAGACTTATAAACAAAGTGGATGTAATGAAGGTTTCTATCAACGGAGTTTCCACAGATAAGTCAAAGTCTAATTTCTCCGAGTCAAATTTAATCGATGAACGCAAGTAGAGAAATAAAAGAATGGGTAGAACCCAGTATCAAATAAAGTATAGACTTCATTAGAGTTTATGATAAGCTTACCCGTGATGACCTCATTCGGGTTCCTCGCTCTCCGGGAGGTCACAACAAACTTTCTCCTTGACTACCGATTTTGACTTTTTCTGGGACTACCTTTGGTGCCTCCATCCTAGCTGAATTTGTCTTGATGAACGACAAAATTGAGCTAAGTGACCTTCTCTTCCACAATTATAACACTTTTGATGGCATGGCGCAGGTTTGATCGATGTGTCCTCTCCTCCGCATTTGAAGCATATGATAGGTGGTCTTTCTCCTTCCTTAACAACGGTCTTTGGTCTTGACGTCTTTCCATCATTGTTGAATCTCCTTTTCTTGAAATGTCCATTCTTATTGTTTTGGCCCTTATTACTACCAAGTGGTTACCATATCCGCCCGTTGATTCCTCCACGCTTGTTGTCACCGCTCGATGACTACTACTCATTTGGTATTATAATTTTGCTTACCGCTCTCTTTTTAGTTCGTTGACTCGTTATCGCGCTCCACTAATCGAGCCTTATTTACAACATCGAATACAAACACGGTTTATGAGAAATAAGATGTTCGACGTATCTCCCGCTTCAAACCTCTTAAAAACATTCGCGCCATTCTCTCTTCATTATCCACCAAGTGGACCTTGAACCGTGATAACTCCGCAAATTTTGCCTCGTGTTGTGACACGGTCATATTGTTTTGTTCAACTTGATAAACTCCACCTCCTTCGTGTGGCGAATACTTTGGGAAAGTATTTGTCGTTGAATGACTCCTCGAACTTCTCCCAAGATATCTTGAAGACAGAGGTTGAGTACGCGTTTCTCGATTCCCACCAAGAATCGCCTCCGCAACATAAAAGGTGGCAAGGGAAC
The DNA here is from genome assembly GCA_020205615.1 of Panax quinquefolius. NCBI lineage: Eukaryota > Viridiplantae > Streptophyta > Magnoliopsida > Apiales > Araliaceae > Panax > Panax quinquefolius. The sequence goes on along the minus strand of CM035165.1, from coordinate 8,206,369 downwards.
CTTTTGCTCCTGGAGCATCCCAAGACATCAAATATCTTGGTAATCTGCTTTATCCATGCTCCTCCGCGGAAGTGGTTTTGGCTCTCCCTTAAACTCCGGTGGTCCCAGCTCCTTGAAGCTGTTTAGCGGCGGATCACCGAGAGTTTTTCGTGTTTCCACCTACGTTTTGGACATGAGTCGCTCTCTTCTTTTGTTGCATGAATCGCATAAAGCCTCCGAACATTTGATCATTCATCATTTGGTCGGTGTTGTTGTTGTTTGCGTGAGGATTATCGCCTTCGATGCATTATTATCCTCGATTATTGATATGTGGTGAATCAACGATCGCTTTGTGCTCCTTCGCTATTCTCAACATTCTTAGATGTCATTTTCAGACACTGCCACAAAACAAAAGGTTAATTGACATGTAACATATTATCCCTATATTCTGACCGACCAATAAAATAGCACATAAACTTAGGTAGGTCATACTAGCGAAGGAATTCTCCGTCTCTCCCCTCCTAGTACTATTCTCACATCTTAGCCAGGGATCATATCCCTAAGCTCTGATACCAACTGTGACACCCCCAAAATTAGGTATACATCACCCATCTTGGGTAGTCAGATACATGGTACAGAATTTAAATACAACTTACTAATATAACTGTCGTGTACAATACGACAATAACTGTGAGTTTAAATACAAATATGGTCTACTAGAGATTATAGAAACTCAAAAGGAGTCCTCATTACAATTATTATTACACTATTTCACAGAATAGTGAGGACTACTAATGCTATCCTCTGGACCATTACTCCGTTCCCCGACTCGTCCCGGACTATATTCTCATTTCAAGAAGAAAAAGTGAAAGAAAGGTGAGCTCAACTAGCCCAAAGAAGAAATATTATGACTAAGATAATGCAGAATAAATTATCATTAGCTTACAATAATGTTAAACCGATAAAATATAATGAACATCAAGTTTAACTACTGGTGTGAACCAAAGAATCCATTAAAAGAGTCAAGTAGAAAATAAAATCTACTATCTTTTATGATTTAAAAGGTTTTTCATCATCGTTATAAATTTGAGACTCACTTTAATAAATATTCCACATCATCGAATCACCCCCGCACTACTTCGGCCAAGGATATTCTTTAGTATCACGACCACAATTATTCATGCACTATGTGCTAAGAATATTTGGTATTCATTAATGGTCATGATCATGCCAACAATCGGTCCATCAATGCAATCAAGCCAATGAGGAGTTTTACCACATCATTTGTAACATTACGGCCATGATTACACCGAATAATCCTCGGTCATAATCATACCAAGTCCATCTATGCACTATGTGCCACGTATGACTTTCAAAAAAATATAAATATGAGGACGATGACAATGATATAAGAATTCAATAAAACAAGTTCAAGAATTAATTTATCTAGGAACCAATAACATCCAAACTGTCAACACGATATCGCTTTGTAGAGAGTAAAATTCAAGAATCTTTGAGAAGAATATTTTCATGAAAGGATTTGGATGAAGCGCAAATATCAAGGATATTCCACTAATTTCATGGAGTATAGAAGTCAAAGTTTTAACCAACCTGGGTATAATAAAGAATGGAATAACAAAAGAAATCACCACGCACGCGATAGATCAAGACAAAAAAGTTATTCTAATGTAATAATAAATAACGGAACCAGTCCCACAGAAAACGCATGCATGTGATATTCCAATGTAATAATAAAGAATTGAACCAGTCCTGCGTAGAAAACACATGCATGGGATGTTCCAAAGTATAATAATAAAAAGCGGAACAGTGTCCGTGTAAAACACACGCATGTGATGTTCCAATAGAATAATAATAAAGACGGAACCAGTCCTGTTAAACACATGCATGTGATGTTCCAATGTAATAATAGAAGAATGTCACCAAGTATAGGGTAAATCATGATACAAAGTTATTCCAAGCAGAATAATAAAGCAATGGAATAACAACAGATTCTCTTTATGAATAAGAAAGAATAACACCCCTTACTTTTAGTAGGAGATTGAATACTTTGTAGTGTAAGAATAAAAATACTCTTCTTCTTTCTCTTATTCTCTCTATACTTTCTCTCTATAGCTTGAATGAATTCGTGAAAATAATGAAGCACTAGCCTCTATTTATAGAAGATTTCTAGCTTAAGACCGCCATGTGAAAAGGTAAGTGGCTCGACGATCGGTGATGTGAAAAGAAAAGTGGTTCGGCCTTTTGTAATGTGAAACGACAAGTGGTTCGACCTTTGTAATGTGAAACGACAAGTGGTTCGACGCTCGTAATATGAAATGGCAAGTGGTTTGACGTCTCGTAAAGGTAATTACTATTGATTGGAAGGTAATTACTATTCACAAAGGTAATTACTATTCACGAAGGTAATTACTATCGACGAAGGTAATTACTTATCGACGAAGAGACTCTTAGATGATGACATATGGGCCCCCCATAAAATAATCAAACTTACCACAAACGCCTCATAATGTAACTCTTTATATACATCAAGGATTGAATAAATATTACCACAAATTATTTTATTTTAATCAACACATATTTAATCTTTCAACAATTATTAATCATTTATAACTTGTCGTCTCAATTATTGATTTAATAATATAACATATTATATGATGATAATCGTGACAATAATTGAATCAATAATATAAGAGATATGATGCAAAGAATTATCGTAGTAATAATTGAGTATAAATTGAGTGACTTCTCACGTAAGCATCAATAATCAATACTGTAGTGTCTTCTTTACGCGAACCACGCCAGACATCGTATTTTTACTACTAGGGTAGTTCAACAGCTTTTAATTCAGAAACCACCTCGTAGTTATTTTTATAAAAGATAATTTTGTCGTTTTCTAACTACAACAATACTTCCGTTGTGGGGTCCACCTATGATTGAGTCGTCGTACGAATATACAATCAGTGTTTATCTATTCAGATACTTGAAAATTTTATGTTTCAATATACTTTCTTAACTATTTGATAATATGTTCAGATTGCTGTTGGATTTGTAACGCCCCCAAATTCAGGTACCTTGAGCCTCAGACTTGGTACGTTACGGTACAACATCTTCATACATATAATATAACTAATGCGGAATATATATACATACTTTGTTTATTTCAAAGGTTTCTACAACATTACCCCAAGGTCTACAACCTTAACTTAATACATACATTTAATAACTAAAAAGGTTTACAAATGTCATTTGCATCAGATTACTTAATAGTTCTAAATGTATAATAATTTACTCTTGGAATTTTCCTTTGCCTCGTCTTTCTTCGAGACTTCTTCTAAATCTGAAATTGGTTATTATGATATAGCAAAGGTGAGCAATTACTTTGCCTAACAAGTTTAAATACAAGAAAGATATATCATGATTGAATGATTAAAAGAAAGAATAAACTTTCAACTTTTCAACAATATAATAATTGTGAAAGAGCATGAATCAAAATTTCAATAATTAAATGACTGAACCAATAATGTTGGGTGGTCAACAATGAACATGAACAAATTTAACTGAACATTGTGGTAATGAATGTGATCAGCCTTTCATACCTGATGAATATATGCAACATGCACTAAATGCGAATCAATGATCATATATGTGGAATAATCAATACTAATTATCCACTAACATGCTTTGAAATAATAACTCGAGTTCGAGTTAGGAACTTGCCTTGCCCGTCGATTACTGCTACACAATCTAATTTTAATCTCTTAGAAAAGACATAACATTAATAAGACTGATTTTTCAATCAACATAACATATCTTAACTCAACTATTCTTAAAATAAATTATCTAACATTTAGTCACATAATCAAACATTAGATGTGAGATCCCAGATTTTATCAATAAAGATTTAAATTTTGTCGAAATAATTTTTAATATTATGGTGTGAATTTGAGATAATATTATAGTTGTGGGTAGTATTTATAAATTTTGCAAAGTATGCAAGTGGTTATATTATATTCGATTGGTCTGGGAATATTCGGTTTAGCGAGGGAATATTCGCATACAACTACTCAATCATTGGTGGACCCCACAATGTAATTATTGTTTGATTGAGAAAACGTCAAAAATATTTTATTGAAATAACGGCGGAAGTTTTACCGTTGATATCATTGTTGAACTACCTTCGGTAGTAAAAGTACAAAGAATACGTGTGGTTGCATAAGAATATTACCTATATTGATTATCGATGCTTATGTGAGAAGTCACTCGGTTTGATTCCATTATTGTCGATTAATAATATGAATTATTATAGCGATAATGATGTTTTGTTTTATTCGTATTATTAACGTAATAAAAGCGAAACATCTTTTTATATAAAATGTAATACTTTATTAAAGTTATTCTATAAATAGAATATATTATATTTTATTACGCATAGTGTTGCATAGTGTTTTGCATAGTGTTGCATAGTGTTTTGCATAGTAAAATGTTTTTATATAAATAGAATATATGATATTTTATTTAAAAGATTTTGCTTTAAATATGGACCAGTCAGATTAAAAGTAAATCAATCTGGACCGCTCATGGATTAATTACTATGCATTCTATTTTTCTATAAATAGAAGCTCATTCCTTCATTATTTTCTTACAAATTCTTTGAAACTCTAGAGAGAGAAATTATAGAGAGAGAAGCTATAGAGAGAAAATCTATAGAGAGAAAAAGAAGAAGAGTATTCGGTACTTCACTATTTTGATATCCAAAGTGTCTTTTTACGGTAGTGGGTATTATTTGTTGTACACTGTAAGGGGTGTTATTCTTTCTTATTCATGAAGAGAACTTCATTATTCCATTCATTATTATTCGTTGAATAACTCAGTAAAAGTGGTATACCCTATACATAACTTGTATATACGCAGATACCCTATACTTGGTGAAATCCTTATGTTATTCCATTCTTATTTATTACATTGAATAACTCAGATACTGCTGAATCCCCTATACTTGGTGATCTTCTTCGTTATTCCATTCTTTATTATTCATTTGGAATATCCTCGTCTCGTGTGTTTTACACGGGACCGGGTTCCATTGTTTATTATTCAAAGATTTATTATTCTTCTGTTGGATCATCCTCGCTTGTGAATTTCACCGACTGGTTCCGTTATTATTATTCTGTTGAATAACTCGTCTACATGCAAGCACCGCATGCACGTGGTGATTTCTTTTGTTATTCCATTCTTTATTATACCTAGTTGGTTAAAACTTTGACTTCTATACTCCATGAAATTAGTAGAATATCCTCGATATTTGCGTTTCATCCAAAGATCTTTTCATGGAAATATTCTTCCGATCATTCTTGAATTTTACTCTACAAAACAAAGATCTTGTTGACAATTTGGACGTTACTTAATTCTCGGATAAAATAATTCTTGAACTTGTTTTATTGAATTATTATGTCATTGTCATCATCCTCATGTTATAATATGTTATCTTTGCTTACTTACGTGCATAGATGAAATTAGTATGATTATGACCGAGGATCATTCTAAGTATAATCATGGCTTGTTATAAATAATGTGATAAAAGTCCTCGGTGGCACGTAATGCGTTGATGGATAGTTTTTGGTATGATTATGACCTGGGGTGATTTGGTATAGTCATGACTATTGATAATTTGATAAAATCCTTGACCAGCCGTGGTACGAGGGGATGATTAGATATTGTGGTTTATTCATTAAACCGAGTCTTAGTGATATAAATTTATGAAAACCTTTTAAAACCTAAAAGATAGTAGACTTTATTTTCTACTTGACTCTTTTAATGGATCGATATTCACCGCAGCTAAACCGGTTGTCTATTGTATTTTATCGTTTAACATTTGTTGAAGGCTAATGATAATTTATTCGCATTATCTTAGTCATAATATTTCTTCGGGCTAGTTGAGCTCACCCTTTCTTTCACCGTTTCTTCTTGAAATGAGAACATAGTGGGACTTAGCCTGTGAACTAGTAATGGTCCAGATGATAGCATTAGTATTCCTCACTATTTTGTGAAATAGTGTGATAATAGTTGTAATGAGGACTCCTTTTGAGTTTGTATAATATCTAGTAGACAATATTTGTATTCAAACTCACGCTTTATGTCGTATTTATACCTACGCTTATATTAGTAAGTCAGTATTTGAATTTATGTATACTATGTAAGTGGCGACCCAAGATGGGTGGACGTATACCTAATTTTGGGAAGCGCCACATTAGATAATTCCTTTTAATAAATATTATCATTCTTTGATAATATTTTAATTATTTAATCATTATCTTAAAAACTCTCGCCTAATATTATTAATCATTTAATAATATTTTATTTACTTCTTAATATTATTAACCATGCATTTAATAATATCTTAATCACTTCTTAATATGTTTTAATAATATCTTAATCATTTATAAATATTATTAATTATTTAATAATATTTTAATTACTTACTAATATTATTAATCATTTAATAATATCTTAATCATTTATAAATATTATTAATCCTTTAATAATATTTCAATCACTTAGTAATATTATTAATCATTTAATAATATTTTATTCATTTATAAACAATTTAATTTAATTGTTTATCTCTTACTATTTAATTTATTTAACACATATAACATGTCATTCATATAACATTTTGTTAAAATGACCAAAATACCATCATAAGGTCTTATTATATCATATAATGATCATTAAATCATTAAAATCACATTTCCATGTTTTATAACTCAATAAAACTTAATTTTCTCATTTATTCTTAACTCATTCATAGGCATGAAAAATATCAAACTAACTTATTATCTTTTTATATTCTGGGGAATATCAGTATATGATATTTTAGTTACCAAATACTTTTCTTGCAATTTTCCAAATTCGTTTGCTGTTTTTAAATAGGCTAAAATGGAAAAATTTATCATAAATTATCCCTTTGTCCAAAACTTTTGAAATTACACGATAGACTCCTTTTATTATACACAAGCTCTTGTAAAAATTTCACATTTTTCTATGTTATACAACTCAATTTATAACAGTTTACTTTTAAAATCACACTTGCTTGTAAAAGCTATATCTCTCATTCTAGACATCTAAAAATTCTCATATTTGGACATGACCTAGTTAACTTAACATTTTAACATACCACACAAGATCAATATTTTTAGAGAAACACAAGTGGCCAAAACAGTTCATGCCAAAACAGGCTAGAAACTTTTCCATTTTTTCCAGATTGTTGGTCGGTGGGGATTGTTTTGCCAAAACTAACGCCACAACTTGCTCGTTTAATATTTTTTAGTGCTACCACTTGGGTTTAACAGATAAATCATAAATCTATCACACCTCTTCTATGGATCACACAAATAATTTGTAGATTTTAAATGGTAAAGCCTCAAAGTGGACTAATTTTTGGTGTTTTTATACCCAAAACAGTTTTTCATCTTCTTCCTTTTTAAAGCTCATCAACACATAAAATAGTAATATCCAAGCATGAAAATTCATAAAACATGTAGATCTAGTAATCTAAGTTTAAGAACATAAGTTCATCACTAGATCTAAAACAACCATAAGAGTAAACATAGATCTAAAATAGGTTTTAGGTTAGGGATACTTTTAAACCTTTAAGGCTTTTCCTATTCTTCTTGCTAGGTGGGTGAATCTTGATGGCATGACAAGATCTCTCTTCTTCTCCTCTCCCTCAAGCCCACGGCTGCCTTTTGTTTCCTCCCCCCCCCACTACAAGAAATTATGGATGTAGTGAAGGAAATTTTGTGAAGGAATTCATTCCTTCACATAAGGAGTTTTCTAGTGAAAGAATTGTGAAGGAAAAAAATGTAGTGACAATATAGCTATTAGCGAGAGAAACATCCTTCACAATTTAAATTTTTTTCTTTCGCAAAATTGAGGTGATAGAAGGATATTTGGCGCCAATTTATGATAAAAGTTTACGAGGAAAAAAACAATTAATGAAGGAATTATTACTCACTATATATTATTGTTCCAAAGTTTTTTGCGAGAGATAAAATTAGTCACTGTTTTGTTCTAAATAATTTTTTAAGAATTAATTTTGGTGAATATAAATACATTATATTTTTTACGATAGTAAATTTAATTTCAATTTATTCCAAAATCAAAGTATGAAACTCTACATTTCTCCCTCTCGAATTCTCGATTTCTCCCAATTCCCAAGTCCCAACTATCAAACTCGGACTGCTCTGATCCTTTCCCACCGGCCACCACTCGTCTCCATCTCGACTATTCCCCTCTATCTCGTTTCTCAACTGCTTCGATCTCCAGTCTTGTCTTCAGTTTGAAACTTCTGAACTTCGGCTTCTGCTGCGGCGCTGCTTCCAATCTTCAGACTTCAGATTTTTCTTAGGTATTTTTTTTAATTCCCAGACTCATCTTCAGCCCTTCTAACTGTTAATGATAATCTATTAATCTTCGGCTTGCCTCTCTAGCTCTCTCGAAGCTTTCACTGCTCATCTAGGGCAGTAAAATCACAAAGCTCCACACGACGTGAAATTCGTATTCATCTCTTTGAAATTTTAAGTAATCATGAAGAGCTTCACAATTTGATGAAAGCAACAGTGATGATTCGTAATTTCGAAAGGCCTTTGTGAATAGAAAAGTTAATTATTCACAATATATTCTTCACAAAAAATATTTAGTTACTACTTAGCGAAGGATACCCAATTGCGAGGAGGTCTAATGCGAGCAATCGCGTGAAAAAAATATTTCTTCACAATAAATTACTTGTGAGTGATATAGTATGTCTTATGAAGGATTTGTCCTTCACTAGAAGCCATTTTTGGTGTAGTGCCCCTCTCTCTCTAGTATTTTCTCTCTTTTAGGAACTTAGAAAGTGGAAATAAAGATTAACTTTTGCTAGCAAATGAGAGGAGCTATATTTATAGGCCTTAAAATGTATAGATATATCTTGTACATATAAACACAAATCTCCTAACATATCTTCCAAAAATCTCTTGAAATTTTCTCTTTCTCTTTCCTATCTTTCCAAATCTTTTCTTTCTCTCTCAAATATCTTTACAAATCTTTCCAATATCTTACTAAATCTTCCGTATCTTAGCAAATCTATCAAAATAAATAAACATGTGCTATTTCTCTTCATGTGCGGAATACTTCCCCCTCCTTTAGCTTATTTTTGATCTTTTTATTTAGGGTCCTTAACACTAATATACAACAATTAGAAAGTAATTACACTATTAGTGCATCCACAAAATAATTACAAAAATAACGCAATTGACATTAATAAGAAAACCTAAAATCAAGGAAAAATAACTACCATAATTAATAATTCAAATTCAAATATCTGGGGTCTAACAACAAAAATAAATTCAAAATTATAATTCAAATTCAAATCTTCATCTCCCTCACATTAGCCCTCTCCTCCGCTACTCATCCGCCGCGAGTCTCCTTCTTCACAGGTTGCCCTCTCATCCGCTACTCCGCCGCGAATCTCTGTTGTCCAAAACGCCAATGAGAAGAAGAAGAAATTTTCATTCCCTTACATCCAAAACAAAAATCACGATGCCATTCTGGAATTAGTGCACCAACACTTAGTGTATTCTAAAAAGTTGAGTTGTTCAACCAAAAATAGACATAACAACATAATTCGTAAGTAAATACAAATATATAGATAATTAATTAATTAATTAATTAATTGGTATGTTTATGTTTAGTCGCTACAATTTTTTTTGATAATATAAATATTTTCTGAATTAACAGAAAAAGTAAATTTGTCTTCACAAAGAATCACATGACAAATGGGCTGGTATTATAAATCCATACGGGGTGCCCCTACCCAGCCCAATTCGGTTTAAAAGCAAACCCGCAACCAAGGTAACCAAATTTTTATACCAAGGTAATCAAACTTTTATACCAAGGTAACCAATCTACCTCCACACATACCGTATGAATTGGTTATCTTGGTATGAAAGTTTGGCAACCAACTGCATGAAGGTTTGGCTACCAACTGCATCACATTCAAAAATAATTGGTAACTTAATAAAATTGAATTGGTTACCTTAGTATAAAGGTTTGGCTGCCCACTGCATGAAGGTTTGGCTACCAACTGCATCACATTCAAAATAAATTGGTAACCTAATAACACTGAATTGGTTACCTTGGTATAAATGTTTGGCTACCAACTGCACTATGAAAAAACTGCAGGTGTGGATGTGGATTGGTTACCTTAGTATAAAGGTTTTGTTACCTTGGTATGAAGGTTTGGTTATCTTGGTGTGAAGGTTTGGTTACCAACTGCACTATAAAAAAACTGAAGGTGTGGAGGTGGATTGGTTACCTTGGTATGCCAGTTTGGTTACCTTGGTATGAAAGTTTGGTTACCAACTGCACTATAAAAAAATTGCAGGTGTGGATTTAGAATACATAACAAGAAAAAGAAGGGGTATTTGCACACCGTGAAAGGAAATGTGAAACTTTTCAAATCTTGCTAACACGTTTAAATAAGAGCTTCGATTTGAACAATAAGAGTTCCAATTTGAACACATATATTAATATAACAACTCAGAGATTGTTATTAGTTTAGTTCAATAGTGTATGTTTGTACTACTATTACCTGATTGATATATAAGATTTGGAAGCATTAATGTCGAATTGGATTCAGACTAACGTGCTGATGTTCATCACATTTCCTGCGTATGAATACCACCACGATTATAGATAGCTTTAGAGCAATGTAATGGATCCTAACCACTTGGATACCCGCCAAATACTTTGGGCAGGCAGTCCTAATTATTTTTTGACTTTGGACACACACACACATATATATATATATATATATATATATATATATATGGGTATCCAAACCTCCATTAGAGATTCATCGATTGACAGAAAAATAGCAATAAAAATTTAAGAACACCATCATGACCTCTACCAGCAAAACCGCCACTTTAGTTTATAGTAGGTAAAAAGAGGATGAAGAAAAAAGAGAGAGAAATAGGAACATAGATCAAAAATGGGTATGTTGTATTTGAATAAGAAAATAATAATTAACGGGAAGAGATAAGAGAGATAATCGTAGGCCATGATTAAAGGAATCCTAATTGCACTAATATTGTAAATAAATATTGTAAATAAATATTGTAAATAAATATGTTAAACTTGAGTTACAAGTTATTATTCGATTGTTTATAAAACTTAAACTCAATTACTAAAAGAAAGAAAAACCTAAGTTACAAGATTCATGTAATATTGAAGCCATCGTTTTGTTAGAAGAGAGAGACCGGGGAGCCAGGGCATCACGTGCATACACATAAGGCGCTAACACACATTGTTTGAAACCTAACTTAATCCAAAATTTTAGGTTATTCAGTCTTGGTTTCATTCATCTATATTAAGCGTTCATACTTTCATTATTATTCTGAAGCGAGACTTCAACTTACTTGTGATAACTTAATACTCCTTTTGTTTCTAAAAAATTATCGTTTAAGGTTAATTCACATAGATTAATAAATGTAATTAATACCTATAGAAAATACTATATTACCATTATTAATTCTCTCAACCAATTATTAGCTTTGTAGATTCTAAAAAGGAGTACTGTATTTTTTCCCACAAGAAACTTACTACTATACTACTTTGATTATAACTTTGAATTGAATAAGAAGCATTGGGAAATGAAGAAAGTTTTAAATAGGAGGAAGCTTTAAATAAGGGTAAAGTAGAGAAAAAATAGTTACTCTGTATTGATAAACTCAAAACGTCAATCTTTTCTAAACAAAAATTACTTTCTAAAACGACAATCTTTTAAATATGAAGGGAGTAATTTAATCCTCACAAAGTGAGTTCATCACATCAAGAGTCCGTGTCACAAACAAGGACTTGGTGACCATTCTATTGATACAATACAAAAAGAAATATCAAATGAGGTGACAACTGAGAGTCCTGCAACATCTATTTCACAAGTAAAGGAGAGCAACTTGGAGTTAAAAATCAAAGTCAGTAAAGAACAAGTCAAGGAGAATGGTGATGGAGATAAGGAAATTACTGAAGATGATTGGACTGACGAAGAGACGATTAATGAGACTGAGCTCGAAGACTTACTCACCCTTAATGGGCTAAGAAGGTGTAGAATGTCCATAAAGGAACCGTGGGCCCAAGTGTAAAATTAGGGTTCACATGACCTAATTGATTTAAATGCGCAATTAGGGTTCCACGACCTCATTAAATATACAAATTAGGGTTCGCATAACCTAATGAAATAAAGACGGAAAAGTTAGAAATAAATGTGCTAGACCTGGGAGAAGCCTCCACGTGTCCCGAGGCAGAAGACTCGTGGAGGCGGCTCGTTTTGGGAATTGATTGAGGGATTGGATTGGTGGCTAGAAGGACAGGGCAATATGGGCATTACTGTGACGCCCCCAAAATAGGTATACACAACACCCATTCTGAGTCGCCAAATACATGGTACAGAAACAACTACATCTTTATTATTACAACAGTAAAACTGTGAGTTTAAATACAAATATTATCATCTAGACAATATTTATACTCAAATAAATCCTCATCACATTTATTGATACATTATTTTACAAAAATGGTGAGGACTACTAAACAATCCTTTCTAAAACCTTCATTCCATACCCCTACTGCACTCGCTTATATTCTCGCCTCCTGAGAAGAATGGAACAAAAAGGAAAAGGGTGAGCTCAACTAGCTCAGTAAAGAATATTATGACTAAGATAATATACAACAATTATCGTTAGTCTTCAACAGGGAAAAATTTAATAGAATACAATAGACAACAAATTTCAGATCAATATTCGCAGCGGAAATAATAATTCATAGAAGAGTTACGTAGAGAATGAAATCTACTATAATCTATGAATTTAATAAAATCCATCATCAATATTTTATCCCCTGTAACATCAATTAATATTCATCTCAAATCAAACATTCATCTTTGCACTATAGGCCAAAGATATATTCATCATCGATATGTTCATCTCAACACTGCTCATCTTTGCACTACAAAGCCAAAGATATTCATCGATTGGTCATGTTCATTTAAACACTGCTCATCTTTGCACTACGAGCCAAAGATATTCTTCAGAAATCATTCATCTTTTACACTAAAGCCAAAGATATTCAATAATATCATCATTTAAGACCGAGGATGATGAAAATATTTTTAAAGAACGAATCCAAAGGAAACAAAATGACAAGGATTAAGGATTTATGATTCGTACTTTGTTTTATCCATGTCCAACAATACCTCAAAAATAATCATAGTGGTGTAAAATTCAAGAATGATCAAAACATGGATACAATCAAAGCTAGTATCCGTAATAGATATTTTGGACTTAAAAGAAGAAATTTTATTTTTCTATTGAATAGTCAGATACGTGAATAAGGTCAGATATCGTGAATAAAGTCCGTACACGTGAATAAGTAATCCGACACCAAAAGATAGAAATTCCACAAAAAAAATATTTTCACGCTTCATGAATAGTACTCGTGAATAGTAACTCGTGAATAGTAAATCATGAATAAGAACTTCGTGAATAGTAACTCATGAATAAGAACTCGTGAATAGTAACTCATGAATAGTAACTCGTGAATAAGAACTCATGAATAAGTAACCCGATATGAAAAAGTTCCGATTTGATAAAAACTTCAGATCAACATTTCAAAGATAATGATATTGAAGAAATAATATCATTCTGAAAAAAAAATAATATCCCTTACCTCAAAGAATCAAGACCCGGAAGGAAAGGTCGGAAGTGATCTTTGAATGAAACTCAGATTGAAACAAAGAACTCTCAAAGTATCTAAATACTCACAAAATACGCTCAATAATATAGAGAGAGAAAGAGAAAACTTTGTTTCGGTGTGATTTTCAATTCTAACTTAGCCTCTATTTATAGGAAAATGTTATTCACCAAGCAGACTTGACCTGCTACTACCGATGGCTTTCCTCGCTACTATTGCCACCCACCACATTTGAAATAAAATTCAAGCACATTTTTTCACCAACCACAAGTGGGGCCCACTCAATTCTAGAATTTTCCACCAAAATCAATTATAAACCTAATTTAGAATCCCACACCTCTTAAAATTCACAACAAATCATTCGTGCATTTTTAACGGTTCAAAATTTGTGGACATATACTCAACTTATGTATGTATAACATACCCAAAAATTACCACAATCCAACGGTCGGATTAAAAATTATAACCCCATAATATATCTCAAAACCCCGATTTGATTTTTAATACCTCCAATCCGATAAAATAATCGATAAAACACCTCAACATTAATTCCTTCATTAATAACCACATAAATAAATCCATCATTTATATTCATATAAAATAAATATTTCCTTATCATATGAATCAATAATTAATTATTCACAAATAATATTACGTAATCACATTTATGACAACCAGTCGCTTCTCAGAAAGAGGGGCTTTCCAATAAGGATCTCTCTATCTTCTTGCCAAGCAATTAGGTGACCAAACCTCCTTAGACGTAACTTTCTAGACATTTCCAATAATGTTATCTAATAATATTATTCAAATAATATGAATTATTGATCCGATAATGGGAAAATGCGTTGACAATTATTGAACAACAATAATATAAAATATCAACGCAAAGAATTATTGAATCAATAAAATAAAATATTGAATAAGAATCATCGTGGAAAATTATTGAGTAAAGTGCCATCTTACGCATTTAATCAATAATTCAACAATCTTGTAATACCGCCACATCGCGTCGCAACCACGCCAGACATCAGTATTTTAACCACCGGGTATTCCAATGCCTTAATTGTAATAACTACGCCTGTTATTTATAACCACTCAAACTTTGTCGCTTTTCCTCATCCAATCGCTTTCAGTTATGGGGCCCACACATGGTCGCTACCGTCCGCATTTAATATTCCCCGACAAGATTTAATATTCCACGACCAAACGAATATTCCTCGACAAAAATGAATATTTTATAACCACTTGCTTATTTTGAAATATTTGCGTATTTAACCCTTAACTATCCACATTAATCAAATCAACCCTTACTATTTCAAAATAATAAATAAAGGAAATTCCTTTTATTTAAAAAATTTTGGGTCTTACAACCTCCCTCCTTATGAAATTTCGTCCTCGAAATCGACGACGCACTGGTGTTTCAAAAGGTGTAGGATACCTCGCTTTCATTTCCGCTTTCCAATTCCCGTGTCATTTCCTCTATAGCATGATTCCTCCACAAAACTTTAACTTGTGGTATGACATTTCTTGGCGTAGGACATGCTCCTTCCTATCCAAGATCTCGACATGTACCTCCTCATACGTTAAGTCTTCTGCTATCTCGTCCTGGGTTCTAACTCAATAACGTGGTTCGGGTCTTTCACATATTTACTTAAGTATGATATGTGAAACACATTATGAACACGAGACATACTTGGAGGTAACGCAAGTCTATAGGCTACATTTCCTACTCGGTCAAGAATTTGAAATGGACCAATAAATCGTGGATTTGAGCTTTCCTCTCTTCCCAAATCTTGTAACTCCCTTCCATGGAGCAACTCGCAACAATACATGATCCCCTACATTAAATTCCACATCCTTTCGATGAAGATCCGCATAACTCTTTTGTCGATCTTGTGCCGTTTGTATACGTTGTCGAATCATTAGTCATACGTGCTAACTCGGGTCCCAACAATGTTGCTTCACCCACCTCATCCCAACATATTGGAGAACGACATTTTTGTCCATATAATGCTTCGAATGGAACCATGCCTATATTTGTTTAATAACTATTGTTGTATGAGAATTCCACCAATGGCAAGTACTTATCCCAACTTCCTTTGAAATCTAGGACACAGAGTTTTAATATATCTTCAAGAGTTTGAGTAGTCCTTTCTGATTGCCCATCCGTTTGAGGATGGTATGCCAAACTGAATCGTAAATTCGTGCCCATAGCTTTCTAACCCAAAATCATGAAGTGAATCTTGGGTCACTATCCGAAACTATGGATACAGGCATGCCATGCAACCTCACAATCTCATTCACGTACATACTAAAGAAGACGCTCAAGGAATAAGTCTCCGATGTCAAGAAGAAATGAGCGATTTGGTTAATCTATCAACAATAACCCAAATAGCATTGATGCCTTGAGAAACCGTAGGAAGACCCAGAACTAAATCTATGGTAATGTGTTCCTACTTCCATTTCGAATCTCAAGTGGTTGCAACGGACCCTTAGGTACTAGATGCTCCGCCTTTACACGTTGGCAAGTTAAACACATCGAGATAAACTTTGCAATCTCTCTTCATATTATTCCACCAAAATGTATGTCAAGATCACGATACATTTTAGTACTTCCGAGATGGATTGCAAATGGTGTATTGTGTGCCTCCATCATAATCTTGTACCTCAAATCGAGTCGTTAGAACACAAAGTCTAGAGTGGACTCAAGTATTCCTTCTTCATCAATTCTCGCCCTAATAGCTCCTTCAGACATTTTCCTCTTCATACGCGATTTCCGGATTGGTGGCTTGAGCAGCTTTTAACTAAAGTCGATTATACTCAGATATCATCACGTGGGTACCTAGAGTTTTCATCTCCATCTCTATTATTTGTAAATTATACTGAAATTAGTCTTTGTGACAATATCGTACTCGTACTTGTGATATGATCTTCTACTCAACACGCCGCCTACCACGTTCGCTTTTCCAGGATGGCATGGTCGTAACATGTGCTAAAATGAGTCTCCTCTTGAGTTCTTCAAGCTCTTCCCACATTCCTTGCTCCATTCGAATTTTGTATCTCTCACGAGTCAAATTGCGATAATGGAATAGCGATTCGAGAATATCCTTCAACGAATCTCCGATAATAACCAACTAAGCCTGAAAGCTACGTATTTCGATTCATCGACTTAGGTTGTTCTCAATCGTGACTCATATCCCAATCTTGGATAACACGTCAACGATGACACCTATCGCTTTACTATCGCATCTAATACGACGCCCCCTATAGAGAGTCGCGGCGGTGCATTCCACAAAGGAAGTCACCAGATAAAGGCTCGGTACCAAATTTATAGTTGAATTTTTAACTCCACGAAGTTCAATAGAGCCATTCGATATGAGATTTTAGAAATGAGTTTTGTCTGGGTTCAAAGTCGATACAATATTTAATATCGAGGTTTTGGGGAGTAAACCAAGAAAATTCTTCAGAAATACATCGGGAAAAATCAATAACAACAGAATATTATTCAAATCGACGTGTCTTTATTCAAATCCATAACATGGATTAAGAAAACTTGACATCCGTAATAAACGAATGACTTCATGGCTTGATATGAAAATGTTTGATTACAATGGTTTGATTGCTTGAATTGAATAAAAAGTTGCTTAGGAATATGAAAACTAACAACCTTACAAAAGCAATCAATTTGGCATGATGAGTAGTTAACCTTAAAATCACATCAAAAGCAAATATCTCTATAGAAATAAGGTTAATGTGTAATGTGATAGTGCCAACTGAATCAAACAAGATTTCTAAACAACAGATGTAATGAAAGTTTCTCCTAACTGATTCTCCATAAATAGGTCAAAGTCTAATTTCTCCGTAGTCAAGTTCAAACGCTGAGCGCAAAGAAGAGAGATAAAAGAATGGGTAGAACCCAGATTCTAGTAAGGTATAAACTTCGCAAGAATTTATAATTAACTAACCGTGCTAACCGTGCTGGGTTCCTCGATTTTGACCCGGCCACGACAAATGCTCTTCCAAGAACCGTTGACTTTGACTTTTTCGGGACATCCTTTTTGAGTCACCATTCACGCTGGATCGGGTTTCGATATCGCATAATCTCGAGCGATATGTCTTTCTTTTCCACAATTATAGCATACCTTGGAAGGCTTTGAATACAGTTTGACCTTATATGTCCTCCTCTCCACATCTCAGAAAGCATCTAACCGGCGATCGTTCTCTTCCCTAGAATTTGTTGATAGTCGATGTTGTCGCCGACGCCTTCCCATCATCGTTAAATCTTTCTTTTAGATTGGACATCTCTTTCCATAATATCAACAGCGTCGTGCGTAACTTTTTACCCATGCATCACTCATTCTCACTGTTCGCTTATTTCTTCTTTCAATTCAGATTCCACTTTATCATCTTATACTCGCCAAAGAGTGCTTCGCTCAAGCATCACGATCGGGTAACACAAGCTTGAATCGTTGCATCCTTTTGCTCCACGATCGCCTCGCAATTCTTAGCCCGCTTCTTCTAACTCATGAATACGATTTTGCAATTCTATATTTCGATCATAAAATACCTCTAATAAACTCTCTTGTGTACCTCTTCTTCCTCTTCTTCCTCACTCTCTCATTTGTTACCTCTGCGATGATTATCTCGTGCAACTATCAATTCTTCACTCTCACATGGATATCTCTAATTTCTTCTTCTTCGACATCACATTATCCGGTTGGCGATTAGAGGTGTCTCCACGATCTCATTCACTCCATGTTAACGCTCTTAGCAGCCCATTCTAAAAACTATCATAAAACAAGGGTTAATTAAATAAATTAACAAATCACATAATACCCCTATAATATGACCAACCAACAAATAAGCTTAGGTAGGACACACTAAATAAAGATTTACTCGCTCTCCCTCCTAGTTTTATTCCCCGATCTCCGCTAAAGATCATATCCCTAAGCTCGATATTAACCATGACGCCCCCAAAATAGGTATACACAACACCCATTCTGAGTCGCCAAATACATGGTACAGAAACAACTACATCTTTATTATTACAACAGTAAAACTGTGAGTTTAAATACAAATATTATCATCTAGACAATATTTATACTCAAATAAATCCTCATCACATTTATTGATACATTATTTTACAAAATGGTGAGGACTACTAAACAATCCTTTCTAAAACCTTCATTCCATACCCAGACTGCACTTCGCTATATTCTCGCCTCCCGAGAAGAATGGAACAAAAAGGAAAAGGGTGAGCTCAACTAGCTCAAGAAGAATATTATGACTAAGATAATATACAACAATTATCGTTAGTCTTCAACAGGAAAAATTTAATAGAATACAATAGACAACAAATTTCGGATCAATATTCGCAATGAAATAATAATTCATAGAAGAGTTACGTAGAGAATGAAATCTACTATAATCTATGAATTTAATACCCATCATCAATATTTTATCCCAGTAACATCAATTAATATTCATCTCAAATCAAACATTCATCTTTGCACTTTATAGGCCAAAGATATTCATCGATCGATCATGTTCATCTCAACACTGCTCATCTTTGCACTATGTGCCAAAGATATTCATCATTGGTCATGTTCATTTAAACACTGTTCATCTTTGCACTACTGAGCCAAAGATATTCTTCGAAATCATTCATCTTTGCACTACACTGTGCCAAAGATATTCAATAATATCATCATTTAAGACCGAGGATGATGAAAATATTTTTAAAGAACGAATCCAATTGAAACAAAATGACAAGGATTAAGGATTTATGATTCGTACTTTGTTTTATCCATGTCCAACAATACCTCAAAAATAATCATAGTGGTGTAAAATTCAAGAATGATCAAAACATGGATACAATCAAAGCTAGTATCCGAATAGATATTTTGGACTTAAAAGAAGAAATTTTATTTTTCTATTGAATAAGTCAGTATCGTGAATAAGGTCAGATACGTGAATAGTAACTCACACCAAAAGATAGAAATTCCAAAAAAAACATTTTCACGCTTCATTAATAGTACTCGTGAATAGTAACTCATGAATAGTAACTCGTGAATAGTAACTCATGAATAGTAACTCGTGAATAGTAACTCATGAATAGTAACTTCGTGAATAGTAACTCATGAATAGTAACCCGATATGAAAAAGTTCCGATTTGATAAAACTTGGATCAACATTTCAAAGATAATGATATTGAAGAAATAATATCATTACGAAAAAAAAAATAATATCCCTTACCTCAAAGAATCAAGACTTTGGAAGGAAAGGTCAAGTGATCTTGAATGAAATCAGATCTTTGAACAAAGAACTCTCAAAGTATCTAAATACTCACAAAATACGCTCAATAATATAGAGAGAGAAAAGAGAAAACTTTGTTTTCGTGTGATTTTCAATTCTAACTTAGCCTCTATTTATAGGAAAATGTTAGCCGCCAGAAGCGGACTTGACTGCAACACTGATGGCTTTACTCGCTACTATTGCCACCCACCACATTTGAAATAAAATTCAGCACATTTTTTCACCAACCACAAGTGGGGCCCACTCAATTCTAGAATTTTCCACCAAAATCAATTATAAACCTAATTTCCGAATCCGACACCTCTTAAAATTCACAACAAATCATTCGTGCATTTTAACGGTTCAAAATTTGTGGACATATACTCAACTTATGTATGTATAACATACCCAAAAATTACCACAATCCAACTATTGGATTAAAAATTATAACCCCCGCAATATATCTCAAAACCCCTGATTTGATTTTTAATACCTCCAATCCGATAAAATACTGATAAAACACCTCAACATTAATTCCTTCATTAATAACCACATAAATAAATCCATCATTTATATTCATATAAAATAAATATTTCCTTATCATATGAATCAATAATTAATTATTCACAAATAATATTACGTAATCACATTTATTTATGACAACCAGTTGCTCCCAGAAAGAGGGGCTTTCCAATAAGGATCTCTCATCTTGGCGCCGCAATTAGGTGACCAAACCTCTCCTTAGACAGAACTTTCTAGACATTTCCAATAATGTTATCTAATAATATTATTCAAATAATATGAATTATTGATCGATAATGGGAAATATCGTAAATGACAATTATTGAACAACAATAATATAAAATATCAACGCAAAGAATTATTGAATCAATAAAATAAAATATTGAGCGATAAGAATTCATCGTGAAAATTATTGAAGTAGTGCCATCTTACGCATTTAATCAATAATTCAACAATCTTTATGCAATACCTGGTGTGCTACATGTAGGCAACCACGCTTATTATCGTATTTTAACCAAGGGTATTCCAACAGCCTTAATTCAGAATAACCACGCCCGTTATTTATAACCACCCAAACTTTGTCGCTTTCCTCATCCAATCGCTTCAAGTTATGGGGCCCACACACATGGTCGCTGCTGGCGCATTTAATATTCGAATATTCCCGACAAGCATTTAATATTCCACGACCAAACGAATATTCCCGACGAAGATTTAATATTCCACGACCAAACGAATATTCCCCGACAAAAATGAATATTTTATAACCACTTGCTTATTTTGAAATATTTGCGTATTTAACCCTTAACTATCCACATTAATCAAATCAACCCTTACTATTTCAAAATAATAAATAAAAGAAATTCCTTTTTATTTAAAAAAATTTCGGGGTCTTACAATTACTCTAAGGACTAAAGGGTATTTTTGGAATTTCCTTGAAGGCATGTGCCTTGCACATGACTACTTTCCAGAAAACCCTATAAATACCCCTTCCATTCCATTTGGAAGGGGACTTCTCTTCAGACTCAAGACTTGGACTTTTGGAAGATCAAAGGGACCCTTTTGGTGACTTAAAGACTTGGAGATTCCACCTAAAAGCACTAAAAGGGGTTTGGACATTTGCTCAACTTGAAGGACTCAAGAAGGCTCTTGGAATCCCTGTTACCCTAACACGGTTCTCGGATTCTAGGAGTTCTGCCACGCGTCATTGGAGTAATCGCCCACCTGTCGTTCTCCCCTCTTCAATCAACCAATCAATTCCGTGCTCTTCGTGGATTTCTCTACTCCTCAGCCATCACGAAACCTTAACCCTAGCAATGTACGATTTCCTTGCCCACATTTATTTGGCGACTCTGCTGGGGAGGTGTAGAATTCGTGAAGGGTATGCCCACAACTCGAAGTGGGAGAACTACAGGAAGAGCTACCTCACCAACAAATAGCATTACCTCACCGGATCCAGTTCCAAGGCAAGCAACTCAAGCTTTCCAAGGCACAAATCTGGATTTTGACCAACCAATTATATATTGAAGACGCTTCAGAAGGAAGTTAGACATCACCACATATGGCTAATCAACAACAAACCAACGCAGGAGGCAAGGCGAGGATGCAGGTGGAGACCAGACAAATGCTGTGCAACTGGAGATGCTCAAGGCATTGAAGGAAGCACAAGAAGGGTAAGGGATGATGATGGCCATGATGCTGGAAATGCAGAGGAAGCAAGAGGAGATGGGGAATTTTCGCCAGCAGTTGATGCAGATTCCCACTTTCAAGGCCATGTTCCCAGGAAGTTTGCATGGGGAACAAGTAAGAGTGGAAAACAACAACAATGGTAGCAACAACAAAGAGAACCAGATTGTACCTCCATCGACGGAAAGTCAATCGGTTCCCATAATCAACTTGGAGGCCCAGCACAGTGGTGACGTGCTACAACTTAGGTTGGAAGCAAGCCAACCTCAGACAAACATCATCCCAACTGCTCTCCCATCAATTTCATAGGTGCAAATGCCAACCATTCCAGGCAATGTCCAGCAAGTTAGCCAGCAACTGCCACCAGTGCCATCTTTGCACGATGCAAGCGTGCATCAACCAAATTCTCTAGCATACACACCGCCGATACAACAATATATCAAAACACCCCAGAGAGTTCACGCCACAAGCCAGTATGTGACGAAGGATGATATGATCGATGTGATCAATCAACTTCGTAGGCAGACATCTCAACCCTCGGAGTTAGACTTTACTCCGCCTTACCCGGCACACATTCGGAGGCAACCTTACCCGATAGGGTATATTGAGCATCCCCCGTAATTTCCAAAATACAATGGGGAGAAAGGAAACGCCAGGGGACATATTTCCAGGTTTGTAAAGTCGATGTTTCCATGGCTGGGATATGATGAAGTGAACAACCACAACTTGTTGATGCGGGAATTCAACAAAACTTTGACAGATAGTGCCTTCAGTTGGTACTACAATTTGGAGAAGGGGTCAGTCCATGATTGGGATGACCTAAAATAAAATTTTTAAGAAATTTTTCTATGTGCAGAAACAGGTAACCATTGTAGAACTCATGCGGTTCAAACAGAAGACGAATGAGGAGCTATCAGATTATGTTGACAGGTTCAGGGCCCAGGCATAGAAGTGTGCAGAATCGATTGAAGAAAAGAACTTGGTCAACATTTACAATAATGGTGCCTTTGATTCCTTCAAGCCCCACCTCATTACCAAGGCTTGTGATTCCTTCGCGACCCTCTCATATTTTGCACAAGACTTGGGAGGAATCATGACATTGCCCACTAGCCAGGCGACGGTTACATGGAGGGGCAAGAGGACAACAACTGTGGCTTTGGCTGACTCTCAGTCAAAACCACAAAGGGGCAAAAGGGAGAAGCATGAGAAATTTTTTGATCGAAGCAAAGGAAGGCCTGGAGACAAATATGCAAGAAAGTCAGTCCCGGAGGCTATCACATGCAGTGAGAAAGCATTGGGTCTATCTGAAACAATGGATTGAACATGGGGTGGTGAAACCCCAAGGCCTAGATTTGCAGATGTGGAAGAGATGAAGAGAAGACCGGACTTACATGTATTCCACCAATATGCGGGACACTCAACTATGGATTGTTATAGCTTGCGTAGGATATTCCATAAGAAGCTGGCAAATGGGGAGATTGAACTGGGAAAGGAAAGTAGTGTTCATGACAAACCACTGCCAAATCACAAGGGGAAAGAAACATGCAACACTGTTATCCACAACACAATCCCAGAAGTGGAGATGATGATGGAAGAAAAGGAGGAGTGTGACCCGAACTGCGGTGTGGCGTTGATGAATGGGGGCAAGTCAGAATTTTTTCAATCGAGATAGGATTAGCGAGAAGCAAGGATTGAGGCAACCAGGCAATCATTAAAAGGCCGCCGAGACACAGGAGACTTGCATGGCCAAAAGGAAAGGATTTGTGAAGACGATGGAGGAAGAAACAAATAAGATATCTTTCTCTAAAGCTGATAGAGAGATAAGATACCCGCACAACAGACCGTTGTATGTGACAGCAGTAATTAATGGCATCGAAGTGTGGAGGGCGTTCATTGACAATGGAGCATCTGTAAATATTATGCCATACACCATGTTCAAACGGTTAGGCCTGCCAGAGAAGAAGATTGTGAAGGAACAAACAAATATTATAGGATTCGCCAACCAGAGCACAAGAACCCTGGGACACATCAAGGTAGACATGCAAGTTGGAAAGATTCGAGGGCCTGTAATGTTCCATGTTGCAGAGGTGGATGCAGCATACCATGTCTTGCTTTGGAAGGGCTTGGCAAAAAATGACTATGGGGTGGTACCCTCGGTTTTTCATCAATGCCCGAAAAGCTATACGGAAAGGGAGAGAAGTGAAGGTACCAAAGAACTCGGAATCCTTTGGACGGAGGAGGCACACATCAAAAGCAACTTTCTTCGATGATGTCATTTGAAGAGGAGAGAACCGGATCGCGAGGCTGATTCCCTAAGACTAGCAATTTGGAAGGAAGTGCGAGGAAGATAAGTTTGTACCTACTGAAAAAGTGAAGAAGAAGACCTCGGAACATGGAGAATGTTCCAAAATATGAAGCCGTAGGTAGTAGACTTGGAGAAGGAAGGAAGAGAAGAAGAAAAGGCCGCAGATCCACGAAGATGCGAAATATAATAAATGCCAAGCGGATATAGACAGTCGAGGATGGCCATAAGGCAAAATGGGAGAGGGTTGTTAAACCGATGGAAAGGTGGTGTTTCGATTGTGGCGGTCTGAGGGGAAGAGCCTGAGGAGCGTGCAAAACCAATGGCTCGGGAGGTGTCCCCACTCCAAAGAATAATGAAGAAGAAGAAGTTGTACAATGAGAAGGTAGAACCAGCTCCAGAATGCTTCGAGGATAGGCCAAAACCTCAACAAAATGAATTAGAAGAAGTTGATTTGGCAACAGATGGAGGAACGCCAAGACCGACTTATGTCAACAAGGAGCTGGAGTCTAACCAGAAAGAGGAACTCATACAACTATTGCGAGAGTATAGGGACGTCTTTGCTTGGAATTACGACGAGATGCCCAAAATTGACAAAGATCTTGTGGAGCACAATCTAAACATAAGCCCGAGAATGAAGCCAGTAAAGCAAGCACCTCGCAACTATGCACCCGAAGTCGAAACCCAAATAAAGGAAGAAATCAAAAAGTTGCTAAAAGTAGGGTTCATCAAGCCGATCCAACATCCAACATAGCTTTCCAGCATCGTACCAGTAAAGAAATCAAATGGACAGCTACGAATATGTGTGGATTTCAGAGACTTGAACAAGGCATGCCCGAAAGACATGTACCCATTACCCAACATAGACACTTTGGTAGATGCAACAGCTAATCATGAGATAATGTCATTCATGGACGATTTTGTGGGTTACAATCAGATAAAGATGTCCATAGAAGATGCAGAGTTGACAGCCTTTCGTACCCTGTTTGGGAATTTCTACTATGTAGTAATGCCATTCGGATTAAAGAATGCGGGGGCAACTTATCAGAGGGCGATGCATGCTATATTTCATGACATGATTCATGATATAGTGGAGGACTATGTGGACGACATAGTGGTGAAATCCAAGAAGGCGACAACTCATGTGGAGGACCTGAGGAAAGTGTTTGAGCGATGCCGAAGGTATAAGTTGAGGATGAATCCGAAGAAGTGCGCCTTTGGAATGACGGCTGGAAAATTCTTGGGTTTTTTGGTGCACAACAGAGGTTTAGAAGTGGACCCAAGCAAGGCAAAAACAGTTACAGAGATGCCCCCATCAAAGACGCAAAAGCATTTGAAGAGCTTTTTAGGGAAAGTCTCGTACATGAGAAGATTCATGCCAGCATTAGCCGAAGTCACAGAACCGTTCTGCAAATTGCTAAAAAGAAAGACATAATGGGACTGGGGGCAAGACCAACAACAGGCCTTTGAGAAGGTAAAAAGAATTTTATCTTCAGCGCAAATGATGGTAGTGCCACAAAGAGGAATGTCGTTACAGTTGTACATCACATCTACCAAGAAGTCCATAGGAGGATTGATCACGCAAGAGGTGGATGGAGAAGAGAAACATGTGTATTACATTAGCCAGATTATCAGAGGACCAGAAACCAGGTATTCACAGGTGGAGAGGCATTGCCTAGCGTTGGTGTTCATTGCGCAGAAAATGCGACATTATTTTCTAGCGCACGAAGTAAAGATTGCAACAAAAACTGATCCGATCAGATACCTATTGACTAAGCCAACATTAGTAGGAAGACCTGCTAGATGGATGATGATTCTTTCAGAATACGACATCAAGTGTGTAACACCAAAGGCAATCCGATGTCAAGCCTTGGCAGACCTGCTAGCTCAATTTCCAAATGGAGAATATGAACCCCCTTCTGAGGATCTCCCGGGTGGAGAAGTAGAATCAATCGACTTGATGGATGAGGACCCAGATGGTGGAGTTTGACTTTTGATGGATCATCTGCAGAAGGTAAAGGCGGAGCATGAGTGGTGCTGACCACCAAAGATAGAAAAGAAGTGGCGTTGTCATACAAATTGGATTTGCCATGCATAAACAATGAAGCAGAATACGCGGCGTTCATACTAGGATTGTTAGCGGCTCAAGAATTGGGAGCCAAATACCTTAAAGTAAAGGGAGATTCAAACCTTATAATGCAGCAAATAAGAGGCCAATTTGGAGTGAAGGAACCTATATTGGCGTCATATCGAACTGTAGCACAAAAGGTGATGGAAGCCTTCAAGAAGGTGGTGATTGAATATGTGCCAAGAGGACAAAATAAATAACCTAATGCATTAGCAACAGTAGCATCTCGAGTCTATGTCCAAGGAGAAGACTTAGATATGAAGGTAATGAAGAGAACCCTCCCAACCACGGTGCTAGAATTGTTCCCCAAAGACATGATAGACGATTGGAGATATGACATCTCCCATCAATTACAAACAAAGGAAGGAACAATACCAATCGTGGAGCTACAGAAATACAACATCATCAAAGGTGTCTTGTATCATAAAGAAGCAGATGGTGTATTGACACGATGCTTGGGGAGGCAAGAAGCAAGTAAAGTCTTGCATCATGTACATGAAGAGAACTGCGGGTTTGTAGACATAGGTCTGTATCGTAGGTTGCAACGCCAAGGGTATTATTGGCCCGAAATGTAGAAGGAAGCAGATTCCCTACAACGCCACTATGTTTCATGCCAAGAATACCCTGGGGAGGATGAATGCGCTTTCATTGATGACATAGCGGATTGACGAATTCCTTACGTGGACTTCTTACAAAGCGGGACTCTTCCGACCGAAAAGAAGGATGCAATTATAATAAAGAGGAAGTCACAACGATTCTTCTTACAAAATGGAGAATTGTTCAGAAGAGGTTTCAATGGCAAGCCCCTACGGTGTCTAGAACTAAGCGAAGCCAAAGATTTGGTTTATCAAATGCACAAGGATGAACATCAAGGGGGAGCCAAATTGTACAAACAACTTATCGATCATGGTTACTATTGGCCAAAGATGGAAGAAGATTGTCTAGAATTTTTTCAAAAAGTGCCACAGTTGTCAAATACATGGAAATTTGATACATGCTCCCGCCGTGGATTTGCGCACCTTAGCAACACCATGCCCCTTTCATACATGGGGAATGGATCTTATAGGTCCTGTTCACCCTAATTCTAAGGGAAACATATGGATTTTAACTACCACCGAGATGTACACAAAGTGGGTGGAAGCAGTACCCTTGAAGAAGGCCACGGGACCACCAGTAGCAAATTTTATCAAGGAGCACATCATTTGCCATTTCGGGATTCCGAAGGTCATTTTGTCGGATAATAGAACTCCTTTCATCAATAGGGACATAAAAAATCTGATGGAAAGATACAGGGTGAAACATTACAAATCATCACCCTACTACCCGAAAGGCAACAGATAAGCAGAGGCTACAAACAAAACTTTGATAAAAATCTTATCAAAAACCCTAGATGATCATCCAAAAAAATGGACAGAACAACTACCAATAGCGTTATGGGCATATCGAACTTCAATAAGAAAGCCTACAGGCGAAACCCCATACGCCTTGGTTTATGGTGAAGAAGTTATCTTGCCCACCGAAATAGAAATACCTTCGGCTCGAATGAGACTTCGAAGCTTAGTTGAGGAAGAAAGCCGACCAGCCGCCCTAGAGGCCTTAGCCGACTTCCGAGATAAGGCTAAAGAAAAGCTTGAACGGTACCACGAAAGACTGCGACGACAATATAATACCGCGGTGGTACCACGACAAATTCTGGTGGGAGACCTGGTGCTCAAAACGGTAACTCAAGTTATGAGGAGGACCCCAACCACCAAATTTTACCCCAAATGGGAAGGCCCGTATAGGGTACGAGAGATCTCCGAAAGCGGGTATTGCAAGATATCTCGTGTGGGATCAGATGCTGTCTCATGCCCATTAAACTTGAAATGGGTAAAGAAATATTATACATGAGAAGAGCATCACAAAAGTTATACTTTCAACTTCAAAAGTAATCGAGGCACCTGACTCACAACCCTCGGAAGTTACACTTTCAACTTTAAAAGTGATCGAGGTACCTGACTAACAGCCCTCGGAAGTTACACTTTCAACTTCAAAAGTGACCTGCACTTTTGACTAATGACCCTCGGAAGTTACACTTTTAACTTCAAAAGTGATCGAGGCTTTGAGTATAAGCCCTCGGACCCGAAAGTTACACTTTATCTTTAAAAAGTGGAAGCGTTATGCTTTATTCGACAAAAGCAAGAAAGTTATACTTTATCTCTAAAAGTGGCAAATGTTTTGCTTTTTTCGATAAAAGCAAGATTTATTATATGAAACGTTATGCTTTTCATTAAAAGCAATTTTTATTATCAATAAATTGACAAACTTTCACTTATGCTTGAATGTTTTAATCTTCTTAAAAAAAGTATAAATTCAAGTGTTGGTTTGTGGAAAATATATATATTTTTGACAAAATTCATTTTTTCTTATAATACCTATTGTTGTCTTGGAATATTAATTTGAATAACTTGAGATTCAATAATAAATATTGAGTTTTAAGGAATCATTCAAATTAAAGGCAATCAACAAGGTTAAAGAAACCACGTTCTGATAAATGAAATATGTGTAAATGAGTTTCTGAAATAGGAAATCGAAAAAAAAACTACTACAACAAGTTATGATCTAAAGGCCAAGACATATCAAACTGAAGAGGAGGCATAGTTAAAGCTTCCAATTCAGCAATGGCCACATCTCGAACCTTAAGATTTGCAGCTTTCAGCTCCCTAACTTGTTGGGTAGTTGCTTCTAAATCCCGTCATTTGGCACTCTATATCCGAAATTTGGCATTTAGATCCCGAAAAGTTGGTCCTCTAAACTTTTAGATTGAATCTTCAATTCGTTTATAAACCCGTCGCAAGCACGAAAAGTTTGACTTTGAAAAGGATTCATCTTCACACTTACGAACAGCAACCTCCAAACGTAGTGTAACAAGATTAAAACTTGACTCGAGAAGATCCAGCCTAGTACGAAAAGGAGACATATCAATACCCACGGCTGCAAGGTCGTCTACATCATCACTAAACTCCTTCAGGTTCTCGACTCGCAATGAATATAAAGAAAGATGGTGCAACCGAAGAACAAGGCCTGCAAGCTGATCTAGGAAGAAGGTTTGGGAGGGAATCGACTTAATAATAAATCGGTCAAGTATCTGCGGGAACCGAGATAAGAGACGCTCCAGAATTTCCTGACTAGAAGCTGTTATCTGGAAACCCCTCCATGAAACAAGATCCCCATTTGGATTGAAGGAAGCTCTGGTAACAGCTACTTTAGAAGCCACTATTGAATTTGTCGAGTCAAGGGATGGAGGAGCAGAAAGATGTTGTATGGCTGATGATTCCTCGAAACCTTGGTCACCTGGAGGATAACCAAGGTCACTATATGGCGAGTGGGCAACATCCGGATGTAGAGCGTCAAATAAAGCGAGTGCCTCAATAGGCAAAGGCAAATCTTTCATTTTCTCGCTCTGAAAATAAAATATCAAATCACAATGTATTATAAAAAAAAAGAAGAAAAGGAAATTCAAGATAAATCATATGTTGACTAAAGAAGAATACTCACAATATAGTCAATGGAGAAGGAGTCAGGAGATGCCACAGAAAGGGGAATGTCATTTAAACCACCCAAAGTACTATCAACAATGCCCTCCCGAGCAATCACCAACTCGGTAGAATCTTTCTGGGGAGGATGAATATCACCAATAGTTTCAGAATGATTCCCCCTCGGGGAAATAAGAGTCTCATCAACATCTTCAGACTCATTATGAGGAGCAGGCATAGGAAGGTTTGAAGAAATTGCTGTATCACCCACAACAAGACTCGAGCTCACATCAGATAAAGTGTCCTTAGCATCAAGACTAACACAATCATCGCGCGGAGTAGATGACTCAATATCAACAAAGATAGGTTGGGGAGGCTCACGACTAGTGGAAGCCATCGCGACCGCTGCCTCATTTACTGTACTATACCTTAACCCAAGAGGAACGTCATCATCATCATCTTCATTGACCTCTGTAATCTGAAAATCAAGGAAATAATTACTCAAGGAAATATGATCTCAGTTATACAAGGGAAGAAAGGAAAATAAGAATAGCATGAAAAAAAAATTACCAAATTTCTACGGCGCTTCTTGGTCGGATCCTCAGCTGCCGGCATACTAGAATCAACACTATTAAGAGGGCGTTTTGCCAATTGCTTTATGATAAGCCTAATAGGAGGAAGACGATTGACTGGAACCACATCAGAAGTAATAGGAGGAGCTACTTCAGAATCAGTAGTAATACATGCTCTCATTTTAGAACGAGTAACTCTGATTGCCTCAGAATCAGAGGATCCCTGGAGAGGAGCTGGAGGAGACACAGAAAGCGGGAGCCGTGGTGGAAGACTCACGGAAGTAGTGGGGTGCTGTCGCAGGGAAAAGTATTCGGATCACCTCGAGGAGGAATGTCTGCTAAATGAGGAAGAGAAGACTTAGGAATTAAGACGTCGTGCTCAATCAACCGACTACTGGCTGGCCAAAGTGTTGGACGAATATTGGTCTTAGGAGAGCATAGTAGTTGGCCCCATTGGAGATGCTTCAGAATAGAAACTGGCAATGAATAAATCAAGGTATCATCCTCCCATCTTTTAAGATTGATCTGCCAGTAATTACGTTGGCTAGTAGTATATCACCCGCTCTGGGAATTATCTGGTATGACAAAAGGAAGGGATCTATAAGGATCACTTTGTAGCCTAGGAAATGCCCATGTAAAAGAGGGGGAAGTACAGACGAAATTGAGAAGAGCAGCCTCATAATTCCCCCGGCAGGTGTGACCAAAAGGGCGTTCCTGGTTATATCCGAATTGTCTTATGACCCGGTGAGGAGAGTACAGTACAGTGCCAAAACTATTATTCTCAAGGAAATAAGGAAGCTCTGTAGACCAAAGGAAAAAGAACCAAGGCGATCTGAGAACCACTCAATTTGGTTTACATTGAAGCTTGAGTAGGTACAAAATTTGCGCTTGTAAAAATGAGGTAGATGACCGTAGCCCCCTGAAATAATGGTATAGGGACGGGCAGTGAAGCATGCATAATCATCAAGAAAAGGCCGCAAATCCGCACTATCGAGACTAAGTCGGTGATCAATCCAACGTGTCATGCGAGGAATGACGTTGGGTGATGAAAAAAGAGGAGACTTCTTCTTCTGCTTAGAGGAATAGCCCGAAAAGCATTCGAAAAGAAAAATCTGAAGGAAGGAGCATGGAATGAAGCAATTGACATCATACCTGAATGAATAAAAATCAAATAAGAAAAAGGTTACAGGAAAAGAAGTGCGGTTGGAAGACAAATAATATATATATATATATATATATATATATATATATATATATATATAGGAAAGTGATTACTTCCCAACGGATTCTTTCATGGCAAGGGTTGTTTAAATCAAGCGGCGATATAAGGTCCCTAGGAAGAGAGAAGCAAGGGGAATCTCTGAGCCTCGGGATAATAACGCTGCCAAAGTAAACACACCTGAGCGAAGGACCGTCATGGGAGATCCGGGGAAGAGAAGCGGGATGACCCACATAGCGGATAAGGCGCGAGAGGAAAAGGACAAATCTCTCCACGGAAGGCAAGAATAGATTTGTCATGAATAGAGCTGTCCCACTGGTTGGTCTTGTAGTCACGGAAGAAGTAACGTACCCAGGATAACCAAGAATTTTTCTGCTGACTGGAGGTCTCGAAGTATTGAAGGAGTGTATTTCACTTGAAGCGGGAGATGAATTAAGTGGGAAGATTGCTTGAAGGCTTCCATCAAGTAGGCAACACATTCATTATCTCTAGTGGACATATTAGAAGGGCCGCCGGAGTTCAAAGCAACAATGGGAAAGCTATAAGATGAGTTTCAAAATAAATATATATATTTCAGAAAAATGAGAATGAATGAAAGGAATAAAAGAAGAGAACTTACTGATAGAGGGCATAGACATCCTCTAGAGTAGCGGTGAATTCCCCCCAGGCAGTGATGAATGTGCAAGTAGAGGAACACCATCGTGAGATCAACACGGTAAGAGTGTTATAGACATGGTGGATACGTAGGTCTCTACACAGTTGAACACAACGAAAGATGCTCGCATTCTTGAGTATTTCCACGTATTCAGCGTTTCCAAGGATCTCGTCGGTCCAATCCTGCCATCCTTGAAGGCGACTAGATGAATCAGACAGGAAGGGAAGGGGACTAAAAGGGTATTCTTGCTTCTCTATGCATAGGCGGGGAATGCAATTAGCATGAGGGAAGTCATCCCAACCTCCAGAAGTTGGGGCATACAAAAATAGGCCTTCTTTCTCTGGTGAAGGAAAAGTTGTACGGTCATAGTCCTTAACTCTATTTCAGATGGTGTCAGAAGGACCGAGGAAGGGAGCCCTTCCCCAATCAGTGATGAAGGGGGACTCCCGGGTGGTTTTTGGTTCTGCAGAGCATTCAGGTGAAAGGGCCTACAAGAAAGGAAAGTTCATCATAAGAATTCTAAAAAAAAAAAAATGCAATGTAAGGATGTCAAAGGGAAAAGAAATGCTCACCATGGCAAAGAGGAAGGTCTGATATGTAACCTCAAAGACACCTGAAAAGAAGAAAAAACAATGTCAAAAGGTGTTTACAAATCCTCAAATAAATCTCAGCCAAAATCAAATAGTACACCATCGAACCCTATCTCTATCTCCATCTCCATCTCTATCTCTTTTCAATGGAAGGAAAAACAGAAGATGAGTATTATCTTACAATATGGCTCTTGCTCGACAATAATGAAAACAAGCGGTGAGGATGTTTGTGTAGGTGAGGAATAAACTTATAAGTTGTCGGATTGTTCATTCACCCACAATAATAACTTCTGCGGGAGGGGACTACCTTTTTTTTTTTCAAACCGCCTTGATGGCCTTAATGCTTTGTCGAGAATTGGGATATTACCAACACCGTATGCCTTGTCATCGGGAGGATGGTTAAGCTTGGTACTTTTTTCCACATTATTGCCATTGTCACGCTCTACGACCTTATTAATTCAAAGATGTATGGATCTTGATTCAACCCAATTGGATTTAAAAATAAAAAATAAAATAAAGGTATACATCACCTCATCTTGAAAAGTTCTTTGCTGAAAGATAAAATCAGCTTTGGTAAAACCTAATATATATATATGTACTCGTTCCTTTAAAATATATATATATATATATAACCAAAATAATACATCACCCATCTTGAGTCATGAGATACGTAATGCAGAATTCAAATACAACTTAATAATACAACGTATGTAAACATACAATACGACAAAACATAAAGCTGTGAGTTTGAATACAAATATTATCTACTAGAGATTATACAAACTCAAAAGGAGTCCTCATTACAATTATTATCACACTATTTCACGAGAATAGTGAGGACTACTAATGCACCATCTAGGACCATCACTTTGTGTTCCAGACTAGTCCCGACTACGTTTCTCATTTCACGAAGAAACGGTGAAAAAAAAGGTGAGCTCAACTAGCCCGAAGAAGAAATATTATGACTAAGATAATGCGAGAATAATTTATCGTTAGCCTTCAACGGTGTTAAGCGATAAAATATAACAACTATCAAGTTTAGCTGCAGCGGAACAAGAAATCCATTAGAAGAGTCAAGTAGAGAATAAAATCTACTATCTTCTATGATTTAAAAGGTTTTCATCACTTTTATCATTTGGGACTCGACAATAAATAATCCACATCATCGAATCATCCCCACACTTCTGACGAGGATATTCTTTAGTATCACGACCACGAATTATCCATGCACTACGACTTAAAGATAATCATGTTTTCATCAGCGGTCTGATCATACCATAAAACAATTCATCTTTGCACTACTGACGACAAAGAGAATCCATAGCCATAATCATACCAAAAGCGTCCATCGATGCACTACGGGCCAATGAGGACTTTTTCCACATCATTTGTAACATTACGGTTATGATTACTTAGAATAATCCACAGTCATAATCATACCAAGTCCATCCATGCACTACACAGGCCACGAGATGACTTTCAACAAAATATAAACATGAGGATGATGACAATGATATAAGAATTGATAAAACAAGTTCAAGAATTAATTTATCCGAGGAACCGATAACGTCCAAATTGTTAACATGATCTTTGCTTTGTAGAGTAAAATTCAAGAATGCTCGGAAGAATATTTCCATGAAAAGATCTTTGGATGAAGCTTGAAATATCAAAGATATTCCACTAATTTCATGGATATAGAAGTCGAAGTTTTAACCAATTGAGTATAATAAAGAATGGAATAACAAAAGAAATCACCGTGCATGCGATAGGCCCGCACATGCGAGTTATTCAATAGAATAATAAAGGATGGAACGGAAGGCGTAAGCGATATTACGAATAAATAATGGATATTGAACCGAGAAAGGATATTAAACGAGAATAATAAATAATGGAACCCGGTCCGGCGTAAATGCATGCGACGAGGATATTAACGAGAATAATAAATAATGGGAACGAGGTCACAGATAAGCGCGCAGACAGGATATTACGAGAATAATAAAAAAGCGGAATATTAGAAGAATGTCACCATGTATAGGGTAGGCAGCGTATCTGAGTTATTCAACGAGAATAATAAATAATGGAATATGAAGTTCTCTTCATGAAGTACAACAAATAACATAACTTACGAAGTACAACAAATAATATTCCCTACCTTAGAAAAGCTGGATATTGGAAAAGTGAAGTAGCAAAATACTTTTCTTCTTTATCTCTATAGTTTCTCTCTCTAGAGTTTAAATTGAATTCGTAAGAAATAATGAAGGAATGAACTTTATTTATAGGAAAATGGAATGAATAGTAACTAATTCATGAGCGGTCCAGATTGATTTACTATTAAGCAGACGGTCCATATTGGTTTACTATTAAAACTTAAAAAACAACGGTCCATCTTGATTTACTATTAAAACTTTAAACCAGCGATCCATATTGATTTACTATTATAACTCCACCGGTGGTCCATATTGACTTCTTATTATATCTTCAACCAACGATTGCGAAAAATTAGCACATCTCCTCATGGAATAATATTGTACCCAAAAATACTAGAATACACAATACTAGAGTGAATATAATGGGTGAATAGTAATGAATAGTGAATAGTAAATGAATAGTAACTCGTGAATAGTAACTCATGAATAGTAACTCGTGAATAGTAACTTCATGAATAGTAATTCATGAATAGTACTCGAGACATGAAAAGTGTCCGAATACCGAATGAACAATATATCATATTATCACGAGATGATCTTTGTAACAATAATTGAATCGATAATATGAGAGATATGATCACGCAATTCTTTGTAGCAATAATTGAGTATAAGCGGTGACTTCTCACGTAAGCATCAATAATCAATCTGAGTGTGCTCTTGTGCGACCACTGCAGCGTATTCTTGTACTTTTAAACAAGGGTGTTTCAGCGAGTTAACGGTAAAACTTCATAGATTATTTTCATAAAGTATTTTTGTCGTTTTCTCTGTCGACAATAATTACATTGTGGGGTCCACCAATGATTGTACCGTCGTACGGATATTCCCAGAAAAAAAGAATATTCCCCGACCAATCGAATATTATATAACCACTTGCTTACTTTGCAAAATTTATAAATATTACCCACAACTATAACATTACATCAAATCAACACCATAATATAATAAAAAAAATTATTTGAGAAAATTAAATCTTTATTCATAAAATCTGGGGTCTCTGATCTCCCCTCCTTATGAAATTTCGCCCTCGAAATTTACGTATACGATACACTGGTATCTTAGAAGAGGTGAGGATACCTTGACTTCATTTCAAATTCTAACTCTTGAGGTATAACCTTTGAGTGTTGAATATGATTCTTCTTATCAAGATTTTAACACGTATCTCCTCATACGTTAAATCTTACGCTATCTCGTCGGTTCTAAATTAATAATGTGGTTGAATTCGTCCACATATTTACGTAACATCGATACGTTAAAAAGCGTTATGAACACGCGACATACTTGGCGGTAAAAGCGAGTCTATAAGCCCGCGGTTCCTACTCGATCGAGGATTTCAAATGGGCGATAAAATCGAGGGTTGAGATTTCCTCTCTTCATCGATTCTTGCTTCTAGAATAGCGCCCTCTTGAACCTTCTTCTTCACATTCATCGACTCTGAGTATGTAGCTTGAGCGACTTTAACTTTATCGATTAAAGTCTATTCTAATCGTATATTCGTTATCTTCACGTGGGTCCTAGAGTCTTTAACTCTATCTCCATCATTTTGTAAGTTATCTGAAATGAGTCTTTGTGTTAACAACATTCACGCACTAAATAAGCGCATCGATCTTCTACTCGGCGCGTCACTACCACGTTCATTTTCCCACGATGATATTGAATGATACGATCGTAATCTTCAACGACTCGAGCCAACGTCTTTGGCACATTTACGTTCGTTTTAGGTGAAGAAAATATTTGAGGGTTTTAGAAATGGGTTTTGTCTAGGGTTAATACAAAATTGATTTCACGCTCTAGGGGTAGGCTAAGAAGTCTTCAAGAATACGTCGGAAATTTATTAACAATAGAAATATCATTAAAAAGCGTGACTCTCATCTAAGACTTGGATAACACGTCACATTGATACCTATCAACTTGTCACCGTCATTCGCGGCGTTGCCTCTGAAATGCGGCCGGTGCATTCCACACAAGAAAGTCGACAACGAAAGGATCGGGGCTCTTTATTTATGGCTTGATATGACAATGATTGACTTTAGTGGTTTGGTTACTTTGAATTAGCATAATGAGGTTGGTTAGGAGTATGAAAGCTAACAACCTTACAAAAAGCATGATGAGTAGTTAACGATCGTTTCCAAAAAATCACATCAAAGGCAAGTATTTTCAAAGAGATAAGATCGACGAAGTAGCGTGAAAGTGTTGATTTGAACAAGATTTATAAATAGTGGAGTGTGAAGGTTTCTCCCAACCGAGTTTAAGCAGATATATCAAAGTCTAACTTCTAGGAGTTAACTTCAAACATTGAACACAACTAGGTGCAATAAAAGAGTGAGTAGAGGCGGTATCTAACACGGTATAGACTTCGTGAGAGTTTATGACTAACATATAAGTGATAATTTTATTCGGGTTCCTCGTCACGAAAAAAATGCTCTCTCTTAAACTCTTGGCTTTGGCATGCGGGACATCCTTTGGTGCCTCCATCCTAAATTGAACTTGTCTTTGGTGAGCAACAAAATCGGGCTAAGTGACCTTCTCTTCCACAATTATAGCATGCTTTGAATGACATCATGTGGTTTGGGTGATGTGTCCCTCCCCTCGCATTTGAAGCATATGATAGGTGGTCGTTCTCCTTCCTTAACAGCGGGTCTTTGGTCTTTGGCGTCTTTCCATCATTGTTGAATCTCCTCTTCTTGAAATGTCCATTCTTATTGTTTTGACCATGATTACCAGAAGTGGTTACCATTTACGGCATGTTGATTCCCTCCATGCTTATTATCATAGCTTTGATATTTATTATCACCCGGTATTATCATTTTAAAATTTGCTCTCTTTTGGTTGCTTTGACTCGTTATCGCGCTCCACTAATGAGCCCTATTTACAACATCGAATACAAACACGGTTTATGAGAAATAAGATATTGGCGTATCTCGGCTTCAAACCTCTTAAAAACATCGCGTCATTCTCTCTTCATTATCAACAAGTGGGGCCTTAAATCGGGACAACTTCGGCAAACTTGGCTTCGTCTTTGCGACACGGTCGTGTTGTTTTGCTCAACTTGATAAATTCCACCTCCTTCGTGTGACGAATGCTTTCGGGAAAGTACTTGTCATTGAATAGCTCTTGGAACTTCTCCCAAGACATCTTGAGTCGCGTCGGGTTTGAGTACGTTTATAGATTCCACCGGTGATCGCCTCTTCACGCATGATATAAAGGTGGCAAAAGGAACCTTTTGCTCCTCGGAGCATCCCAAGACATCAAATATCTTGGTGATCTGCTTTAACCACGTCTCGCCTTAAGTGGTTACGGCTTTCCCAAAAACTCCGGTGGTCCCGGCTCCTTGAATTGCTTAGCGGTGACCAGCGGTAGGTTACCATTGTTTCCTCTGCATTATGAGCAGAGCCAGTCGCCGCGCGATGTTGCATGAATTCTAAAAAGCTCCTAAAGCGTCACCGTCGTTCGTCGATTGATCGGTGTTGTTATTTATGGGAGGATTATCGCCATCTGTTGCACATTGTCACGATTATTGATATGTGGAGAATCAGCGGTCTCTGTGCTCCATTGCTATTCTCAACATTCTCGGATGTCATTTTGAGATCTTGCCACAAAACAAAGGTTAATTGACATGTAACATATTATCCCTATATTCGACGTGAGCCAATTAAATACCAAATAAACTTAGGTAGGTCATACTAGCGAAGAATTCCCCGTCTCTCCCCTCTAGTTCTATTCTCACATCTTAGCGAGGATCATATCCCTAAGCTTTGATACCAATTGTGGCGCCCCCAAAATTAGGTATACATCACCCATCTTGAGTCGCCGGATACATGGTATAGAATTTAAATACAACTTAATAATCTGGCGTATGCGTGTACAATCGACAAAACATAAAGCTGTGAGTTTGAATACAAATATTGTCTACTAGAGATTATACAAACTCAAAAGGAGTCCTCATTACAATTATTATCACACTATTTCACGAGAATAGTGAGGACTACTAATGCACCATCTAGGACCATCACTCTGTTCCCCGAGCTAGTCCCGATTCGTTCTCATTTCTGAAGAGAACGATTGAAAAAAAAGGTGAGCTCAACTAGCCCTAGAAGAAATATTATGACTAAGATAATGCGAGAATAATTTATCGTTAGCCTTCAACGATGTTAAAGCGATAAAATATAACAACTATCAAGTTTAAGCTGCGGTGGAACAAGCGATCCATTAGAAGAGTCAAGTAGGGAATAAAATCTACTATCTTCTATGATTTAAAAGTTTTTCATCACTTTTATCATTTGGGACTCGACTTAATAAATAATTCACATCATCGAATCTTACACACTTACTACTGACGAGGATATTCTTTAGTATCACGACCACGAATTATCCATGCACTACTGACTAAAGATAATCATGTTTTTTCATCAACGGTCTGATCATGCCATAAAACAATTCATCTTTACTTTTCTGACGAAAGAGAATCCATAGCCATAATCATACCAAAAGCGTCCATCAATAATGCTACGGGCCAATGAGGACTTTTTCCACATCATTTGTAACATTACGGTTATGATTATCTTTGAATAATCCACAGTCATAATCATACCAAGTCCATCTATGCACTCTGAGGCCACAGATGACTTTCAACAAAATATAAACATGGGGATGATGACAATGATATAGAATTTGATAAAACAAGTTCAAGAATTAATTTATCCGAGGCGATAACGTCCAAATTGTTAACATGATCTTGCTTTGTAGAGTAAAATTCAAGAATGCTCGGAAGAATATTTCCATGAAAAGATCTTTGGATGAAGCGCAAATATCAAAGATATTCCACTAATTTCATGGGTATAGAAGTCAAAGTTTTAACCAATTTGAGTATAATAAAGAATGGAATAACAAAAGAAATCACCGTAAATGCGATAGGCCTTACAGGCGAGGTTATTCAATGAGAATAATAAAAAGATGGAACCGGTCCGCGTAAGCGCTTACGCAGGATATTCGACGAGAATAATAAATAATGGAACCGGTCGGCGTAAATGCATGCAGACGAGGATATTAAACGAGAATAATAAATAATGGAACCGGTAAAGGCGTAAGCGCAGAGCAGGATATTCCGGCAGAATAATAAATAATGAAACCGAGTCCAGCAAAGCGCGCCGCGAGGAGGATATTAAAACGAGAATAATAAAAGCGGAATATTAGAAAAATGTCACCATGTATAGGGTAGCAGCGTATCTGAGTTATTCAATGAGAATAATAAATAATGGAATAATAGAAGTTCTCTTCATGAGTACAAAAACAAATAACATCCCTTACAAGTAAACAAATAATATCCCTAGTAGAAGAAACTTGATAATGGAAAAGTGAAGTAACAAAATACTTTTCTAATTTCTCTCTCTAGAGTTTCGGTGAATTAAGTAAGAAATAATGAAGGAATGAACTTATTTATAGGAAAATGGAATGAATAGTAACTAATTCATGAGCGGTCAGATTGATTTACTATTAAGCAGACGGTCCATATTGGTTTACTATTAAAACTTAAAACAACGGTCCATCTTGATTTACTATTAAAACTTTAAACCAAATGATCCATATTGATTTACTATTATAACTCCACCAGCGGTCCATATTGACTTACTATTATATCTTCAACCAATGGTTAAAAAAAAATTAGCACATCTCCTCATGGAATAATATTGTACCCAAATACCGAATGCGCAATACTAGAGTGAATAATGCTTAGGGTAAATAGTAACTCGTGAATAGTAACTCATGAATAGTACTAAAACACGAAAAGTGTTAGAATACCGATTGAACAATATATCATATTATGCGAGATGATCTTGTGGCGACCCCAAAATAGGTCCATTCCATCCAACCCATTACGAGTCGCCAAATACATGGTGCGAAACAACTACAACTTTATTATCACAACAATAAAAGCGTGAGTTTAAATACAAATATTATCTTCTAGACAATATTTATACTCAAATAAATCCTCATCACATTTATTGATACATTATTTTACAATAATGGTGAGGACTACTAAACAACTCTCTCTAGAACCTTCATTCCATACCAGCTAGTACTCATTACATTCTCGCCTCACGAGAAGAAAAATGGAACAACAAGGAAAAGGGTGAGCTCAACTAGCCCGATAAAGAATGTTATGACTAAGATAATATACAACAAATTATCGTTAGTCTCCAGCGAGGAAAAATCGATAGAATCTGATAGATAACAAGTTTCGGATCAATATTAGCAGCGTGAAATAATAATTCATAGAAGAGTTACGTAGAGAATGAAATCTACTATAATCTATGAATTTAACGGTCCATCATCAATATTTTATCCCCTGTAACATCAATCAATATTCATCTCAAATCAAATATTCATCTTTGCACTCTACTGAGGCAAAGATATTCATCAATCGGTCGTATTCATCTCAACACTGTTCATCTTTGCACTAAAGGCCAAAGATATTCATCGATCGGTCGTATTCATTTAAACACTTTCATCTTTGCACTTTCTACGGGCCAAAGATATTCTTGAGAAATCATTCATCTTTGCACTACTGGGCCAAAGATATTCAATAATATCATCATTTAAGGCGAGGATGATGAAAAATATTTTAAAAAAGCGAATCCGGTGAAACAAAATGACAAGGATTAAGGATTAAGGATTAGTACTTTGTTTTATCCATGTCCAACAATACCTCAAAAATAATCATAGTGGTGTAAAATTCAAGAATGATCAAAACATGGATCTGATCAAAGCTAGTATCCAAAATAGATATTTTGACGAAAAGAAGAATTTTCATTTTTTCGTGAATAGTGCCGTAGTGATTCGTGAATAGTCTTGATAGTATCGTGAATAGTCTTGAGTATCGTGAATAGTAACTCAACACCCAAAGATAGAAATTCCACAAAAAACATCTTCACGCTTCATGAATAGTACTCGTGAATAGTAACTCGTGAATAGTAACTCATGAATAGTAACTCGTGAATAGTAACTCATGAATAGTAACCC
Source organism: Panax quinquefolius (assembly GCA_020205615.1). Taxonomy (NCBI): domain Eukaryota; kingdom Viridiplantae; phylum Streptophyta; class Magnoliopsida; order Apiales; family Araliaceae; genus Panax; species Panax quinquefolius. The sequence goes on along the minus strand of CM035165.1, from coordinate 8,163,880 downwards.
CCGACATGAAAAAGTTCCAAATTTGATAAAAAGTACCAACCAATATATCGCGATAATGATATTGAAGAATTAATATCATTTGAGAAGAAAATAACATCCCTTACCTCAAAGAATCGAAGATTGCCGGAAGGAAAGGTCGGAAGTGATCTTTGAATGAAACTTATCTTGAACAACAACTCTCAAAGTATCTAAATACTCACAAAATCGCTCGATAATATAGAGAAAAGAGAAAACTTTGTTTACGGTGTGATTTTCAATTCTAACAGCCCTCTATTTATAGGAAAATGTTTAGCCCAAAAGCGGACTTTGACTGCTACACGATGGCTACTACCTGCTACTATTGCCACCCACCACATTTGAAATAAAATTCAGCACATTTTTCACCAACCACAAGTGGGGCCCACTCAATTCTAGAATTTTCCACCAAAATCAATTATAAACCTAATTTAGAATCCGACACCTCTTAAAATTCACAACAAATCATTCGTGCATTTTTAACGGTTCAAAATTTGTGGACATATACTCAACTTATGTATGTATAACATACCCAAAAAATTACCACAATCCAGCGGTCGGATTAAAAATTATAACCCCATAATATATCTCAAAACCCTTGATTTGATTTTTAATACCTCCAATCAGATAAAATCTTGATAAAACACCTCAACATTAATTCCTTCATTAATAACCACATAAATAAATCCATCATTTATATTCATATAAAATAAATATTTCCTTATCATATGAATCAATAATTAATTATTCACAAATAATATTCTGAGAATCACATTTTATGACAACGTACATTTGTTCGGGGAAGAGGGGCTTTCAATAAGGATCTCTCCTTCTTGGTAGTATGATTAGGTGACCAAACCTCTCCTTAGAGCGAACTTTCTAGACATTGCCAATAATGTTATCTAATAATATTATTCAAATAATATGAATTATTGATCGATAATGGGAAAAATTGTGCGATGACAATTATTGAAAGCAATGATAATATAAAATACCAACGCAATGACAATTATTGAATCAATAAAATAAACTATTGAGCGGTAACTCTTCGTAATAATTATTGAGTAGTGCCTTCTTACGTAAGGATCAATAATTCAACAATCATGCAATATCTGAGTGTCTTCTTGTGCTTGACCACAGCGTATTCATTGTATTTTAACCACCGGGTATTCCAACGGTCTTAGCAGTAACAACTACGGTCTTAATTGGTAACAACTACTGGCGTTATTTATAACCACCCAAACTTTGTCGTTTTCCTCATCCAATCGCTTTTCAGTTATGGGGCCCACACATGCATTTTAGCGGCTGTAAATAAATACGAATATTCCCCGACGATGCGAATATTCCACGACAAACGAATATTCCCAGACAAAATGAATATTTTATAACCACTTGCTTATTTTGAAATATTTGCGTATTTAACCCTTAACTATCCACATTAATCAAATCAACCCTTACTATTTCAAGATAATAAATAAAGGAAATTCCTTTTTATTTAAAAAAATTTTGGGGTCTTACTGACCTCCCTCCTTATGAAATTTCGTCCTCGAAATTGGCGTCACGATACACAGTGTTTGAAAAGGTAAAGATACCTCGCTTTCATTTTCGTTTCCAACTCCGGTCATTTCCTCAATAGCATGGTTTCTCCACAAAACTTTAACTTATGGTATAACCTCGGTACATAGGTCGTGTTCTTTCCTCTACAAAATCTTGGACAGTACCTCCTCGTCACGTTAAGTCTTGGCTATCTCGTCGGTTCTAACTTCGATAGCGTGTTTGGGTCGTCCACATATTTACGTAACATCAATACGTGAAAAGCGTTATGAACACGCGTCATACTTGGTGGTAAAAGCAGAGTCATAGGCCACAGTTCCTATTCGATCGAGAATTTCAAATGGATTAATAAATCGAAGGTTTGAGCTTTCCTCACCTCACCGATTCTCGCTTTTAAAATAACAACTTCTTGCACCTCCTTCTTCAAATTCATCGACTCCGGTGTGTAGCTTGAGCGACTTTAACTTTATCGATTAAAAGTCGATTATACTCGTATATCATCACGTGCGATCAGTATATCATCACGTGGGTACCTAGAGTTTTCATCTCCATCTCTATTATTTGTATATTATCTGAAATGAGTCTTTGACAATATATTGTACTCGTACTTGTATCGATCTTCTACTCAACACGTCGGCTACTACGTTCGCTTTTCCGAGGATGGCATGGTCGAACATGTCTTTGAAATGAGTCTCCTCTTGAGTTCTTGAAGCTCTTCCCACATTCCTTGCTCCATTCGAATTTTGTATCTCTACGAGAGTAAATTTGCGATAATGGAATAGCGATTCGAGAATATCCTTCAACGAATCTCCGATAATAACCAACTAAGCCTGAAAGCTACGTATTTCGATTCTTCGACTTAGGTTGCTCTCATTTGTGACTCATATCCCAATCTTGGATAGACGTCACAATGACACCTATCGATTTACTATCGCATGCGAATATGGCGTCCCCTATAGAGAGTGCGGCAGGTGAATTCCACAAAGGAAGTCACAAGATAAAGGCTCATGTACCAAATTATATAGTTGAATTTTTAACTCACGAAGTTCAATAGGAGCCATTCGATATGAGATTTTAGAAATGAGTTTTGTCTTAGGGTTCAAAGTCGATACAAAATTTAATATCGATCTTTGGGAGTAAGCGATAAATTCTTGAAATCGTCGGAAAAAATCAATAACAACAAGAATATTATTCAAATCGGCGTGTCTTTATTCAAATCCATAACATGGACTAAGAAAACTTGACATCCGTAATAAGCGAATGACTTCATGGCTTGATATGAAAATGTTTGACTACAATGGTTTGATTGCTTGAGTTGAATAACGGGTTGCTTAGGAATATGAAAACTAACAACCTTACAAAAGCAATCAATTTTGGCGTGATGAGTAGTTAACCAATCAATCCCCAAAAGCAAGTATCTTTAAAGAGATAAGGTCAACGGGTAAGGTAATGGTGCCAACTTGAATCAAACAAGATTTTTTAAACAACGGATGTAATGAAAGTTTCTCTAATGAGTCTCCATAAATAGGTCAAAGTCTAATTTCTCCGTAGTCAAGTTCAAGCGTTGGTATAAAGAAGAGATAAAAGAATGGGTAGAAGCGGTATCTAGTAAGGTATAAACTTCGAGAATTTATAATTAACTAACCCGTGCTAACCGTTCGGGTTCCTCGTATTTTGACCGGTCACGACAAAGCGCTCTTCCGAGAATCGTTGACTTTGACTTTTACGGGACATCCTTTTGAGTCACCGCCCATTTGCACTAGGTTTCGATATCGTACAATCTCGAAGCGATATGTCCTTCTTTTTCCACAATTATAGCATACCTTAAAGCTGTTGTGGGCGGTTTGGTGATATGTCCCTCTTTCCGCATTTGTAACATCGTAGATGGTCTTTCTCCTCCTTGGAACTAGTTGCTCTTGGCGGCGTCTTCACATGGTCGTTATTGAATCTCCTCTTTTAAAATCTCCTCCCAACTCGCTTCTTCTATTTTCATGGCCACGATTACCACGGAGTGGTTACCGCCTTTGTCCGTATTCTTCTTTCTCCACTTTGGTTATCGTTATTACGATGGTTCTTATCTTTGGTATAATCACGGTTATGGTCCCTCGGTTGAGCGTACTTTCGTTATCTCGCTCTAACAAGTTGAGCCACATTTACAACATCTCGAATAGAGAAAATTTATGAGAAATGAGATACTTACGTTTCACGGGTTTCAAACCTCTCGAAACATCCGCGTCATCGTTCCTCATTCTCCACCAAATGAGGTGCAAACTGGATAACTCATGAACTTCGCCTCGTCTTTGGGACACCGTCATGTTATTACGCTCCAATCTAATAAACTCCACTTCCTTCGTATAGCCGAATACTTTCGGGGAAGTACTTGTCATTGAAGCTTTCTGAAAACGTCTCCCGTGACATCTTTGAGTGCGGTGAATGGGTGCGCTTACTGAACTCCCACCGATGATCTGCTTCGCCACGGAACATAAAGGTGGCAAATGGAACCTTATGTTCCTCCGTGCATCCCAAGACATCGAATATCTTGGTAATTTGCTTGACCCATGTTTCCGCCATGATCGGATCGGCTTTCCCCAGTGCAGTGGTCCCGACTCTTTGAAGCGCTTGCATTTGTGACCACCCATGAATTACTATCATTTCCTCCTGTATTTTGAACACGAGTCTCCTAAATGCGATTTTGCATGAAGCTGCAAAAACTTCTAAACATCCCTCGTTCATCATACGCTTTCGGTGGTGTTATTCACGGGAGGTACATTGCCGACTGTCATTGCGTTCTCCTCATTGTTAAGTACGAGGCATCTCCACGGTCTCATTTACACCACTATTAATATTCTCGATCGACATTCTCAATTCTTGTCATAAAACAAGGGTTAATTAAGGAAATCAATCACATAATATCCCTATATCTTTGACCAACTAACAAATAAGCTTAGGTAGGACACCTTTAGCGAAAGGATTTACTAGTCTCTCCCTCCTAGTTCTATTCCCAGATCTCGCCGGAGATCATATCCCTAAGCTCGATACCAATTGTGGCGACCCCAAAATAGGTCCATTCCATCCAACCCATTACGAGTCGCCAAATACATAGTGCGAAACAACTACAACTTTATTATCACAACAATAAAGCTGTGAGTTTAAATACAAATATTATCTTCAGACAATATTTATACTCAAATAAATCCTCATCACATTTATTGATACATTATTTTACAATAATGGTGAGGACTACTAAACAACTCTCTCTAGAACCTTCATTCCATTTACCGACTAGTACTCATTTACATTCTCGCCTCACGAGAAGAAAAATGGAACAACGAGGAAAGGGTGAGCTCAACTAGCCCAAGTAAAGAATGTTATGACTAAGATAATATACAACAAATTATCGTTAGTCTCCAACGAGGGAAAAATACGATAGAATACAATAGATAACAAGTTTCGGATCAATATTCGTTAATGGTGAAATAATAATTCATAGAAGAGTTACGTAGAGAATGAAATCTACTATAATCTATGAATTTAACAGATCCATCATCAATATTTTATCCTGTAACATCAATCAATATTCATCTCAAATCAAATATTCATCTTTGCACTCTGAGGCCAAAGATATTCATCAATCGGTCGTGTTCATCTCAACACTGTTCATCTTTGCACTAAAGGCCAAAGATATTCATCGATCGGTCATGTTCATTTAAACACTGTTCATCTTTGCACTCTGGGCCAAAGATATTCTTTGAAATCATTCATCTTTGCACTACTGAGGCCAAAGATATTCAATAATATCATCATTTAAGACCGAGGATGATGAAAAATATTTTTAAAAAACGAATCCGGTGAAACAAAATGACAAGGATTAAGGATTAAGGATTAGTACTTTTTGTTTTATCCATGTCCAACAATACCTCAAAAATAATCATAGTGGTGTAAAATTCGAGAATGATCAAAACATGGATACAATCAAAGCTAGTATCCAAAATAGATATTTTGAAGACGAAAAGAAGAATTTTCATTTTTACGTGAATAGTCTTAGTATTCGTGAATAAAGGTCAGTATCGTGAATAGTCCGAGTATCGTGAATAGTAACTCAGACACCCAAAGATAGAAATTCCACAAAAAACATCTTCACGCTTCATGAATAGTACTCGTGAATAGTAACTCGTGAATAGTAACTCATGAATAGTAACTTCGTGAATAGTAACTCATGAATAGTAACCCCGAGCATGAAAAAGTTCCAAATTTGATAAAAAGTACCAACCAATATATCAAAGATAATGATATTGAAGAATTAATATCATTTGAGAAGAAAATAACATCCCTTACCTCAAAGAATCGATTGCCGGAAGGAAAGGTCGGAAGTGATCTTGAATGAAACTTATCTTGAGCAACAACTCTCAAAGTATCTAAATACTCACAAAATACGCTCAATAATAGAGAGAAGAGAGAAAACTTTGTTTACGGTGTGATTTTCAATTCTAACTTAGCCCTCTATTTATAGGAAAATGTTAGCCCAAAAGCGAGACTTGACTGCTACACGATGGCTTTACTGCTACTATTGCCACCCACCACATTTGAAATAAAATTCAGCACATTTTTTCACCAACCACAAGTGGGGCCCACTCAATTCTAGAATTTTCCACCAAAATCAATTATAAACCTAATTTCCGAATCCGACACCTCTTAAAATTCACAACAAATCATTCGTGCATTTTTAACGGTTCAAAATTTGTGGACATATACTCAACTTATGTATGTATAACATACCCAAAAAATTACCACAATCCAGCGGTCGGATTAAAAATTATAACCCCATAATATATCTCAAAACCCTTGATTTGATTTTTAATACCTCCAATCCGATAAAATACTGATAAAACACCTCAACATTAATTCCTTCATTAATAACCACATAAATAAATCCATCATTTATATTCATATAAAATAAATATTTCCTTATCATATGAATCAATAATTAATTATTCACAAATAATATTCTGAGAATCACATTTATAATGACCAAAGTTGTTCCCAGGAAAGGGGCTTTCAATAAGGATCTCTCTCTTGGCGCGCAATTAGGTGACCAAACCTCTCCTTGAAGCGAACTTTCTAGACATTGCCAATAATGTTATCTAATAATATTATTCAAATAATATGAATTATTGATCGATAATGGGAAAATTGTGCGGTGACAATTATTGAAGCAATGAATAATATAAAATACCAACGCAAACAATTATTGAATCGATAAAATAAACTATTGAGCGGTAACTCTTCGTAATAATTATTGAGTAGTGCCTTCTTACGTAAGGATCAATAATTCAACAATCACATGCAATACTGGTATCTTCTTGTGCGACCACGCGTATTCTTCGTATTTTAACCACCGGGTATTCCAGCCAGTCTTAGCGGTAATAACTACGGTCTTAATTGGTAACAACTACTGTAGTTATTTATAACCACCCAAACTTTGTCGTTTTCCTCATCCAATCGCTTTTCAAGTTATGGGGCCCACACATGCATTTGGCCGTCGCATACGAATATTCCCACAACGATCTGAATATTCCACGACCAAACGAATATTCCCAGACAAAAATGAATATTTTATAACCACTTGCTTATTTTGAAATATTTGCGTATTTAACCCTTAACTATCCACATTAATCAAATCAACCCTTACTATTTCAAGATAATAAATAAAGGAAATTCCTTTTTATTTAAAAAAAATTTGAGGTCTTCTGAGATCTTGTAACAATAATTGAATCAATAATATGAGAGATATGATGCAACCGATTCATCTGAGCAATAATTGAGTATAACTGAGTGACTTCTCTCGTAAGCATCAATAATCAATACCTTGTGCTACTGTGCAACCACGCGTATTACTGTACTTTTAACACCGGGTGTTTCAACAGTTAATGGTAAAACTTTCGCCGTTATTTTCATAAAGTATTTTTGTCATTTTCTCTATCCGATAATAATTCTGTTGTGGGGTCCACCAATGATTGTACCGTCGTACGAATATTCCCCGACAAAAAGAATATTCCCCGACCAATTGAATATTATACCACCACTTGCTTACTTTGCAAAATTTATAAATATTACCCACAACTATAACATTACATCAAATCAACACCATAATATAAAAAAATTATTTCGAGAAAATTAAATCTTTATTCATAAAATTTGGGATCTCACTATATATATATATATATATATATATATAATACATAGGGTTCGGCGCCTCCCCTATAGGGTTCAGATGACATGCTGCCCAAAGGTTGACTCATTTTGTATTATATTTCATGGGCTTAGCAAAGCAGGTGAATTGGCAGCCACATAAAATCATTTGATTGGAGGAGGCATGTGATTCCTTTCTTGAAATAAATAAATTTGGGGTCCTCCCAAATTTGGTGGTTGACACACTTTAATTGATGGGTACTGTGAAGAAGGAACATGGAGACTGCCATGGGTTATACAATGATAATCAAAGACCTCGAGCCTGATGTAGTTGCTTTCACAGCTTTGATAGACGGGCATTTTGAAGCTTGCAATTCCGAAGAAAATAGTAAAAAAAAAATCAATTGCTTTCATTCATACCCTTGAGGTCTTGTTTGCTCTACGAATCAACTGCTTGAGACGAATGATCCTTCGCCGCGAAAAATTATAGCCTTTTCTAATGAGTTCCGAGGGAAAAAACCAAGATATGATCAAGGTGATGGGGCTCGGAAAATAGAAGAAAGGCTACAATTACCTGAAATATATATAGATGAAATAATTATGAGGAATTGGCCAATGAAGACTCCAATGAAGGCTGTGATAATTTATTTATTCCAGTGATTGATGCTGCATCATTATCTAGGAAGCGAGCCTTGTTACCTGTGAAGAAATTGAGAACTTCTTTGATTTTAAATAACTGACATGTCTTTGGCCATTAAGTCAAAGTTCATGAAAAGATGAGAATTTGATAATATAACTCAAGCTGCTAGATGCATATCTTCATGATTTCCACCTTGAGGCCGTAAATGCAATAGAATAGCATGTATTGTTGTATAGCTTCAAGAGGTCCCTTCTTACAGCAAATAAAAAGTATTGCCCAAGTGATGTGGTAACAAAACTCTCTACTACAATTCAGAAGCAAGACAGACGGCCGTGGATTATGAATATCGATTCCTTACCTCTCAAAAATAAGATAAGTAAATGTTTTATTTATTTTTTTTTAAAAAAATAAAATAAAATAAGATTTTATTTTATTTTTTTGAAAGATAATAAAATAAAATATGATTGGATCTCGTTTTGCCTTAATTCATCATCTTTTTCATAGAGGATGGAGGATGCTGTAGGCATGTAGCAATTCCCCTTCATCAGATCTGTGTGATTATATATGACCCTTAAATCTTAAATCTTTTGCGTGAATGACGAAAAAAAAGAAGATTTGATTTGATTTGCCATAAAAAAAGAGATTTTATTTTATTTCATTTTCAAAAAAAAAAATCTCTTTTCAAATTAAGAAAGATTTGATTTGATTCCCAAAACAAAGAAAGTTTTAATTTCTAAAATAAAATTAAGATTTGATTTTATTTTGGAAATAAAATTAATATTTGATTTTTTAAAGAAAGTTTTAATTTCCAAAACATTTCTTTTGCAAGGGTTCTCTTTTTGTTTTCATACTGGCATACTACAGTTTTATTTATGCTTTTAGTATGGCAACGTTTACTCTCTTAATGTTCAATTACGGTAGTTTCTCTTGTATTATTATTATTATTATTATTGAAACAAATATCCTATCTTTTAAATAAGAATGTTTTGATTTTATTTTCAAAATCTTTGAAAGGATTTGATTTTCAAAAATAAAATAAGATTTTATTTATTAATATATAATTTAATTTATCTTGATTTTTGTTTCAGTGAAACAAATATTGGGCAAGAATCTGAGAAAAATTTTGAAGATTTTTCAATATGTCCAAGGAAGAGCCTCGCTAGGCCTTGCCTCCCAAGGGTTTAACTCTAAGGGTTTGGCTCACTAGGAGTTCCCTCTTCTAGGACCATTGTCTTCAAGACCTGTAAAGTGAAGTCCCGCAAAATCGTTCAAAGACTTGTAGTTTTCTTGCACGATCGTCTATTTGGAAATGCGACTCTCGCGCAGGGGCAACCGTGGGCCCAAGTGTAAAATTAGGGTTCACATGACCTAATTGATTTAAATGCGTAATTAGGGTTCCACGACCTCATTAAATATGCAAATTAGGGTTCACATAACCTAATGAAATAAAGACGGAAAAGTCAGAAATAAATGTGCTAGACCTGGGAGAAGCCTCCACGTGTCCCGAGGCAGAAGACTCGCGGAGGTGACTCGTTTTGGGAATTGATTGAGGGATTGGATTGGTGGCTAGAAGGATAGGGCAATATGGGCATTACTCTAAGGACTAAAGGGTATTTTTGGAATTTTCCTGAAGGCATGTGCCTTGCACATGACTACTTTCCAGAAAATCCTATAAATACCCCTTCCATTCCATTTGGAAGGGGACTTCTCTTCAGACTCAAGACTTGGACTCTTGGAAGATCAAAGGGATCCTTTTGGTGACTTAAAGGCTTGGAGATTCCACCTAAAAGCACTAAAAGGGGTTTGAACATTTGCTCAACTCGAAGGACTCAAGAAGGCTCTTGGAATCCCTGCTACCCTAACACGGTTCTCGGATTTTAGGAGTTCTGCCACGCATCGTTGGAGTAATCGCCCACCTGTCGTTCTCCCCTCTTCAATCAACCAATCAATTCCGTGCTCTTCGTGGATTTCTCTCCTCCTCAGCCATCACGAAACCCTAACCCTAACAAGGTATGATTTCCTTGCCCACAAGAACCAAGTTGGCTCCAAGGTTATGGCAAGGACAAAAGTGGAAGGATGAGGACCAAAGGGGAGTTATGGTAGCCAAGACAGTTGAGTTATTTTGATCCATTGGACTCGTTGAATGACTAAGATTAATTTCACGAAATTTCGTGTTGGATTCATTGTTAAAATCCATGTGTTATAACATAATTTGCTTAGATGAATTGAAATTATCTTTCGTATCTCTTTTCTGTTCTTCTTCTCCAAGTCTAACTGAAGATTGTAAAATCATCTTGCACCGGTTAACTAAACTAAATTAATTCTAGATTGTTCATGAATTAATTAAGTACATGAATATATAATGTCTAAAGTACACAATACATGTACGTACATGAATGTATTTGAAAAAGTCTTAGAACATGTAATGATTAGATTCATGTATATATATTTGGTTATTATTAAAGTGGTTCTAAAAGTATCTAGGAGTCCTATAAATAATCTTGTACTTTGATCATTTAGAACAAGTGAAATGAAAGTAAGTTGAATCAAATATTTTAAGGTTTAAACATTATTCTTCACTTCTCTATAATGTATCCTCTTCCTCATATTTCCAACAGCACCCCGTCACTAAACCAACTATATGTTCAATTATACATGTTAGCTTGATATACATTGTTGAGCTTCATCTAATAGCTTAAGCTTTTAGACAAGTTAGTTACTTAACATGGTGTCAAAGCTTTGCGTGTGCAAGGTTTTGGATTCAAATTATCCCGGCCACACAATTGTCTTTATATTAATTTAATAGTGCAAATCCAAGCTTAAGTTTTTAGATGAGTTAACGTAGTTACTTAACAATACACATGCAAATGTCTTGTTTAGAATATTAGAACGAGCAAGTATTTCTAGAAGACTATAAGTTACCAACTTAACAATACACATGCAAATGTCTTGTTTAGAATATTAGCACGAGCAAGTATTTCTAGAAGACTATAAGTTTACTAATATTCTGAAAACTCTGAAATATTTCTAGATGATCAAATATTTTATATGAAGTCTAATTTAAATTTTAAAACACGCGATTAATTAAATTATTCTATCAATGGGACCATGGCCAATGAAAGCTCATAAATTAGTAACATCTCACCAGCTAGCTATGCTGTATATATATATACGTATATATACTAGAATCAATCGAACTCATACCTATTAGTACGAGCTCAAGAATGTCCTCACAAAAGATCACTGCCTTAGATTTTCCTGCACTTGAACCTAGCTATAAGAAATCATCTTGTAGAGTTGTAGATAATTCTAGCATTTTGGAATTTTTTCCAACAATGAGTTCCAGCAATATTGCACCTGTTTCTCTTTCTAGTTATACAATGAGCATTGATAGTTTCTTTTCCACAGAAAATAGTGTACAATACTCATTTGAAAGGGTTGCAATGTTGGGGTATGACGAAACAAAAAAGACGGTGGAGGCGCCGAAGGAATGGAAACGATATAGAGGTGTAAGGCGACGTCCGTGGGGAAAGTTTGCCGCGGAGATAAGGGACCCTGCTCAGAAAGGAAGAAGAATATGGTTGGGGACCTTTGATAAGCCGGAGGATGCAGCATTAGCTTATGATAAAGCCGCTTTTAAGTTTCGTGGCTCGCGAGCAAAAGTTAATTTTCCAAATCTGTTGGGCTCTAGCAGAGCCATTCCTTAAACTTAATGAAATGGAATGGACTAAGGAATGAAATGAGAATAGGAATGACTGCCTCATTTCATTCCACTCCGCTCAACCAAAAAAGTCATAGGCGAAGCAACTTATCGCCCACCCTGGAAATAAATAAAATTACTTCATTATACTTTGTATTATAGTACTGCTAAATTAATTTCCAAACTTATCATTCCATTACCTTACCCATACTTTTCTTCTTTAATTTTTTTTCTTTCTTCGTCTTTCACGTGTTTTCAATTTGTAATTATTGTATATCCTATTGCATCCGCTTAAACATCAAAATTAATGTTATTTTTTTTATTATTCATGTAATTGATTCAGTACATATGGATTATTTATAGGGCTATAGCACTTTAATCCTTCAAAGTTCCACTCATTATGAAATTGAGCCCTTAAAAGTACCAATACTCCATATATGAACTCCCAAAAACTGTTATGGTAAGTTACCGATCCGACCTAATTCTCGTCGGAAAGAGTTCACTTGATCATTTTCGAGTAAAAACTTATCGGATTACCGATTTGAGTCCATTATGCTTACTCTTTTCTTTTCTTTTTTACCTTTTTTATGTGATAAAACACTAGCATGCTTGAAACACTAGATATGGAATAATTATCAATAATTAAACCACTAGCATGCTTGAAACATAATAACTCGAGTTTGAGTTAGGAAACTTGTCTTGTTCATCGATTACTGCTACGCAATTTAATTTAATCTCTTATGAAAGATTTATCATTAATAAGATTGTTCTTTCAATCAGCATATCATATCATACCTCATAATAATACTACTTTAATAAATTAGCTAACATTTAGCCACATAATCAAACATTAGATATCCTTTTAAACCATCAATAATAGTATCATCCTTTGATAATATTACTAGCTATCACTTAATCATCATCTTACACTTAATAATATCTTATTCACTTCTTAATATTATTAACTATTTAATAATATCTTAGTCCCTTACGAATATTATTAATCATTTAATAATATTCTAATCATACTTTAATATTATTAATCATTTAATTATATTCAAATCATTTACTAATATTATTAATCATTTAATAATATTTTAATCATACTAATATTATTAATCATTTAATAATATTCAAATCATTTACTAATATTTTAACTATTTAGTAATATTATTAATTATTTAATAATATTTAAATCATTACAAATATTATTAATATTTTAATCATTATCTAATATTATTAATTATTTATTAATTTTTAAATCAACTTCTAATATTATTAATCATTTAATAATATTATTAATCAATTAATAATATTAGTAATCATTTAATAATATTTTAATCTAATATTTAATAATATTTTAATCTAATATTATTAATCATTTAATAATATTTTAATCATTTATTAAACTCAAAAACAATTTATTTTAATTGTTTACCCTTTACTAATTTATTTTTAGCAACTATAAAATGTCATAAATATAAAATTTTATTAGAAATGACCAAAGTACCCTCCAAAATTTGATTACATCATATTTAGCATATTTAGGGTCTTTAAGTCATAAAATCACATTTTCACCATTTATGACATCACATAACTTATTATTCTTATTTATTCATAACTCAAATATTTACATGAAAAATATCAAAACATCTCTAAAATTTTTCTTTTCTGGAAATCATCATAATATGATATCCTCATGAACATATATTTTTTTTGGAATTATTTAGTTTAATTTGCTATTTTTAAATTGTCCTAAATAGTCGGATCTTGAAACATTTTTAATAAATTATTCCTTTGTCCACAAATTACGAAATGTTTAGGGCATACTCCTGTTATGCACATCTACTTCCAACTTCCGGTAAAAAGTTTACAATTGTTGGAGCTACACACAAAAAGTTATTTCCTTTAACTTTTAAAATAATCCTTTTTTTGTAAAAATCATAACTTTTCATTCACACATCCACAAATCACCATCTTTAGACTGAACCTTGTTAACTCATCATACTAACCTACCAAATTTTCTCATAATTTTTAGAGTAAAGAAAAAGGACAAAACTGCCCCTAGATCAAACTAGCCTGGAACAATTTTTTTCCTCTTTTTGTTTCACCTAGACAATTTGTACTAAAACATTTGCCATTTCTTGTGTAGTTAACATTTTTGAGTGCTACCAACTTGAGTTTAAAAGCTAACTTATATATCTAGCACCCATCTTTGACGGATCACAAAAAAGATGTGTAAATTTCAAATGGTACTCATTTAAAGTAAACAAAAGCTAGAGTTTTCTAAGTATAAAAACTGTTTTGGTTTTTCTTTCTTTGATCAAACTTTGTTTAACACAAAAAATGGTTAGATTTACACATAAAACACTATAAAACATGTATATTTAAGGTTCTTGAGTTCAAGATCATAGCTTGATATTTCATCAAAACAAACACAATAAATGGAATAAACTAAGTTAGGATTTATACCTTGATCTTCTGAGTTATTCTTCTTCTCCTACCAAAATAATTAAGGAACTTGGGTAGCATGGAATATCAAACTCTCTCCCCTTTCTTCTTTTTAATTTACGGACCCTCTTTCTCTCTATATCTCTTTCTATTTTTCTTTTTGTTCTTAGCTTTCTCTCTCATATCTCTTGAAATCCATTTAGTCTTTGAGGTAACTTGCAAATCTAGTAAAATGATTTAATCACATGCGTTAAAATGCTCCCTCCTTGCCCGGGTACAATGTATCAAATATTGCCCAATATCGTGTATCTTGCTTGCAAATCTAGCTTTAGTTTAATACATAAATTTTATCTTACTCTAATTATTTAATCAGGGTTTCTATTCCACTCATTTTGGAATTTAAGTAATTACTTACATAGATTTAATTATATAACCCAATAATTACTAACATAAATTTAATTTTATTATTTATTAGGTTAATATAAATAATTAGTTGACACATAAAAATAAATCTCTTAATTAAGTTAATTTACTAATATGTAATTTAACTACTAGTATTCTTCAATTACTATAATCCTTAGGTTATTTAATTTCCATTCCTAATATATAATATTAGGTTACAAGGCTTTATTTTTAATTCTCTTTATATAATAAATAAATATATATACATATTCACAAATATATATTTATTTAATCACATATATACTTCACATGAGTCATAATATATTTATCATTATTGATAAATAATTATTAAATTCATTTATAGGCTAGATATTTAATTCAATGTCTTATTAAAATTTCTTAATACGGGTTGCTATATTCAATAAGCCTTTTTTGAATGACTTGACATAATGGACAATATTAATCCAACTTTTCAATATCGTTTGTCATAATCTTAAATTTAAATACCATATTAATAACTTGTGTCATTTTTGCAAGTCTTTTTAATATCGAGACTTGCTTCATATGGTTTGCCATATATGTTAATTCGGCTTGCCATATTCTTAATCCATTTTTGGATTTTTATTAATTTCTAACAAATGACTACTAGGTTAGGCTTAACTTAATTACCACCATAATACCTAGCTTATCTCTTCCCAATTTAATAATTTTGGGTTCCATTACCATTCAAGGCTTAATTTTCACACGCTTCTATAATTAAGTTTTTCATTTATTCCTGTATGATTAATTTTAATTAATCAATTTTCTTATTTGGCTAGAAAAAAAATAGCACATTCGTAAGTATATATGTGTCTATACATATACACATTTTTTTTACCCTTATAATATATCTTCATTTGAAATCTATTTTCTTAATAAATTTTCACATATATCCTTATATAATCTCTTTCATTAATTCTTGTAAATTTAAAGGTATCATAATACCTTATTCCTAATATACCTCCATATAAATCCATTCTAAGGTTTGAAATTTTCATAACCCATATTTTCTCAATTTTATTTTTCATCTTCTCATTTATTATTCTTCAACATTTCTATCATTCATATTAACTCTCTTTACAATGCTTAAATATTCAAACCATATATGTTCTTTAAAAATTTTTAATAAGTCCTCTATTTTCAATCTAGGTTTTACTCTTTAACCTTTATTTAATCATTCAAGATTTTATTTATAAATAAATTTTTGGGTTATCACATATTAATTTATTATTATTACGCCAATTATTTTTAAAATAATATTTCTCTTTTATGGTGTGACCCTTTAGGTTCAAAATTATACCTAGTAGTAGAATAAATAAATCTAAACCATTCTAAATATTATTTATAATAAATTAAACTCTTTTTAATTCATATATAACTAAATATATTTATTCTACATCATGAGTGACACCTCTTAGTATATCATGACTATCCGGATAATATGAATAATCAATGTTTAATCATAAAGAACATATTCAGTAAATAGTTACCATACAATTCAATCATTCTACCATACAATGTCCCAATCAAATATAAAATATAGAATTTTTGTCAAGTTTTATTTATTTGATCTTATGCATTTTAATTCTAAAATATGCAACTCAAGTTAATGTAAATTAGAAACTCCTTTATAATTTCATTCAACCTTAGCCAAAGATTTTTTAGTTGTCACGTATCGAATCGCATAGGACACACTACACCAAAAATGGTCTCTAGTGAAGGACAAATCCTTCACTAGAGGCCTTATATCTCTCACAAGTAATTTATTGCGAAAGTTTTCCTTCACACAAGTGCTCGCATTAGACCTCCTCGCAATTGGGTATCCTTCGCTAAGTAGTAACTAAATGTTTTTTGTGAATGATATATTGTGAATAACTTATTCCTTCACAAATTATATTTAGTAATGGAATATTGTTATTTAGTGAAAGATTGGTTTCCTTCACAAATAATATTTTAAGGACTATTTAAAATTAGTGAATAACTTGATTCCCTCACAAATAATATATTGTGAAGAACAAATTTATTTAACAAAGAGAATATTTTCCTTCACTAATTATAAATTGAGAATCTTTCTTCAAATTAGTGAGAGAAAAATTCCTTCATAAATTATACATTTGTAAATAAAAAATTTATTGCTAAATAATGAAATTCATTAAAAATTATAATTGATTTTTAAATCATTGATTTAATATTTATTATTTTATTAATCTCTATAAGAAATATTAAATATATTTTTCAAGTAAATATAAATATTGCCATACTTTTTTCAAACTAATTGATAAGCCAATGCACAAAGAGCTAATAAAATTAAAACTTCACATATAAATAGATCATAATACTCGAGTCACAATAAGTATAAAATTTGTTATTGTATCTTGGTCTCCCAAAGACCATATATAGTACCTACAAAATTTATTAACTAACATAAAAAAAACTGAAAGGATAACAATGAACTAGAAGGAATAAAGTGTTGACATGTTAAATCCTTGGTCCAGAAGGATTCTCTAGAGGAAGCAAAGAGATAAGAGAAGAATGATTCCCAGCCACACCACCTATGTAGATTTTATATATTAAAACTACAAACAAGATTGTAACTTAAGAAGATGCAGCCAATAAGAAACTAAAAATTATGTATACCACACTTAAGGGCAGGCATTTTGCCTTTCAGTTTTCGATCATTGGGCTATAGTTCCATGGGATCCCCTGGACAAGAGCATCATCTTAAGACCTCTTGAGCCTGCACCTATTCAGCACCTGGCTCGGGAGTTCATGGTCAAGACGAGGCGCAAAAAGGTATAAATATTCCTCAGAGCTAACAAAGAATTCACAGTTTGAGAAAGCTGCACTTTGAAGTCTGCATTCTTGAAATCATTATCTGTGACTACAAGTTGAGAAGAGGTCAAATCTAGCTGAAAAAGAAGAGCACTTTTTAATCAAAAACCGAAACTGAAACAGAAAGATCTAGGAGAAGGTATTAACAATTCTAATTTTGTTTAAAATTGCAGTAATGAACATGCTCAACATTTATCCGGTAAAGCAAGGTGTCATAGAGTGCCGTGAGGCCATTACGTAAAGCAGATGCATATGCCTTTCCATCAAGTTCAACTTTGAGGCTTTTGGAGATCAACAAAGCGCAAGAGAAATACACAAATTACTTAGTAGACAATGCCCTCTCTGTTAAAATTTCATGGTTACCTCTAGTAAAAGACTACCAAGTAGGACTACCAGTATTACATATAGTAGTACATAAATATCTTGCGACTTGACTTTTATACAAATTTCGGGTAAGTAAAGATATTCAAGATTTCAACTATTTCTTGATGAATAACAAAAAGCAGATTCAATTTTCATAGAAACTTGAACCTTATTGTTTGGCTATCTGAAAATATAAATATCAACTATTATAGCAAAAAGAAACAACAAGAAGAACTGCTTTATTGATTAGTTTTTCTATTTAAGCCTTTCTTCGACACCTCAATAGTGCACAAGTCACTAAAATAATTTCAAAGCCAAGGGAGTTTAACTTTTCAAGCTGTAGGCAGATCAATCAAGTACACAAGATTGTCAGCAATATACTTCACCCACAAGGGCCATCTTTAGATCAATAAAGCTGAAGTCACTACTTGATGACATGAAATAAACTTCCCATCCTCTCTATTTCATATGTCACTTCCCATCAAAAAAAAATCAGAGATGTTTTGTCTGTTGTGAGGAAACCGAAGTGTCATGGTTGTACGACCAAGCTCAAGCAACAAAGCATTCAAGTTTTGTAAAAGAGTTCTTATTCTCATAGCATTGTATTGAATTCTCATCCGTGCCACAGTTCAATTTGATGAGCAAAGAATATAGAAAATTATAAAAGGGTGTCCTCGATTACTTCAAAGTCAGGGAATGTACCTTGATTTCAAGGTCATGATATAACTTTTCGTCCAGGTTCACAACAACACTGTTTGATTGATTCAAGTAATTAGCATCAGATGAGGGCATCTGGATCTTCATTCCTTGTGCCCCTGAATTCTAGAATGACTAAGAAAGAATAAGGTAACAAATTTTGAAACCCGAGTCTTAAGATATAACTATATTTGAAGAGATAATAATAGAGAATACACAGTTCAAGCACAAGCTCAAGTTGTTGCAATCTCTACTAATACAGAAGCCAAAAATGATGAACATACAGCTGCTCATATATCAAGTCCAGCACAAGAGATCAAACATCAATTTCAGAGATGCTTAGCACAAGTTGGCTACTGTGACACAACTCAATTATCCTAGTTAGGTAGCTTTAGCATTGTGAATGTATTTTCAATTAGTAGTATAAGTCCAGCTGTCAATGTATGTTGTCAGAGTTTCTTACAAGATTTCCTGCTCATTTCAATGTATGTATGCTCGTATGGTGTATGTATAGGCCTAAATCAACTACTATAAATAGCTAAGTATCTTGTAAAGCTTCATTTCTAAGAAATAAGAATATACAGTTCATTTGTGCTTTCTTTGTTCTGAAATTACAGAACTTATTAGATACTCTAAAAGCTTGAACATGAAAGTAACAATATAAAACTTATTTACTCTAACAAAACTAAGTTATATTCTGCCCAAAGATGAGACCATCCTTCCAAAATATACCAGGAGGAAACATAAAAAAATAGATTAAGAGCTGAAAACTGCCGAAGGTAATAGTCAACCAGGTGCATCTCCTGGCAAATATGCAGACTGCTCCGAGAAGGAAGACCAATTTTGATTCTCATGGCATTGCTTCATGAAGTTCCAAAGGACAGGAATTAATTCTATTCTATAAGCTAGTACACTCATGATACGCTCAAGGGGTAAAATATTGAAAGTCACGTGAAGGAAGGCACACACTGCACTAACAGCTGCTGCCACTTTATTATTAAGCCTTTCTTTATATGAACCATTTACTTGTGAAAATTCCCCAAACAAAATGTTTGTCTGCTAAACAAGCACCACATACTCCAAAGATTGGTAAAGATTTAAAAAGCATAGTGCATAAGAGAAAAATGTCTCTAAAGTGGACGACATGGGATGACAACATTACCAATTGTAGAAAAAAACGATGATCTATTGCATTAGAAATCTGTCGTTCCAAGTCCTTGTTCAAAACCTTTTCTTTAAATTCCTCATCCATAATCATTTCATCCTCATCCCCTGTAAAATCTGAAGCAGTGTTATGAACTGTAACGCATAAATATTGAAATAAGATTAATGATTCTTATAGCATATTAAGATTGGATACAAAGATGAGAAAACTGTATATAACGATAGATTACTGAGAAAGCACGTTAACAAGAGAAACATATAAATAGAGTACATTTTGAGTGCATACTTTCTTTACTTACTGTATTTGAGGTCTGGATTGGAGATAATTCCTCCAACAAAGAAGCTGCAACGACTGCGAAGTCCATAGCCTGGCTCAGGAAAGCAAAAGCATAATTAAAGGCTAATTAAAATTTAATTTGCCAATTAAATTATAAAAAATATATATATTCTACATATTTTCGAATCAGATTCTTACATTTGGCATTCCGTTGAAACGAAATGCTCAAAGAAAAACGTATGCATATCCAATAATAATTATCAAGCAGCAGATAAAAATGATATCACGAAAATGGCGCCACTCAGAGTAAAAGGTAAAGAATGATGTCAACCAAGGAACCTCATTACGCAAAGACAGAAAGCCCTTGAAAAAATTAATTTTTCCAAATAAGAATGAATATGCTGGATCAACATCAGCAAAGATGGTATTAGGAGAATTTTAGTCAAGTTGATCAATATAAGCCAATATGTAATCCGGTTAAAAAGAAAATAAGAAAGAAGTACCAGAAACCAATCTCTTTGATGGAGTGAAGATAAAAACAAGTAGCATATATGCGTTCTAACTATTCATTATCAACGGAGTGTAAGCAAGGAGGGGAAAAAAACCAAGTGACGGTCTACTGGTCTAGTAGGAAATCTCAAAATTTCCTTACCAAATCAAATGAGCAGTCAGGCTGAGAAAAGGTGAGTGCAGCTGTTTCCATTACATTCCCAAGCAGGCATGCATAACCAGGAAATTCGACTGATCTATCGATTGGAAGAACTTTAGCATGACCTTTGGCACAAAGTGCCATCTGATGGATATAACATTGACTCAGATCTCTTGTGGTAAAAACCTGGATAAGGAGAATAAACACCAGCAATTATATATGCGCTTAAATGATACATAATACGCAAAAAGGAATTTTGGCAAGGGAAGACATATAAGGTCCTCGCAACAAGGTGACCATAGATGACAAAATAATCAACGGAGATGCAAAGTACTGATAAATAAATTGACCTAATTTAACTTCTTAAGCAAGATTCTACCCATTTAACTGGTGTAGCGCAAGTTTCTGTGGCAAGACCAACAAACAGATGTTAACATAGAGCATAATTTTGAGAATTCAACTACCTACATCCATGTACACATTGTTATATCTGAACATAACTTTTATATACCCGAAGTCTTAAAGAATATGATAAAGTATAACTACGAATATACAAGGTATTATGATGATCTCAAATTCAAGGATGATCACTTGTACTATTATTATTATAGGAACTCATATTGATATGCAAGTAAAACTCCATTAGGTGTTCCTTTAAGCGAGTCACGTTCAGTGAACTTATTATCCAATAAGATCTGCATACTTACTTTAGTGTCTCCACATAAATGATTATATATGAGATCAATAGTCATCTTCTAAAGAGCAAACATAGTATGTACTAATCTATCCGGATCCACTAACTAAATATTAGTGATCCTATGATTATAAAGGAATGTTCTAGTTTTAAGCTATCTAGATTTTAGATCTCATTAGTGTGAACTCGTTATAATTCTAAAAGTATTACTCCAAAACTATAAGTTTATCCCAATTAATTTTAACAATTAAACATGGATAAATAAATGCCTTTAAATAGATAAATTTTTTATTAATAAACAAATAAGATTACAAATTAAATTATATATTACATCAAATATGATTGGTTTGAGGGTATACTAATTTCAATTGGCACTTGGGAGAATTCTCTAGATTTCTTTGTCTTTTGTCCAACTTATTTTGTTTGCTTACTTGATATATATATATATATATATATATATATATATATATATATACACATACACACACATGTATGTGCGTATATGCATACACATGTATTTATACATACTTGTAATCGTTGTATATATGAACACATATAAATTATGTATGTATGCTTGCATTATATTTAGTATTGTAACTTGATTTTAAAGTGTTACATTTTCTAGTTACTTTCCTTTTATAAATCTCACTATACATTTTACAATAATCAAGAATTATAATTTAGACTTTAATAATGATTGCATTTATAATCATAAAATTTATTACAATGATTTTTGTAATATTATATTCTCTCCCCTATAAGGATTCCGTACTCGGAATTACCAATACTTACTCAAAAATATATGGGTAATTTTACTTCCATTTATCCTCTAACTAACTTCTTCCATGGAGTGAATTCTCCATATTATCTTCATCGAATGTACTACTTTATTTCTTAGAACTTGCTCTTTTCTATCCGCTATTTGAACTAGGACTTCTTCATAGCTTAAGTCTTTCTCGACTTATATTGGCTTGAATCTATCACATGTTTATAATCTGGTTTATAGGGACTTAAAACAGAAATGTGAAACATATTATGTATGTGTTCCAGTTCTGAGGTAATGCTATTTCATAAGCTACTTAGCTTACTTTTCTAAGTACGTCAAATGGTATTATAAATTGAGGACTAAATTTCCCCTTCTTTCTGAATCATGTTTTTCCTTTCCATGGGAATACATTAAGAAATACATAACCACCCACGTTGAATTCTCGAGCTTGACGCTTTTGGTATGTGTTCTTTTTCTGACAATTTTTGAGCTGCTATGAGTCTTCCTCGTATGATTTTGACAATATATGGCGTCTATTGTGTGACGCCCCCAAAATAGGTATACATCACCCATTCTGAGTTGTCAATACATGGTACAGAAACAACTACAACTTTATTATTACAACAGTAAAACTGTGAGTTTGAATACAAATATTATCTTCTAGACAATATCTATACTCAAATAAATCCTCATCACATTTATTGATACATTATTTTACAAAAATGATGAGGACTACTAAACAACTCTCTCTAGAACTTTCATTCCATACCCCGATTCGTACTCGCTATATATTCTCGCCTCACGAGAAGAAAAATAGAACAAAAAGGAAAAGGGTGAGCTCAACTAGCCCGATAAAGAATATTATGACTAAGATAATATACAACAAATTATCGTTAGTCTTCAACAGGAAAAATCTAATAGAATACAATAGACAACAAATTTTAAATCAATATTCGCATGAAATAACAATTCATTAGAAGAGTTAAGTAGAGAATGCAAACTACTATCTTCTATGTATGAATTTAAAAGTTCATAAATCTATCTTTTATCCCTGTAACATCAATCAATATATATCCGGAATCAAATATTCATCTTTGCACTCTGAGCCAAAGATATTCATCGATTAAGTCATGTTCATCTAAAACACTGTTCATCTCTTTGCACTACTGCCAAAGATATTCTTGAGAAATCATTCATCTTTTGCTCTGGCCAAAGATATTCCATAATATCATCATTTAAGAATGAAGATGATGAAAATATTTTTAAAAAAGCGAATCCGATTGAAACAAAATGACAAGGATTAAGGATTAAGGATTAGTACTTTGTTTTATCCATGTCCAAAAATACCTCAAAAATAATCATAGTGGTGTAAAATTCAAGAATGATCAAAACATGGATACAATTAAAGCTAGTATCCACAATAGATATTTTAGACTTAAAAGGAAAATTTTCATTTTTCGATGAATAATACCGTATTCGTGAATAGTATCAGATATCGTGAATAGTGCAGTATCGTGAATAGTAACTCAAACACCAAAAGTTCCAAATTTGATAAAAACTTGAGATCAATATTTCAAAGATAATGATATTGAAGAAATAATATCATTACGAAAAATAATAATATTCCTTACCTCGAAAGACGGTGACTTCTAGTTGAAACACAGGATATAGGTTATGACTTGAACTTGCCACCAGTATAGCAATACTCAAAGTATACTCAAAATACTCACAAGAATAAACCGATAATATAGAGAGAAAACTTGATTTACGGTGTGATTTTCAATTCTAACCTAAGCACCCTATTTATAGGAAATTGCTTAGAATACCGAAACAGAAAATTTAATATAATAATATTATATATATTACAAATTCTCTACGCATACTTAGCATCTGAAATCAGCAATCTTAACACATGTTAAATGAGTCCCAACAATGTAAAAAACGTTTTTGTAATTAAAAATATTTTAAACTTCCAAAAATTAATTATTTCGGAGCTTCAAAACTTCAATAATTCATAATAAATAGCCCTTTTATCAGAAAATTCAAATCTCGTGACTTTTTATAGGAAATTCAATTCTCTACAACATTGCAGAAGAAAGTTTTTCCAAATTCCAAACAAAAATTGACCGAAATCCACAAACGGGCGATTTTACAGGCTATAATCAAATTTCAGTCAATAAATGGGGTCCACCGACATGTTTAACATGTTTTAAACATTTATTACAACAAAAATACTCTTTCTCCTCGTATACTCATATATCCCACATTCGTTGTAAAAATATCACCATTATTATATTATTAAAATATAATAATACATTTAAATGAATTATCTTATCAGAAAAAGATAAAATTTCAATTTTCAACAATTGTCACATTAAAATTTTTCTCCATCTATATCCACATAAAATCAATATTTTCCTAATCATATGAATCAATAATTAATTATTCACAAATAATATTACAGAATCACAATATTGACAACCAGCGGTTCCGGGAAAGAGGGCTTTCAATAAGAATTTCTCCTTACTAATAGCAAGCAATTAGGTGACCAAACCTCTCCTTAGAACAGAACTTTCTAGACATTGCCAATAATGTTATCTAATAATATTATTCAGATAATATGAATTATTGCATCGATAATGAAAAAATAATGTAATGACAATTATTGAAACAACAAGAATATAAAATATCAACGAGCAATTATTAAATCAATAAAATCTTCGAGCAAGAATTATCGTAACCATTATTAAGTAGTGCCTTCTTACGTAAGAATCAATAATTGGTGCAATACTGCAAATATTTCTTGTGTTTTAACCACAAGAGTATTTTAACGAAGATACTCAGAATAACTTCGCCTGTTATTTTTAAACCACTTATATTTGTCGTTTTCTTCATCCAATCGCTTTTCAAGTTATGGGGCCCACAAAATCGCTACTGGCCGCATTGCGAATATTCCCCGACAATGAAGAATATTCCACGACCAAACGAATATTCCCAAACAACAATGAATATTTTATAACCACTTGCTTATTTTGAAATATTTGCGTATTTTACCAATAACTATTCACATTAATCAAATCAACCCTTACTATTTCAAAATAATAAATAAAGAAAATTAAATTTCATTAATAATAAGTTGGGGTCTTACATATTGTACCAATTCTGGTCCGAGTAGTTGTCGTTCTCCAACCTTTTTTCAGCGTAGTGGAGTTCTGCATCTTCTTACGTATAATGCTTCGCTGCCCTTGAAATCCATGACACAAGCCCTAAGCATGTCCTCCAAGGTTTGAATTATTCCCTCATTCTGTCCATCTGTTTGAGGATGGTACATGGTATTTAACTTGATTTGAGCTCCTAGTTGCTCTTGGAGACTCTTCCAAAAATATGATGTAAAGTGCGAGTTTCGATCTGACATAATCGATACCAGAAGTTCGTATCGAGAGACAATTTCCTTCATGTAAAGTTTTGCTAATTGCTCTAAATTAAAATTTATTTTTATCAGTAAGAAATGGACAAATTAATTTATCAGTCGATCTACGATCACCCATATAGCATCAAAGCTCTTCAGTGTTGTCGGGAGTTCCACCACAAAATCCATTATAATGTGCTTCCATTTTGATTCTAAAATTTTTAAGGGTTGTAAAAGTCCACTCGGTCGTTGATGTTCTATCTTAATGCATTGACAAATTAGACATTTAATATGGCTGACCTTAACTTTATCTTCCTTGATGTTTTCACATTTGGGGTCAAACATAACTCCAATTTCCTCACTGCAAACCATATTTGAATCTGCAAGTTGTTCATCGCATTTAACTTTGGCTTCATGTATGTTTCTCACAAGCATCATTATGTAAGAGTATTTGCTCTTCTTTATCCTCAGTAACTTCATATTGGTTATTCATATGTTTAAGTATTATAAGACACTTATCAATTGTCTTGTAAGAATTTACTTTGCGGGTCTCTTCTTGTGAATACGTTACTTTAGTTAAACAAACACGATTAGGATGAACATTTCTTTGTACTTGAACAAAATATGAACAAACGTAGCATATGGTTATGTACTCGTAATTTTCCTTTAAATTTGCAAGACTTGTTTTAGAAAGTGCAAGCTCATTGCATATTTTTTAATACTCTGTATTATACGGAACACACGACCTTTCCAGTTGTTCGTATGTGAAAAAATTTAGATGCCCAAGTTGCTTTATGTTGCCCAAAGAAGTCTGGATCATTAAACCTGGAAGAAATTGTATATATGTAGATGGGCTAAATTGAAAATTTCAAAAACATTGGGGGCTAAATTAAAATTTTAAAAACTTTAGGGGCTGAATTTAAAAATTTTAAAAACTTTAAGGGCTAAATTGAATGTTTCAAAAATTTTGGGGTTAAATTGAAAGTTTTTAAAACTATGAGGCTGGGTTGAGAATTTCAGAAACCTGAGAGTACTAAATCGTAATTTGGTAGCACAATTCCTAAACCAGACGGCAAAACTGTAGCTACAACATCCTTGTATGAGAATTAATTAAAATATATTGCTATAATTAAAACTTAAAGAATATTCTACTAAAATAATTACATTAAAAATTCAATATTTATATCTAAATAATAATACAAAATAAATAATAAACTTCTTGAATTTCTTCAAGATGTCATTTCTATAGATGTTGCACACATTCTTTTAGAGCGACCTTGGTTGTACTACCATGATGTGACCCATTATGGGAGATTAAATACATATATATTCACACGCGAGGGGGTAGAAAATTACATTGACACTTGTTAGACCCTGAGTGTCTCGATCGCAAGAGTCAACCGAAGGAGAATAATACACATGTACAACCAACCAAATCTCTCTATATCCTTGGTAAGAGGGCCTTTGAGAAGAGTATAAGGGAGGATAAAGTTTTATATGTTGTTTAAGCTAGATAGGTTAGGGATGTTGTGACGAACGAGACTTTTATAATTAATTTTTAAATATTTATTAAATTAAATAAATATTTTGTTGATTTATTTATTGAGTTAAATAATTATTTGATGGAATTGTGGTAGGTTAATTTAATTAAGTGTGTCACATTAATTAAATTAATCAGGAATAATTTTATAGTTCAAAGTGAGAATTTAATTGAGATAATTAAATTAAAAGAGTTATTAAATTATTTTAATGTTATATATTCTAATTAATTTAATAATTAATTAGAGATTTATTGACTTGTTATAATTAATAAATGAGAATTTTAATTATGCGACGATGTGATTTAATGGGTAATATTGTCTTTTATTTAATTGAGTTTAAATAATATTATGTGATTAATTAAAGTGTGACAAATAAATTATATAATAAACAAGTTAATAAAAATAATGGGAAATGAATTAAACTAAAATAAACCAAACATAGCCTTGAGAATGTAGGGGCAGTTAAGGCCAGACTGCACTTAACCGCTACCCACATCTCATCAGTTATATTATATAAGCATTCTATTTTTTTTCTTTTAAGTCTGGAAAGCACAAACAAAGAGAGAAAAGAGAGAGATTGAGAGAAAAAATTTACTGAGGAAGAAGTTTTGTAGAATCAAGAAGGAAGTGTGACACCCCCAAATCCGTGTACTTCAATTCCCACGGGATTTTGTGTTCACTGTCCAAATATCATGTATCTATCTACCCATAATAAATGAAAAACCATAAATAGATAAAAATAAATCATCTCCTTATGGAGTTACAACATCTGAATGTAAAAACATCAATCCCTGCAGGTCATACTAACCTTAAATCTCAAATACGGAAGCATAACAAATAATAAGTCTTACAAAACATTAACATAAGTCTGAAACATAAATATCTCAAATAAACAACAAGTCTTCATCACTTGTTGAATTTGCTCTTGCCTTTGCTAGAAGAAGGTTCGTCGGACCTTTCGTTCTTAACTGCAATGTTATTATTATGCAAGAGTGAGCACGATTGCCCACAAGTATAATAGTATAACAATAAAAGAATAACATGCGGGTGAATCAAAGACTTCTTAAATAAGAAACTCGACTTTTGAATCAAGAATGAATAATAAGAATCAAAAGAACTTCTGAGGGTCATAAGACCTTGAATAACGTCTTAGGTTGTCAAGTGTTTATACTTGAAACCTTTAACAGTCATAAGACTATGGACTCTTCTTCTCGTACTTTGGGGGATCAGCCCTTAGTACCATACTGTGCACAATATCATAACGCTAAAGCATAAGTAATCCCCTATAACATGGTTGTTCACCTCAGTTTGACATTAGAGTCCACACCAAAGAAAGTTTGGTTTGGATAAGCTTAACAATGATTCTGAATTTTTGAACGTTCATCAACTCTGGACTAGTTGAATCTATGACGCCCCCAAAATAGGTATACATCACCCATTCTGGGTCGCCAAATACATGGTACAGAACTTAAATACAAACTTTATTTATACAATACGACAAAACGTAGCTGAGAGTTTTAACACAGATATTATCTCGTAGACAGTAACCAAACTCAAATAAAGTCTTCATTACAAATATTATATATTTCACACTATTTCATAAAATAGTGAGGACTACTACAACCACCATCTCGGACCGTCACTCCATTCCCCGACTAGTCCCGGCTACGTTCTCATTTCCTGAAGAGAACAATGAAAGCAAAAGGGTGAGCTCAACTAACCCAGTAAGAAATATTATGACTAAGATAATGCAGAATAATTTATCGTTAGCTTTCAACAGTGTTAAACTAATAGAATACAATAAACAACAAGTTTAACTGCAGCGGAACAAATAATCCATTAGAAGAGTCAAGTAGAGCATGATATATACTATCTCCTATGATTTAAAAAGTTTATCATCAATTTTATCGTTGAGACTCATCTCAATAAATAATCCACATTACTGAATTATCCATACACTACAGGCAAATGATATTCATTAGTATCAAATCCACGAATTATTCATGTACTACAGGCCAATGATATTCGTGTTATCACCAATGGTCATGATCATGCCAACAACTGTCCATCAATACACTACGGGCCAATGAGGACTTTTATCACATCATTTGTAACATTACAGGTCATGATTATACCGAATAATCTCTGGTCATAATCATACCAATCAACAGTTCATCTATGCACTACGAACCAAAGATGACTTTCATCACAATATAAGCATGAGGATGATGACAATGATATAAGAATTAAATTAAATGAGAGCAAAGATAAATTTTAAAGATTTATAATTTAATTTATCCAGAATTCAATAATGTCCAAATTGTCAACATGATATTGCTTTGTGGAGTAAAATTCAAGAATAATATTGTATCAAAAATAAATTGGACCGAAAAGAAATCAATTTTTGTCATGAATAGTACCACGGGTGAATAGTACCCCATGAATAGTACTTCGGGAATAGTACCCCGACATGAAAATATTAAAAATTACCAAGAATGTTCAGAATAATATTTTCGTGAAAAGATACTAGATGAAACACAAATTTCAAGGATATTATACTAATTTCACGGAGTATAGAAGCAATACTTTAAAAAATGAGTGTAGAATTCAGAATCTGAAACGAAATAATATTACTTACATACTACAGAGTATGGAAGAAAATATTATTTCTTACGAATATTGAACAAAAATAATATCCCTTACCTTAAAAAGAAAGTACTTCTGACTGGTAGGGCGAGGATATTCTTGAAGAAAACTTATATTATTTTCTACACTCAATGTAAGACCCCGAAATTTTTTTTAAATAAAAAGGAATTTCCTTTATTTATTATCTTGAAATAGTAAGGGTTGATTTGATTAATGTGGATAGTTAAGGGTTAAATACGCAAATATTTCAAAATAAGCAAGTGGTTATAAAATATTCATTTTTGTCTGGGAATATTCGTTTGGTCGTGGAATATTAAATGCTTTGTGGGAATATTAAATGCGACGCCAAGTAGCGACCATGTGTGGGCCCCATAACGGAAAGCGATTGGATGAGGAAAAGCGACAAAGTTTGGGTGGTTATAAATAACGGCGTAGTTATTACCGATTAAGACTGTAGTTATTACTGAATTAAGACCGTTGGAATACCGATTGGTTAAAATACGATGTCTGGCGTGGTTGCACAAGAGATTACACGGTATTGCAGTATTGTTGAATTATTGATCCTTACGTGAAAGGCACTACTCAATAATTATTACAGTAGTTCTTGTTCAATAGTTTATTTTATTGATTCAATAATTTTTGCGTTGGTATTTTATATTATTATCATTGTTTCAATAATTGTCATCGCACAAGATTTCCCATTATCGGATCAATAATTCATATTATTTGAATAATATTATTAGATAACATTATTGGCAATGTCTAGAAAGTTCGTCTAAGGAGAGGTTTGGTCACCTAATCATGCGCCCGAAGAAGGAGAGATCCTTATTGGAAAGCCCCTCTTTCTGAGGAGCGACTTTGGTCATTATAAATGTGATTACGTAATATTATTTGTGAATAATTAATTATTGATTCATATGATAAGGAAATATTTATTTTATATGAATATAAATGATGGATTTATTTATGTGGTTATTAATGAAGGAATTAATGTTGAGGTGTTTTATCAGTATTTTATCGGATTGGAGGTATTAAAAATCAAATCAAGGGTTTTGAGATATATTGG
The DNA here is from genome assembly GCA_020205615.1 of Panax quinquefolius. Taxonomy (NCBI): domain Eukaryota; kingdom Viridiplantae; phylum Streptophyta; class Magnoliopsida; order Apiales; family Araliaceae; genus Panax; species Panax quinquefolius. The sequence goes on along the minus strand of CM035165.1, from coordinate 8,132,787 downwards.
GGTTATAATTTTTAATCCAACCGTTGGATTGTGGTAATTTTTGGGTATGTTATACATACATAAGTTGAGTATATGTCCACAAATTTTGAACCGTTAAAAAAATTCACGAATGATTTGTTATGAATTTTAAGAGGTGTCTGATTCGGAAATCAGGGTTATAATTGATTTTGGTGGAAAATTCTAGAATTGAGTGGGCCCCACTTGTGGTTGGTGAAAAAATGTGCTGAATTTTATTTCAAATGTGGTGGGTGGCAATAGTAGCGAGTAAAGCCATCGTGTGAAGTCGAAGTCAAGTCTTGATTGGGCTAACATTTTCTATAAATAGAGGGCTAAGTTAGAATTGAAAATCACACCGAAACAAAGTTTTCTCTCTTCTCTCTATATTATTGAGCGTATTTTGTGAGTATTTAGATACTTTGAGAGTTCTTTGTTAAAGATAAGTTTCATTCAAAGATCACTTGAGACCTTCCTTCCAAGAAATCTTGATTCTTTGAGGTAAGGGATGTTATTTTCTTCTCAAATGATATTAATTCTTCAATATCATTATGCCGATATATTGGTTGGTACTTTTTATCAAATTTGGAACTTTTTTCATATAGGGTTACTTATTCATGAGTTACTTATTCACGAGTTACTATTCATGAGTTACTATTCACGAAAGTTACTATTCACGAGTACTATTCATGAAGCGTGAAGATGTTTTTTGTGGAATTTCTATCTTTGGGTGTGTGAGTTACTATTCACGATATCGGCACTATTCACGATATCTGGCACTATTCACGAATCACGGCAAGACTATTCACGTAAAAATGAAAATTCTTCTTTTCGTCCAAAATATCTATTTTGGATACTAGCTTTGATTGTATCCATGTTTTGATCATTCTTGAATTTTACACCACTATGATTATTTTTGAGGTATTGTTGGACATGGATAAAACAAAGTACTAATCCTTAATCCTTAATCCTTGTCATTTTGTTTCTTTGGATTCGTTCTTTAAAAATATTTTCATCATCCTCGGTCTTAAATGATGATATTATTGAATATCTTTTGGCTGTAGTGCAAAGATGAATGATTTCGAAGAATATCTTTGGCCTCAGTAGTGCAAAAAGATGAGCAGTGTTTAAATGAACATGACCGATCGATGAATATCTTTGGCCTTTAGTGCAAAGATGAAGCAGTGTTGAGATGAACATGACCGATTGATGAATATCTTTGGCACAGTAGTGCAAAGATGAATATTTGATTTGAGATGAATATTGATTGATGTTGTTGAGGATAAAATATTGATGATGGATCGTTAAATTCATAGATTATAGTAGATTTCATTCTCTACGTAACTCTTCTATGAATTATTATTTCATCATGAATATTGATCCGAAACTTGTTATCTATTGTATTCTATCGATTTTTTCCTCATTGGAGACTAACGATAATTTGTTGTATATTATCTTAGTCATAACATTCTTTTTCGGGCTAGTTGAGCTCACCCTTTTCCTTGTTGTTCCATTTTTCTTCTCGGGAGGCGAGAATGTAGCGAGTACTAATGGGGGTATGGAATGAAGGTTCTAGAGAGAGTTGTTTAGTAGTCCTCACCATTATTGTAAAATAGTGTATCAATAAATGTGATGAGGATTTATTTGAGTATAAATATTATGCAGAAGATAATATTTGTATTTAAACTCACATTTTTTTATTGTTGTGATAATAAAGTTGTAGTTGTTTACGTACCATGTATTTGGCGACTCGAGAATGGGTTGGATGGAATGGACCTATTTTGGGGGGTCGTCACGGTTGGTATCGAGCTTAGGGATATGATCTCTGGCGGAGATGGGGAATAGAACTAGGAGGGAGAGACGAGTAAATCCTTCGCTAGTGTGTCCTACCTAAGCTTATTTGTTAGTTGGTGGTATATAGGGATATTATGTGATATATTGATTTCCTTAATTAACCCTTATTTTATGGCGAGATTTGAGAATGTCGATCGAGAATATTAATGATGGAGTAAATGAGACCGTGGAGATGCTGTACTCACCAACGAGGAGAAGAACGTAACAAAGTGGCAATGTTCCTCCTGTGAACAACACCACCGAAAGCGAGATGATGAACGAGGGAATGTTTAGAAGTTTTTTGCAGTTCATGCAAAATCAGACGAGGGAGACTCGTGTTCAAAATATAGGAGGAAATGATAGCAATTCACGGGTGGTCACAGCCAAGCAGTTCAAAGAGTTGGGACCACCAGAATTTAAGGGAAAGCCAGATCCGATTATGGCGGAAACATGGGTCAAGCAAATTACCAAGATATTCGATGTCTTGGGATGCACGGAGGAACAGAAAGTTCCATTCGCTACTTTTATGTTCCGTGGCGAAGAGACATCGGTGGGAATCGTGAAGCGTACCCATTCATTTGCACTCAAAGATGTCATGGGAGACGTTTGAAGCAGTTCAATGACAAGTACTTCCACGAAAGTATTCGTCATATGAAGGAAGTGGAGTTTATTAGATTGGAGCGTAATAAAATGACGGTGTCCCAAAGACGAGGCTAAGTTTTGCGGAGTTATCGTGTTTGCACCTCATTTGGTGGAGAATGAGGAACGATGACGCGGATGTTTACGAGAGGTTTGAAACCCCAGGCATACGTCAAGATCTCATTTCTCATAAATTTTTTCTCTATTCGGATGTTGTAGCGAGTGGCTCGATTGTTAGAAGCGAGATAACGAAAGTACGTTCAACCGAGGGACCATAACCAGGATCATACCAAAGATAGCGATCATCGAATAACGATAACCGGTGGAGAAAGAAGAATACGGACAAAGGTGGTAAACACACTGGTGGTAATCGTGGCCATGAAAATAGAAGAAGCGAGTTGGGAGGAGATTTAAAAAGAGGAGATTCAACAACGACCATGAGAAGGCGTCGGCGCCCGGTGGCAACCTGGTTCCAGTGGAGGAGAACGACCACCGGTCGTATGTTATAAATGCGGAAAGAGGGACATATCACCAAACCGTCCACAACAGTTTAAGGTATGCTATAATTGTGGAAAAGAAGGACATATCGCCGAGATTATACGATATCGAAACCCAGATCCGATGGGAATGGTGACTCAAAAGGATGTCCAAGAAAAGTCAAAGTCAACGATTCTCGGAAGAGCGTTTGTCGTGACCGGTCAAAATAACGAGGAACCCGAACGAAGTTTACGGGTTAGTTAATTATAAATTCTTGCGAAGTTTATACCTTACTAGATATCTGGGTTCTACCCATTCTTTTATCTCTCTTGCTTGCGCTCAATGTTTGAACTTGACTACGGAGAAATTAGACTTTGACCTATTTATGGAGACTCCGTTAGGAGAAACTTTCATTACATCCGTTGTTTAAAAAATCTTGTTTGATTCAAGTTGGCACCATTACCTTACCTGTTGACCTTATCTCTTTAAAGATACTTGCTTTTGGGGATTGATTGGTTAACTACTCATTATGCCAAAATTGATTGCTTTTGTAAGGTTGTTAGTTTTCATATTCCTAAGCAACCTGTTATTCGAACTCAAGTAGTCAAACCATTGTAGTCAAACATTTTCATATCAAGCCATGAAGTCATTCGTTTATTACGGATGTCAAATTTTCTTAGTCCATGTTATGGATTTGAATAAAGACACGTCAGATTTGAATAATATTCTTGTTGTTATTGATTTTTCCCGGCGTATTTTCGAAGAATTTCTTGGTTTACTCCCCAAAGATCGATATTAAATTTTGTATCGACTTTGAACCCAGATACAAAACTCATTTCTAAAATCTCATATCGAATGGCTCTATTGAACTTCGTGAGTTAAAAATTCAATTATAGAATTTGGTACTGAGCCTTTATCTTGTGACTTCCTTTGTGGAATTCACCTAAGCGAACTCTCTCGTAGGGGATGTCATATTCGATGCGATAGTAAACCGATAGGTGTCATTGTGACGTCTTTATCCAAGATTGGGATATGAGTCACGATTGAGAGCAACCTAAGTCGAGAATGTAAATACGTAGCTTTCAGGCTTAGTTGGTTATTATCGGAGATTCGTTGAAGGATATTCTCGAATCGCTATTCCATTAACGTGGTGACTCATAGAGATACAAAATTCAAATGGAGTAAGGAATGTGGTAAGAGCTTCAAGAACTCAAGAGGAGACTCATTTCAAAGATATGTTTACGACCATGCCATCCTCGGAAAAGCGAACGTGGTAGGCGGCGTGTTGAGTAGAAGATCGTATACATAAGTACGAGTACGATATTGTCAAAGACTAATTTCGTATAATTTACAAATAATAGAGATGGAGATGAAAACTCTAGGTACCCACGTGATGATATACGACGAGCACGTGATGATATCTGAGTATAATCGACTTTAATCGATAAAGTTAAAGCTGTTCAAGCTACACACCGGAGCTGATGAATTTGAAGAAGGAGGTGCAAGAAGTTGTTATTTTAAAAGCGAGAATCGGTGAGGTGAGGAAAGCTCAAACCTTCGATTTATTAATCCATTTGAAATTCTCGATCGAATAGGAAGTGTGGCCTATAGACTCGTTTTACCGCTAAGTATGACGCGTGTTCATAACGTTTTTCACGTATCGATGTTACGTAAATATGTGGATGACCCGAACTACGTCATTGAGTTAGAACCGGACGAGATAGCCGAAGACTTAACGTACGAGGAGGTACCTGTCAAGATTTTGTAGAGGAAAGAACATGACCTATGTACCGAGGTTATACCATAAGTTAAAGTTTTGTGGAGAAACCATGCTATTGAGGAAATGACATGGGAGTTGGAAACGAAAATGAAAGCGAGGTATCTTTACCTTTTGAAACACCAGTCGTCACGTCAATTTCGAGGACGAAATTTCATAAGGAGGGAGGTTGTAAGACCCGAAATTTTTTTTAAATAAAAGGAATTTCCTTTATTTATTATCTTGAAATAGTAAGGGTTGATTTGATTAATGTGGATAGTTAAGGGTTAAATACGCAAATATTTCAAAATAAGCAAGTGGTTATAAAATATTCATTTTTGTCGGGGAATATTCGTTTGGTCGTGGAATATTCGTACTGTCGGGGAATATTCGTACGACGGCGCAGCCATGTGTGGGCCCCATAACGGAAAGCGATTGGATGAGGAAAACGACAAAGTTTGGGTGGTTATAAATAACGGCGTAGTTATTTACGAATTAAGACCGTAGTTATTACCAATTAAGGCGTTGGAATACCCGGTGGTTAAAATACGATGTCTGGCGTGGTTGCCAAAGAAGCACAGCAGTATTGCAGTATTGTTGAATTATTGATCCTTACGTAGAAGGCACTACTCAATAATTATTACGATGAATTCTTGTTCAATAGTTTATTTTATTGATTCAATAATTGTTTGCGTTGGTATTTTATATTATTCTTTGTTTCAATAATTGTCACTTGCATGATATTTCCCATTATCGGATCAATAATTCATATTATTTGAATAATATTATTAGATAACATTATTGGCAATGTCTAGAAAGTTTGCATCTAAGGAGAGGTTTGGTCACCTAATTATGGCGCCAAGAAGGAGAGATCCTTATTGGAAAGCCCCTCTTTCTGAGGAGCGAATTTGGTTGTATAAATGTGATTACGTAATATTATTTGTGAATAATTAATTATTGATTCATATGATAAGGAAATATTTATTTTATATGAATATAAATGATGGATTTATTTATGTGGTTATTAATGAAGGAATTAATGTTGAGGTGTTTTATCAAGTATTTTATCGGATTGGAGGTATTAAAAATCAAATCAAGGGTTTTTGAGATATATCATGGGGTTATAATTTTTAATCCGACCGTTGGATTGTGGTAATTTTGGGTATGTTATACATACATAAGTTGAGTATATGTCCACAAATTTTGAACCGATTAAAAAAATTCACGAATGATTTGTTATGAATTTTAAGAGGTGTCGATTTTAAATCGGGGTTATAATTGATTTTGGTGGAAAATTCTAGAATTGAGTGGGCCCCACTTGTGGTTGGTGAAAAAATGTGCTGAATTTTATTTCAAATGTGGTGGGTGGCAATAGTAGCGAGTAAAGCCATCGGTAGCTTGGTCAAGTGCTTGATTGGGCTAACATTTTCCTATAAATAGAGGCTAAGTTAGAATTGAAAATCACACCGAAACAAAGTTTTCTCTCTTCTCTCTATATTATTGAGCGTATTTTGTGAGTATTTAGATACTTTGAGAGTTCTTTATCAAGATACAAGTTTCATTCAAAGATCACTTGAGACCTTTCCTTAGAAATCTCGATTCTTTGAGGTAAGGGATGTTATTTTCTTCTCAAATGATATTAATTCTTCAATATCATTATCTTTGATATATTGGTTGGTACTTTTTATCAAATTTGGAACTTTTTCATGTAAGGGTTACTATTCATGAGTTACTATTCACGAGTTACTATTCATGAGTTACTATTCACGAGTTCTTATTCACGAGTACTATTCATTAAGCGTGAAGATGTTTTTTGTGGAATTTCTATCTTTGGGTGTGGAGTTACTATTCACGATACTCATGACTATTCACGATATCTGACCACTATTCACGAATACGGCACTATTCATTCATGAAAAATGAAAATTCTTCTTTTCGTCAAAATATCTATTTTGGATACTAGCTTTGATTGTATCCATGTTTTGATCATTCTTGAATTTTACACCACTATGATTATTTTTGAGGTATTGTTGGACATGGATAAAACAAAGTACGAATCCTTAATCCTTAATCCTTGTCATTTTGTTTCAATTGGATTCGTTCTTTAAAAATATTTTCATCATCCTCGGTCTTAAATGATGATATTATTGAATATCTTTGGCCGTAGTCAAAAAGATGAATGATTTGAAGAATATCTTTGCTGTAGTGCAAAGATGAGCAGGTGTTTAAATGAACATGACCGACTGATGAATATCTTTGGCCTTTAGTGCAAAGATGAATAGGTGTTGAGATGAACATGACCGATTGATGAATATCTTTGGCCTGTAGTGCAAAGATGAATATTTGATTTGAGATGAATATTGATTGATGTTACTGAGGATAAAATATTGATGATGGATCGTTAAATTCATAGATTATAGTAGATTTCATTCTCTACGTAACTCTTCTATGAATTATTATTTCCGCTGCGAATATTGATCCGAAACTTGTTATCTATTGTATTCTATCGTGATTTTCCTGTTGGAGACTAACGATAATTTGTTGTATATTATCTTAGTCATAACATTCTTTCTTTGGGCTAGTTGAGCTCACCCTTTTCCTTGTTGTTCCATTTTTTCTTCTCGGGGAGGCGAGAATGTAGCGAAAGTACTAGTCGGGGTATGGAATGAAGGTTCTAGAGAGAGTTGTTTAGTAGTCCTCACCATTATTGTAAAATAGTGTATCAATAAATGTGATGAGGATTTATTTGAGTATAAATATTGTCTAGAAGATAATATTTGTATTTAAACTCACAGTTTTATTGTTGTGATAATAAAGTTGTAGTTGTTTCTGTACCATGTATTTGGCGACTCAGAATGGGTTGGATGGAATGGACCTATTTTGGGGTCGTCACACTCAAAGCTTCCTTAAACTCTAAAGAAATACGCTCAATATTATAGAAGAAGAATTCTCTGATTCTGGTGTGATTTTCAATTCTAAACTAAGCATCCTATTTATAGGAGAATGGCAGGATACTATTTAGATGCATAGTAAGGAAAAAAAATCACGGACGCACAGTAATAGTCGACTGAAATTTTTGATAATCACATGATTTACTATGCAAATACTATGCAAGCACTATGCATAATAAAATATAATATATTCTATTTTTCATAAAAAAACAAAACTTCTTATAATATATATATATATATAATATAATTTAATATATATATATATATATCTAAATATATATATATATATATATATATATATAAACAAAAGCGAGATAACTTTTACCCATAGTTTTGAAAATTGGGTAAGTGGGGGTCCAAATAATAAGTCAAATTTACAACAAATACTTCATAAAAATCCCCTCTATTTATCTCAATTCACTTGGCTTCACAAAACATATTTTTGAACAACAATTATTCATCATTTATAACTTGCAATATTAACAACTAGATCATTCCCAGAAAATAGGGGGCTTTCCGATAAGGATTTCTCCCTATAATAGGTGACCAAGCCCCTTTTCTCGACAAAACTTTCTAGACATTGTCAATAATGAAAATAATAATATGAATAACTTTGTCGTCTCAATTATTGATTTAATAATATAAAATATTATGATAATAATTGAATCAATAACGTGAGATACTATACAGCAAACTGTGACAATAATTGAGTAAAATTGAATGAATTCTCACGTAAGCATCAATAATCAAAGATACTGTACAATACCATGCTACTATGCAATCACGCGTATTACTGTACTTTTATCACCAGGTATTTCAACAGTTAACTATAAAAATTTCTCCGTTATTTTCATAAAAAGATATTTCAATCATTTTTTAACTCAGACAGTAATTTCGTTGTGGGGTCCACCAATGATTGTGTCTTCGTACGAATATTCCCCGACCAATCGAATATTTTATAACAACTTGCTTACTTTACAAAATTTATAAATATTACCCACAACTATAACATTATATCAAATCCACACCATAATATTCAAAATGATATTTAAAGAAAAATTCATCTTTATTCATAAAAGTTGGGGTCTTACAGAATCAATAAGGGTTCGCTAGTCTTATAAGGTTAAAAAATAATTGATATTCAAGTTGAATATTAAAACTCAAGAGGTATACAATCGAATAAATATTGTATAAGAAGAATCATGCTTTTAAAGAATGATAACATCTAATATGAAATCTTGAACTTGAACAATAATAAACAAGATAGAATAAAAGACTTGTTTTATATAAATAAACAAGGTTTAGAAACTTGCCTCGTGCGTAGGCTAAATAATTACTACTCCCGTTCACCACAAGTCCTACACACATACCATATGTATTCACTTCATTCATTAATTACATTAATACTAACCTTATAGGTTTAGTTCCCTAATTTAATACAACTTGTTAACTTGGTTTAAATTATGCTCATTACCATCATTCACATATACAAGAATGAAATCTCAAATCTTAAGTTTAAACAACATCATATCATCTCATGGACATCTTTTTTTTAACGTGGTTTAACCAGTTACAAAACATAGCAGTTATAAGGTAACAAGACATTTTCTAATTTATTTTTATAATTCTCTTATTATATTGTCAATTAGTCACACTTTCACTTAATTATTTAATATAAACTCCACTTTATTTAACAAATTATTACCCTTATAATTTAATTTCTTAATTAAATTAGAATATTTTCATTCCTTCACTATTATTACACTCGAATAAATTATTTCGTAATAATTTCCATCGAATATTTATTTTATTTCATAAATATTTCAACTAAAATATTTATTTTATTTGATAATATTTTAATAATAATTTCCATCAAATATTTATTTTATTCCATAAATACTTAAACTAAAATATTCATTTTATTTTATAAATATTTTAATAATAATTTCAATCGAATATTTATTTATTCCATAAATATTTCAACTAAAATATTCATTTTATTAGATAAATATTTTAATTAATTATTTTTTATTTTTTCCCCCCCGGAGCGAGATAATTTAGCTTGGTAACGCCCGCGGGGACGGGGTTTTCCAGATTCAGTTTCTGCAGTTCGCGAAGAACACAGAACAAGACCAATTTAGGCCAAAACAACGAATACAGTTTCAACCATATGTTATAAACTTGCAGTTCGTGAAGAACACAAGACAGGGCCAATTTATGCCGAAACTTCACATACACAACGAAAACAATTTCACCCATATTTTCTAAACTTAACAGAAACATTTAATGATATTCTTAACACACTTTTAACATCTTGAGTCACATAAACAACAAGATTTAAAGCCATACTATTTTTCAAAGTTTCGTCAAATTTCATGAAATCACAAATCACAGATTCGTTATAACACCAAATCAGTCCGTTTAAGTTTCGTTCTTTTCGTTTTTACATGTACAAGCATAATCAATTGTCAATTTACAGATTTTAACATGGATTGAACACAAATTTTGATTCTAAAATCAGTCCTTTTGTATTTTTATAACAAAACTCAAATTTCTTTTGTAAAACATGGTTTCATGAATCAATTCATACCAAAAATCGTTTTCAATCCATATATAATATATTATATCTATTAAACAACATAAACATTTATTATTCTAACAAATCATCAATCAAAACTTAGATTTTGACTTTAAAATCATATATTATTACTATAAACTTAAAAACCCTCTGTTTAAACCAACGTACATGGATTAATTACTCTTAAACACATATAAATCATCTATAATTGAACTATACATGTTAATAAACATATACAACATCATAGATGTAACAATTAGCCATGAAAATTCAATTACAGAAAACTAAAAGCCAATTTTCATGGAAAGTTTCTAAGTACGTAAATAAAAAGGTTAGGTTAAGGGATTACCCTTAATTTCTCTGTTAAGATGATAGGAATTCCTCCTATAATTCTTCAAATCTCCTTCCCCAAATTCAATTCTCTCAAAATTCTCACATTTTTTCTCTTTGAACTCTCTCTGTATTTTTCTAAGTAAATGTACGTAATGAAAGAAAAGAACTGACATAACTTGCGCATACTGGCAACTGGGATGGTCGTGGTCGGTTAATCCCTTAGTGGGTTAATTGGCCAACTCCCTATAGGGCCATGTTTGGTTATCTCCAAAATACTCTTTCCCCATTAATTTAATTAAAACTCTTATTATATAGTTTAATAATGTCACACCCATTTAAGTAATTAATTAAATGTGATGCCCCCAAAATAGGTATACATCACCCATTCTGAGTCGTCAAATACATGGTACAAAAAGCAAACTACAACTTCAATGATACAATTGTCGTGCAAAATACGACAACACATACTGTGAGTTTAAATACAAATATTGTCTTCTAGACAATATCCACACTCAAATAAATCCTCATTACAATTATTCAAACACTATTTTACAGAAATAGTGAGGACTGTTAAAACATCTTTCTAGAACCATCACTCCATACCCGACTAGATCCTGCTATGTTCTCACCTCCCGAGAAGAAAAATGGAACAAAAGGAAAAGGGTGAGCTCAACTAGCCCAATAAAGAATATTATGACTAAGATAATATACAACAAATTATCATTAGTCTTTAACAGGGAAAAATCTGATAAAATATAATAGACAACAAGTTTTAGATCAACAACTGCAGCGAAAACAGCAATCCATTAGAAGAGTCAAGTAGAGAATGAGTTCTACTATCTTCTAAGATTTAAACGTCTATCATCAATATTTTATCCCTGTAACATCAATCAATATACATCTTTAATCAAATATTCATCTTTGCACTACAAGCCAAAGATATTCATTTGTATCACCAGTCAGTCATGTTCATCTCAACATCTGTTCATCTTTGCACTACAGGCTAAAGATATTCATCAGTTAATCATTCATCTTTGCACTACAGGCCAAAGATATTCAGTAATATCATCATTTAGGACTGAAGATGATGAAAAATATTTTAAAGAAAATGAATCCAGTGAGACAGAAGGACAAATAGTAGGGATTCGTATAACAGTTTATCCAAGATCAATAATACTTCATAATAACCAATTGTGAAGCAGAATTCAAAAATAAAGATCAAAACATGGATACAATCAAAGATAGTAACCATAATAGACATCTTGGACAAAAAGGGAAAATTTTATTTTTTCGATAAATAGTGTCGTATTCATGAATAGTGCCGTATACATGAATAGTAACTCGACACAAATAGGGGTGATAAACGGTCCGGGTATGTAATAACCCATATTTTTTTAAAAAAAATTAAATATTAATTGATTTATCTTTTACAATTGTATTTAAATTGGAAACGGTAAATGATTTTGTTTCCTCTTTCTTCCTTGTTTTGTTTGGAAAATTAAATTCTTTTAGCAAATAATTAAGTAACTGATTAAATTAAAATTGAGGAAGATAATTTCTTTTGTTAAAGTCTTGTGGTAAAATCATTCGGAGCGGGAAGGTACTTGGGAGATAGAGGAGTCTATTCGAGCGGAGTATCCGCATCTTTTGATAATTAAGTACATTCATTCTTTTGATTCCGGGGACGGAATAATTTTTAAGGGGGAGATAATGTAATATCCCGAAAAAAATATATATTAAATTTATATTCTTAAAACATATTGTTTGGACTTTGTTATTTATTGGGTCAAATTAATCATTTAATTTATGTGGGCTAATAAATTAATAAGTGATAGATATTTTAATTTGGTAATATATTTGGGCCTTAATATTTAATTGAACTCAATTAGAAGTTCAATATGGCAAGACCCTTTTAATTAATAAATAGTTAGACCTAATTTTATTTCACTATACAAACTAATTGAGGGGAGAGAACGGAAAGGGAGCCGCAAAGGAGAACAACTTATATTTCAGTTGTTGATTATTTTGAGGTAAGTTGCTCCTTCAATTCATGATTGTTGTGAATGGATTGTAAATAAAAATAGTTGAGGTCAATAATAATAAAAAGGATTTCTTGTGATAATGAAAACGTAAAAGTTGTATTCTTATTTTGATAGTTATGGGTCAACATATAGAATGGTGAGAATTAATTCTATTATATATCTGGAATAAATATAAAATATGGAGAATTATTAATATTATTATTATTATATGTGTGTATATATAAGAATGGTTTTGAATGAAGCTGGCATAAAGAGTATAAAAAAAATAAAAATTCATGGCATGGCTTAAGGTCACTGTTATGAAGCAGTGGGGATGTATAGTATACATAAAGAATGAGTCTATATTAGATTATATATATATTTTTTGGAACAGAAGTTAGTATGAATCTTGGTGTACTTTCTATATAACGAACATGAAGCTCATATTATTTTATAATAGTAATATTAATATTAATAAAAATAGTAATAACAAATCATGAAAAAGGGAAATTATTAATTATGAATTTAATATACTGTTATTAATTTATTTATGTTAATTTGTGTAATTAGCTCGGACGGAAGAAACTTAACGAGTTATATTTGGAATATAAATTTTGGAGTATTAATAATTGATATAAAACGATGATTAAAGGCATATGAAATAGACTATGAATTATTTTAGAATTATTAGTTTGGATTATTTTTAATTTGAGGTGAATATGTTTAGGTGGTGAATAATGTTTCGTATTTGATATCGTTGGCATTTGAGGGTAAGATTTTGTGGAGTGTGCTATAAATGGTTTGGAAGTATTAGGTACGGATTCCGTACTCTTTCAGCGATACTCTTGTTAAATTTGATTTGTTCATTTTGTTTCTCGTTTCGAATTCTGTTATTATTTAACATAATTGTTTCTTGTGAAATTCATATATTTGTTTCTGTTATTATTTCACATAATTGTTTCTTGTGAAATTCATATATTTGTTTCATCTTGGAGTTGACACATTGGACTCGTATTTGTACTCTTTGAATTAGGTTATCATGTTTAGTACTATTTATTTTGATAATTGTAGAGCGGTATATGTTGCTACCTTCTTTTTGAAACCTTGTGACTAGAATTTGATTTGGTTCAACATGTACATATAGAACCCTTTTGTTGGTATTATGTCGCATATGTTGTGACATGATATTTTTGTTAGAATATACTGTAGGGTATACCTGAGCTTTAACCACCTGTGGGGGTACAATAGGCATGTCATCTTGGCACGAGAGGCATGACACTTTCCGTGGCAGTGTGATTAGTCCACGGCGTCTCTGTTTTGGGCTCCGAAGAAAGTGGGTCATTTGGTGTTTTGTTGTGGGAGGCGTATGGGTTAACCCTAGTTTTCTGTTATGCGGATTGGTGATGTTATGCCAAACACACCTATCCGATTTGCATACATTTGGATTCGTAGTCCAATGTGTGATTTGCCTGTGTGGCATTATTTTGGTTGCCTGTGTGGCATCATTTGACTTGCATGTGTGGCATTATTTTGACTTGTCTGTGTGGCATTGTTTTGACTTGCCTGTGTGGCAACGTATATTTCTGAGTTCACTCAGTATGAAATAACACCCAACCATTTGATTCAGCCTATTATTTCATTGTATTAGTTTTATTTGTTTTTGTTTAGTTCAATTCATTGAGTTAGTTAGTTCAGTTCGTTATTTCTTTATTCTTCTATTGGTTTCGAAAATTCTGTTAATTCAGATATATTCCATTTAGATCTTTGGAGATTATATTTTCGTCCGTATTTACACTTGAGGCTTTGTTCAGTATTTTGTCTCGGTTATTTTCGTATATCAATTATATATCTTTTGTATATCTGTATCCGTACTGGGCAATTGGCTCATGCTGTGTTTTTTCTTCCGGCAGGTTTGCAGGGTTGATTCAGGGCTAGTGTGATGAGAGAGTTGTCTTTGACCATCTATGTTGTTTTGATTTTTGGTTTTGTTTATTTTGACTCTAGTTGGAGAATTGTATTTAGTACTTCATTAATGGACATCACTATTAATATTTTGAAGTTATTAGTGATCTCTTTACTTATTTTGAGGTTTGTTGTGCTTTGCATGTGACCTCCCTTTCCTTTTCGGGAAGGGGGTGTTACAGGGTAACTCGGTACCCGATTCAGATTCGACTCGAAAATATGATCCGGGTCTCGAGTTCGGTAACCTTTCGAGTCGAATATGGGCCAAGGGTTTGTTTTGGGGATATAAGACAGATCCCGAATATGAGCAGAGTACTGTTCGCTCATTTTATGGTTCGAACTCGCCTCTTTCATCTGAACCTTACTCGATCCTTACTCGGTCAACTTTACCCATTTAAGGTTCGGTACTTACTCGATCTCTAATAAGGAGGTGAAAAGGTTAGTTGTTTGATTAATTAATGTCTTGATTCTTCAGAGTTTATTCATACGTGAGATTTCTCAGTTCTCACTTCACAGTTCACACTTCAATCGCGGATGAGCCTCTTCGTTTACATAAAAATTAAGTTTATAGGCTCGAGGGGGTGAGATTTAAGAACTGAGGACTGAATATTTAGTGATTCAATCTTAGAATCACTAAAGCCCTATTCCCAAAAAATGATTGATGAAGCTGAAGCGGTGAAGCCATGAAGATCGTGTAAGTCAGTTCTTACGTATATATATTTTCTTCCTCTGATTACTTCTATAGTTTTGTTATACCAAAAATCCCCAATCAAAAAATTAAAACCCTAATTTTTAGCTTTCAAGTTTCAATTCGATCTTATTCAATAGAACACTTTGATGCTTCAGGTATATACATTTCTTGTCTGTTCAGTATAGATCTATACTTTTTTGTTGATTGGTATGTTGGAATACACATGTTTATCAGATTATGGACTTATGTTTTTAGTACTTGTCTAAGACCTTGCTATGATATTCTAGTGTTTTCATCATCTTTTACTCGTGCCTAATCCTTCTATTAATAGTCTGTAACTTAAAATTGTCATGCTCCTGTTACTAATTTTGAAGTGGTATTAGTGTTCATGTCATGGTAGTTCTGCTAGTGTTACTGTGTTAGTACCAATAAAAGTTACAGAGCTCCAAATATTCTTCAGCGTATCCTTAGTCTCCTCAGCAATGTTCGCCCCGAATCTGATCTCACCCGCTTACATGCATGTCTCCAAATAATCAAATCTATCTATCAATTTTTGTTTTTATTATTACTCACTCTGCTTTTACAATTTTATACTCAAATTTTTCAAACTAATTTTAGGCTAAATTTGTATCCATCCATAAATCAGCTGTACCTTACTTTGGATACTAGTTCAATTACTAGTCGTGTCTTTCTAGTGAGCTTACTACTATATGGGTTAGTCTTCACGGCTGTGAAAATAAGTGAACAGATCAATATGGGAATTTTGTAACACCATAACTTTAGAAATTCCAAGGAGAGAGACCCTACAAATTAAAATATACGAACCCTGAACCATTCTTGAATCAACTTTTAACCATTCACCAAATCACCCCTTTTTCAATCATTTAGAGCTTAGCTTCGATTTGTATAGGGATATGAATTGACTAAAAAATCATAGACTCAATTAGACTGATAGTTGCATAATACATGAAGAATGCTTTTTCTTCACAAATATTACTTTGATACCAATTGCCATGCTCCTGTTATTTAGTTTAATGAACTTTCAATAGCCATGCTCATGTTACTGATTTTGTACTGTTATTTGATATTCATAGATGATAACTGTTCTAACTGTTAAATTGTGAGCTGCCATTTCAATAAATATATTTAATAAAAAAAAGAGGTGAGACAAGAAAGCGTAATCGGGTTCTTTGGATCAACCGAGCAATTTGTATTCTCGTTGTCAAAACACTTTTTATCCTGTGTAACTTACATTTTGTCACTACAGTTCTGGCATACCTTTGGTGAATGCTGAACTTAAATAAGTATATATATAGTTCTAGTTTTTACTGGATAACAATACTATTTTTATGTGAGCAATTTTATTGTGCATGCATATGTTAAATCTTTTATCTCTAATTCTGAATATCTAATAATTTGTTGTTTGTTTATTTGAGGTAACAATGAGATCATAAGTTTGATTGAAGACCCATCTGGACCATCTCAAGTGCCAAATACTCAGACTGAAAATCAGCCTCAACTTAATGGTGATTCTCAGCCTGAAAATGCTACTGAGGTTGAGGCTGAAACTGATCATGGAAGAAAAAGAAAAAAAAAAGACCTCAAAAGCATGGGATGAGTCTACTATTGTGACATTAAGAGATGGAACCAAAAAGGTTGAGTGCAAGCATTGCCACTCAAGGCTTACTCTTCAGAATACGGGGTCTACGAGTCATTTGAATAGGCACATGAACTCCTGCTCTATTCAGTTGGCTTCAATTTCTGGTTTCGGAAAACCCAAGCAGTAGGTATTATCTTATCCTACTTTAGAAGTTGAAGGTAAAACTGGTAACTTGAATTTTTTTCAAGTATGATAAAGAAAAAGTAAGGGAGCTTTTTGCTAAGATGATATGTGTGCATGAATACCCTTTTCGTATGATTGAGCATGAATTTTTCATACTATTTTTGAAAACTTTGAATCCAAGATTTGATCCCATTTCTAGGATGACAGTAAGGAATGACTGCATGAAGCTTTATGCTTTAGAGAAGAAAAAAATTAAGACTCTGTTTGATGGTATTAGTAGAATAAGTTTGACATCTGATTTGTGGACGTCTAATCAAACTATTGGTTATATGTGCCTCACTGCTCATTTTTTGGATTCGGATTGGAACTTGCATAAAAAGGTTATTAATTTTTGTAGCATGACACCTCCACGCACTGGTCTTATGATTTCTGATTCTCTTTTGCATTGTATAACTGAGTGAGGAATTGAAAATAAAATATCAACTGTGACTCTTGATAATGCATCTGCAAATGATTCAACTGTAAGACATCTTAGGGATAATTTTACACTGAAAGGTGGCCTTTATTTTAGTGGTAAAATATTTCATGTTAGATGTTGTGCCCACATTCTTAACTTGATGGTGCAAGATGGTTTGTGGATTATCCAAAATGTTATTCAAAACGTTCGTGAGACTATCAAGTACTTGAAAATGTCTCCATCTCGTATTCATAAATTTGGTGAGATTGTGAAAAATTTACAATTACCATCTTCAAAAAGATTGATCTTAGATGTCCCCACTAGGTGGAACTCCACATATGCCATGTTAAAGTCTGCTTTGCAATTCAAGGACGTGTTCTCATTGTACAAAGAGAGAGACCTTCATTATAACTCTTTGCCTAGTAGGGAAGATTAGGATGAAATGAGAGGGTTATTAAATTTTTAGAAGTGTTTAATGAAGCAACAAATGTGTTTTTCTCGTTTGTGAATATCCTACTTCCAACTGTTTTTTACCGAGATTTGGAAAATCAAGGAGTTGTTGAATGAAACTATTGTTGATGATTGTGAATATATGAAAGAAATGGCTTACAAGATGAAAGAGAAGTTTGATAAATATTGGGGACAATGCAACTTATCGATGGTTATCAGATCTATCTTAGATCCAAGATATAAGATGCAATTAGTTATATTTTGTTTTCCAAAGATGTATGTCAGTGAGTTTGAAGCAAAAAGGAACTTAACACTTATTCAAAATGCTTTGTAAGAACTGTTTGATGAATATGTGGCAGTTTACAATGCAGAACAAGTTGTTAATAGTCAATGTGAAACTTCAAGTGCTAGAAATAGTGTTAAACCAATGGTTTCTGTTGGTGGATCTAAGAGTAAGACCAAGAGTAGAGCAGAGTTTGACAGTTGGGCTCAAAACATGGACATTGCATCCTCATGTTTGAAGTCTGATTTGGAAATTTACTTAGAAGAAGGGAGATTGGTTTGTAATGTTGATGATAATTTTGATGTTTTATAATGGTGGAAGGCAAACACTTTAAAATTCAAGGTTTTGTCTAGGATGACAAGAGATATATTGTCCATACCTGTGACTACTGTGGCCTCCGAGTCAACATTTAGTGCTGGGGGAAGGATTCTTGACCAGTTCAGGAGCTCTTTAAAGCCTGACACGGTTCAGGCTTTGATTTGCATAAGTGATTGGTTGCGGGCTGAGTATAGGATTAAGAAAAACATGATTGTAAGTATTAATTTGTTTATTTTTTTTACATAAATAAATACATATGCAAATAATATCATGGATTAATATTAATTGTTTGACAATGTAGGCTGATGAAGATTCAATGCAGGAGGTGAGCTAGGAGACTGAATGTAAGACCCCAACTTTTTAATGAATAAAATCGATTTTCCTCTTTTTATTATTGTGAATAATTAATTATTGATTTATATGATAAGAAAATATTTATTTGATGTGGATATAAATGATGGATTTATTTATGTGGTTATAAATGAAAGAGTTAATGTTGAGGTATTTTATCAGTATTTTGTCAGATTGGAGGTATTAAAAGATCAAATCAGTGTTCTTACAGCTTTATTGTGTGAGTTATAATATTTAATCCGACCGTTGGATCGTTGTGATTTTTGGATATGTTATACATATATAAGTTGAGTATATGTCCAAAAATTTTGAACCGTTAAAAATGAACGTATAATTTGTTATGAATTTTAAGAGGTGACTGATTCGGAAATTAGGTTTATAAATGATTTTGGTGGAAAATTCTAGAAATGGGTGGGCCCCACTTTTGATTGTTGGGAAAGATGGCTGATTTTTGGTGGGTAGAATAGTAGCAGGTAAAGCCATCGATTGTGTCAAGTCTCGCTTTGACGTCTTTAACATTTTCCTATAAATAGAGGGATAAGTTAGAATTGAAAATCACACCAGAATTCATAAGTTTTCTCTCTTTTGCTCGCTAGATTATAGAGTGTATTTTGTGAGTATTTAGATACTTGGTGAGTTTCTATTCATCTGTGCAAGTTTCTTTCAGCGTCATATCCGATATCCAGTCAGAAGTGTTGCTCTTTTGAGGTAAGGGGTAGTAAGGGATTTTAAGGGTTGTTATATTTTTCATGTTTCATAACTTTTCAGACCTTCAAAAATTCTGGAAATTTTTGAAATGATAATTTGATGAGTTTTATTGATTGTGTCCAAAAATAGCGATTTTTGAATGTATAGATTAAGAGTTATGAATTTTACGGGAAAAGACTATTTTAAAAGAAAACCCTTATAACTCCTTGTGGTTAACTCCAAAATTGATGAAATTTTTATTGGGAGTACATCTATATAATATCGGTGTACTCTGTGAATTTTGGAATTTTTAGATAAAAGTATAATTTGTGATAAATGTCTAAATATTCGGCGGTTTTGGCCATATGGAAAAATAGTAAATGAATTTTAAAAATTCTGAGAAAAATATATGTTCAATATGGGACTATATTTTGCTAAATCCTAGAAAAGAAATATTTTTAGAACTGATTTGGTATTTTTCATTAAAATGGACTAGTTATGAGTAAATGAATTAAATATGTTATGTGAAGTAAGAAAATTAAAAAAATAGGATTTTATGGCTTGAGAATCCTACATGAGGTATATGCAGATTTTTGATGAGGGTTTTGGTTATTGGTGATGAAATCTTATGAGTTTGAAATTTTAGGATGATTAAATGCATTATTTAGTAAAGTGTAAACAATTAAAATAATTTTTTATAAGTTTAAGAAATGTTATTTCAATATCATTATACCGAAATATTGGTATGAATTTTATTGTGGAATTTCTACCTTTTTGTGTCGGGTTTACTATTCATGAGTTACTATTCATGAGTTACTATTCACGAAGTTACTATTCATGGGTTACTATTCACAAGTTACTATTCATGACAAAATTGGATTCTTTTTCTAACCAATTATAGTTGAGTTATGAATATTACTCTTGAGATTAAATCTATATGTTGATTATATTATTTTTATTATCATATATAACATTTTTATAACCCTAATGATGATATTAATTTCTCTTTGACTTGAGTGTAAAGATGGGTATATTATTGGTATGATCATGACTATGGGTTCTCTTTAGCCAGTAGTGCAAAGTTGAATTGTTGACTGGTATGATCATGACAATTGAATTTATAATTGAATATCTTTAGCTTAAGTGCAAAGGTGAAATGATCAACATGGTTATAATTATTGTTTATATAAATTTCGAAATGATTATATATTTCTTTGAGATATTAATATATTTGGCATGTAAAAAAAATATGAGCTATTGATGAATATATTTTGTGACGCCCCAAAATAGGTATACATCACCCATTACGAGTTGTCAATACGTATGGTACGTAAACAACTACAACTTTATTATTACAACAAGAAACTGTGAGTTTGAATAAAAATATTATCTTCTAGACAATATCTATACTCAAATAAATCCTCATCACATTTATTGATACATTATTTTACAAAATGGTGAGGACTACTAAACAATTCTTTCTAAAACCTTCATTCCATACCCCGACTGCATTTCGCTATATTCTCGCCTCCCGAGAAGAAAAATAGAACAAAAGAAAAAGAGTGAGCTCAACTAGCTCAAGAAAGAATATTATGACTAAGATAATATACAACAAATTACCGTTAGTCTTCAACAGGGAAAAATCTAATAGAATACAATAGACAACAAATTTTAAATCAATATTCGCAATGAAATAATAATTCATTAGAAGAGTTAAGTAGAGAATGCAAACTACTATCTTCCATGTATGAATTTAAAAGTTCATCGCTCATCTTTTATCCTGTAACATCAATCAATATATATCCGGAATCACATATTCATCTTTGCACTCTGTGCCAAAGATATTCATCGATTGGTCATGTTCATCTAAACACTGTTCATCTTTGCACTTACAGCCAAAGATATTCTTCAGAAATCATTCATCTTTGCACTAAAGCCAAAGATATTCCATAATATCATCATTTAAGACTGAAGATGATGAAAATATTTTTAAAGAAACGAATCCAGTGAAACAAAATGACAAGGATTAAGGATTAAGGATTCGTACTTTGTTTTATTCACGCCCAAAAATACCTCAAAAATAATCGCAGTGGTGTAAAATTCAAGAATGATCAAAACATGGATACAATCAAAGCTAGTATCCAGGATAGATATTTTGGACAAAAAGAAGAAATTTTATTTTTCGGTGAATAGTGCTGTATACGTGAATAGTGCCGTATACGTGAATAGTAACTCCGACACCAAAAGATAGAAATTCCACAAAAACATCTTCACGCTTCATGAATAGTACTCGTGAATAGTAACTCGTGAATAGTAACTCATGAATAAGTAACTCATGAATAGTAACCCGACATGAAAAAGTTCCAAATTTGATAAAATTTCCAACCAATATTTCAAAGATAATGATATTGAAGAAATAATATCATTTGAGAAGAAAATAACATCCTTACCTCGAAAGATTAGTACTTCTATTTGGAATAAGTATATAGTCTTTGAAGGAACTTTTGAAATCTAACAATACTCAAAGTATACTCAAAATACTCACAAGAATACGCTCGATAATATAGAGAGAAAACTTGATTTACGGTGTGATTTTTAATTCTAACCCAAGACCCTATTTATAGGAAATTGCTTAGAACACCAAAGCAGAAAATTTAATAAATTAATAATATAATTATATAAATTTCCTCACGCATGCCTAGAATCTGATTTCAGACCATCAAACACATGCCACATTCTAGAAAAAGTAAGAAAAACGTTTTCTAATTTTAAATATTTTAAACTTCCAAAATCAATTATTTTGAGCTTCAAAACTTCAATAATTCATAATAAATAGCCCTTTCATCGGAAAATTCGAATCTCGGGAGTTTTTATAGGAAATTCAATTTCTACAACTTTAAAGAAGAAAGTTTTTCCAAATTCCAAATGTAAATTGACCGAAATCCACAAACCAAGCGATTTTACATTTATAATCAAATTTCGGTCAATAAATGGGGTCCATGAGCATGTTTAACATGTTTTAAATATTTATTGCAACAAAAAATACTCTTCCTCCTCAGATACTCATATATCCCACATTCGTTGTAAAAAATATCACCATTATTATATTATTAAAATATAATAATATATTTAAATGAATTATTTTATCGGAAAAAGATAAAATTTTAATTTTTAACAATTGTCACATTAAAAATTTTCTCCATCTATATCCACATAAAATCAATATTTTCCTCATCATATGAATCAATAATTAATTATTCACAAAAATAATATTCTGAGAATCACAATATCGACAACCAGCGGTTCTCAGGAAGAGGGGCTTTCCAATAAGAATTTCTTCTTCTGGCCAATGCAATTAGGTGACCAAACCTCTCCTTAGAGCGAACTTTCTAGACATTATCAATAATGTTATCTAATAATATTATTCAGGATAATATGAATTATTGCTTCGATAATGAAAAATACTCGTGTAATGACAATTATCAAACAACAAAAGAATATAAAATATCAACGCAAAGCAATTATTAACTCAATAAAATCTTTGAGCAAGAATTATCGTAACCATTATTGAGTAGTGCCTTCACGTAAGAATCAATAATTGTGCAATACCGTATCTTCTTGTGTTTTAACCACCGGATATTTTAATAAAGATAATCTGTGAATAACTACGCCTGTTATTATTTTTAAACCATTTATATTTGTCGTTTTCTTCATCCAATCGCTTTTACGTTATGGGGCCCACACATACGGTTGCTAGGCCGTCGCATACGAATATTCCGACGAAAGATTTGAATATTCCACGACCAAACGAATATTCCCTAACAACAATGAATATTTTATAACCACTTGCTTATTTTGAAGTATTTGCGTATTTTACCCCTAACTATCCACATTAATCAAATCAACCCTTAATATTTTAAAATAAATAGAGAAAATTAAATTTCATTAATAATAAGTTGGGGTCTTACAACTTCCCTCCTTATGAAATTTCGTCCTCGAAATTGACGACGACGGTGTTTGAAAAGGTGAGGATACCTCGCTTTCATTTCCGTTTCCAATTCCCGGTCATTTCCTCTATAGCATGATTCCTCCACAAAACTTTAACTTGTGGTATGACCTTTCTTGGCGTAGGACATGCTCCTTCCTATCCAAAATCTTGACAGTACCTCCTCATACGTTAAGTCTTGGCTATCTCGTCCTGGTTCTAACTCTATAACGTGGTTCGTGTCTTTCACATATTTGAAATGCATGATATATGAAACACATTATGAACACGAGACATACTTTGAGGTAACGCGAGTCTATAGGCTACATTTCCTACTCGGTCAAGAATTTGAAATGGACCAATAAATCGTGGATTGAGCTTTCCTCTCTTCCCAAATCTTGTAACTCCCTTCCATGGAGCAACTCGCATGATAATACATGATCCCTACACTAAATTCCACGTCCTTTCGATGAAGATCCGCATAACTCTTTTGTCGATCTTGTGCCGGTTTGTATACGTTGTCGAATCATTTGGATCTTTTCCGTAGTATCATACGTACCAACTCGGTCCCAACAAAGTGTTGCTTCACCCACCTCGTCCCCAACATCTTTGGAGAGCGACACTTTCGTCCATATAATGCTTCAAATGGAGCTACACCTATACATGCTCGATAACTGTTGTTGTAGGAGAATTCCACCAATGGTAAATACTTATCCCAACCGCCTTGAAGTTCAGGACACGAGTCTTAATAGATCTTCCAGAGTTTGAATAGTCCTCTCTCGATTGTCGGTCTGTTTGGGGATGGTATGTCGAACTAAATCGCAAATCCGTGCCCATAGCTTTTTTGCAAGCTAACCCAAAATCTTGAAGTGAATCTTGGGTCACGATCCGAAACTATGGATACTGGCATGCCATGCAACCTCACAATCTCATTCACGTACATACTAGCAAGATGTTCAAGTGAATAAGTCTCCCGTATGGGCAAGAAATGAGCAGACTTGGTTAATCTATCAACAATAACCCAAATAGCATTGATGCCCTGAGAAACCGTAGGAAGACCCGTGAATTGAAATCCATGGTAATGTGTTCCCACTTCCATTTCGGAATCTCAAGTGGTTGCAACGGACCCTTAGGTACTAGATGCTCCGCCTTTACACGTTGACAAGTTAAACACATTGAGATAAACTTTGCAATCTCTCTCTTCATATTGTTCCACCAAAATGTATGTCGAAGATCACGATACATTTTAGTACTTCCAGGATGGATTGCAAATGGTGTATTGTGTGCCTCCATCATAATCTTGTACTTCAAATCAGAGTCGTTAGGAACACAAAGTCTAGAGTGGACTCGAAGTATTCCTTCTTCATCAATTCTCGCTTTCGGAATAGCTTGTTCTTGTACTTTCTTCTTCATACGCATCAGCTCCGAGTCGGTGGCTTGAGCAACCTTAACTTTTTCTATTAAAGTTGGCTCTATGCGTATACTTGACATCATCGCACTCGTTCCTGCATATGATCTTCTATTCAACGCGTCAGCTACCACGTTCGCTTTTCCAGGATGGTATTGAATAGTGTGGTCGTAGTCTTTCAATAGCTCGAGCCAACGTCGCTGCCGCATGTTGAGTTCTTTTTGAGTGAAGAAATATTTAAGGCTTTTATGGTGCGAATATATCTCCACTTTCTCTCCCATATAGATAGTGCCTCCATATCTTTAGCGCGAAAACGATCACGCTAACTCTAGATCATGAGTAGGATAATTCCTCTCATACTCTTTAAGTTATCCCGAGGCATAAGCTATGACTTTCCCACGTTGCATGAGAACACATCCTAACCCTTTGCACCGAAGAAGCATCAGAGATAACAAATCCATCCGAACCGGATGGTATTGTTAGACAAAAGCCGAAATAAGTCTCCTCTTAAGCTCTTAGAAACTTTTCTCGCATTCTTCGCTCCAAAGCGAATTTTGTATCCTTCCGAGTTAGATGAGTTAATGGAGTAGCGATTCTAGAAAACCCTTCCACGAATCTCCGATAATAACCAGCTAAGCCCAGAAAGCTGCGTACTTGACCACCGACTTTTGGTTGCTCCCAACTTTGTATTGCTTCAATCTTGGCCGGATCAACAGATACTCCATGTTTCGACACCACGTGCCCAAGGAATGCTACTTCCTCAAGCCGTAACTCGCATTTCTTCAATTCGGCATATAGTTTGTTTTCACGAAGCCTTTGGAGTACCAAACTTCAAATGGTGCTCATGATCTTCACGACTTTTGGAATATATAAGGATGTCATCAATAAAGACAACAACAAACTGATCCAAATATTCCTTGAATACTCGGTTCATCATATCCATGAAAGCCATAGGAGCATTAGTCATCCGAACGACATGACTAAGAATTCATAATGCCCGTACCTAGTTCTAAAGCGGTCTTTGGAATATCCTCGGTTCTAATCTTCAAATTTGATGATATCCGTAAGCGAAGATCGATTTTAAAAAGAATTGTGCCCTTGTAATTTGGTCAAACAAGTCATCAATACGAGGTAGAGGATACCTATTCTTGATGGTGACATGGTTCAATTCCCGATAGTCAATACAAAGTCGCATACTCCCGTCTTTCTTCTTTACAAATAAAAAGCAGAGCACCCCAAGGAGATGTACTATGACGAATGAAACCGATGTCCAACAATTCTCGTAGTTGGACCTTTAACTCTGAAGTTCAATAGGAGCCATTCGATATGGGGTTTTAGAAATGGGCTTTGTACCGAGTTCAAGATCAATAAAGAATTCAACTTCACGTTACGGGGTAGATCGGGAAGTTCTTCTTGAAATACGCCAGAAAGTCAATAACATGGGAATATTATTCAAATTTGACGTGTCTTTATTCAAATCCATAACATGGGCTAAGAAAGCTTGACATCCGCTTTTTCAATAAACGAATAGCTTTATGATTAGATATGATGATGATTGATTTTAATGGTTTAGTTGCTTGAATTGCATCTGACGGGTTGGTTAGGAATATGAAAACTAACAACCTTACGAAAACAATCAATTTTGGCATGATGAGTAGTTAACCAATCAATCCCTAAAATCACATCAAAAGCAAGTATCTTTAAAGAGATAAGGTCAACAGTAAGGTGATGGTGCCAACTTGAATCAAACAAGATTTATAAACAATGGATGTGATGAAAGTTTTCTCTAACGGAGTTTCCACAGATAGGTCAAAGTCTAATTTCTCCTGAGTCAAGTTTAAAGCGTTGAGCACATGCGGAGAGATAAATGAATGGGTAGCACCGGAGATCAAGTAAGGTATAAACTTCGCAAGAATTTATAAATAGCTTATCCGTGATCACCTCGTTTGGGTTCCTCGCATTATGACCCGATCACAACAAACCTTTCTTCCGGAATCGTTGACTTTGACTTTTCCGGGACGATCTTTTGAGTCACCGTCCCCATTGAACTAGGTTTCGCATCGTGACAATCTCGGCGATATGTCCTTCCTTTCCACAATTATAGCATACCTTGAAGCTGTTGTGGGCGGTTTGGTGATATGTCCCTCTTTTCCGCATTTGTAACATATATATGGGGTGGTCGTTCTCCTCCCTTAGAACCGATTCTTCTCAACCGCACTGTCGTCTTCATATGGTCGTTGTTAAATCTCCTCTTTTAAATTCTCCTCGACTCGCTTCTTCTATTTTCATGGCCATGATTACCACCAGAGTGGTTACCATTTTTCTGTCTGTCATTTCTTTCTCCATTTGGTTATCATTATTACATTGACCGCTATCTACAGTACGATCCTCGGTTGTGGTCCTTGGTTGAATATACTCGTTATCTCGCTTCTAACAATTGAGCCTTGTTAACAACATCTCGAATAGAGAAAATTTATGAGAAATGAGATATTTGTCGTATGTCGGGTTTCAAACCTCTCGAAACATCCGCGTCATCGTTCCTCATTCTCCACCAAATGAGGTGCAAACACGGATAACTCGCAAACTTTTCCTCGTCTTTGAGACACCGCGTCGTTGTTCTCGCTCCGATCTAATAAACTCCACTTCCTTCATATGACGAACACTTTCGGGAAAGTATTTGTCATTAAATAGTTTCAAACGTCTCCCAAGACATGCCGAAAAGCAATTTGGATGGGTACGCTTCTGAGACTCCCACCGAGTGAGTGCGCTTCGCCACGGAACATAAAGGTGGCGAATGGAACCTTCATTCCTCCGTGCATCCCAAGACATCGAATATCTTGGTAATTTGCTTGACCCATGTTTCGCGCCATGATCGGATCCGCTTTCCTTAAATTCGTGGTCCCAACTCTTTGACCTTCTTTGGTTGTGACAATCCGTGAATTGCTATCATTTCTCCTGTATTTTGAACACGAGTCTCCTCGTCGATTTTGCATGAAGCGCAAAAAACTTCTAAACATCCCTCGTTCATCATCTCTTTCGGTGGTGTTGTTCATGGGAGGAACATTGCCCACTGTTTCACGTTCTCCTTGTTGGTGAGTACAGGCGTCTCCACGGTCTCAAATACTGTCATAAAACAAGGGTTAATTAAGGAAATCAATATATCACATAATATCCCCATATACTGACCAACTAAAAAAATAAGCTTAGGTAGGACACACTAGCGAAGGATTTACTCGTCTCTTCCCTCCTAGTTCTATTCCCCGATCTCCGCCAGAGATCATATCCTAAGCTCGATACCAACCGTGACGCCCCAAAATAGGTATACATCACCCATTTCGAGTTGTCAATACATGGTAAAAAACAACTACAACTTTATTATTACAACAAAGAAAGCGTGAGTTTGAATACAAATATTATCTTCTAGACAATATCTATACTCAAATAAATCCTCATCACATTTATTGATACATTATTTTACAAAATGGTGAGGACTACTAAACAATTCTTTCTAAAACCTTCATTCCATACCCGACTGTACTCGCTATATTCTCGCCTCCCGAGAAGAAAAATGGAACAAAAAGGAAAAGAGTGAGCTCAACTAGCTCAAGTAAAGAATATTATGACTAAGATAATATACAACAAATTACCGTTAGTCTTCAACAGGAAAAACTAATAGAATACAATAGACAACAAATTTTAAATCAATATTCGCGTGAAATAATAATTCATTAGAAGAGTTAAGTAGAGAATGCAAACTACTATCTTCCATGTATGAATTTAAAAGTTCAAATCATCTTTTATCCCTGTAATATCAATCAATATATATCGGAATCACATATTCATCTTTGCACTCTGAGCCAAAGATATTCATCGATTAGTCATGTTCATCTAAACACACATTCATCTTTGTCTACTGTGCCAAAGATATTCTTCTTGAAATCATTCATCTCTTTACTACAGCCAAAGATATTCCATAATATCATCATTTAAGATGAAGATGATGAAAAATATTTTTAAAGTTAAAACGAATCCAAAGTGAAACAAAATGACAAGGATTAAGGATTAAGGATTCGTACTTTGTTTTATTCACGTCCAAAAATACCTCAAAAATAATCGCAGTGGTGTAAAATTCAAGAATGATCAAAACATGGATACAATCAAAGCTAGTATCTAGAATAGATATTTTAGACAAAAAGAAGAAATTTTATTTTTCGGTGAATAGTGCCGTATACATGAATAGTAACTCCGACACCAAAAGATAGAAATTCCACAAAAACATCTTCACGCTTCATGAATAGTACTCGTGAATAGTAACTCATGAATAGTAACTCATGAATAGTAACTCGTGAATAGTAACTCATGAATAGTAACCCCAACATGAAAAAGTTCCAAATTTGATAAAAATTTCCAACCAATATTTCAGCATAATGATATTGAAGAAATAATATCATTTGAGAAGAAAATAACATCCCTTACCTCGAAAGATTAGTACTTCAAATTTGGAATACTGGGTATAGTGCTAAAGGAACTTGCAACCGTCTAACAATACTCAAAGTATACTCAAAATACTCACAAGAATACGCCGATAATATAGAGAGAAAACTTCAGTTTCGGTGTGATTTTTAATTTAACCTAAGCACCCTATTTATAGGAAATTCTTTAGAACACCAAAAAGAGAAAATTTAATAAATTAATAATATAATTATACAAATTTCCTCGCATGCCTAGAATCTGATTTCAGCCATCAAACACATGCCACATTCTAGAAAAAGTAAGAAAAACGTTTTTCTAATTTTAAATATTTTAAACTTCCAAAATCAATTATTTTGAGACTTCAAACTTCAATAATTCATAATAAATAGCCCTTTCATTAGAAAATTCGAATCTCATGAGTTTTATAGGAAATTCAATTCTCTACAACTTTGCAGAAGAAAGTTTTTCCAAATTCCAAACAGAAATTGACCGAAATCCACAAAGCAGGCGATTTTATTGTGCTATAATCAAATTTCAATCGATAAATGGGGTCCACGGACATGTTTAACATGTTTTAAACATTTATTGCAACAAAAATACTCTTCCTCCTCGTATACTCATATATCCCACATTCGTTGTAAAAAATATCACCATTATTATATTATTAAAATATAATAATATATTTAAATGAATTATTTTATCAGAAAAAGATAAAATTTTAATTTTTAACAATTGTCACATTAAAATTTTTCTCCATCTATATCCACATAAAATCAATATTTTCCTCATCATATGAATCAATAATTAATTATTCATAAATAATATTCTGTAATCACAATATTGACAACTGTGCGATTCACAGGAAGAGGGGCTTTCAATAAAATTTCTTCTTCTTGGCGGCAATTAGGTGACCAAACCTCTCCTTAGACAGAACTTTCTAGACATTGCCAATAATGTTATCTAATAATATTATTAGGATAATATGAATTATTGCTTCGATAATGAAAAAATCTTGTGTAATGACAATTATTGAAACAATGTGAATATAAAATATCAACAAAGCAATTATTAACTCAATAAAATCTTCGAAGCAGTAATTATCGTAACCATTATTGAGTAGTGCCTTCTTACATAAGAATCAATAATTGGTGCAATACCGTAGTAGCTTCTTGTGTTTTAACCATGGGATATTTTAACAAAGATAATCTCAGAATAACTACGTAGTTATTTTTAAACCACTTATATTTGTCGTTTTCTTCATCCAATCGCTTTCAGTTATGGGGCCCATTATTGGTGTCAGCTGCATCGCATGCGAATATTCCCCGATAGTACGAATATCCCACGACCAAACGAATATTCCCCGACAACAATGAATATTTTATAACCACTTGCTTATTTTGAAGTATTTGCGTATTTTACCCCTAACTATCCATATTAATCAAATCAACCCTTAATATTTTAAAATAAATAGAGAAAATTAAATTTCATTAATAATAAGTTGGGGTCTTACATATTTGGCCTGTAGTGCAAAGATGAACTGTTGATGAATATCTTTGGCCCGTAGTGCAAAGATGACATGTTGTTGAATATCTTTGGCCTGTAGTGCAAAAGATGGTGCATTGATGAATATCTTTGGCCCGTAGTGCAAAAGATGAAATTGTTAGTATGATTATAAGCAGAGGCGTGATTTGGTATAACAATGATCTTTGATGTTTCAGGGTAAAGACATGTGATGAAAATTATCTTAGATCACAGGTGCGAAGAGGAATTTAGAATCACAATTATGATTATGAGTTATTTATATAATTATGAAAAGGAACTGTTGAGTGATGTTACAGGGATAAAACACTATTGGTGGACTTTTAATGTGGAGAAGATAGTAGACTTTATGGTCTATTTGACTCTTCTAATGGATTGCTCGTTCCGCTGCAACTATGGTTGAAAAATTTTATCATCTACCATGTGTTCTAAATCTCTGATTTATTACTGATGAAGGCTATTGATAATTTAATTATCTTTAGTCATGATATTCTTTACTAGGTTAGTCAGTTTCACCCTTTTGCTTCACAATTCCTTTTCGGGTAATAAGAGTGTAGCCGGGTCGAGCGAGGTAATGAGGAAATAGAGGCGTGGTCTCTAGTCGTGGAGGTTCTCCCTAAGCAGTATAGAAAGGTGTTGTATACATCATTTAGTAGTTATATTTGGTGAATCAAATAGGGGGAGGCGAACCCAACGTTGGAAGGGTGTTTTGCCACTATCACACAAGATGTCTAATGACATACAACCTCGTGTCATCATAAGATAGGGTTGTGCTCATCCACTTGCTGAGTATATCTACGAGCACTACCTATATAATCTTGGTGTTTGTTTGAAGTATAATTCTCAATTAGAGACAGTGGAGATAATGATATGTCAAGAGAAGACTCATCATTGGGAAGAATATGATAGTAATCTTCTCATTTTTCTTTGGGGTCTATTGGGTCAACCAAGGATAATTCTGTGGCCATATGATATCTATCATAACCTAGAAGCATGGCCTCCCATGTACGAAGGTTTCCTTGAGCACTTCCCAAAGATTTTAATTTCTATAACAGTTTTTGACTATACCTTTATGTAAGATGTCATGGTGACGTGCTACCCAAGTTGGTGTCAAGAGTCACAATTGATATATATATTTGTATCAAAACTCACAACACATGAGTTGTTGTATTTTGCACGACAATTGTTGTAATAAAGTTGTAGTTGTTTTTTGTACCATGTATTTGGCGACTCAGAATGGGTTGGGTGGAATGGACCTGCTTTGGGGTTGTCACACTGAAATGCTGATACAATGAAGAAAATATTGATATGATGCATTTTTGTTTACATTTTAGTTTTTAAATTGAACTGTTGAACTGTTTACTTTGTTTACTATTGAACTGTTGAACTTGGACTGTTGGACTATGGTTATTTTGTTTGGACTTTGGATTTTTGATTGAGCATTTTGGAATTGGGTTTATGAAATAGTGCCAAACTACTAGCTTTAGTGCAAGAGTTTGGAGTTTGGAGTTTATATATTTGGCTTGCAGCTTTAAGTTGATAGTGCACAACCATCAAGGAAACTAGTTTGGTGTAAAGTCTAAAAAAAAAGATAAGTTTCTGATCTTTTTTATTTTGACATTTTCTGTTATTTATTACAAGTTAGTTTTTTATTTATTTCTAACCCATCTTCTATATTTGCAGGATTTAAGAGTTTGCGATTTGCTAACCTGCAGCAGTTTTTTTGGTGTATACCATGGACAAAAATGGAGCAATACAAAGTCTTTATGTTTATTTTTTTTTATAACATCCGTGAATCGCCCTTTTCATTTTTTTTTTAACATGGGGAAAAATTGATAGAAGTACAAGAGAGGGGGAAAAGGGCTCAAGGAAGCCTTTCACTGAAAAGATTATCACTATAACAACTCTGTGACAATTTAACTAAAAAGATTTCCCTGTACAGTGGGCACAATATGATTAATATTTCCCAATAAAACTTTTTGATAAGGAGCTACACCTGGGCACATTACTCGTTACTTGTTCTTGACTGTTTTCTATAGTTTGTATTAACCAATTTTATTGGGATTTCTTTTGTTTCTTTTTTGTGTAGTTATCCTATGGATTTATTCACTACTTCGATCATAGATCTGCTGCACTTGCTATATTGGCACTCAATGGAAGGCATTTGTAAGTAGAATTAGGGTACATCCTCTACAATTTCCTGGCTTGATTGTTGCCTTGTATCTTATTCTATAAATGGCAGGTTTGGGCAGCCTGTGACGCCCCCAAAATTAGGTATACATCACCCATCTTGAGTCGCCAAATACATGGTACAGAATTCAAATACAACTTAATAATACAACTGTCGTGTACAATACGACAAAACATAAACTGTGAGTTTGAATACAAATATTGTCTACTAGAGAGTATAAAAACTCAAAAAGAGTCCTCATTACAATTATTATCACACTATTTCATAGAATAGTGAGGACTACTAATGCAAACATCTAGGACCATCACTCTGTTCCCCAACTAGTCCCTGCTACATTTTCATTTCCTGAAGAGAACAATGAAAGCAAAAGGGTGAGCTCAACTAGCCCAGTTAGAAATATTATGACTAAGATAATGCATAATAATTTATCGTTAGCCTTAAATAGTGTTAAACTGATAAAATATAATAACTATCAAGTTTAACTGCAGTGGAACAAGCAATCCATTAGAAGAGTCAAGTAGGGAATAAAATCTAATATCTTCTATGATTTAAAAGGTTTTTCATCACTTTTATCATTTGGGACTCGAATTTAATAAATAATCCACATCATCGAATCACCCCTGCACTACGGCTAAGGATATTCTTTAGTATCACGGCCACGAATTATCCATGCACTATGGCTAAAGATAATCATGTTTTCATCAACGGTCTTGATCATGCCATAAAACAATTCATCTTTGCACTACGGCCAAAGAGAATCCATAGCCATAATCATACCAAAAACTGTCCATCAATGCACTACGGGCCAATAAGGACTTTTTTCACATCATTTGTAACGTTACGGTTATGACTATACCAAATAATCCCTGGTCATAATCATACCAAGTCCATCTATGCACTACAAGCCACATCTGACTTTCAACATAATATAAGCATGAGGATGATGACAATGACATAATAATTCAATAAAAAAAAGGTTCAAGAATTAATTTATCCAGGAACTAATAACGTCCAAATTGTCAACATGATACTTCTTTGTAGAGTAAAATTCAAAAATGCTCAGAAGAATATTTCCATGAAAAGATACTGGATGAAGTGCAAATATCAAGGATATTCCACTAATTTCATGGAGTATAGAAGTCAAAACTTTAACCAACTGAGTATAATAGAATATATGAAAGCGCAAATGGATTTTTCGCCATGCAAAGAATCCACGTGAAGACAGATCATTTTCATAATTTAATAAGGAATGAATCGAAGGATCATTCACCATGCATGTGATAATCCACATGATAAGGTTATTCCAATGAATAATAAAGAATGGAATAACATAAGGATTCACCATGCGTGCGATAGATCGCATGCATGTGTTATTCCCAATGAATAATAAATAATGGAACCAGTCCGGTAAACGCATACGAAAAGGATATTCCGACAGAATAATAAATAATGGAACCAGGTCTGGCATAAACGCATAGACAGGATATTCCGACAGAATAATAAAGAATGGAATAACAACATAAATCACCATACATGCGATAGACCACACAGACAGGTTATTCCAACAGAATAATAAATAATGGAACAAGGTCCGGCGTAAACGCACAGACAGGATATTCCGACAGAATAATAAAGAACGGAATATTAGAAGAATTTCACCATGTATGCGGTACTTCGCATAACAGGTTATTCCAAAATAATAATAAAGAATGGAATAATAGAAGAATTTCACCATGTATGCGGTACTTCGCATAAACAGGTTATTAAAACATAACAATAAAGAATGGAATAACAGAAGTTCTCTTCATGAATACAAAAGAATAATATCCCTTACAGGTACATCAAATAATATCCCTTACAAGTACAACAAATAATATCCCCTACCTTAAGAAGAAGAGTACTGGATATATGAGTAGTGAAGTAGCAGAATACTTTTCTTCTTTCTGTGAGACCCCGAATTTTATGAAATAAAAGTATTCAATTTTATTTTTTTTGGTAAATAGTTAAATTGATAAAAATGTAAAGTTAAGGGTGATATGTGAAATTTTTCAAAGTAGATAAGTTGTCATAAAATACCCGGTTACTATTCACTCTAGTATTGTTCACTCAAGTATTTGGGGCACTTTTTGTGTCGGAGTACTATTCACGAGTTACTATTCATGAGTTACTATTCACGGGGTACTATTGATTCACATTCTTATACTATTAGGGGTGGTGGTGTAAGATTGATAATACTTGCATGACTAAGTTAAAAATGGAGGTATAGTTGAAGGTACTATACTGTAATTATTTTTTTTACATGATTATACTATTTATTCACATGATTTTACTATTGATTCACATGATTTACTATTAGGGGAGTTGGTGCAAGATTGATAATACTTGCAGGACTAAATTAAAAATAAAGAAAAAGAGGAAGGTATTATACTATAATATTTCGAGCCCCAAAACGTGCAATTATCGAAACTATATTTTCCTATAAATAGAAGCTCATTCTTCCTTCATTTCTCACCAATTCACAAAAGCTTTAGAGCAATTATTATAGAGAAAAATTATAGAGAGAAAGAAGAAAAATATCCTGCTACTTCACTACTCCTATATCCAGTACTCTTTTTTTTAAGGTAGGGGATATTATTTGTTGTACTCGTAAGGGGTATTATTTCTTTTGTATTCATGAAGAGAACTTCTGTTATTACATTCTTTATTATTCTGTTGGAATAACCTGTCTGTCTGGTCTATCGCATGCCTGGTGAATTCTTCTGTTATTTCATTCTTATTATTCTGTTGGAATAACCTGTTTATGCGAAGTACCGCATACATGGTGAAATTCTTCTAATATTCCGTTCTTTATTATTCTATCGGAATATCCTGTCGGTGTGTATTACGCCTAACCTGGCTCCATTAATTATTCTGTTGGAATATCCTCGCATGTATGTTTTACTGGCAGGACTAATTAAATCTTTATTATTCTCGTTGAATACCCCGCTCGCATGCGTTTTATGTAACGCCCCCAAAATAGGTATACATCACCCATTCTGAGTCACCAAATACATGGTACAAAAATAAATACAACTTCAGTAATATAATTATTGTGCAGAATACGACAACGCCTATACTGTAAGTTTGAATACAAATATTGTATACTAGAGAGTATACAAACTCAAAAGGAGTCCTCATTACAATTATTCAAACACTATTTTACAGAAATAGTGAGGACTACTAAAACATATTTCTAGAACCATCACTCCGTACCCCGACTAATTCCTGCTATGTTCTCACCTCCTGAGAAAAATGGAACAAAAAGGAAAAGGGTGAGCTCAACTAGCCCAATAAAGAATATTATGGCTAAGATAATATACAACAAATTATCATTAGTCTTCAACAGGGAAAAATATGATAAAATATAATAGATAACAAGTTTTAGATCAACAACTGCAGCAGAAACAGCAATCCATTAGAAGAGTCAAGAAGAGAAAGAATTCCACTATCTTCTAAGATTTTAAAGTCCATCAACAATATTTTATCCCTGTAACAACAATTAATATACATCTTTAATCAAATATTCATCTTTGCACTACAGGCCAAAGATATTCATTTGTATCACCAGTTAGACATGTTCATCTCAACACCTATTTATCTTTGCACTACGGGCCAAAGATATTCATTAGGTAATCATTCATCTTTGCACTACAGGCCAAAGATATTCATCAGTTAATCATTCATCTTTGCACTATAGGCTAAAGATATTCAGTAATATCATCATTTAGGACTGAGGATGATGAAAAATATATTAAAGAAAACGAATCCAGTGAAACAAAATAACAAATATTAGAGATTCGTATTACAGTTTATCCAAGTTCAATAATACTCCATAATAACCAATTTCGAAGCAAAATTTAAGAATAAAGATCAAAACATGGATACAATCAAAGATAGTAACCATAATAGACATCTTGGACAAAAAGGAGAAAATTTCATTTTTGATTGAATAAGGTCAGATTCGTGAATAGTGTCGTATACGTGAATAGTGCCATATACGTGAATAGTAACCCCGACATAAAATGTTTCAAATTTGATAAAAAGTTCAAACCAATATTTCGGCATAATGATATTGAAGAAAATAATATCATTTAAAAAGAAATAACATCTCTTACCTCAAAAAAGACAAGATCTTCGACTAGAATACTGGATATAGTCTTCAAGGAACTCAGACCGTATAACAACACTCAAAGTATCAAAATACTCACAAGAATACGCCGATAATATATAGAGAGAAAGCTTATGTTTCTGGTGTGATTTTCAATTCTAACTTACCCCTCTATTTATAGGAAAATATTAGCACGCCGAAGCAGACTTGACCTATAACCTGATGGCTTTAGCTGCTACTATTGCCACCCACCACATTTGAAATAAAATTCAGCACATTTCTTTACCAACCACAAGTGGGGCCCACTCAATTCTAGAATTTTCCACCAAAATCATTTATAAACCTAATTTTCGAATCAGTCCCTCTTAAAATTCATAACAAATCATACGTTCATTTTTAACAGTTCAAAATTTGTGGACATATACTCAACTTATATATGTATAACAAATCCAAAAATCACAACGATCCAATGGTCGGATTAAAATTTATAACTCACTTAATATATCTCAAAACACCTTTGGTTTAATTTTAATACCTCCATTCCACATAAAAATATCGATAAAACACCTCAACATTAACTCCTTCATTTTTAACCATAATAAATATATCCAACATTTATATCCACATAAAATAAATATTTCCTTATCATATGAATCAATAATTAAATATTCACAAATAATATTACAGAATCACATTTATGACAACCAGGCCGTTCCCAGGAAAGAGGGGGCTTTCCAATAAGGATTTCTCCTTACTGACGCGCAATTAGGTGACCAAACCTCTCCTTGACATAACTTTCTAGACATTGCCAACAATGCTATCTAATAATATTATTCAAATAATATGAATTATTGATCTGATAATGGGAAATACTGTGCAGTGATAATTATTGAAACAACAATAATAT
Source organism: Panax quinquefolius (assembly GCA_020205615.1). Classification (NCBI taxonomy): domain Eukaryota; kingdom Viridiplantae; phylum Streptophyta; class Magnoliopsida; order Apiales; family Araliaceae; genus Panax; species Panax quinquefolius. The sequence goes on along the minus strand of CM035165.1, from coordinate 8,094,573 downwards.
AAAATATCAACGCAAACAATTATTGAATCAATAAAATAAAATATTGAACAAGAATTCATCGTAATAATTATTGAGTAGTGCCTTTCTTACGTAAGGATCAATAATTCATCAATATCATGCGTGCAATACCGTGCTATCAGGCAACCACGCCAGACATCGTATTTTAACCCACTGTGTATTCTAACGTTGTTAATTCAGTAACAATTACGCCGCGTTGTAAAAACTTAAACTTTGTCGCTTTTCTTCATCCGACAGCTTATCCGTTATGGGCCCACAAATGGTTTGCGCCGTCGCATTTAATATTCCCCAACAGAAAGAATATTCCACGACCAAACGAATATTCCCCGACACAATGAATATCTTATAACCACTTGCTTATTTTGCAAAATTGCACATTTCACCCATAACCAAAGTATTATATCAAATTATCACCTTATTATTCACAATAATAAATAGAGGAAATTCGATTTTTGTTTATCATAAGTTGGGGTCTTACAACCTCCCCTCCTTATGAAATTTCATCCTCGAAATTGACGTACATACCTGGTGTTTCGAAAAGGTGAGGGTACCTTGCTTTCATTTCTGATTCCAACTCCCAAGTCATTTCTTCAATAACATGGTTCCTCCATAAAACTTTAACTTGTGGTATAACCTTTGTTCGTAGGACATGCTCTTTCCTATCCAATATCTTGACAGGTACCTCCTCGTACATTAAATCTTCGGCTATCTCGTCTAGTTCTAACGCAATAATGTGGTTTGGGTCGTCCACATATTTACGTAACATCGATACGTGAAAAACGTTATGAACACGTGACATACTTAGCGTTAAGGCGGGTCTATAGGCCACAGTTCCTACTCAATCGAGGATTTCAAATAAATCAAAAGCTTGAGCTTTCTTCTCTTCATCGACTCTTACTTCTAAAATAACGCATTCTTGCACCTTCTTCTTTATATTCATCAGCTCCAGTGTGTAGCTTGAGCGGTTTTAACTTTATCAATTAAAGTCGATTCTACTCGTATATTTAACATCATAATGTGGGTACTTGGAGCCTTTAACTCTATCTCTATCCTTTGTAAGTTATACAAAATAGGTCTTTGTGTTCGAAAATATCGCACTCGTACTCACATACAATCTTCTACTCAACGCGTCAGCTACCACATTCACTTTTTCAGGATGTTATGGTCAGAACAGGTGCCAAAATGAGTCGCATCTTGAGCTCTTGGAAAATCTTCTCGCATTTCTCGCTCCATACAAATTTTCTATCTTTCTGAGTCAGCTAAGTTAATGGATTAGCGATTCGAGAAAATCCTTCCACAAATCTCCGATAGTAACCAGCTAAGCTTAGAAAGCAACGTATTTTGATTACTGACTTAAGTTGCTCTCAACTGTGACTCATATCTCAATCTTGGATAGCACGTCACAATAGCACCTATTGTTTTACCACCAAACAAATATAGCATCCCCTATGGAGAGTCTGACTTTGGTGCATTCCACAAAGGAAGTTACCAGATAGAGGCTTGAGTACCAACTCTTGTAGTTGGGTTTTTAACTCCTGAAGTTTAATAGGAGCCATTCGATAAGAGATTCTAGAAATGGGTTTTGTACCGTGTTCAAAGTCGATACAAAATTCATTATCACGCTCTGGGGGTATGCCAGGAAATTCTTCAGGAAATACGTTAGAAAATTCACTAACAACAGAAATATCATTCAAATCTGGCGTATTTTTGTTTAAATCCATGAAATAGACAAAGAAAGCTTGACATCCATTTTTCAATAAACGAATGGCTTTATGGCTTGATATGAAAGTGTTTGACTTCAATGGTTTGGTTGCTTGAATTCGCATAACAGGTTAGTTAGGAATATGAAAACTAACAACCTTACGAAAATACTCAATTTTGGCATGATGAGTAGTTAACCAATCAATTCCTAAAATCACATCAAAAGCAAGTATCTTTAAAGAGATAAGATAAACAGGTAAAGTGATGGTACCAATTTGGATTAAGCAAGATTTATTAACAGTGGATGTAACGAAAGTTTCTCCTAACGAATTTTCCACAGATAAGTCAAATTCCAATTTCTCCGGAGTCAAGTTTAATCGTTGAGCACAAACAGGAGAAATAAAAGAGTGGGTAGAACCGGTATCTAATAAGGTATAGACTTTGTAAGAATTTATAAATAACTAACCCGTGCTAACTTCATTCGGGTTACTCGCTCTTTGAGAAGTCACGAAAAATGCTCTTCCTGAAACCACTGACTTTGTTTTGTCCGTATCCACCTTTGGTGCCACCGTCCCAACTGGACTTGATTTTGCTACAGGACAAAATCGAGCTATGTGACCGTCTTTTCCATAACTAAAACATACCTTGGAAAGTCGTGAATGATTTTTACTTATACGTCCTCCTCTCCGCATCTGTAGCATCTAACCGGGTACGTTCTCCTTCCCCAGAGTTATTCTTTGGTCTTTGGTATTTTGTCGACGTCTTCCCGTAATCGTTAAATCTTCTGTTCTTGAAATTTCTACTTGAATCATTTCTTCTATTATCTTGGCCATGATTACCACCGAAGTGGTTACCATTTCTGGCATGATAATTTCCTCCACGATGGTTATCATTGTCCCGACGATCATTGCCACCCCAGAGCACGATTATTATCGTGTTGTTGCTCGTTATCCTTCGGTTGGGCTGGCTCATTATCGCGCTCCAATAACTGAGCCCTATTCACTACATCTGAATATAAACAAAGTTTACAAGAAATGAGGTATTGACGTATTTCGGGTTTCAAACCTCGCAGAAACATTCGCATCATTCTCTCCTCATTATCAACCAAATGGGATGCAAATCGGGACAACTCGGCAAACTTAGCTTCATACTGTGACACGTTCATATTGTTTTGCTCCAACTTGATGAACTCAACCTCCTTCATATGACGAATACTTTCGGGAAAGTACTTATCGTTGAATAATTCTTGGAACTTCTCACAAGACATCTTTCAAAGGCAAGAGTTGAGTAAGCTTTTACCGATTCCCACCAAGAATGTCGCCTCTCTCCTCAAGAACATAAAGGTGGCAAAGGGAACCTTTTGCTCCTCGTAACATCCCAAGACATCAAATATCTTGGTGATCTCGCTTTATCCACGTCTCGCTCGTAAGTGGTTCTGGCTTTCCCAAAAACTCCGGTGGTCCCAGCTCCTTGAAGTGCTTAACGGTAATAAGTTGTGCGTTGCTATCATTTCCACCCATATTTTGTGCACGAGTCTCCCTCGTCTGATTTTGTATGAATTTCAAAAAACTTCTAAACATCCCATCATTCATCATTTGTTTGGTAGTGTTGTTTACAGGAGGAATATTGCCTTCTTATTGCACGTTCCCCTGGGTGGTGATTAAAGGTGTCTCCACTGTCTCATTCACTCCATCGTTAATATTTCCCGCTGCCATTCTTAAATACTGCCATGAAACAAGGGTTAATTAAACAAATTAACATATCACATAATATCCCTATATTATGACCGACTAACAAATAAGCTTAGATAAGACACACTAGCGAAGGATTTACTCATCTCTCCCCTCCTAGTTCTATTCCCCGATCTCCGCCAGAGACCATATCCCTAAGCTTTGATAATAACCGTGACGCCCCCAAAATAGGTATACATCACCCATTACGAGTCGCCAAATACATGGTATAAAAAAACAAATACAACTTCAAGAATATAATTATAAAGGTGATACGACAACGCCTATACCGTAAGTTTGGATACAAATATTGTATACTGTAGAGTATACAAACTCAAAAGGAGTCCTCATTACAATTATTCAAACACTATTTTACGTAAATAGTGAGGATCTGCTAAAACATCTTTCTAGAACCATCACTCCGCACTCGACTAGTTCTTGCTATGTTCTCACCTCCCGAGAAAAATGGAACAAAAAGGAAAAGGGTGAGCTCAACTAGCCCAGTAAAGAATATTATGACTAAGATGATATACAACAAATTATCATTAGTCTTCAACAGGGAAAAATCTGATAAAATATAATAGACAACAAGTTTTAGATAAACAACTGCAGCGGAAATAGCAATCCATTAGAAGAGTCAAGTAGAGAAAGAATTCCACTATCTTCTAAGATTTAAAAGTCCATCATCAATATTTTATCCCTGTAACAACAATTAATATACATCTTTAATCAAATATTCATCTTTGCACTACAAAGCCAAAGATATTCATTTGTATCACTAGTTGGTCATGTTCATCTCAACACTGCTCATCTTCGCACTACGCCAAAGATATTCATTAGGTAATCATTCATCTGCACTCATGAGCCAAAGATATTCATCGATTAATCATTCATCTTTGCACTACAGGCCAAAGATATTCAGTATTATCATCATTTAGAACTGAGGATGATGAAAAATATATTAAAGAAAATGAATCAAGTGAAACAAAATAACAAATATTAGAGATTCGTATTACAGTTTATCCAAGTTCAATAATACTCCATAATAACCAATTTCGAAGCAAAATTCAAGAATAAAGATCAAAACATGGATACAATCAAAGATAGTAACCATAATAGACATCTTGGACAAAAAGGAGAAAATTTCATTTTTCGGTGAATAGTGCCGTATTCGTGAATAGTGTCATATACGTGAATAGTGCCGTATACGTGAATAGTAACCCCGACATAAAAAGTTCCAAATTTGATAAAAAGTTCAAACCAATATTTCGGCCTAATGATATTGAAGAAAATAATATCATTTAAGAAGAAATAACATCCCTTATGTGACGACCCCAAAATAGGTCCATTCCATCCAACCCATTCTGAGTCGCCAAATACATGGTACAAAAACAAATACAACTTCAGTAATACAATCGTTGTGCAAAATACGACAACACATATACTGTGAGTTTGAATACAACTATTGTCTAATAGACAGTATAAAAACTCAAAAGGGGTCCTCATTACAATTATTGATACGCTATTTCACAGAATAGTAAGGACTACTAATGCAACCATCTGGACCGTCAATCCATTCCCCGACTAGTCCCAGCTATATTCTCATTTCCTGAAGAGAACACAGAAAGAAAGGGTGAGCTCAACTAGCCCAGTAAGAAATATTATGACTAAGATAATATACAACAAATTATCATTAGTCTTCAACAGGGAAAAACCTGATAAAATATAATAGACAACAAGTTTTATATCAACAACTGCAGCGGAATAAGCAATCCATTAGAAAAGTCAAGTAGAGAATGAGTTCTACTATCTTCTAAGATTTAAAAGTCCATCATCAATATTTTATCCCTGTAACAACAATCAATATACATCTTTAATCAAATATTCATCTTTGCACTACAGGCCAAAGATATTCATTAATATCATCATTTAGGACTGAGGATGATGAAAAATATTTTAAAGGAAACGAATCCAGTGAAAAAAAGGACAAATATTAGAGATTCGTATTACAATTTATCCAAGATCAATAATACTCCATAATAACCAATTTGAAGCAAAATTCAAGAATAAATATCAAAACATGGATACAATCAAAGATAGTAACCATAATAGACATCTTGGACAAAAAGAAGAAAAATTCATTTTTCGGTGAATAGTGCCATTTTCGTGAATAGTGCCGTATACGTGAATAGTGTCGTATACGTGAATAGTAACCCCGACACAAAAAGGTAGAAATTCCATAATAAAATTCATACCAATATTTCGGTATAATGATATTGAAAGAATAACATCATTTAGGAAGAAATTAACATCCCTTACTATCCCTTACCTCAAAAAAAGCAAAGACTTACGACTGGATATCTGGAGCATGACGTCAAGAAAACTTGCACTGAAGAATAGCAACTCACCAAGTATCTAAATACTCACAAAATACACTCGATAATCTAGAGAGAGAAAGAGAGAAAAATTTTTTCTGGTGTGATTATCAATTCTAACTTAGCCCTCTATTTATAAGAAAATGTTAGCATGCCGAAGCAAACTTAACCTGCAACCTGATGGCTTTACCTGCTACTATTGTCACCCACCACATTTGAAATAAAATTCAGCACATTTTTTCACCAACCACAAGTGGGGCCCACTCAATTCTAGAATTTTCCACCAAAATCATTTATAACCTGATTTCCGAATCAGCCACCTCTTAAAATTCATAACAAATCATACGCTCCTTTTTAACGGTTCAAAATTTGTGGAAATATACTCAACTTATATATGTATAACATATCCAAAAATTACAACGATCCAACGGTCGGATTAAAAATTATAACTCCCGCAATATATCTCAAAAAATACTGGTTTGATTTTTAATACCTCCAATCCGACAAAATACTGATAAAACATCTCAGCATTAATTCCTTCATTAATAACCACATAAATAAATCCATCATTTATATCCACATAAAATAAATATTTCCTTATCATATAAATCAATAATTAATTATTCACAAATAATATTACAGAATCACAATAATGACAACGAGGCATACGTTCCGTGAAAAGGGGCTTTTCGATAAGGATTTCTCCTCATCTTGGCGCGCAATTAGGTGATCAAACCTCTCCTCGATGTAACTTTCTAGACATTGCTAATAATGTTATCTAATAATATTATTCAAATAATATGAATTATTGATCCGATAATGGAAAATATGGCTTGATGACAATTATTGAAACAACAATAATATAAAATATCAACGCAGAATTATTGAATCAATAAAATAAAATATTGAGCGGTAATTACCGTAACAATTATTGAGTAGTGCCTTCTTACGTAAGAATCAATAATTCAAAAAATACTGCGTGCAATACCGTGTCTTCACGTGCGATAATAACGCGTATTACTATATTTTAACCACGGGGTATTCCAACAGTGTTAACCAGAACAACTACTACCGTTATTTGTAAAAACTCAAATTTGTCGTTTTCTTCATCCCAAGCGGTTATTACGTTATGGAGCCCACAAATGATCTGCGTCGTCGCATTTAATATTCCCGATAGAAAGAATATTCTACGACTAAACGAATATTCCCCGAGAACAATGAATATTTTATAACCACTTGCGTATTTTGAAAAAATTTATATATCACCCTTAACTTTAACCTTTTATCAATTTAACTATTTACTAAATAGGAAAATTGAATACTTTTATTTCATAAAATTTGGGGTCTTACACCTTACCTCAAAAAGATAGTACTTCTGACTAGAATACTGGATATAGTGCTGAAGGAACTTGCACCGTATAACAACACTCAAAGTATCAAAATACTCACAAGAATACGCTCGATAATATATAGAGAGAAAGCTTATGTTTCTGGTGTGATTTTCAATTCTAACTTACCCCTCTATTTATAGGAAAATATTAGCACGCCGAAGTAGACTTGACCTATAACCTGATGGCTTTACCTGCTACTATTGCCACCCACCACATTTGAAATAAAATTTAGCACATTTCTTTACCAACCACAAGTGGGGCCCACTCAATTCTAGAATTTTCTACCAAAATCATTTATAAACCTAATTTTCGAATCAGTCTCTCTTAAAATTCATAACAAATCATACGTTCATTTTTAACGGTTCAAAATTTGTGGACATATACTCAACTTATATATGTATAACAAATCCAAAAATCACAACGATCCAATGGTCGGATTAAAATTTATAACTCACGCAATATATCTCAAAAACACTGGTTTAATTTTTAATACCTCCATTCCGATAAAAATACTGATAAAACACCTCAACATTAACTCCTTCATTTTTAACCATAATAAATATATCCAACATTTATATCCACATAAAATAAATATTTCCTTATCATATGAATCAATAATTAAATATTCACAAATAATATTACAGAATCACATTTATGACAACCAGGCCGTTCCCAGGAAAGAGGGGGCTTTCCAATAAGGATTTCTCCTCATCGACGCAAGCAATTAGGTGACCAAACCTCTCCTCGACAGAACTTTCTAGACATTGCCAACAATCTTTATCTAATAATATTATTCAAATAATATGAATTATTGATCCGATAATGGGAAATATCATGCGTTGATAATTATTGAAACAATAATAATATAAAATATCAACGCAACAATTATTGAATCAATAAAATAAAATATTGAATAAGTAACTCATCGTAACAATTATTGAGTAGTGCCTTCACGTAAGGATCAATAATTCATCAATATCATGTAACATCTTTGCTGTCCGCTTTAACGACGCCAGACATCGTATTTTAACCACCGTGTATTCCAAATGTTGTTAACTTGGTAACAATTACGCTGACGTTATTTATAAAAACTCAAACTTTGTCATTTTCTTCATTCGACAGGTTATCCGTTATGGGCCCCTGAATGGGCTACTGCCGCATTTAATATTCCCAACGAAAAAGAATATTCCACGACCAAACGAATATTCCCCGACACAATGAATATTTTATAACCACTTTCTTATTTAGAAAATTTTGCACATTTCACCCATAACCAAAGTATTATATCAAATTATCACCTTATTATTCACAATAATAAACAGAGAAAATTCGATTTTTATTTATAATAAGTTGGGGTCTTACATTTTACGCCGGACCTGGTTCCGCCTTTATTATTCTGTTGGGAATAACCTGTCTGTGCGGTCTCTATCGCATACATGGTGAATCCTTCTGTTATTCCATTCTTTATTATTCTGTTGGAATAACCTGTCTATGTGGATTACCATATGCATGGTGAATGATCCTTTGTATTTCATTCCTTATTAAATTGTGAAAATAATCTGTTTACGTGGATTATGATGAAAGTCATAACAAAAGTATTGGACTGATAAAAATCATGGGTATATGTGGTATTAGTAAGTGTTATGATGAGTTATGTTGGTTATTATGTGAAAACTTAAAAGTTTCTTAGAAATCACAAAGAGTTGAAAATCAAATTTTGGTGAAAATGGAACATGAAATTCAATTGACCATATCTCCTATTATATTTCGAAATTTTGAGTGAGGTCAAGTTCTAGAGTTAGGTCTATGAGTTTTATAACTTATCCAAGTGCAATCACTGGAAAAGGTGTTGTAGATTTTCGTGTGGACTGATTTTAGCAAAGGAGTCAAAAGTTGTAATTTAAGAAAAAACCACTGCCCAGATTTTTAAAAGGGCATTTTCGGCCACTTAATTTGTGAGAAAAATTTTGGCCTTTTGGGACTTGAAATTATATGGTATAAAGTACCTCCTGTCCAAAAATGAGCTCATTCCAACTTAAAATGAGCAAGTTATGACCATTTCAATATTTAGGTTTTTCCGACGAAAAACGCTATAACCGGAGTTCTATAACTCCGATGACCATGAAATTTTAACTGGAAGCTCATGTTAACATGTGTAAGATCCTGCTAAGATTTGGGAATTTCTGGAGTTAAACTTAAGGTAGCTAATTTCTTAAGGAATTAATTAGAAATTAATTTTTGAAAAATAGTAAATGAATTTTAAAAATTCCGAGAAAAATATATGTTCAATATAGGACTATATTATGCTTAATCCCAAAAAAAAATAATTTTTGGGACTAATTTGGTATTTTTCATGAAAATAGTTTAGTTACGAGCATATGAGTTAAATATGTTATGTGAAGTTGAAGAATTGGTAAATAGGATTTTTGGGCTTGAAAATCCTATATAAGGTATATGCAGATTTTTGATGAGTAATTTGATTATTGGTGTAGAAATCTTATGAGTATGGCATTTTTGAATGATTAAATGCATTATTTGGAAAAATGTAAACAATTAAATGTAATTGTTTATAAGTTTAAGAAGTAATTAAAATATTGTTATAGTATTAACAATATTAGATTATGATTTTATTAAGTGATTGATAATGTCTGGATAAATTTAAAGTCTTTAATATTTATCCTTGATTTAGTTTGATTAATGCTTATAATATTGTCATCATCCTCATATTTATATTATGTTGAAAGTCATATGTGGCTTGTAGTGCATAGATGGACTTGGTATGATTATGACCAGGGATTATTTGATATAATCATGACCGTAATGTTGAAAATGATGTGGAAAAAGTCCTCATTGGCCCGTAGTGCATTGATGGACAGTTTTTGGTATGATTATGGCTATGGATTCTCTTCAGCCAATGGTGCAAAGATGAATTGTTTTATAGCATGATCATGACCGTTGATAAAAACACGATTATCTTTGGCCCGTAGTGCATGGATAATTTGTGACGCCCCCAAAATAGGTATACATAACCTATTCTGAGTCGTCAAATACATGGTACAGAATACAAATACAACTTAATTATACAACTGTCGTGTAAAGTACGACAAAACATAAGCTATGAGTTTTAATACAAATATTGTCGTCTAGAGAATATACAAACTCATATTCAATATTATTACATTTATTTTCCACTATTTCACTGAATAGTGAGGACTACTAATCTTTGTTATCCGTCCGCTACTCCGGTTCCCCGACTAGTCCTCGCTACGTTCTCATTTCCTGAAGAGAACAATAAAAGTAAAAGGGTGAGCTCAACTAGCCCAATAGGAAATATTATGACTAAGATAATGCAGAATATATTATCGTTAGCCTTCAACAGTGTTAAACTGATACAATATAACAACCATCAAGTTTAACTGCAGTGGAACAAGCAATAAATTAAAAGAGTCAAGTAGAGAATAAAATCTACTATCTTTTATAATTTAGAAGGTTTTTCATCACTTTTATCGTTGGGACTCAGCTTAATAAATAATCCACATCATCGAATCACCCCGCACTACTGACCAAGGATATTCTTTAGTATCGCGACCACAATTATCCATGCACTACGGCCAAGAATATTTGTGTATTCAATAATGGTCATGATCATGCCAACAACCCGTCCATCAATGCACTACGGGGAATGAGGACTTTTTCCACATCATTTGTAACATTACTACGGTCATGATTACGAATAATCCTCAGTCATAATCATACCAAGTCCATCTATGCTTTATAGGCCTGAGATGACTTTCAACAAAATATAAACATGAGGATGATGACAATGATATAAGAATTCAATAAAACAAGTTCAAGAATTAATTTATCCAGAACTAATAACGCCCAAATTGTCAACATGATATCGCTTTGTAGAGTAAAATTCAAGAATGCTCGTAAGAATATTTCCATGAAAAGATATGGATGAGCCTTAAATATCAAGGATATTCTACTAATTTCATGGAGTATAGAAGTCAAAACTTTAACCAACTAAATAATAAGGAATGGAATAACAAAAGAAATCACCGGGCATGTGATAGAATCAAGACAGCAAAAGTTATTCCAACAGTAATAATAAATAACGGAATCGTCCGTCCAGAAAGCGATGTAGACGATATATTCAACAGAATAATAAAGACGGAACCAGTCCCACGTAAAACGCATGCACAGGATGTTCCCACAGAATGATAAAGAATGGAACAATGTAAGAATTTCACCAAGTATAGGGTAGCAGCGTGATCAAAAGTTATTCCAATGTAATAATAAAGAATGGAATAATGAAGTTCTCTTCATGGATAAGAAAGAAATAATACTCCCTACCTTAGAAAAATCGGATCTTTGGAATAGTGAGGTAGCAGACTTCTCTTCTTCTTTCTATAATTTCTCTCTATAATAATCGCTCTAAAGCTTTTGTGAATTGGTGAGAAATGAAGGAAGAATGAGCTTCTATTTATAGAAAAATATAGTTTCGATAATCAGACGTTTGGGGATCGAAAAATTACAAGACAATACCTCCAACTTTTTCTTTATTTTTAATTTACTCATGGAAGTATTATCAAACTTGCACCACCTCCCCTAATAGTAAATAATGTGATTCAATAGTAAATTATGTGAATCAATAGTTCTAGACATGTGAAAATACGAATTACAGTATAGTACCTCCATCTATACCTCCATTTTTAACTTAGTCATGCAAGTATTATCAATCTTGCACCAACTCCCCTAATAGTAACAAGAATGTGAAACAATAGTATACACATGTGAACAAATAGTTATAATCATGTGAAATAATAGCAATCAATTGCTCAATTATCCGGTTAAATACCCGATTGGTTAATATAACCTCCAGACATCAATTATTATCGAAATAATTGTCGATTTTAACTAACACAAATAATTCCAACACAATGAAACCATTTTAATCAAAAATATAAATTTTGAAATTTCAAAGTTTGACTTTTCTCAAAAAAGTCAACTGTTGACTTTTTGACCAAATAGTGAATTCCGAAAAATTTTGTGTTTAAAGACTATTTTTACTAATTTCATCGCTCCGGACTCAAATATCACGTCCGCGTCTCCAAATTCAACTCCGAACACAACATCAATTTTAATAACATTCATCATTAATATTATAACTCACAATATTTATCAACCAGGTCGTTCCTAGGAAAGAAGGGGCTTTCCAATAAGGATTTCTCCCTATTGTCGCGCAATTAGGTGACCAAACCTCTCCTTGACAGAACTTCTAGACATTGAAAATATTACAATTTAATAATATGAATAACTTTATCGTCTCAATTATTGATTTAATAAAATAACATATTATGCAGATGATACTTATAACAATAATCGAATCAATAATATGAGAGATATGATGTCGCAATTATCGTAGCAATAATTGAGTATAATGAATGACTTCTCACGTAAGCATCAATAATCAATACCGTGTGCTTACTATGCAACCACGATACATCGCATTTTACTACCCGGTAGTTCAATAGTTAACAGTAAAACTCCAGCCGTTATTTTTCATAAAGTATTTTTGTCGTTTTCTCAATCCAAACAATAATTCCAAGTTATGGGGTCCACCAATGATTGTGCCTTTGTGCACGAATATTCCCGTTAAAACGAATATTCCCCGACCAATCGAATATTATATAAAAACTTGCGTACTTTAAAAAATTTGTAAATATTACCCACAACTATAACATTATATCAAATCCACACCATAATATTCAAAAATATATTTCGAGAAAATTTAATCTTTATTCAAAAAGTTGGGGTCTTACAACCTCCCCTTCTTATGAAATTTCATCCTCGAAATTAGGGTGCGTACCTGGTATGTCGAAGAGGTAAGGATATCTTGATTTCATCTCAGATTCTAACTCCCATGTCATTTCTTCCACATCGTGGTTTCTCCACAAAACTTTGACTTGAGGTATAACCTTAGAGCGTAGAATATGATCCTTTTTATCAAAGATTTTAACAGATAACTCTTCATACGTTAAATCTTCCTCTATCTCGTCTAGTTCTAATTCAATAATGTGGTTAGGGTCTTTCACATATTTACATAACATAGATATGTGAAAAATGTTATGAACACGAGACATACATGGCGGTAAAGCGAGTCTATACGCCACAGTTCCTACTCGATTGAGGATTAAAAATGAGCCAATGAATCGAGGGTTGAGCTTTCCTCTCTTTTCAAATCTCGTAACTCCTTTCCATGGAGCAACACGTAATAACACATGATCTCCAATATCGAATTCCACGTCATTTCGATGAAGATCAGTATAACTCTTTTGTCGATCTTGTGAGTTTTTTATACGTTGTCGGATCGTTTGAATCTTTTCCGTAGTCATACGTACCAACTCCGGTCCTAACAACGTTGCTTCACCCACCTCATCCACGACATTTTCTTCCATACAACGCCTCAAATGGAGCCATGCCAATACTTACTTGATAACTGTTGTTGTAGGAAAACTCCACCAATGGTAGGAACTTATCCCAACTTCCCTTGAAGTCAAGGACACGAGTCTTAATAGATCTTCAAGAGTTTGAATGGTCCTCTCCGACTGCCCGTCCGTCTTGAGGATGATATGCCGAGCTAAATCATAAATCCGTGCCCATAGCTTTTTGCAAACTAACCCAAAATCTTGAAGTGAATCTTGGGTCTCGATCAGAAACTATGGATACTAGCATACCATGCAGTCTTACAATCTCGTTTATATACAAACTAGCAAGACGTTCAAGTGTATAAGTTTCTCGTATAGGTAGGAAATGAGCAGACTTGGTCAATCTATCAACAATGACCCAAATTGCATCTATGCCTTGAGAAACCTTGGGAAGACCAGTAACAAAATCCATGGTAATGTGTTCCCACTTCCATTCTGGAATTTCAAGTGGTTACAATGGACCTTTTGGTACTTGATGCTCCGCCTTGACTCATTGATAAGTTAAACACCTTGAGATAAACTCCGCTATCTCTCTCTTCATATTGATCCACTAAAATGTATGTCGAAGATCATGATACATTTTGGTACTCCCAGGATGGATTGCAAACGGTGTGTTGTGCGCCTCCATCATGATTTTATACTTTAAATCAGGGTCGTTAGAAACACAAAGTCTGGAGTTGACTCGAAGTATTCCTTCCTCATCGATTCTTGCTTCTGGCATAGCACCTTCTTGCACTTTCTTCTTCATACGCATTAGCTCCAGGTCTGTAGCTTGAGCAGCTTTAACTTTATCGATTAAAGTCGGTTCTACTCGTATGTTTTCCATCATCATGTGGGTCTCTAGAGTCTTTATCTCTAACTCCATCCTTTGCAAGTTATACAAAATGGGCCTTTGCGTTGACAATATTGCACTCGTACCCGCATATGATCTTCTACTTAATGCGTCAGCTACCACGTTCGCTTTTCCAGGATGGTATTGGATGATATGATCATAATCTTTCAATAGTTCAAGCCAACGTCGTTGTCGCATGTTGAGTTCCTTTTGGGTGAAGAAATAGTTGAGGCTTTTATGATCCGTGTAGATCTCCACCTTCTCTCCATATAGGTAATGCCTCCAAATCATAAGCGCAAAAATGACAGCTGCCAACTCTAGATCATGAGTGTCACGCCCCCAAAATTAGGTATACGTCACCCATCTTGGGTCGCCACTTACATGGTACATAAATTCAAATACAACTTACTAATATAACTGTTGTGTACAATACGACATAAACTGTGAGTTTGAATACAAATATTGTCTACTAGATATTATACAAACTCAAAAGGAGTCCTCATTACTACTACTATCACACTATTTCACAGAATAGTGAGGACTACTAATGCTATCCTCTGGACCATTCTCCGTTCCCCGACTCGTCTCAAATTTATGTTCTCATTTCACGAAGAGAACGGTGAAAGAAAGGGTGAGCTCAACTAGCTTGAAGAAGAAATATTATGACTAAGATAATGCAGAATAATTTATCATTAGCCTTCAACAGTGTTAAACTGATAAAATACAATAGACAACAAGTTTAACTGCAGCGGAATAAGCAATCCATTAAAAGAGTCAAGTAGAGAATAAAGTCTACTATTTTAAAAGGTTTTTCATCATCATTATATATTTGAGACTCAAACTTTAATAAATAATCCACATCATCGAATCACCCCTGCACTACGGCCAAGGATATTCATTAAATTATCAATGGTCATGACTATACCGAATCACCCCTGGTCATAATCATACCAAAAACTATCCATCACTGCATTATGTGCCACCGAGGACTTTTATCACATCATTTATAACAAGCCATGATTATACCGAATGATCCCTCGGTCATAATCATACTAAGTTCATCTATACACGTAAGTCAAGATAACATAATATAACATGAGGATGATGATAATGACATAATAATTCAATAAAACAAGTTCAAGAATTATTTTATCCAGAATTATTAACGCCCAAATTGTCAAAATGATACTTTGTTTTGTAGAGTAAAATTCAAGAATGATCGGAAGAATATTTCCATGAAAAGATATTGGATGAAGCGCAAATATCAAGGATATTCCACTAATTTCATGGAGTATAGAAGTCAAAGATTTAACCAACCTGAGTATAATAAAGAATGGAATAACAAAAGAAATCACCACGCATGCGGTACTTGGCAGATAAAGTTATTCCAATGTAATAATAATAACGAAACCAAAGTCGTGAAATTCACACCCAAGCGGTGATGATCCAATGTAATAATAAATCTTGAATAATAAACAATGGAACCAGTCCGGTGTAAAATACACGCACAGGATATTCCAATGTAATAATAAATGCGGAATAATAAACAATGGAACCAGTCCGGTGTAAACACACGCATGTGATATTCCAACAGAATAATAAAGAATGGAATAATGTAAGGAGATCACCAAGTATAGGGGATTCACAGATACAAAGTTATTCCAATGTAATAAATAAGAATGGAATAATATAAGGATTTCACCAAGTATAGGGTATCACAGATATAAAAGTTATGTATAGGGTATACCACTTTTATAAAGTTATTCCAATGTAATAATAAGCAATGGAATAACAAGTTCTCTTCATGAATAAGAAAGAATAACACCCCTTACGGGTACAACAAATAATATTCCCTACCTTAGAAGAACTGAATATTGGCAAGGTGAAGTAGCAGAATACTTTTCTTCCTTCTCTCTATAGTTTCTCTCTCTAGAGTTTCAGTGAATTCGTGAAAAATAATGAAGCACTAGGCCTCTATTTATAGAAGATTTCTAGCCAAGACCGCCATGTGAAAAGGCAAGTGGCTCGACGACCGGTGATGTGAAAAGAAAAGTGGGTTCGACGCCTTTGTAATGTGAAACGACAAATGGTTCGACGCCTTTGTAATGTGAAACGACAAGTGGTTCGGAATACCGTAATGTGAAACGACAAGTGGTTCGACGCTCGTAATGTGAAACGACAAGTGGTTCGACGTCTCGGTAAAGGTAATTACTATCGACGAAGGTAATTACTATTCACAAGGTAATTACTTATCGACGAAGGTAATTACTATTCACAAAGGTAATTACTTATTGATTTAAGAGACTCTTAGATAATGACATATGGGCCCCCATAAAATAATCAAACTTACCACAAACGCCTCATAATGCACTCTTTATATACATTAAGGATTGAATAAATATTACCACAAATCATTTTATTTTTAATCAACACATTTTTTAATCTTTCAACAATTATTAATCATTTATAACTTCTCGCCTCAATTAATAATATAACATATTATATGATGATATTGTGACAATAATTGAATTAATAATATAAGAGATATGATGTAAAGAATTATCAGAAGTAATAATTGAGCATAGCCGAGTGACTTCTCACGTAAGCATCAATAATCAATCTTAGTGTGCTACTATGCAACCACGCCAGACATCGCATTTTGTTTTACCACCGGGTAGTTCAACAGCTTTTAATTCGGTAACACCTCCGCCGTTATTTTTATAAAATATTTTGTCGTTTTTTCAATCCGACAATAATTTCGCTAGGGTCCACCAATGATTGAGCCATTGCATTTAATATTCCTAACAAAAAAGAATATTCCCCACCAAACTAATATTTTATAACAACTTGCATACTTTGCAAAATTTATAAATACTACCCACAACTATAATATTATCTCAAATTCACACCATAATATTAAAAATTATTTTGACAAAATTTAAATCTTTATTGATAAAATATGGGGTCTCACAATCTCCCTCCTTATGGAATTTCGCCCTCGAAATTAGGGTGCGATGACTGTATGATAAAGAGGTGAGGATACCTTGAATACCTTTTATCGTTAAAAATATTAAATTCATCTTCGCAATCCTACCAAAGATATTCATTAACAATTCATCTTTGCACTACGTGCCAAAGATATACAACTCAGAAACCAATAATGCCGAGACTCAACATTAGTATCACAACCACGAATTATCCATGCACCATCGCCAAGGATATTCAGTGTTTTCAATTACTGGTCATGATTATACCGAATAATCCTCGGTCATAATCATACCAAGTCTATCAATGCACTACTACCAAAGATGATTTTTTACCACATCCATGAATTAATATTTCATTCACGAGACTCATTTCAATAATTAATTCACATCATCGAATCATCCCCGCACTACGTGCCAAGGATATTCTTTAGTATCATGCACCACAATTATCCATGCACCACGTACAAAGATAATCGTGTATTCATTAAGATATCACCACCACAATTATCCATGCACTACGTACAAAGATAATCGTGTATTCATTAGTATCACCACCACAAATTATCCATGCACTACTACCAAAGATAATCGTGTATTCATTAAGTATCACGACCACAAATTATCCATGCACTACTACCAAAGATAATCGTGTATTCATTTAGTATCACGACCACAATTATCCATGCACCACGTACAAAGATAATCGTGTATTCATTAGTATCACGACCATAAATTATCCATGCACTACGGCCAAAGATAATCGTGTTTTCAATTACTTGTTATGATTATACCGAACAATCCTCGGTCATAATCATACCAAGTCCATCTATGCACTACTGCCATGTGATGACTTTCAACATAATATAAACATGAGGATAATGATATAAAGAATCAATCAAATGAGATAAAGGATAAATATTAAACATTTATAATATAATTTATCCAGATTCAAGAATATCCCCATGTTATCAATGCGACGCCCCAAAATAGGTATACATCACCCATTCCGAGTTGTCAATACATGGTACGTAAACAACTACAACTTTATTATTACAACAAAGAAAGCGTGAGTTTAAATACAAATATTATCTTCTAGACAATATTTATACTCAAATAAATCCTCATCACATTTATTGATACATTATTTTACAAAAATGGTGAGGACTACTAAACAATCCTTTCTAAAACCTTCATTCCATACCCCGACTGCGTACTCGCTTATATTCTCGCCTCCCGAGAAGTATGGAACAAAAAGGAAAAGGGAGAGCTCAACTAGCTCAAGAAGAATATTATGACTAAGATAATATACAACAAATTATCGTTAGTCTTCAACAGGAAAAATTTAATAGAATACAATAGACAACAAGTTTCGGATCAATATTCGCAATGAAATAATAATTCATAGAAGAGTTACGTAGAGAATGAAATCTACTATAATCTATGAATTTAACAAATCCATCATCAAAATTTTATCCCTCGTAACATCAATCAATATTCATCTAAAATCAAACATTCATCTTTGCACTCACAGCCAAAGATATTCATCATCATCGGTCATGTTCATCTCAACACTGCTCATCTTTGCACTCTGTGCCAAAGATATTCATCATTGGTCATGTTCATTTAAAACACCGCTCATCTTTGCACTACAAAGCCAAAGATATTCTTCAGAAATCATTCATCTTTGCACTCACAGCCAAAGATATTCAATAATATCATCATTTAAGACCGAGGATGATGAAAATATTTTAAAGAACGAATCCGGTGAAACAAATTGACAAGGATTAAGGATTAATGATTCGTACTTTGTTTTATCCATGTCCAACAATACCTCAAAAATAATCATAGTGGTGTAAAATTCAAGAATGATCAAAACATGGATACAATCAAAGCTAGTATCCGAATAGATATTTTGACTTAAAAGAAGAAATTTTATTTTTCGGTGAATAGTGCCGTATACGTGAATAGTGCCGTATACGTGAATAGTGCCGTATACGTGAATAGTAACTCCGACACCAAAAGATAGAAATTCCACAAAAAAAACATTTTCACGCTTCATGAATAGTACTCGTGAATAAGAATCGTGAATAGTAATTCATGAATAGTAACTCGTGAATAGTAACTCATGAATAGTAACCCCGACATGAAAAAGTTCCAAATTTGATAAAAACTTCAGATCAACATTTCAAAGATAATGATATCAAGAAATAATATCATTACGAAAAAAAAAATATCCCTTACCTCAAAGAATCAGTACTTCGGAAGGAAAGGTCGGAAGTGATGCTGAATGAAACTTGTACTGAACAGCAACTCTCAAAGTATCTAAATACTCACAAAATACGCTCAATAATATAGAGAGGGAAAGAGAGAAAACTTTGTTTCTGGTGTGATTTTCAATTCTAACTTAGCCCTCTATTTATAGGAAAATGTTAGCCCGCCGAAGCAGACTTGACCAAGCACCGATGGCTTTACCGCTACTATTGCCACCCACCACATTTGAAATAAAATTCAGCACATTTTTTCACCAACCACAAGTGGGGCCCACTCAATTCTAGAATTTTCCACCAAAATCAATTATAAACCTAATTTAGAATCCGACACCTCTTAAAATTCACAACAAATCATTCGTGCATTTTTAACGGTTCAAAATTTGTGGACATATACTCAACTTATGTATGTATAACATACCCAAAATTACCACAATCCAACTGGTCGGATTAAAAATTATAATCCCGCAATATATCTCAAAACCCCGATTTAATTTTTAATACCTCCAACTGATAAAATATCGATAAAACACCTCAACAATAATTTCTTCATTTATAACCACATAAATAAATCCATCATTTATATCCACATAAAATAAATATTTCTTTATCATATGAATCAATAATTAATTATTCACAAATAATATTATGTAATCACAATTATGATAACCAGGTAGTTCCTGTGGAAAGAGGGGCTTTCCGATAAGGATTTCTCTCATCGGCGCCGCAATTAGGTGACCAAACCTCTCCTCGATGTAACTTTCTAGACATTGCCAATAATGTTATCTAATAATATTATTCAAATAATATGAATTATTGATCCGATAATGGAGATAATGTGCATGCGTGACAATTATTGAACAACAATAATATAAAATATCAACGCAAGCAATTATTGAATCAATAAAATAAAATATTGAGCAAGAATTCATCGTGAAAATTATTGAGTAGTGCCTTCTTACGTAAGGATCAATAATTCAATAATTACATGTAATACCGTGTAACGTGCAACCACGCGATATTATCGTATTTTAACCAACGGGTATTCCAATGATCTTAATTCAGAATAACTACGTAGTTATTTTTAACCAACTTATATTTGTCGCTTTCTTCAACCAATCGCTTTCAGTTATGGGCCCTACACATGGTCGCTACTGTCGTGCATTTAATATTCCCCGACAAGATAGTACGAATATTCAACGACCAAACGAATATTCCCGACAAAATGAATATTTTATAACCACTTGCTTATTTTGAAATATTTGCGTATTTAACCCTTAACTATCCACATTAATCAAATCAACCCTTACTATTTCAAAATAATAAATAAAGGAAATTCCTTTTATTTAAAAAAAAAATTCGGGTCTTACAACCTCCCTCCTTATGAAATTTCGTCCCTCGAAATTGACGTCGACGCATTGGTGTTTCAAAAGGTGAGGATACCTCGCTTTCATTTCCGTTTCCAATTCCCGTGTCATTTCCTCTATATAGCATGATTCCTCCACAAAACTTTAACTTGTGGTATGACCTTTTTGGCGTAGGACATGCTCCTTCCTATCCAAGATCTTGACAGTACCTCCTCATACGTTAAGTCTTGGCTATCTCGTCCAGGTTCTAACTCTATAACGTGGTTCGGGTCTTTCACATATTTACGGCACCGATATGTGAAACACATTATGAACACGAGACATACTTGGAGGTAATGCAAGTCTATAGGCTACATTTCCTACTCGGTCAAGAATTTGAAATGGACCAATAAATCGTGGATCGAGCTTTCCTCTCTCTTCCCAAATCTTGTAACTCCCTTCCATGGAGCAACTCGTAACAATACATGATCCCTCACATTAAATTCCACGCCCTTTCGATGAAGATCCGCATAACTCTTTTGTCGATCTTGTGCCGTTTGTATACGTTGTCGAATCATTTGGATCTTTTCGGTAGTCATACGTATTTAACTTCGGGTCCCAACAATGTTGCTTCACCCACCTCATCCCAACATATTGGAGAACGACATTTTCGCCCATATAATGCTCGAATGGAGCCATACCTATACTTGCTCGATAACTGTTGTTGTAGGAGAATTCCACCAATGGTAAATACTTATCCCAACCGCCTTGAAGTCTAGGACACGTAGTCTTAATAAATCTTCAAGAGTTTGAATAGTCCCTCTCGATTGTCCGGGTCGTTTGGGGATGGTATGCCGAACTAAATCGCAAACTGCGCTCATAGCTTTTTTGCAAGCTAACCCAAAATCTTGAAGTGAATCTTGGGTCACGATCCGAAACTATGGATACTGAGCATGCCATGCAACCTCACAATCTCATTCACGCATATACTAGCAAGACGTTCAAGTGAATAAGTCTCCGTGATCGGCAAGAAATGAGCGGACTTGGTTAATCTATCAACAATAACCCAAATAGCATTGATGCCTTGAGAAACCGTAGGAAGACCCGTAACAAAATCCATGGTAATGTGTTCCCACTTCCATTCCAGGAATCTCAAGTGGTTGCAACGGACCCTTAGGTACTAGATGCTCGCCTTTACACGTTGGCAAGTTAAACACATCGAGATAAACTTTGCAATCTCTCTCTTCATATTATTCCACCAAAATGTATGTCAAGATCACGATACATTTTAGTACTTCCAGATGGATTGCAAATGGTGTATTGTGTGCCTCCATCATAATCTTGTACTTCAAATCGAGTCGTTAGGAACACAAAGTCTAGAGTGGACTCAAGTATTCATTCTTCATCAATTCTCGCCCTAATAGCTCCTTCTACTTTCTTTCTTCTTCATACGATCATTCCTGGTGGGTGGCTTGAGCAACCTTAACTTTTTCTATTAAAGTTGGCTCTATGCGATATACTTGACATCATCGCACTCGCTCGCAAGATATGATCTTCTACTCAATGCGTCATTACCACGCTCGCTTTACCGGGATGGTATTGAATAGTGTGGTCGTAGTCTTTCAATAGCTCGAGCCAACGTCGGCCGCCGCGATGTTGAGTTCTTTTTGAGTGAAGAAATATTTAAAGGCTTTTATGGTCCGAATATATCTCCACTTTCTCCCCATATAGATAGTGCCTCCGGATCTTTAATAGCAAACGATCATCACGCCAACTCTAGATCATGAGTAGGATAATTCCTTTCATACTCTTTAAGTTGTCGCGAGGCATAGGCTATGACTTTCCCACGTTGCATGAGAACACATCCTAACCCTTTGCCTCAAGCATCATTCAGAGATAACAAATCCATCGTAACCGGATGGTATTGTTAGAACAGTCCGAAATAAGTCTCCTCATAAGCTCTTGGAAACTCTTCTCGCATTCTTCACTCCAATCGAATTTTGTATCCTTCCGAGTTAATCGAAGTTAATGGAGTAGCGATTCGAGAAAACCCTTCCACTAATCTCCGATAATAACCAAATTAAGCCAAAAAGCTACGACTTCATCCATCGACTTCGGTTGCTCCCAACCAGATTGCTTCAATCTTCACGGATCAACAGATACTCCATGTTTTGACACCACATGCCCAAGAAATGCTACTTCTTCAAGCCGTAACTCGCATTTCTTCAATTTGGCATATAGTTGGTTTTCACGAAGCCTTTGGAGTACCAAACTTCAAATGGTGCTCATGATCTTCACGACTTTTGGAATATATAAGGATGTCATCAATAAAGACAACAACGAATCGATCCAAATATTCCTTGAATACTCGGTTCATCATATCCATGAAAGTCGCAGGAGCATTAGTTAGTCCGAAAGACATGACTAAGAATTCATAATGCCCATACCGAAGTTTCAAGGCGTCTTTGGAATATCCTCGATTTTAATCTTCAAATTGATGATATCCGTAACGAAGATCGATTTTTGAAAAGAATTGTGCCCCTCAGCAATCGGGTCAAACAAGTCATCAATACGAGGTAGAGGATACCTATTCTTGATGGTGACATGGTTCAATCCCGATAGTCAATCTTAAAGTCGCATACTCCCGTCTTTCTTCTTTACAAATAAAACAGAGCACCCCAAGGAGATGTACTAGGACGAATAAAACCGATGTCCAACAATTCCTTGTAGTTGGACCTTTAACTCCTGAAGTTCAATAGGAGCCATTCGATATGGGGTTTTAGAAATGGGCTTTGTACCTGAGTTCAAGATCAATAAAGAATTCAACTTCACGTTCGGGGTAGACCAGGGGAAGTTCTTGAAATACGTCAGAAAGTCAATAACAACAGGAATATTATTCAAATTTGACGTGTCTTTATTCAAATCCATAACATGGGCTAAGAAAGCTTGACATCCGTTTTTCAATAAACGAATAGCTTTATGATTAGATATGATAGTGATTGATTTTAATGGTTTAGTTGCTTGAATTGCACAACAAGTTGGTTAGGAATATGAAAACTAACAACCTTACGAAAACAATCAATTTTGGCATGATGAGTAGTTAACCAATCAATCCCTAAAATCACATCAAAAGCAAGTATCTTTAAAGAGATAAGGTCAACAGTAAGGTAATGGTGCCAACTTGAATCAAACAAGATTTATAAGCAAAGTGGATGTGATGAAAGTTTCTCTAACTGAGTTTCCATGATAGGTCAAAGTCTAATTTCTCCGAGTCAAGTTTAAACGTTGAGCACATGCGCAGGAGAGATAAATGAATGGGTAGCACACCAGTATCAAGTAAGGTATAAACTTCGCAAGAATTTATAAATAGCTTACCCGTGATCACCTCGTTTGGGTTCTCGATTATGACCACCACAACAAACGCTTCTTCCTAATCGTTGACTTTGATTTTTTTCGGGACAGATCTTCCGAGTCACCGTCCTCATTGAACTAGGTTTCGCTATCGCATAATCTCGAAGCGATATGTCCTTCTTTTCCACAACTATAGCATACCTTGAACTGTTGTGGGCGTTTGGACCGATATGTCCCTCTTTTCCGCATTTGTAGAAGATATGACCGGTGGTCGTTCTCTCTCCCTTAGAACCGATTCTGCTTTAAGACTGGCTGTCGTCTTCACATAGTCGTTGTTAAATCTCCTCTTTTAAAATCTCCTCCTCGACTCGCTTTCTTACATTTTTCATGACCATGATTACCACCAGAGTGGTTACCATTTCGTCCGTCTGCTCGCTTTCTCCGCAGTTATCATTATTACATTGATCGCTATCTCGGTACGATCTCGGTTATGGTCCCTCGCCGACCGTACTCGTTATCTCATTCTAATAATTGAGCCCACATTTACAACATCCGAATAAAGAGAAAGTTTATGAGAAATGAGATATCGACGTATGCCGGGTTTCAAACCTCTAAGAAACATCCGCGTCATACGTTCCTCATTCTCCACCAAATGAGGTGCAAACTCGATAACTCGCAAACTTTGCCTCGTCATCGAGACACCGCTATGTTGTTTTGCTCTAACTCGATGAACTCCACTTCCTTCATACGACCGAACACTTTCGTGAAAGTATTTGTCATTAAATAGTCTCTCAAACGCCTCCCAAGACATCTTTGAGTGAAGTTTGGATGGGTACGCTTCACAGACTCCACCAAGAGTCCGCTTCGCCACGGAACATAAAGGTGGCGAATGGAACCTTCGTTTCCTCCGTGCATCCCAAGACATCGAATATCTTGGTAATTTGCTTGACCCATGTTTCCGCCATGATCGGATCGCGCTTTCCTTAAATTTCGGTGGTCCCAACTCTTTGAATTACTTGGTTTGTGACAACCCGTGAATTGCTATCATTTCCTCCTCAGTATTTTGAACACGAGTCTCCCCTCGTCGATTTTCCATAAAGCGCAAAAACTTCTAAACATCCCTCGCTCATCATCCGCTCCATGGTGTTGTTCACGGGAGGAACATTACCGACTGTTGCACGCTTCTCCTCGTTGGTGAGTACAAAGGCTCTCCATCGTTCTCATTTCCATTGTTAATATTCTCACGACATTCTCAAATCACCGTCATATAAAACAAGGGTTAATTAAGGAAATCAATATATCACATAATATCCCTTATATATCTTGATTCAACTAACAAATAAGCTTAGGTAGGACACACTAGCTGAAGGATTTACTCGTCTCTCCCTCCTAGTTCTATTCCCGATCTCCGCCATGAGATCATATCCCTAAGCTCGATACCAACCGTGACGCCCCCAAAATAGGTATACATCACCCATTCCGAGTTGTCAATACATGGTATGTAAACAACTACAACTTTATTATTACAACAAAGAAATCGTGAGTTTAAATACAAATATTATCTTCTGTACAATATTTATACTCAAATAAATCCTCATCACATTTATTGATACATTATTTTACAAAATGGTGAGGACTACTAAACAATCCTTTCTAAAACCTTCATTCCATACCCCGACTGCACTCGCTATATTCTCGCCTCCCGAGAAGTATGGAACAAAAAGGAAAAGGGTGAGCTCAACTAGCTCAATAAAGAATATTATGTCTAAGATAATATACAACAAATTATCGTTAGTCTTCAACAGGAAAAATTTAATAGAATACAATAGACAACAAGTTTCAGATCAATATTCATAGAATGAAATAATAATTCATAGAAGAGTTACGTAGAGAATGAAATCTACTATAATCTATGAATTTAATAAATCCATCATCAAAATTTTATCCTCAGTAACATCAATCAATATTCATCTAAAATCAAACATTCATCTTTGCACTACGTGCCAAAGATATTCATCGATCGGTCGTATGTTCATCTCAACACTGCTCATCTTTGCACTCTGAGCCAAAGATATTCATCGATTGGTCATGTTCATTTAAACACCGCTCATCTTTGCACTACATGTGCCAAAGATATTCTTCAGAAATCATTCATCTTTGCACTACTACTGTGCCAAAGATATTCAATAATATCATCATTTAAGACCGAGGATGATGAAAAATATTTTAAAGAACGAATCCAAAGGAAACAAATTGACAAGGATTAAGGATTAATGATTCGTACTTTGTTTTATCCATGTCCAACAATACCTCAAAAATAATCATAGTGGTGTAAAATTCAAGAATGATCAAAACATGGATACAATCAAAGCTAGTATCCGTAATAGATATTTTGGACGAAAAGAAGAAATTTTATTTTTCTATTGAATAGTGCCGTATACGTGAATAGTCAGATATCGTGAATAGTCCGATAACGTGAATAGTAACTCCGACACCAAAAGATAGAAATTCCACAAAAAAATATTTTCACGCTTCATGAATAGTACTCGTGAATAGAACTCGTGAATAGTAATTCATGAATAGTAACTCGTGAATAGTAACTCATGAATAGTAACCCCGACATGAAAAAGTTCCAAATTTGATAAAACTTCAGATCAACATTTCAAAGATAATGATATTGAAGAAATAATATCATTACGAAAAAAAAATATCCCTTACCTCAAAGAATCAAGATTCGGAAGGAAAGGCTCAGGAAGTGATCTTTGAATGAAACTTCAGATCTAACAAAGAACTCTCAAAGTATCTAAATACTCACAAAATACGCCAATAATATAGAGAGGAAAGAGAGAAAACTTTGTTTCGGTGTGATTTTCAATTCTAACTTAGCCCTCTATTTATAGAAAATGTTATAGTACCAAAGCATTTCGACTTGACTGCCACCGATGGCTTTTACCTGCTACTATTGCCACCCACCACATTTGAAATAAAATTCAGCACATTTTTTCACCAACCACAAGTGGGGCCCACTCAATTCTAGAATTTTCTACCAAAATCAATTATAAACCTAATTTCCGAATCCGACACCTCTTAAAATTCACAACAAATCATTCGATGCATTTTAACGGTTCAAAATTTGTGGACATATACTCAACTTATGTATGTATAATATACCAAAAATTACCACAATCCAACGGTTTGATTAAAAATTATAATCCCTTAATATATCTCAAAAACCCCGATTTAATTTTTAATACCTCCAACTGATAAAATACCGATAAAACACCTCAACAATAATTTCTTCATTTATAACCACATAAATAAATCCATCATTTATATCCACATAAAATAAATATTTCTTTATCATATGAATCAATAATTAATTATTCACAAATAATATTACGTAATCACAATTATGACAACCAGTAGTTCCTGTGAAAGAGGGGCTTTCCGATAAGGATTTCTCCATCTTGGCGCCGCAATTAGGTGACCAAACCTCTCCTCGATGTAACTTTCTAGACATTGCCAATAATGTTATCTAATAATATTATTCAAATAATATGAATTATTGATCCGATAATGGAGATAATGTGCGTTGACAATTATTGAACAACAATAATATAAAATATCAACGCAAAGAATTATTGAATCAATAAAATAAAATATTGAACAAGAATTCATTGTGAAAATTATCGAGTAAAGTGCCTTCTTACGTAAGGATCAATAATTCAACAATTACGTAATACCGTGGTGTACATCTTGTGCAACCACGCATATTATGTATTTTAACCACCGGGTATTCCAACAGCCTTAATCTGCAGAATAACTACGTCTGTAGTTATTTTTAACCAACTTATATTTGTCGTTTTCTTCAACCAATCGCTTTCAGTTATGGGGCCCACACATGGTCTGCTACCATTGCATTTAATATTCCCCGATAGATACTAATATTCCACGACCAAACTAATATTCCCCGACAAAAATGAATATTTTATAACCACTTGCTTATTTTGAAATATTTATGTATTTAACCCTTAACTATCCACATTAATCAAATCAACCCTTACTATTTCAAAATAATAAATAAAGGAAATTCCTTTTATTTAAAAAAAAATTCGGTCTTACAATCAATCACTTAATAATCTCATAATCTAATATCATTAATATTATAACAATATTTTAACCACTTAAATTTATAAACAATTTATCTCAATTGTTTACGCTTTACCATATAATGCATTTAATCATTCAAAATGCCATACTCATAAGATATCATCACCAATTATCAAATCCTCATCAAAAATATGCATATATTCTATATAGGATTCTCTAGCCATAAAATCATATTATCAACTTTGTTACTTCACATAACATATTTAACTCATATGTTCAGAATTAAACTATTTTCATGAAAAATACCAAATCAGTCCCAAAAATATTTCTTTTCTGGATTTTAGCATAATATAGTCCCATAATGAAAATATATTTTTTCGGAATTTTAAACTTCATTTACTATTTTTCAAAAATCAATTTCTAATTAATTCCTTAAGAAATTAGCTACCTCAAGTTTAACTCCAAAAATTCCCAAATCTTGACAGGACCTTACCCATGTTAACGTGAGCTTCCAGTTTAAATTTCATGGTCATCGGAGTTATAGAACTCCGGTTATAGCGTTTTTCGTCGGAAAAACCTAAATATTGAAATAGTCATAACTTGCTCATTTTAAGTCAGAATGAGCTCATTTTTGGACAGGAGGTACTTTATACCATATACCTTCATGTCCCAAAAGGCCAGAATTTTTCTCATAATTTAAGTGGCCGAAACAGCCCCTCTAAAATCATGGCAGCAGCTTTTTTCGGTTTTTTGCAGCTTTGCCCTCCTTTGCTAAAATCAGTCCACACAAAAATCTACAACACCTTTTCCAGTAATTCCACTTGGATTAGTTAGGTAACTCATAGATCTAACTCTAAGACTTAACCACACTCAAAAATTCAAAATATAATAGGAGATATGGTCAATTGAATTTCATGTTACGTTTTTCACCAAAATCTGATTTTCAACTCTTTGTGATTTCTAAGAAACTTTCATGTTTTCACATACTAACCAACATAACTCATCTTAAAACTTACTAATACTTCATATACCCATGATTTTCATCAGTTCTATACTTTTATTATGACTTTCATCATAATCCACGTAAACAGATCCTTTTAGTTGAAGAAATATTTGAGGGTTTAAGAAATGGGTTTTTGTGATCGGGGTCAATACAAAATTCGATTTCACGCTCTAGGGTAGGCTAGGAAGTCTTCAAGAATACGCCAAGAAATTTATTAATGATAGAAATATCATTCAAAGCTGTTATTCTCGTCCAAGACTTGGATAAGACGTCACATTAATACCAATCGTGACTTCTATCCCTTAACCCGGATAGCACCTCACAATGATACCTATCAACTTGCCATCTTCAAATCCGACGACGCGCCTACGTAAAATCTGGCTTCGGTGTATTTCATACAAGGAAGTCAACAACGAAAGGATCGGGGCTCTTTACTTATGGCTTGATATGACTATGATTGACTTTAGTGGTTTGGTTACTTTGAATTCGCACAACAAGTTGGTTATGAATATAAAAGCTAACAACCCACGAAAAGCATGATGAGTAGTTAACCAATTGATTCCTAAAATCACATCAAAGGCAAATATTTTCAAAAAGATAAGATCGACAGTAGCGTGAAAATTTTTATTTGAATCAAACAAGATTTAAAAATAGTAAGAGCGATAACGTAAGGCTCCTACTAACGAAGTTTCAACCAATAAGTCAAAGTTTAACTTCTTTGAGTCAAATTTAAACGTTGAACACAACTAGGTGAAATAAAAGAGTGGGTAGAAGGCGGTATCTAACACGGTATAGACTTCGCAAGAGCTTATGATTAACTTACCCGTGATAATTTTATTCGTGTTCCTCGTCACGAGAAAAAAACGCTCTCTTAAACTACGGCTTTGGGTTTATCGGGACAGCCTTTGGTGCCTCCATCCTAGTTGAATTTGTCTTCGATAAACGACAAAATCGAGCTAAGTGACCTTCTCTTCCACAATTATAACATGCTTTGGACGGCATGGCGCAGTTCGGACTGATGTGTCCCTCTCCTCCGCATTTGAAGCATATGATAGGTGGTCTTTCTCCTTCCTTAACAACGGGTGCTGGTGCTGACGTCTTTCCATCATTGTTGAATCTCCTTTTCTTGAAATGTCCATTCTTATTATTTTGGCCCTGATTACCACCGAAGTGGTTACCATATCTGGCCTGTTGATTTCCTCCACGCTTGTTGTCACCGCTTCGATGACTACTCACCGGTATTATAATTTTCTTGCGGCTACTCTGCGTTGACTCGTTATCGCGCTCCACTAATCGAGCCCTATTTACAACATCCGAATAAAAACGCAGCTTTATGAGAAATAAGATGTCGACGTATCTCCGCTTCAAACCTCTTAAAACATTCGTGCCATTCTCTCTTCATTATCCACCAAGTGGGGACGAACTGCGTTATAACTCCGCAAATTTTGCCTCGATCATTATTACACGGCCATATTGTTTTGTTCTAACTTGATAAACTCCACCTCCTTCATGTGGCGAATACTTTCAGAAAGTATTTGTCGTTGAAACACCTCTGGAACTTCTCCCAAGATATCTTCAAGACAAAGAAGTTGAGTACGTTTTTACCGATTCCCACCAAGAATCGCTCTCCGCAAGAACATAAAGGCGGCAAAAGGAACCTTTTGCTCCTCGGAGCATCCCAAGACATCAAATATCTTGGTAACTGCTTTATCCATGCTTAGCTTGAAGTGGTTTTGGCTCTCCTTAAACTCCGGTGGTCCCAGCCTCCTTGAATTGTTTAGCGTTGATCGCTCGAGAGTTTTTCGTGTTTCCACCTACGTTTTGGATGGATCGCTTACGCTTACCGATGTTGCATGAATTCTAAAAACTCTTAAACGCACTGGTCGTTCGTCAATTGATCAGTGTTGTTATTTACAGGAGGATTATCGCCATCATGTTGCACATTGTCCTGATTATTGATCTGTGGAGAATCAACAATCTCATGTGCTCCATTGCTATTCTCAACATTCTCGGATGCCATTTTCAAACACTGCCACAAAATAAGGGTTAATTGACATGCAACATATTATCACTATACTCTGACCGACCAATCAAATACCAAATAAATTTAGGTAGGTCATACTAGCGAAGGAATTCCCTGTCTCTCCCCTCCTAGTTCTTATCTCACATCTAAGCCAGGGATCATATCCCTAAGCTCTGATACCAACTGTGACGCCCCCAAAATTAGGTATACGTCACCCATCTTGGGTCGCCACTTACATGGTACATAAATTCAAATACAACTTACTAATATAACTGTTGTGTACAATACGACATAAACTGTGAGTTTGAATACAAATATTGTCTACTAGATATTATACAAACTCAAAAGGAGTCCTCATTACTACTACTATCACACTATTTCACAGAATAGTGAGGACTACTAATGCTATCCTCTGGACCATTCTCCGGTTCCCGACTCGTCCCGCCTATGTTCTCATTTCCGAAGAGAACAAAGTGAAAGAAAGGGTGAGCTCAACTAGCCCAAAGAAGAAATATTATGACTAAGATAATGCGTAATAATTTATCATTAGCCTTCAACAGTGTTAAACTGATAAAATACAATAGACAACAAGTTTAACTGCAGCGGAATAAGCAATCCATTAAAAGAGTCAAGTAGAGAATAAAGTCTACTATCTTTTAGGTTTGAAAAGGTTTTTCATCACTGTTATAGCTGAGACTCAGCTTTAATAAATAATCCACATCATCGAATCACCCCTGCACTACGGCCAAGGATATTCATCAAATTATCAATGGTCATGACTATACCGAATCACCCCGGTCATAATCATACCAAAAACTATCATCATCGCATTACATGTGCCACCGAGGACTTTTATCACATCATTTATAACAAGCCATGATTATACCGAATGATCCTCGGTCATAATCATACTAAGTTCATCTATACACGTAAGTCAAGATAACATAATATAACATGAGGATGATGACAATGACATAATAATTCAATAAAACAAGTTCAAGAATTATTTTATCCAGAATTATTAACGCCCAAATTGTCAAAATGATACCGCTTTTGTAGAGTAAAATTCAAGAATGATCAAGAATATTTCCATGAAAAGATCTTTGGATGAAGCGCAAATATCAAGGATATTCCACTAATTTCATGGAGTATAGAAGTCAAAGATTTAACCAACCTGAGTATAATAAAGAATGGAATAACAAAAGAAATCACCATGCATGCGGTACTTCAGATGCCAAAAAGTTATTCCAACAGTAATAATAATAACGGAACCAGTCGTGAAATTCACACCCACTGTGATGATCCAAATGTAATAATAAATGCTTTGAATAATAAACAATGGAACCGTGTCCGAGTGTAAAACACACGCATGTGATATTCCAAATGTAATAATAAATGCGGAATAATAAACAATGGAACTGTGTCCGGTGTAAAACACACGCATGGGATATTCCAATGAATAATAAAGAATGGAATAATGTAAGGAGATCACCAAGTATAGGGATTCAGCAGATATCTGAGTTATTCCAATGTAATAAATAAGAATGGAATAATATAAGGATTTCACCAAGTATAGGGTACGCCGTGATACAAAGTTATGTATAGGGTATACCACTTTTATAGGTTATTCCAATGTAATAATAAGCAATGGAATAACAACAGATTCTCTTCATGATGAATAAAAGAATAACACCCCTTACGGGTACAACAAATAATATTCCCTACCTTAGAAGAACCTGAATATTAAAGCAAGGTGAAGTAGCGAATACTTTTCTTCCTTCTCTCTATAGTTTTCTCTCTAGAGTTTCAATTGAATTCGTGAAAATAATGAAGCACTAGGCCTCTATTTATAGAAGATTTCTAGCTTAAGACCGCCATGTGTGAAAAGGCAAGTGGCTTGACGATCGGTGATGTGAAAAGAAAAGTGGTTCGACGCCTTTGAATGTGAAACGACAAATGGTTCGGACTTTGTAATGTGAAACGACAAGTGGTTCGACGCCTGTAATATGAAACGACAAGTGGTTCGACGCCTGTAATGTGAAACGACAAGTGGTTCGACGTCTGGTAAAGGTAATTACTATTGACGAAGGTAATTACTATTCACAAGGGTAATTACTATCGATGAAGGTAATTACTATTCACAAAGGTAATTACTATTGATTGAAGAGACTCTTAGATAATGACATATGGGCCCCCATAAAATAATCAAACTTACCACAAACGCCTCATAATGTACTCTTTATATACATTAAGGATTGAATAAATATTACCACAAATCATTTTATTTTTAATCAACACATTTTTTAATCTTTCAACAATTATTAATCATTTATAACTTGTCGCCCTCAATTAATAATATAACATATTATACGAGATGATCTTGTGACAATAATTGAATCAATAATATAAGAGATATGATGCAAAGAATTATTGTAGTAATAATCGAAAGCATAAATGAGTGACTTCTCACGTAAAGCATCAATAATCAATACCGTGCAGTGCTACTATGCAACCACGCCAGACATCGCATTTTTTACCACCGGGTAGTTCAACAGATTTTTAATCGGTAACACCTCCGTAGTTATTTTTATAAAATATTTTTGTCGCTTTTCAATCAAAATAATAATTTCATTGTGGGGTCCACCAATGATTGAGTAGTTGTATTTAATCTTCCCTAACAAAAAGAATATTCCCCACCAAACTTAATATTTTATAACAACTTGCATACTTTGCAAAATTTATAAATACTACCCACAACTATAATATTATCTCAAATTCACACCATAATATTAAAAATTATTTCGACAAAATTTAAATCTTTATTGATAAAATATGGGGTCTCACAATGAGTAGGGTAATTCCTCTCATATTCTTTGAGTTGTCGTGAGGCATAGGCTATGACTTTCCCATGTTGCATGAGAACACATCCTAACCCTTTGCCGAAGCATCATCTTTGTAGATGACAAATCCCTCCGAGCCGGATGGTATTGTCGTAGCAGGTCTTTGAAATGAGTCTCTCTCGAGTTCTTGAAAACTCTTCTCACATTCCTCACTCCAACCGAACTTTGTATATTTTTGAGTCAGCTGAGTTAATGGAGTAGCAATTCGAGAAAATCCTTCCACGAATCTCCGATAATAACCATTAATCCGAGAAAGCTACGACTTGATCCATCGATTTAGGTTGCTCCCACTTTGAATAGCTTCAATCTTTCTTTGGGTCAACAGATATTCCATGACTTGATATCACGTGCCCAAGGAATGCAACTTCCTCAAGCCGTAACTCGCATTTCTTCAACTTGGCATATAGCTTGTTTTTCACGAAGCTTTTGGAGTATCA
Source organism: Panax quinquefolius (assembly GCA_020205615.1). Taxonomy (NCBI): domain Eukaryota; kingdom Viridiplantae; phylum Streptophyta; class Magnoliopsida; order Apiales; family Araliaceae; genus Panax; species Panax quinquefolius. Next base: position 8,059,611 of record CM035165.1, on the reverse strand, counting down.
GCCTCAAGTGTTGCTCATGATCTTCACGGCTTTTGGAATATATGAGGATGTCATCAATAAAGACGACCACAAAATGATCCAAATATTCCTTAAATACTCGGTTCATCATATCCATGAAGGCAGTAGGAGCATTAGTCAATCCAAAAGACATGACTAAGAATTCATAATGCCCGCATCTGAAGTTCTTAAGGCGATCTTTGGAATATCCTTAGTTTTAACCTTCATTGATGATATCCGTAAGCTAAGATCGATCTTTGAAAAAAATTATGCTCCTTGTAACTGATCAAACATGTCATCAATACGTGGCAATGGTTACCTATTTTTTGATGGTGACATGATTCAACTCCCGATAATCAATACAAAGTCGCATACTCCCATCTTTCTTCTTCACGAATGTAAACATGAGCACCCCAAGGAGACGTCTTCAGGACGAATAAAACCAATGTCTAACAATTCTCGCAATTGGGTCTTTAACTTCCGGAGTTCAATAGGAGCCATTCGACATGGGGCTTTGGAAATGGGTTTTGTAACGGGTTCAAGGTCGATACAAAATTCAACTTCACGCCTCGGGGTAGGCCAGAAGTTCTTCGTGAATACGTCAGAAATTTATTAACAATAGAAATATCCTTCAAATCGGCGTATTTTTGTTTAAATCGTGATATGAGCTAAGAAAGCTTGACATCCATTTTTTAATAAACGAATAGCTTTATGGCTTGAGATGACCGTGATTGATTTTAATGGTTTGGTCGCTTGAATTCGCATAATAGGTTTATTAGGAATATGAAAGCTAACAACCTTATGAAAACAATCAATTTTAGCATGATGAGTAGTTAACCAATTAATCCCTAGAATCACGTCAAATGCAAGTATTTTTAAGGAGATAAGATCGACAGGTAACGTGCGGTTACCGATTTGAATCAAACAAGACTTATAAACAGTGGATGTAATGAAGGTTTCTCCTAATGGAGTTTCAACAGATAAGTCAAAGTCTAATTTTTCCGAAGTCAAATTTAAACGTTGAGCGCAAGTATGAGAAATAAAAGAATGGGTAGAACCAGTATCAAATAAGGTATAGACTTCACTAGAGTTTATGATAAGCTTACCCGTGATAACCTCGTTCGGGTTTCTTGCTTTCTGGGAGGTCACAACAAATGCTTTCCCTTGCACTACCGGCTTTGCCTTTTCTGGGACGGCCTTTGGTGCCTCCATCCTAGCTGAACTTGCCTTCGGTGAACGACAAAATCGAGCTAAGTGACCGTCCCTTCCATAATTATAACATGCTTTGGACGGCATCGCGTAGTTTGGACTGATGTGTCCCTCCCCTCCACATTTGAAGCATATGATAGGTGGTCGTTCTTCTTCCTTAACAACGGGTGTTGGTGCTGACGTCTTTCCATCATTGTTGAATCTCCTTTTCTTGAAATGTCCATTTTTATTGTCTTGGCTATGATTACCACCGAAGTGGTTACCATTTCTGGCATGTTGATTCCCTCCACGCTTGTTGTCACCGTTTCGATGACTGTTACCACTTGTATTTTCATTCTGCCGGTTGCTTTCTCTTGGTTGTGTTGACTCATTATCGCGCTCCAATAACTGAGCCCTATTTATGAGAAATAAGATATTGACGTATCTCCGGTTTCAAGCCTCTTAAAAACATTAGCGTCATTCGTTCCTCATTATCAACCAAATGGGATGCAAATCGGGATAACTCCGCAAATTTAGCCTCGTATTGCGACACGGTTATATTGTTTTGCTCCAACTTGATAAACTCCACCTCTTTCATGTGACGAATACTTTCGGGAAAGTACTTGTCGTTGAATAGCTCTTGGAACTTATCCCAAGACATCTTGAGTGCGCCAGTCAGTATGCGTTTCTGATTACCACCGAAGAATCGCCTCTTCTCGCAACATAAAGGTGGCGAAGGAACCTTTTGTTCTCGGAGCATCCCAAGATATCAAATATCTTGGTGATCCGATTTATCCATGCTTCTTGACCTTAAGTGGTTTTGGCTCTCCGATAAACTCGGTGGTCCCGGCTTCTTGAACATTTAGCAGAATCGTCCGAGAGTTTCAAAGTGTTTCCACCTATATTTTGGACAGAGCCGCCTCTTCTTTGATGTTGCATGAATCAGATAAAGCCTCCGAACATTCCATCGTTCATCATTTGGTCGGTGTTGTTGTTTGCGATGAGGATTGTCGCCTTACGATGCACATTATTACGATTTTTGATCTGTGGAGACTCAACGGTCTCTTGTGCTCCATTGCTATTCTCAATATTCTCGGATTCCATTTTCAAATACTGCCACAAAACAAGGGTTAATTGACATGCAACATATTATCCTTATACTCTAACCAACCAATTAAATACCAAATAAACTTAGGTAGGTCATACTATGAAGGAATTTCTGTCTCTCCCTCCTAGTTCTAGTCTCACATCTTAGGGATCATATCCCTAAGCTTTGATACCAACTGTGACGCCCCCAAAATAAGTATACATCATCTATTCTGAGTCGTCAAATACATGGTACAGAATACAAATACAACTTAATTATACAACTTTCGTGTAAAGTATGACAAAACATAAGCTGTGAGTTTTCATACAAATATTATCGTCTAGACAATATACAAACTCAAATTCAATATTATTACATTTATTTTCCACTATTTCACTGAATAGTGAGGACTACTAATGCTATTATCATCAGTCCATCACTCCGCTCCCCGACTAGTAGTCCCACGCACGTTCTCATTTCTCAAGAGAACAATAAAAGTAAAAGGGTGAGCTCAACTAGCCCAATAGGAAATATTATGACTAAGATAATGCAGAATATATTATCGTTAGCCTTCAACAGTGTTAAACTGATACAATATAACAACCATCATGTTTAACTGCAGCGAAATAAGCAATCCATTCAAAGAGTCAAGTAGAGAATAAAATCTACTATCTTTTATGATTTAGAAGGTTTTTCATCACTTTTATCGTTGGGACTCAGCTTAATAAATAATCCACATCATCGAATCACCCCTGCACTACGGCCAAGGATATTCTTTAGTATCACGACCACAATTATCCATGCACTACGGGCCAAGAATATTTGTGTATTCAATAATGGTCATGATCATGCCAACAACCCGTCCATCAATGCACTACGGGCCAATGATGACTTTTTCCACATCATTTGTAACATTACTGGCCATGATTACACCGAATAATCCTCGGTCATAATCATACCAAGTCCATCTATGCATTATAGGCCATGATGACTTTCAACAAAATATAAACATGAGGATGATGACAATGATATAAGAATTCAATAAAACAAGTTCAAGAATTAATTTATCCAGAACTAATAACGCCCAAATTGTCAACATGATACTGCTTTGTAGAGTAAAATTCAAGAATGCTCAGAAGAATATTTCTATGAAAAGATACTGGATGATGCGCAAATATCAAGGATATTCCACTAATTTCATGGAGTATAGAAGTCAAAACATTAACCAACTGATTATAATAAGGAATGGAATAACAAAAGAAATCACCAAGCATACGATAAACCGCACAGGCAGGTTATTCCAACAAAATAATATATAACGGAATCAGTCCGGCCAGAAATGCATGCATGTGATATTCCAATGTAATAATAAAGATCGAAACCAGTCCGTAGTAGAACGCATGCATGTGATGTTCCTACGTAATGATAAAGAATGGAACAATGTAAGAATTTCACCAAGTATAGGGTAGCTCATGTATCAAAGTTATTCCAATGTAATAATAAAGAATGGAATAATGAAGTTCTCTTCATGGATAAGAAAGAAATAATACTCTCTACCTTAGAAAAATAGGATACTGGAATAGTGAGGTAGTAGACTTCTCTTCTTCTTTCTATAATTTCTCTCTATAATAATCTCTCAAAAGCTTTTGTGAATGGGTGAGAAATGAAGGAAGAATGAGCTTCTATTTATAGAAAAATATAGTTTCGATAATTGCACGCTTTGGGGCTCGAAAAATTACAGTACAATACCTCCAACTTTTCCATTATTTTTAATTTAGTCATGGAAGTATTATCAAACTTGCACCACCTCCCCTAATAGTAAATAATGTGATTCAATAGTAAATTATGTGAATCAATAGTTCTAGACATATGAAAATACGAATTACAGTATAGTACCTCCATCTATACCTCCATTTTTAACTTAGTCATGCAAGTATTATCAATCTTGCACCAACTAGCCTAATAGTAACAAGAATGTGAAACAATAGTATACACATGTGAACAAATAGTTATAATCATGTGAAATAATAGCAATCAATTGCTCATTTATCCAGGTTAAATATTCGATCAAGTTAATATAACCTCCAGACATCAATTATTATCGAAATAATTGTCGATTTTCACTAACACAAATAATTCCAACACAATGAAACCATTTTAATCAAAAATATAAATTTTGAAATTTTAAAGTTTGACTTTTCTCGAAAAAGTCAACTATTGACTTTTTGACCAAATAGTGAATTCCGGAAAATTTTATGTTTATAGACTATTTTTACTAATTTCATCGCTCCGGACTCAAATATCACGTCCGCATCTCCAAATTCAACTCCGAACACAACTTCAATTTTAATAACATTCATCATTAATATTATAACTCGCAATATTTATCAACCAGGTCGTTCCCAGGAAAGAGGGGGCTTTCCAATAAGGATTTCTCCCTATTGACGCGCAATTAGGTGACCAAACCTCTCCTTGACAGAACTTCTAGACATTGAAAATATTGTAATTTAATAATATGAATAACTTTATCGTCTCAATTATTGATTTAATAAAATAACATATTATGCAGATGATACTATGACAATAATCGAATCAATAATATGAGAGATATGATGCTGTAATTACTGTAGCAATAATTGAGTATAACTGAATGACTTCTCACGTAAGCATCAATAATCAATACCGTGTGCTATTATGCAACCACGCATATTACTGTACTTTTACTACCGGGTAGTTCAATAGTTAACGGTAAAACTTCCGCCGTTATTTTCATAAAGTATTTTTGTCGTTTTTTCAATCCGATAATAATTCCGTTCATGGGGGTCCACCAATGATTGTGCCTTTGTATGCGAATATTCCCCGACCAATCGAATATTATATAACAACTCATGTGACTTTTGCAAAATTTGTAAATATTACCCACAACTATAACATTATATCAAATCCACACCATAATATTCAAAAATATATTTTGAGAAAATTTAATCTTTATTCAAAAAGTTGGGGTCTTACATAATTTGTGGTTGTGATACTAATGAAAAAGTCCTCATTGGCCCGTAGTGCATTGATGGACAGTTTTTGGTATGATTATGGCTATGGATTTTCTTCGGCCAAGGGTGCAAAAATGAATTGTTTTATAGCATGATCATGACCGTTGATAAAAACACAATTATCTTTGGCCCGTAGAAGGTATGGATAATTTGTGGTTGTGATCTTAATGAAAAGTCCTCATTGGCCCGTAGTGCATTGATGGATGATTTTGGTATGATTATTGCTATGGATTCTCTTGCCAAGGGTGCAAAGATGAATTATTTTATGGCATGATCGGGATAGTTGATGAAAACACGATTATCTTTGGCCCATAAAGGCATGGATAATTCGTGGTCGTGATACTAAAGAATATCCTTGGCCTGTAGTGCAGGGATGATTTGATGATGTGGATTATTTATTGAGCTGAGTCTCAGCGATTAAAGTGATGAAAAACCTTTTAAATTATAGAAGATAGTAGATTTTATTCTCTATTTGACTCTTCTAATGGATTGCTTGTTCCGCTGCAGTTAAACTTGATGTTTGTTATATTGTATCGGTTTAATACTATTGAAGGCTAACGATAATTTATTCTACATTATCTTAGTCATAATATTTCTTACTGGGCTAGTTGAGCTCACCCTTTCTTTCATTGTTCTCTTCAAGAAATGAGAACGTAGCTGGGACTAGTCGGGGAATGGAGTGATGGTCCTAGATGGTAGCATTAGTAGTCCTCACTATTCTGTGAAATAGTGTGACAATAAATGTAATGAGGGCGCCATTGGGTATGGATATTGTCTAGAAGGCAATATTCTTGTATAAACTCCCAGCTTATGTTTTGTCGTAGTATACACGACAGTTGTATTATTAAGTTGTATTTAAATTTATGACCCATGTATCTGACGACTCAAGATGGGTGATGTATACCTATTTTTGGGGGCGTCACACTTTCTCTCTATAGTTTATCTCTCTAGAGTTTTAGTGAATTCCTAAGAAATAATGAATAAATGAGCTTTTATTTATAGAAAAATGGACTGCATAGTAACTAACTCATGAACGGTCCAGATTGATTTACTTTAATCTGACGGTCCATATTTAAAGCAAAATCTTTTAAATAAAATATAATATATTCTATTTATAATCTAATAAAATGAATAACTTTATAAAAGATTTTACTATGCAAACACTTATGAGCACTATGCCAACACTATGCATAATAAAATATAATATATTCTATTTATAGAATAACTTTATAAAAGTATTCTGCATTTTATATAAAAAGATTTTACTACGCAAAAATACTATGCAGACACAATGCATAATAGAATATAATATATTCTATTTATAGAATAACTTTATAAAAGTATTCTATTTTATATAAAAGTTTTTCGTTTTATTACATTAATAATACCAATAAAACAAAACCGAGTGACTTATCACGTAAACATCAATAATCAATATTTGTGTGCTACTATCTTAACCACGATATTATCTTTGTACTTTTACTAATGAGTAGTTCAACAGCTTTAACAGTAAAACTTCAAAGCCATTATTCTCATAAAAATATTTTTGTCCATTTCTCCATCCGACAATAATTCCGTTGCGGGGTCCACCAATGATTGTACCGTCATACGGATATTCCCCGACAAAAAGAATATTATACAACAACTTGCATACTTTTTAAAATTTATAAATACTACCCATAACTATAACATTATATCAAATCCATACCATAATATTTAAAAAAATTATTTCGAGAAAATTAAATATTTATTCATAAAAATCTGGGGTCTCACACAGCCTCTTAAAGTTAATTGGGCAAATGCCAGTGGTCAGAGGGAGGATACATCAGGTAGGTCCTAGTTCTGTTTTAAGCATATGTTATGTTTTGATGGGTGGTTTCGATGCTGGACTCCTACCGTTTCAGTGCTTCATTTGCATCTCTTATCATAGTCATATGAACTGCAGTCATTGCTATTGCGGGTCTTTATTTTTGTCAAGTAAGTAAAAGTTAATATTTTGCATACAAGAGATTGTAAATTGATTTGCTAAAGATGGATGTTGTGACGCCCCCAAAATAGGTATACAACTGTGACGCCCCCAAAATAGGTCCATTCCATCCAACCCATTCTGAGTCGCCAAATACATGGTACAGAAACAACTACAACTTTATTATTACAACAGTAAAACTGTGAGTTTGAATACAAATATTATCTTCTAGACAATATCTATACTCAAATAAATCCCCATCATAATTATTGATACATTATTTTACAAAATGGTGAGGACTACTAAACAACTCTCTACAGAACCTTCATTCCATACCCCGACTAGTACTCGCTACATTCTCGCCTCCCGAGAAGAAAATGGAACAACAAGGAAAAGGGTGAGCTCAACTAGCCCAAGAAGAATGTTATGACTAAGATAATATACAACAAATTATCGTTAGTCTCCAACAGGAAAAATCGATAGAATACAATAGACAACAAGTTTCAAATCAATATTCGCAGCGTGAAATAATAATTCATAGAAGAGTTACGTAGAGAATGAAATCTACTATAATCTATGAATTTAACGATCCATCATCAATATTTTATCCTCAGAACATCAATCAATATTCATCTCAAATCAAATATTCATCTTTGCACTACTGTGCCAAAGATATTCATCAATCGGTCATGTTCATCTCAACACTGCTCATCTTTGCACTAAAGGCCAAAGATATTCATCGATACCATTATGTTCATTTAAACACTGTTCATCTTTTGCACTACAGCCAAAGATATTCATCGATCGGTGTGTTCATTTAAACACCTACTCATCTTTGCACCACAGGCCAAAGATATTCTTGAGAAATCATTCATCTTCGCACTCTGGGCCAAAGATATTCAATAATATCATCATTTAAGACCGAGGATGATGAAAATATTTTTTAAAGAAACGAATCCGGTGAAACAAAATGACAAGGATTAAGGATTAAGGATTCGTATTTTGTTTTATCCATGTCCAACAATACCTCAAAAATAATCATAGTGGTGTAAAATTCAAGAATAATCAAAACATGGATACAATCAAAGCTAGTATCCGAATAGATATTTTGAGACGAAAAGAAGAAATTTTATTTTTCATTGAATAAAGTCAGATATACGTGAATAAGGTCAGATACGTGAATAAGAATCTCGACACCAAAAGATAGAAATTCCACAAAAACATCTTCACGCTTCATGAATAGTACTCGTGAATAAGTAACTCGTGAATAGTAACTCATGAATAGTAACTCATGAATAGTAACCCCGACATGAAAAAGTTCCAAATTTGATAAAAACTTCAGATCAACATTTCAAAGATAATGATATTGAAGAAATAATATCATTTAAAAAAAAAATTATTCCTTACCTCGAAAAGACAAGACTTTAGTTGAAACACCGGATATAGTCTTTGAAGGGAACAACCGTCTAACAATACTCAGAGTATACTCAAAATACTCACAAGAATACATTTCGATAATATAGAGAGAGAAAAGAGAAAACTTTGTTTTCGGTGTGATTTTCAATTCTAACTTAGCCCTCTATTTATAGAAAATGTTAGCCCCAAGCGCAGACTTGACCAAGCACCGATGGCTTTTACCGCTACTATTGCCACCCACCACATTTGAAATAAAATTCAGCACATTTTTTCACCAACCACAAGTGGGGCCCACTCAATTCTAGAATTTTCCACCAAAATCAATTATAAACCTAATTTCGAATCAGACACCTCTTAAAATTCATAACAAATCATTCGTGAATTTTTAACGGTTCAAAATTTGTGGACATATACTCAACTTATGTATGTATAACATACCCAAAAATTACTACAATCCAACTATCGGATTAAAAATTATAACCCCGCAATATATCTCAAAACCCCGATTTAATTTTTAATACCTCCAATCCGATAAAATACAACATCTCAAAGATTAATTCCTTCATTAATAACCACATAAATAAATCCATCATTTATATTCATATAAAATAAATATTTCCTTATCATATGAATCAATAATTAATTATTCACAAATAATATTACGTAATCACATTTATGACAACCAGTCGTTCCTCAGAAAGAGGGGCTTTCCAATAAGGATCTCTTCATCATAGCGCGCAATTAGGTGACCAAACTCTCCTTAAGATGTAACTTTCTAGACATTGCCAATAATGTTATCTAATAATATTATTCAAATAATATGAATTATTGATCCGATAATGGAAAATATTGTAAAGTGACAATTATTGAACAACAATAATATAAAATATCAACGCAAAGAATTATTGAATAAAATAAAATATTGAACAAGAACTCACCGTGAAAATTATTGAGTAGTGCCATCTTACGCATTTAATCAATAATTCAACAATACTGCAATACCGCAGTGCTACTTTGTGCAACCACGCAGACATCGTATTTTAACCACCGGGTATTCCAACAGCCTTAACTTCAGAATAACTACTGCCAAGTATTTATTTATAACCACCCAAACTTTGTCGTTTTCCTCATCCAATCGCTTTCAGTTATGGGGCCCACATTACATTGCTTGGCCGTCGCATTTAATATTCCCCAAAGCATTTAATATTCCACGACCAAACGAATATTCCCCGACAGTACAAATATTCCACGACCAAACGAATATTCCCCGACAAAAATGAATATTTTATAACCACTTGCTTATTTTGAAATATTTGCGTATTTAACCCTTAACTATCCACATTAATCAAATCAACCCTTACTATTTCAAAATAATAAATAAAGGAAATTTCTTTTTATTTAAAAATTTTGGTCTTACAACCTCCCTCCTTATGAAATTTCGTCCTCGAAATCGACGACGCACTGATGTTTCAAAAGGTGAGGATACCTCGCTTTCATTTCCGCTTTCCAATTCCTGTGTCATTTCCTCTATAGCATGATTCCTCCACAAAACTTTAACTTGTGGTATGACCTTTCTTGGCGTAGGGACATGTTCCTTCCTATCCAAGATCTTCGACAGTACCTCCTCATACGTTAAGTCTTCTTGGCTATCTCGTTCGGTTCTAACTCTATAACGTGGTTCGGGTCTTTCACATATTTCTGAAGTACGAGATATGTGAAACACATTATGAACACGAGACATACTTGAGGTAACGCAAGTCTATAGGCTACATTTCCTACTCGGTCAAGAATTTGAAATGGACCAATAAATCGTGGATCGAGCTTTCTCTCTTCCCAACTCTTGTAACTCCCTTCCATGGAGCAACTCGCAACAATACATGATCCCTTACACTAAATTCCACGCCCTTTCGATGAAGATCCGCATAACTCTTTTGTCGATCTTGTGCCGCTTTGTATACGTTGTCGAATCATTTGGATCTTTTCGGTAGTCATCATACGTGATTAACTCGGGTCCCAACAATGTTGCTTCACCCACCTCATCCCAACATATGGAGAACGACATTTTCGTCCATATAATGCTTCAATGGAGCCACACCTATACTTGCTCGATAAGCGTTGTTGTAGGAGAATTCCACCAATGGTAAATACTTATCCCAACCGCCCTTGAAGTCTAGGACACGAGTCTTAATATATCTTCAAGAGTTTGAATAGTCTCTCTCGATTGTCCGTCCGGGTTGGGGATGGTATGTCGAACTAAATCGCAAATCTGTGCCCATAGCTTTTTGCAAGCTAACCCAAAATCTTGAAGTGAATCTTGGGTCACGATCCAAACTATGGATCTTGGCATGCCATGCAACCTCACAGCCTCATTTACGTATATACTAAAGCAAGACGCTCAAGGAATAAGTCTCCGATCGGCAAGAAATGAGCAAACTTGGTTAATCTATCAACAATAACCCAAATAACATTGATGCCTTGAGAAACCGTAGGAATTCCAGAATCTAAATCCATGGTAATGTGTTCCCACTTCCATTCCAGGAATCTCAAGTGGTTGCAACGGACCCTTAGGTACTAGATGCTCCGCCTTTACACGTTTGGCAAGTTAAACACATCGAGATAAACTTTGCAATCTCTCTCTTCATATTGTTCCACCAAAATGTATGTCAAGATCACGATACATTTTAGTACTTCCAGGATGGATTGCAAATGGTGTATTGTGTGCCTCCATCATAATCTTGTTCTTCAAGTCGAGTCGTTAGAACACAAAGTCAGAGTGGACTCAAGTATTCCTTCTTCATCAATTCTCGCCTTAATAATAGCTCATTCTTGTACTTTCTTCTTCATACGCATCACTCTGATTCGGTGGCTTGAGCAACCTTAACTTTTTCTATTAAAGTTGGCTCTACGCGATACTTGACATCATCGCTTTTCGCTCCTCAAGATATGATCTCTTCTACTCAACGCGTCGCCTACCACGTTCGCCTTTCCAGGATGGCATGGTCGTAATACGTGTCGAAATGAGTCTCCTCTTGAGTTCTTCAAGCTCTTCCCACATTCCTTGCTCCATTCGAATTTTGTATCTCTACGAGTCAGCTACGTTAATGGAATAGAGATTCGAGAATATCCTTCAACGTATCTCCGATAATAACCAACTAAGCCTAGAAAACTACGCATTTCGATTATCGACTTAGGTTGTTCTCAATCGTGACTCATATCCCAACCTTGGATAAAGACGTCACAATGACACCAATCGCTTTATTATCGCATCTAATATGACGTCCCTTACAGAGAGTTCGGCTTAGGTGAATTCCACAAAGGAAGTCACAAGATAAAGGCTCATGTACCAAATTTATAGTTGAATTTTAACTCCCAAGTTCAATAGAGCCATTCGATATGAGATTTTAGAAATGAGTTTTTGTACCGGGTTCAAAGTCGATACAAAATTTAATATCATCTTTGGGAGTAAGCCAATAAATTCTTCAGAAATATACGGGAAAAATCAATAACAACAAGAATATTATTCAAATCGACGTGTCTTTATTCAAATCCATAACATGGACTAAGAAAACTTGACATCCGTAATAAACGAATGACTTCATGGCTCGATATGAAAATGTTTGACTACAATGGTTTGATCGCTTGAGTTGAATAACGAGTTGCTTAGAATATGAAAACTAACAACCTTACAAAAGCAATCAATTTTGGCATGATGAGTAGTTAACCAATCAATCCCCAAAAGCAAGTATCTTTAAAGAGATAAGGTCAACGGGTAAGGTAATGGTGCCAACTTGAATCAAACAAGATTTTTAAACAACGGATGTAATGAAAGTTTCTCCTAACTGAGTCTCCATAAATAAGTCAAAGTCTAATTTCTCCGTAGTCAAGTTCAAACGTTGAGCGCAAGCAAGAGGGATAAAAGAATGGGTAGAACCCAGATTCAGTAAGGTATAAACATCGCAAGAATTTATAATTAACTAACCCGTGCTAACTTCGTTCGGGTTCTTGTATTTTGACCGGTCACGACAAACGCTTCTTCCGTGAATCGTTGACTTTGACTTTTTCGGGACATCCTTTTGAGTCACCGCCTCAACGCACTAGGTTTCGATATCGCATAATCTCGAGCGATATGTCCTTCTTTTCCACAATTATAGCATACCTTAAACTGTTGTGGGATGACCAATGATATGTCCCTCTTTCCAAGATTTGTAACATACTGACCGGTGGTCGTTCTCCTCCCTTAAAATTTGTTGATGGTGCCGATGTTCTTTCGCCGACGCCTTCTCCCGTCATCGTTAAATCTTTCTTTTTAGATTGGACATCTTTTTCCATAATATCAACGCGTCATGCGCCTTTTTTACCCATGCATCACTCATTCTCACTGCTCATTATTTCTTCTTTCATTTCGATTCCAAATTTTATCATCTTATACTCGCTAAAGAGTGCTTCATTCAAGCATCACGATCGGGTAACACAAGCTTGAATCGTTGCATCCTTTTGCTCCACGATCGCCTCGAAATTCTTTAGCCCGCTTCTTCTAACTCATGAATACGATTTTGCAATTCTATATTTCGATCATAAAATACCTCTAATAAACTCTCTTTGGTACCTCTTCTTCCTCTTCTTCCTCATTCTCACCAAGTTACCTCTGCGATTATCTCTATTTTGAACTATCAATTCTTCACTCACCACATGGATATCTCTAATTCTTCTTCTTCGACATCACATTATCCGGTTGGCGATTAGAGGTGTCTCCACGATCTCATTCACTCCATTGTTAACGTTCAAAGCAGCCCATTCTAAAAAACTATCATAAAACAAGGGTTAATTAAATAAATTAACAAATCACATAATACCCTATAATATGACCAACCAACAAATAAGCTTAGGTAGGACACACTAGCGAAGGATTTACTCGCCTCTCCTCCTAGTTTTATTCCCCGATCTCCGCCAGGAGATCATATCCCTAAGCTCGATACCAACCGTGACGCCCCAAAATAGGTCCATTCCATCCAACCCATTCGAGTCGCCAAATACATGGTACGTAAACAACTACAACTTTATTATTACAACAAGAAATCGTGAGTTTGAATACAAATATTATCTTCTAGACAATATCTATACTCAAATAAATCCCCATCATAATTATTGATACATTATTTTACAAAATGGTTAGGACTACTAAACAACTCTCTCTAGAACCTTCATTCCATACCCCGACTAAGACTTTCGCTACATTCTCGCCTCCCGAGAAGAAAAATGGAACAACAAGGAAAAGGGTGAGCTCAACTAGCCCAAAGAAGAATGTTATGACTAAGATAATATACAACAAATTATCGTTAGTCTCCAACAGGAAAAATCGATAGAATACAATAGATAACAAGTTTCAGATCAATATTCATAACGGAAATAATAATTCATAGAAGAGTTACGTAGAGAATGAAATCTACTATAATCTATGAATTTAATAAATCCATCATCAATATTTTATCCTCGTAACATCAATCAATATTCATCTCAAATCAAATATTCATCTTTGCACTATGGTGCCAAAGATATTCATCAATCCATCATGTTCATCTCAACACTGCTCATCTTTGCACTAAAGGCCAAAGATATTCATCACCATTATGTTCATTTAAACACTGCTCATCTTTGCACTACTGAGCCAAAGATATTCATCATCGGTCATGTTCATTTAAACACCTACTCATCTTTGCACTACACAGCCAAAGATATTCTTCAGAAATCATTCATCTTTGCACTACATCTGCCAAAGATATTCAATAATATCATCATTTAAGACCGAGGATGATGAAAATATTTTAAAGAACGAATCCAAATTGAAACAAAATGACAAGGATTAAGGATTAAGGATTCGTACTTTGTTTTATCCATGTCCAACAATACCTCAAAAATAATCATAGTGGTGTAAAATTCAAGAATAATCAAAACATGGATACAATCAAAGCTAGTATCCGTAATAGATATTTTGACTAAAAGAAGAAATTTTATTTTCTATGAATAGTGTCAGATACGTGAATAAAGGCAGACACGTGAATAGTAACTCGACACCAAAAGATGAAATTCCACAAAAAACATCTTCACGCTTCATGAATAGTACTCGTGAATAAGAATCGTGAATAGTAACTCATGAATAAGAACTCATGAATAGTAACTCATGAATAGTAACCCGACATGAAAAAGTTCCAAATTTGATAAAACTTCAGATCAACATTTCAAAGATAATGATATTGAAGAAATAATATCATTACAAAAAAATAATATCCCTTACCTCGAAAGACAAGACTTTAAATGAAACACAGGATATAGGTCAAGGAACTTGCACCGCCTAACAATACTCAGAGTATACTCAAAATACTCACAAGAATACGCCGATATATAGAGAGAGAAGAGAGAAAACTTTGTTTCGTGTGATTTTCAATTCTAACTTAGCCTCTATTTATAGGAAAATGTTAATTACCAAGGCAGACTTGACCTGCCACGATGGCTTTTTACCGCTACTATTGCCACCCACCACATTTGAAATAAAATTCAAACACATTTTTTCACCAACCACAAGTGGGGCCCACTCAATTCTAGAATTTTCCACCAAAATCAATTATAAACCTAATTTCAGAATCAGACACCTCTTAAAATTCATAACAAATCATTCGTGAATTTTAACGGTTCAAAATTTGTGGACATATACTCAACTTATGTATGTATAACATACCCAAAAATTACCACAATCCAACTATTTGATTAAAAATTATAACCCCGCAATATATCTCAAAACCCCGATTTAATTTTTAATACCTCCAATCCGATAAAATACAACATCTCAAAGATTAATTCCTTCATTAATAACCACATAAATAAATCCATCATTTATATTCATATAAAATAAATATTTCCTTATCATATGAATCAATAATTAATTATTCACAAATAATATTACGTAATCACATTTATGACAACCAGTCGCCTCAGTGAAAGAGGGGCTTTCCAATAAGGATCTCTCTCATCTTGGCGCAATTCGGTGACCAAACCTCTCCTTAGATGTAACTTTCTAGACATTGCCAATAATGTTATCTAATAATATTATTCAAATAATATGAATTATTGATCCGATAATGGGAAATACCGTGCAGTTGACAATTATCGAACAACAATAATATAAAATATCAACGCAAAGAATTATTGAATAAAATAAAATATTGAATAAAGAATTCATCGTGAAAATTATTGAGTAAGTGCCATCTTACGCATTTAATCAATAATTCAACAATACTGTGTAATACTCTGTGCCATCAGGCAAACCACGCCAGACATCGTATTTTAACCACCGGGTATTCAAATGTCTTAACGGTAATAACTACGCTGCTATTTATAACCACCCAAACTTTGTTGCTTTTCCTCATCCAATCGCTTTCAGTTATGGGGCCCACACATCGGTCGCTACTCGTCGCATTTAATATTCCCCGACAAAGATTTAATATTCCACCACCAAATGAATATTCCCCGACAAGCATTTAATATTCCACCACCAAACGAATATTCCCAAACAAAATGAATATTTTATAACCACTTTGCTTATTTTGAAATATTTATGATTTAACCCTTAACTATCCACATTAATCAAATCAACCCTTACTATTTCAAAATAATAAATAAAGGAAATTCCTTTTTATTTAAAAAAATTAGGGTCTTACAACAACACCCATTCGAGTCGCCAAATACATGGTATGTAAAGCAAACTACAACTTCAATAATACAATTGTCGGTAAAATAAAATTACAACACACATACTGTGAGTTTAAATACAAATATTGTCTTTTAGACAATATCCACACTCAAATAAGTCCTCATAACAATTATTGATACACTATTTTACAAAATACTAAGGACTACTAAAACAACTATCTTGAATCATCACTCCATACCCCGGCTAGTTCCTGCTAAATTCTCTCCTCCTGAGAAGAACAATGGAACAAAAAGGAAAAGGGTGAGCTCAACTAGCCCAGTAAAGAATATTAAGACTAAGATAATATACAACAAATTATCATTAGTCTTCAACAGGAAAAATCTGATAAAATATAATAGACAACATGTTTTAGATCAACAACTGCAGCGGAAACAACAATTCATTAGAAGAGTTAAGTAGAGAAAGAATTCTACTATCTTCTAAGATTTAAAAGTCCATCATCAATATTTTATCCCTGTAACATCAATCAATATACATCTTGAATCAAATATTCATCTTTGCACTCACAGCCAAAGATATTCATTCAGTATCACCAGTTGGTCATGTTCATCTCAACACTGCTCATCTTTGCACTACGGGCCAAAGATATTCATTAGGTAATCATTCATCTTTGCACTACAAAGGCCAAAGATATTCATCGATTAATCATTCATCTTTGCACTATGCACAAAGATATTCAAGAATATCATCATTTAGGACCGAGGATGATGAAAATATATTAAAGAAAACGAATCCAGTGAGATAAAAGAACAAATATTAGGGATTCGTATTACAGTTTACCCAAGTTCAATAATACTCCATAATAACCAATTTTGAAGTAGAATTCAAAAATAAAGATCAAAACATGGATACAATCAAAGATAGTAATCATAATAGACATCTTGGACAAAAAGGAGAAATTTTCATTTTTTGGTGAATAGTGTCGTATTAGTGAATAGTGCCATATACGTGAATAGTAACCCCGACATGAAAAGGTAGAAATTCCACAATAAAATCCATACCAATATTTCGGTATAATGATATTGAAAGAATAACATCATTACGAAAAAAAATAACATCCCTTACCTCAAAAAGACAAAGATTTAACTAGAATATCGGATATAGTCTTGTCAAGGAACTTGCATCAGATAAAGAACACTCAAAGTATCAAAATACTCACAAGAATACGCCGATAATATATAGAGAAAAGCTTATGTTTCGGTGTGATTTTAATTCTAACTTAGCCTCTATTTATAGGAAAATATTAGCACGTCAAGGCGGACTTGACCAAGAACTCGATGGCTTTACTCGCTACTATTGCCACCCACCACATTTGAAATAAAATTCAAAGACATTTCTTCACCAAAATCATTTATATACCTAATTTCTGAATCAATCCCTCTTAAAATTCATAACAAATCATACGTTCATTTTTAACGGTTCAAAATTTGTGGACATATACTCAACTTATATATATATAACATATCCAAAAATCACAACGATCCAACGGTCGGATTAAAAATTATAACTCCTGCAATATATCTCAAAAACCATTGGTTTGATTTTTAATACCTCCAATCCGACAAAATACTGATAAAACACCTCAACATTAATTTCTTCATTTATAACCACATAAATAAATCCATCATTTATATCCACATAAAATAAATATTTTTTATCATATAAATCAATAATTAATTATTCACAAATAATATTACGTAATCACAATTATGACGGTAGTTCTCAGAAAGAGGAGGCTTTCCGATAAGGATTTCTCCTCATCGGCGCCGCAATTAGGTGACCAAACCTCTCCTCGATGTAACTTTCTAGACATTCCTAATAATGCTATCTCTAATAATATTATTCAAATAATTTGAATTATTGATCCGATAATGGGAAATACGTGCGTTGACAATTATTGAAACAACAATAATATAAAATATCAATGCAAAGAATTATTGAATCAATAAAATAAAATATTGAACAAGAATTATCAAACAATTATCGAAAGTGCCTTCACGTAAGGATCAATAATTCAACAATACTGCATGCAATACCGCAGTGCTTCTTGCTGGCAACAACGCCAGACATCGTATTTTAACCACCGTGTATTCCAACAAAGGTTAGCGGTAATAATTACGCCGTTATTTGTAAAAACTCAAACTTTGTCGTTTTCTTCATCCGGACAGCTTATCCGTTATGGGGCTCCATAAATGGGCTGCATCGCATTTAATATTCCCGACGTAAAAAATATTCCATTCCACGACCAAACTAATATTCCCCAACACAATGAATATTTTATAACCACTTGCTTATTTTACAAAATTTGCACATTTCACCCATAACCAAAGCATTATATCAAATTAACACTTTATTATTCACAATAATAAATAGAGGAAATTCGATTTTTATTTATAATAAGTTGGGGTCTTACAACCTCCCCTCCTTATGAAATTTCGTCCTCGAAATTGACATACGTACCTGGTGTATCAAAAAGGTGAGGGTACCTCGCTTGCATTTCCGATTCCAACACCCAGGTCATTTCTTCAATCGCATGGTTCCTCCACAAAACCTTAACTTGTGGTATAACCTTTGTGCGTATGACATGCTCTTTCCTATCCAAGATCTTGACAGGTACCTCCTCGTACGTTAAATCTTCGGCTATCTCGTCTGGTTCTAACACAATAATATAATTCGGGTCGTCCACATATTTACGTAACATCGATACGTGAAAAATGTTATGAACACACGACATACTTAGCGTTAAGGTGAGTCTATAGGCCACAGTTCCTACTCGATCGAGGACTTTAAATAAATCGAAGGCTTGAGCTTTCTTCTCTTCATCGACTCTTACTTCTAGAATAACGCATTCTTGCACCTTCTTCTTTATATTCATCACCTCCGTGTCTCAGAGTGGCGAGCGCGATTTTAACGTTATCGATTAAAGTCGATTTTACTCGTATATCATCACGTGGGTCCCTAGAGTCATTAACTCTATCTCTATCATTTATAAATTATACAAAATAGGTCTTTGTGTGCAACAATATCGCACTCGTACTCGCGTACGATCTTCTACTCAACGTGTTAGCTACCACGTTCGCTTTAACAGGATGGTATGGTAAGAACAGGTTCCGAAATGAGTCACCTCTTGAGCTCTTGGAAAATCTTCTCGCATTCCTCGCTCCATACTAATTTTGTATCTTTCCGAGTCAGCTAAGTTAACGGAGTAGCGATTCGAGAAAATCCTTCCACGAATCTCCGATAGTAACCAACTAAGCCTAAAAAGCTAGATATTTTGATTACTGACTTTAAGTTGCTATCAACTGTGACTCATATCCCAATCTTGGATAGCACGTCACAATAGCACCTATTATTTTACCACCAAACAAATATAGCGTCCCCTACGGAGAGTCTGACTTTGGTGCATTCCACAAAGGAAGTTACCAGATAGAGGCTTGAGTACCAACTCTTGCAGTTGGGTTTTTAACTCCTGAAGTTCAATAGGAGCCATTAGATAAGAGATTTTAGAACTGGGTTTTGTACTGGGTTCAAAGTCGATACAAAATTCAATATCATGCTCTGGAGGTATTCCAGGAAATTTTTCAGGAAATACGTCAGTAAATTCACTAACCACAGAAATATCATTCAAATCTGACGTATTTTTGTTTAAATCCATGAAATAGACAAAGAAAGCTTAACATCCGTTTTTCAATAAACGAATGGCTTTATGGCTTGATATGAAAGTGTTTGACTTCAATGGTTTGGTTGCTTAAATTCGCATAACAGGTTAGTTAGGAATATGAAAACTAATAACCTTACGAAAACACTCAATTTTGGCATGATAAGTAGTTAACCAATCAATTCCTAAGATTACATCAATTGCAAGTATCTTTAAAGAGATAAGATCAACAGGTAATGTGATTGTACCAATTTGGACTAAGCAAGATTTATTAACAGTGGATGTAACGAAAGTTTCTCCTAACGGATTTTCCACAGATAAGTCAAATTCCAATTTCTCCAGAGTCAAGTTTAATCGTTGAGCACAAACAGGAGAAATAAAAGAGTGGGTAGAACCGATATCTAATAAGGTATAGACTTCGCAAGAATTTATAAATAACTAACCCGTGCTAACTTCGTTCGGGTTACTCGCTCTTTGAGAAGTCACGAAAAACGCTCTTCCTAAAACCACCGACTTTGTTTTTTCGTATCCACCTTTGGTGCCACCGTCCCAACTGGACTTGATTTTCTACTGAGGATAAAATCGAGCTATGTGATGATTTTTCCACAACTAAAACATATCTTGGAAAGTCAGTGAGCAGTTTGGACTTATATGTCCCTCCTCTCCGCATCTCAGTAGCATCTAATTGGCAAGGGTTCTCCTCCCTAGAATTTGTTCATTGGTGTTGGTGTCATTACGACGCCTTCCCGTCATCGTTAAACCTTTTTTTCTTGAAATTTCCACTTGAATCATTTCTTCTATTATCTTGGCCATGATTACCACCGAAGTGGTTACCATTTCTGGCATGATAATTTTCTCCACGATGGTTATCATTGTTCCGATGACCGTTGCCACCGGTACGATTATGTTAGAGTTTATGCCCAAGAGGCCAATTATTTGATATAATTCCTTAACGTTTTGATATTATATTTGATTGAATAAATAAATAATTTTATTATGGTTTTATTTACTGCGTAATATAATTGTTAACATAATAAAATTCCTTAGAATAGTGATACAAATTATATAGTTTCAAGTATGTGACTTGAACATGAGATTATAATTACAATTAGAGAATTGCACTATTTGCTACACTCAAAGTTTCCTTAACTCAAAAGAAATACGTTCAATATTATAGAAGAAGAATTCTCTGATTCTGGTGTGATTTTCATTTCTAAACTGAGCATCCTATTTATAGGAGAATGTCGATACTATTTAGGAAAAATAATCATGGATTTACAAATAACTTTCTCTCATGGGTGAATTTCATGATATTTTTTTTTTTATTCTTACTATCTCGCACTACGCAAGACTGCAAACACTATGCAGTACTTTATGCAACATTATGTAGTACTGTTAGAGTTTATACCCTAGAGGCCAATTATTTGATATAATTGCTTAACGTTTTGATATTATATTTGATTGAATAAATGAATGATTTTATTATTGTTTTATTTATTGTGTTATATAAATGTTAACATAATAAAAATCCTTAGAATAGTGATACAAATTATATAGTTTCAAGTATGTGACTTAAACATGAGATTATATAATTACAATTAGTATCATTGTTCTTAAATGTCCTTAATCGAGTATCATTGTTGATGGGACAACAATGATGCATTAAGACTAGTATGTGGATCGATTGATGACCAAATCTCATTAGTCATAAATATATGAGATATTGTTAATGCATAGGTACATGTTAGAGAACGATGTAATCGGATGGATTCCACCATGAGAATTCTATGTGGAGCATTATGCTAAGTGTCATTAACAATTCTCATAGTGACAATGATGTAATGGTCCTCCGACCTGAAATCACTATATTTCTACACGGGAATTTATGTACTTTGATATCATCAAATGTCACCTTTAATAGGGTGAACTATAAAGGTGATTATTGGGTACATCATGAATCGCGTGAGGAATATGAGTGATCTAGATGGAATTTAACCATCCTATATATTAGGGGTGATATCCATAGGCCTCTTGATTGAGTAGGACTATGAAATGCATGGCCATGCTCAAATAATGATTTGTTTCATATAGTATACTCATTGATCAAGAAAACTCGGATTAAATTATGAAGAGTATTTACATTTCATGACTCGAGTTTAATCTAGGATATTAAGGTTAAAAGGATTAAATTACATTGAAACATTGGTCATTTAAAAGGTTGCATCGAATCATCGATCTTATTATTACTTGGGTAGCAAGTGATGTATTACTAGATGTCGCCTTTGTTTATAATTTTATAATATGATTTTAAAATTATTTCCAACGTAATTAATAACCTATAGGGCCACACACATGTAACGTAATTTAAAATGGAATTAATTTAAATTTTAAGGATTTAAATATATTAATATGATTAATAGTATTTAAATCGTAAATTTAAATTAAAAGGATAATTTGTATATATGTATATTAATTAAATAAGACTTAATTAAGAGATATATATATAAATTGATTTTATGAAATTAGGTTTTGATTTGATTAATTCCTTTTAACTACTATATATATGATATATAGCACTACTTAGGATACATCATAATTGAAAACCCTAGCCGCTTTAGAGAGAGAGACTAGAGAGAAAACAGCTTTCGTAAAATTCATTCCTTTTGGTGGCTAAGCATCAGAAGACCTTCTTATTGCAGTAATCGATTCGACGGATAAGGCTGTTCGTGTGGATAATACCGTAGAGAGGCGCAATGGTTTGTATTGCGTTGGAGATTCGAGGCGCAATCGGCTTTTGATTCTCGTTTTTCATATTGGTATAATCTCTAAACCTCGAATTAATTGATTTTTCGTGATTGATCCTGCTTTTTAGGTTTTGTAAATTGCTTTAAAATTTTAATTTCACCGTATGCGTTTACGTGCGTAAACCCAACAGATTATTATCGTGTTGTTACTCGTTATCCTTCGGTTGGGCTGGCTCATTATCGCGCTCCAATAACTGAGCCCTATTCACTACATCTGAATATAAACAAAGTTTGTGAGAAATGAGGTATTGACGTATTTCGGGTTTCAAACCTCGCAGAAACATTCGCGTCATTCTCTCCTCATTGTTAACCAAATGGGATGCAAATCGGGACAACTAGGCAAACTTAGCTTTGTACTGCGACACGTTCATATTGTTTTGCTCCAGCTTGATGAACTAAACATCCTTCATGTGATGAATACTTTCGGAAAAGTTCTTGTCATTGAACAATTCTTGGAACTTCTCCAAAGACATCTTCAGTGCGGCAGATTGAGTACGCTTTACAGATTCCCACCAATAATCTGCCTCTCCTCGCAACATGAAGGTGGCAAAGGGAACCTTTTGCTCCTCGGAACATCCCAAGACATCAAATATCTTGGTGATCTGCTTTATCCACGTCTCTACCGTAAGTGGTTCTGGCTTTCCCAAAAATTCTGGTGGTCCCAACTCCTTGAACTTCTTGGTTGTGACTGACCGCGCGTTGTTATCACTTCCACCCGTATTTTGTACACGAGTCTCCCTCGTCTGATTTTGCATGAACTGCAAAAAGCTCCTAAACATTCCATCATTCATCGTTTGCTCGGTAGTGTTGTTTACAGGAGGAATATTGTCTTCCTGTTGCACGTTCCTTTGGGTGGTGATTAATGGTGTCTCCACTGTCTCATTCACTCCATCGTTAATATTTCCCGCTGCCATTCTTAAATACTGCCATGAAACAAGGGTTAATTAAACAAATTAACATATTATCCCTATACTCTGACCGACCAGATAAATACCAAATAAACTTAGTCAGGTTATACTAGCGAAAGAATTCCCCATCTCTCCCCTCCTAGTTCTTGTCTCACATCTTAGCCAGGGATCATATCCCTAAGCTTTGATACCAACTATGACGCCCCCAAAATAGGTATACAACACCCATTCTGAGTCGCCAAATACATGGTACAGAAAGCAAACTACAACTTCAATAATATAATTGTCGTGCAAAATACAACAACACATACTGTGAGTTTAAATACAAATATTGTCTTCTAGACAATATCCACACTTAAATAAGTCCTCATTATAATTATTGATACATTATTTTACAAAATAGTGAGGACTACTAAAACAACTATCTTGAATCATCACTCCATACCCCGGCTAGTTCCTGTTAAATTTTCTCCTCCTGAGAAGAACAATGGAACAAAAAGGAAAAGGGTGAGCTCAACTAGCCCACTAAAGAATATTATGACTAAGATAATATAAAACAAATTATTATTAGTCTTCAACAGTAAAAATCTGATAAAATATAATAGACAACAAGTTTTAGATCAACAACTGCAGCGGAAACAATAATTCATTAAAAGAGTTAAGTAGAGAAAGAATTCTACTATCTTCTAAGATTTAAAAGTCCATCATCAATATTTTATCCCTGTAACATCAATCAATATACATCTTGAATTAAATATTCATCTTTGCACTACAGGCCAAAGATATTCATTTGTATCACCAGTTGGTCATGTTCATCTCAATACCTGTTCATCTTTACACTACGGGCCAAAAATATTCATTAGGTAATCATTCATCTTTGCACTATAGGCCAAAGATATTCATCAGTTAATCATTCATCTTTGCACTACAGGCCAAAGATATTCAGTAATATCATCATTTAGGACTAGGACTGAGCAAAAAACGGGTATAACCGAAAAACCGAACACAACCGAAATAATTTAACCGAAATATTCTGATAATTCAGTTATTTTTACTATTTCGGTTATATCCGAATTTTTGTACGGTTTTTGGTTAGTTTGTACGGGTATTACTTTTAAGCTGTCCGGTTTAACCGAACACCGAACAAATAAGCCCACTGAGTCTGCTGTCTGTCTAGCCGGCTAGCCCAGTAAGTAAGCCCACTCCACTCATTCTCATTCTCTCAATCTCAAATTCCCAAACCGAGTCTACCCACTTCCTCCAACACACTCGGTGCAGTAAGAGAATTGTTCAAGAATGAAGCAAACCAGAGGCCAGATCTCAAACCCCAAGTCTCAATCTCTCATCCCAAACTTAGATCTCGAGCTCTCAAGTCTCGATCTCCCTTCGACCGACGACATCGCGTCCCTCGACCCTCATCGCCTTCGGTGGCTCTTTATCGGTCATCACTCATCCGTCAAACTCATCGGTTGCTCTTCGGTCGACGACATCGCCTTCCTCGAGTCATCCCTTATTGTCTTCAACTTCGTCATTTTTTGTCATCTTCAGAATCCTTTAAACCCCCTCCTGTTCTTCCTCATCGAAGAGTTGTCATCACTGGAATTAGGGCTATAACTCCTCAAGATCTCAACATGAATGCGTTTGATCAAGGCACCCAATCGCACACATTTGATCAATTGACTTCTAAAGTTTGCTGCAATTGTTCCTTGTAGAACTAACCCAGGGGAATTTAATGACGAATTGACGAGTTGTGGCTCACTTCCAAAGTAAATTCTGTTTTTTCCTTATCAAATTATTTGTTTTGCTGTCATTGGTTCCCAATTTTGATGAAGGAGAGGTTTATATGTTATTTAATAAGTATGTATGCATTTGAAGCCTTTCTTTGCATTTTTATTCAGCTGATTTGGTGATTTTGCTTTTAATTAGTTTTAATTTTGGTTGTTCGAAGTTATTAATCAATTCACCGAATTTTCAATTGATAATTAAGATTCTAAGAATTCTTGTTATTTTCAAAATTCGGTTAGTTTTTGGATATTGAAATTGTGCTTATTTCTAAGATTCGGTTATAACCGAATAACTTTATTCTTGCCGGTTATAATAGAATGATCATCTATTTAGGATCGAGGATGATGAAAAATATATTAAAGAAAACGAATCCGGTGAGATAAAAGAACAAATATTAGGGATTCGTATTACAGTTTATCCAAGTTCAATAATACTCCATAATAACAAATTTTGAAGTAGAATTCAAAAATAAAGATCAAAACATGGATACAATCAAAGATAGTAACCATAATAGATATCTTGGACAAAAAGGAGAAAAATTTATTTTTTTGGTGAATAGTGCCGTATTCGTGAATAGTGCCATATACGTGAATAGTAACCTCGACACAAAAAGGTAGAAATTCCACAATAAAATTCATACCAATATTTCGGTATAATGATATTGAAAGAATAACATCATTACAAAAAAAAATAACATCCCTTACCTCAAAAAGACAGTACTTTTGACTAGAATACTGGATATAGTGCTGAAGGAACTTGCACCGTATAACAACACTCAAAGTATCAAAATATTCACAAGAATACGCTCGATAATATATGGAGAAAAACTTATGTTTCAGGTGTGATTTTCAATTCTAACTTAGCCCTCTATTTATAGGAAAATATTACCACTCCGAAGTAGACTTGACCTGCAACCTAATGGCTTTACCTGCTACTATTGCCACCCACCACATTTGAAATAAAATTCAGCACATTTCTTCATCAACCACAAGTGGGGCCCACTCAATTCTAGAATTTTCCACCAAAATCATTTATAAACCTAATTTCCGAATCAGTCCCTCTTAAAATTCATAACAAATCATACGTTCATTTTTAATGGTTCAAAATTTGTGGACATATACTCAACTTATATATGTATAATACATCCAAAAATCACAACGATCCAACGGTCGGATTAAAAATTATAACTCCTGCAATATATCTCAAAAACCACTGGTTTGATTTTTAATACCTCAAATCCGACAAAATACTGATAAAACACCTCAACATTAATTCCTTCATTTATAACCACATAAATAAATCCATCATTTATATCCACATAAAATAAATATTTCCTTATCATATAAATCAATAATTAATTATTCACAAATAATATTACGTAATCACAATTATGACAACCAAAGTTCCTTAGAAAGAGGGGCTTTCCGATAAGGATTTCTCCTTCATGGTAGCGCTTAATTAGGTGACTAAACCTCTCCTCGATGTAACTTTCTAGACATTGCCAATAATGCTATCTAATAATATTATTCAAATAATATGAATTATTGATCCGATAATGGAAATATCGTGCGTTGATAATTATTGAAACAACAATAATATAAAATATCAATGCAGCAATTATTGAATCAATAAAATAAAATATTGAGCGAAGAATTATCGTAACAATTATTGAGTAGTGCCTTCTTCACGTAGGGATCAATAATTCAACAATATATGCAATACCACGTCATCGCAAGCAACAACGCCAGACATCGTATTTTAACCACGTGTATTCCAACAAAAGTGTTAATCGGTAATAATTACGTCGTTATTTGTAAAAACTCAAACTTTGTCGTTTTTTCTTCATCCGACAGCTTATCCGTTATGGGCCCACAAATGGTCGTTTTGTCATTGCATTTAATATTCCCCGACTGTAAAAAGAATATTCCACGACCAAACAAATATTCTCCGACACAATGAATATTTTATAACCACTTGCTTATTTTGCAAAATTTGCACATTTCACCCATAACCAAAGCATTATATCAAATTAACACTTTATTATTCACAATAATAAATAGAGAAAATTTGATTTTTATTTATAATAAGTTGGGGTCTTACAGATGTGGTACTTTTATTATCGGATACTTCATGTGTTATATACTTGAAGTGGAACAGAAAACTGAACTTTGAATGTTTTTATGGCATGATATTTTGGAGGAACATGCATATCTATATATGAGAGAATATGACTTACATAAATGGTGTGAGCTATGGTCAAGCTATGAGTTCTGAATCCTCTTTCCCTAGTTACAGGATTTGTCACACACAGGTTCTTGTGTATGGGAAAACCTTTGTTGTATAAGTGCCAATAGCTTTGTTGATAAAACATTTTTGTCTCGCACTAAAATGCTGATTCTTAGTTTATTTTAGATTGCATGCTTGTTATGTTGTGTGTAGGTCATTTGTATTGTAACTTTTTACTGTCATTCTTTTTGCTTTGTAACTTTCGTGTTTGACCCTCGGGATTGTGACTCACCGACCGGAACTAATGATGGAACCCTTGTGAACTTATCCTTAAGACTATTTGGCAGGAGGTCTGAAAAGTCACTTTGCATCCTACTACTTGTTCTCAGGTAACATAGCTCATATCTTCCAATTTAGTCTGCAAGCTACTATTAAAAAAAGAAAGGTTGATTACTACTTTAGGCTTACAAATAGTTCACTGTGTGGTATTGATCTATTTATCAACCAATTAAGCCTAACAAATGATTTTGGATAAGTTAACACTAATCTTGTTCTTTTATATAATTCACAATATTAATTTTGAACCTTAAACATGGGGTTGTCTTCCTCATTTCATCCCTTAGGTGCTCCAGAAAAATTATAATTTGTTGAATGCATAAACTGAATGCTGCAAATATTCCCACTGATTTATTTTATGTGTTTATTTGTGTGTCTAGAGCACGTTCTATCAAACTTTATGACTGCACACAATAGTTTTCTTTCTTAAACATTTACTTTCCTTCATTTTAAAATTTAGAATTCACAAATCACATTTGGTGCAATCTAGTTGTGTTGTTTAATTTATAATCTATATGTTAGGATGCTTTGGCCATAATTTTGAGTGTCATGTAAGATTATATTTTTGCAGATCCATTGTGGAGTAGCATTTACGTACATTAATTGCATGACTTTCTTTCGACTTGCCCTCAGATCGCAAATGGATGATACATCTTCAAAATTGGTGATGTGTATTTAAGAGATTGGATAAATGTAATGATGTTACTAGAAATTGTATCATAGAATAATTAATATTGTAAATTTATCATTGTAATATTTTTAACATATGTATTTTTATATATAAATCAAATTGAAGTTTTTCTTAGTTTTCACTTTATGTCTCATTTGGTGTGATCCATCTCATACTCGAGCTCGAATAGAAAGGTTCGCATGAATTACTCGCCAGAAAACAAGTCGAGTAACTCGAGTCGAGTAGTAGTATCGAGTAATTTACTGAGTCGAACTTGAGCAAATTTTGTAAATTATTGGTTCAAATTCGAGTCGAACCTGAACACAAATTTTCTGATCCGAGTCGAGCTTGAGCATTAGGATGTTCGGATCGACTCAGGCTCATTTTCACCCCTAGACAAAAAAAGTTCTAAATTTGATAAAAAGGTCAAACCAATATTTTGGCATAATGATATCTGTGAGCCCCCAAATTTTATAAAATAAAAGTATTCAATTTTTTTTTTTTGGTAAATAGTTAAATTAATAAAAATGTAAAGTTAAGGGTGATATGTGAAATTTTTTCAAAGTAGACAAGTTGTCATAAAATACCCGGTTACTATTCACTCTTGTATTGTTCACTCGGGTATTCGGAGCACTTTTCATGTCGAAGTACTATTTACGAGTTACTATTCACGAGTTACTATTCACGGGGTACTATTGATTCACATTCTTATACTATTAGGGGTGGTGGTGCAAGATTGATAATACTTGCATGACTAAGTTATAAATTGAGGTATAGTTGAAGGTACTATACTGTAATTAATTTTTTCACATGATTATACTATTTATTCACATGATTGTACTATTGATTCACATGATTTACTATTAGGGGAGTTGGTGCAAGATTGATAATACTTGCAGGATTAAATTAAAAATGAAGAAAAAGAGGAATGTATTATACTGTAATATTTCGAGCCCCAAAACGTGCAAATATCGAAACTATATTTTCCTATAAATAGAAGCTCATTCTTCCTTCATTTCTCACCAATTCACAAAAGCTTTAGAGCAATTATTATAGAGAGAAATTATAGAGAGAAAGAAGAAAAGTATTCTGCTACTTCACTACTCCTATATCCAGTACTCTTTTTTTTAAGGTAGAGGATATTATTTGTTGTACTCGTAGGGAGTATTATTTCTTTCTTATCCATGAAGAGAACTTCTGTTGTTCCATTTTTTATTATTTTGTTGGAATAACCTATTTATACGAAGTACCGCATACATGGTGAAATTCTTCTAATATTCCGTTCTTTATTATTCTCGTTTAATATCGTCTTGGCATGTGACATTACGCTCGACTTGGTTCCATTAATTATTCTGTTGGAATAACTTGTCATGCAAGGCCTATCGTATGCATGGTGATTTTCGTTGTTATTCCATTCTTTATTATTCGCATTGGAATATCCTGCTCACAAGGCTTTTACGCCTTTAATTGTGTTAAAATCTTTATTATTCGATGGGAATAACTCGCGTCATGCGGTAGGCTTTCTATCGCATACATGGTGAATCCTTCGTTATTCCATTCTTTATTATTATTTCGGAATAACTCGCCTATGTGGATTACTACATGCACGGTGAATGATCCTTCAGATTTCATTCCTTATTAAATTGTGAAAATAATCTGTTTACGTGGATTATGATGAAAGTCATAACAAAAGTATTGGATTGATAAAAATCATAGGTATATGTGGTATTAGTAAGTGTTATGATGAGTTATGTTGGTTATTATGTGAAAACTTAAAAGTTTCTTAGAAATCACAAAGGGTTGAAAAATCAGATTTTGGTGAAAATGGAACATGAAATTCAATTGACCATATCTCTTATTATATTTCGAATTTTTAAATGTGGTCAAGTTCTAGAGTTAGGTCGATGAGTTTTGTAACTTATCCAAGTGGAATCACTGGAAAAGGTGTTGTAAATTTTTGTGTGGGTGATTTTTTAGCAAAGTACTAAAACTCGCAAAATATGAAAAAAGTCACGCCACAATTTTAAAAGGGTTGTTTTGGCCACTTCATTTGTGAGAAAAATTCTGGCCTTTTAGGACATGAAAGTATATGGTATAAAGTACCTCCTGTCCAAAAATGAGCTCATTCTGACTTAAAATGAGCAAGTTATGACCATTTCAATATTTAGGTTTTTCCGACGAAAAACGCTATAACCGGAGTTCTATAACTCCGATGACCATGAAATTTAAACTGGAAGCTCACGTTAACATGTGTTAGATCCTGCCAAGATTTGGGAATTTCTGGAGTTAACCGTGAGGTAGCTAATTTCTTAAGGAATTTATTAAAAAATAATTTTTGAAAAATAGTAAATGAATTTTAAAAATGTCAAGAAAAATATATGTTCAATATGGGACTATATTTTGCTAAATCCCAGAAAAGAATAATTTTTGGGGCTGATTTGGTATTTTTCATGAAAATACTTTAGCTACGAACATATGAGTTAAATATGTTATGTGGAGTTGAAGAATTGGTAAATAGGATTTTAGGGCTTGAAAATCCTATATAAGGTATGTATATGCATATTTTTTATGAGTAATTTGATTATTGGTGTAGAAATCTTGAGTATGGCATTTTTGAATGATTAAATGCATTATTTGGAAAAGTGTAAACAATTAAATGTAATTGTTTATAAGTTTAAGAAGTGATTAAAATATTGTTATAGTATTAACAATATTAGATTATGATTTTATTAAGTGATTGATAATGTTTGGATAAATGTAAAGTCTTTAATATTTATCCTTGATTTAGTTTGATTAATGCTTATAATATTATCATCATCCTCATATTTATATTATGTTGAAAGTCATCTGTGGCCTGTAGTGCATAGATGGACTTGGTATGACTATGATCAGGGATTATTCGGTATAATCATGACCATAATGTTGCAAATGATGTGGAAAAAGTCCTCATTGGCCCGTAGTGCATTGATGGATAGTTTTTGGTATGATTATGGCTATGGATTCTCTTCGGCCAAGGGTGCAAAGATGAATTGTTTTATAGCATGATCATGACCGTTGATAAAAACACGATTATCTTTGGCCCGTAGTGCATGGATAATTTGTGGTTGTGATTCTAATGAAAAAGTCCTCATTGGCCCGTGCATTGATGGACGATTTTGGTATGATTATGGCTATGGATTCTCTTGGCCAAGGGTGCAAAAGATGAATTGTTTTATGGAATGATCGGACTGGTTGATGAAAAACACGATTATCTTTGGCCCGTAGTGCATGGATAATTCGTGGTCGTGATACTAAAGAATATACTTGGCCTGTAGTACAAGGATGATTTGATGATGTGGATTATTTATTGAGCTGAGTCTCAGCGAATAAATGTAATGAGGGCGTCATTGAGTTTGTATACTCTCTAGAGGACAGTATTTGTATTCAAACTCCCAGCTTATGTTTTGTCGTATTATACACGACAGTTGTATTTGAATTTATGTACCATGTATCTAGCGATCCAAGATGGGTGATGTATACCTAATTTTGGGGGCGTCACAATATCGAAAGAAATAATATCATTTACGAATAAAATAACATCCCTTACCTCAAAATAACGGTACTTCTGACTGAATTTCGGATATAGTGCTGACAAAAACTTGAACTGATAAATAGAAACTCACAAAGTATCTAAATACTCACAAAATACACTCGATAATATAGAGAGAGAAAGAGAGAAAGCTTATGTTCTTGGTGTTATTTTCAATTCTAACTTAGCCCTCTATTTATAGGAAAATGTTAGCACGCCGAAGCAGACTTGACCAAGCACCGATGGCTTTTTACCGCTACTATTACCACCCACCACATTTGAAATAAAATTTAGCACATTTCTTCACCAACCACAAGTGGGGCCCACTCAATTCTTGAATTTTCCACTAAAATCATTTATAAACCTAATTTCCGAATCAGCCACCTCTTAAAATTCATAACAAATTATACGTTCATTTTAACGGTTCAAAATTTTGGACATATACTCAACTTATATATGTATAACATATCCAAAAATCACAACGATCCAACAAATGATTAAAATTATAACTCACTTAATATATCTCAAGAACAATGATTTAATTTTTAATACCTCCATTCCGACAAAAACACCTCAACATTAATTCCTTCAATTATAACCACATAAAATAAATCCATCATTTATATCCGCATAAAATAAATATTTCTTTATCATGTAAATCAATAATTAATTATTTACAAATAATATTACAGAATCACAATAATGGCAACCAGGCCGTTCCCAGGAAAGAGGGGGATTTCCAATAAAGATTTCTCCTTACTGGTGCGTAATTAGGTGACCAAACCTCTCCTTGACAGAACTTTTTAGACATAGCCAATAATGCTATCTAATAATATTATTCAAATAATATGAATTATTGATCTGATAATGGGAAATATTGTGCAATGATAATTATTGAAATAACAATAATATAAAATATTAACGCAGCAATTATTGAACCAATAAAATAAAATATTGAATAATAAACATCGTAATAATTATTGAGTAAAGGCCTTTTCACGTAAGAATTAATAATTCAAAAATATCTTTGTACAAAACCGTGTGCATCACAGGCAACCAAGCGTAGACATCGTATTTTAACCACCGGGTATTCCAACAAGTGTTAATGGTAACAACTACGCCGTTTATTTGTAAAAACTCAAATTTATCGCTTTTTTCATCCGATCGTTATCCGTTATGGGCCCATAAATGGTCACTTGTGGCGTCGCATTTAATATTCCCCGACATAAAGAATATTCCACCACCAAACGAATATTTCAAGACAATAATGAATATTTTATAACCACTTGCTTATTTTGCAAAATTCGCACATTTCACCCATAACCAAAGCATTATATCAAATTAACACCTTATTATTCACAATAATAATTAGAGGAAATTGATTTTATTTATAATAAGTTGGGTCTTACATTAAATATCTTATTTAATTTAATTAAATAAAATAGAATAATTCCACATTAAATCACATAGTCACGCGTAATTAAATTCTTATTTATTAATTATGTCAAGTCATTAAATCTCTAATTAATTATTAAATTAATTAGAATAACATTATGCTTATTAAATAATTTATTTAATCAAATAAGCTCAATTAAATACATACTTTTGAATAATAAATTCTCCATATTAATTTAATCAATGTAACACATATAATTAAATTAATCTACCACAAATTCATCAACTAATTATTTAGCCCAATAATTAAATAATCGAAAAATATTTATTTAATTTAATAAATATTCAAATTAAATTACAAAAATCTCATTTGTTACAGGAAGTTCCTATCATCTTTGAGTGTCTAAGCAGAGAAATCAAGGGTAATCTGTGACGCCCCCAAAATTAGGTATACATCACCCATCTTGGGTCGCCACTTACATGGTACGTAATTTAAATACAACTTACTTAACATAACTGCCGGTATACAATACGACATAAATCGTGAGTTTAAATACAAATATCATCTACTAGATATTATACAAACTCAAAAAAAGGAGTCCTCATTACAATTATTATCACACTATTTCACGTAATAGTGAGGACTACTAATGCTATCTTCGGGACCATCACTCGCTTCCCAGACTCGTCCCGCCTATATTCTCATTTCCGAAGAAACAGTGAAAGAAAGGTGAGCTCAACTAGCCCAAAGAAGAAATATTATGACTAAGATAATGCGTAATAAATTATCAATAGTCTTCAACAATATTAAACCGATAAAATACAATAGACAACCGGTTTAACTCGGCAATGAATATCTTAATCCATTAAAAGAGTCAGTAGAAAATAAAGTCTACTATCTTTTAGGTTTTAAAAGGTTTTTCATCATCGTTATATATTTGAGACTCAACTTTAATAAATATTCCACATCATCGAATCACCCTCGCACTACTACGGCCAAGGATATTCTTTAAGATCACGACCACAATTATTCATGCACAATGTGCCAAGAATATTTGTGTATTCATTAATGGTCATGATCATGCCAACAACTCGTCCATCAATGCACTACTACCATCGAGGATTTTTACCACATCATTTGTAACATTACGATTACATGATTACACCGAATAGTCTCTGGTCATAATCATACCAAGTCCATCTATGCACCATGTGCCACGGATGACTTTTAAAAAATATAAACATGAGGATGATGACAATGATATAAGAATTCAATAAAACAAGTTCAAGAATTATTTTATCCAGAATTATTAACGCCCAAATTATCAATATGATATTGTTTTGTAGAGTAAAATTCAAGAATGATCGGAAGAATATTTTCATGAAAAGATCTTTGGATGAAACGCATAAATAACAAGGATATTCCACTAATTTCATTGAGTATAGAAGTCAAAGTTTTAACCAATTTGGGTATAATAAAGAATGGAATAACATAAGAAATCACCATGCATGCGATAGATCGCATGCATAAAAGTTATTCCAATGTAATAATAAATAACGGAACTGTGTCGGGTGAAATTCACACCGGCGGCAGGATGTTCCAACAGAATAATAAAGATGGAACCAGATCCGGTGTAAAAACACATGATAGGATATTCCTGAGAATAATATAGACGGAACCAGTCGGTGTAAAACACATGATGTGATGTTCCAAATGAGAATAATAAAGACGGAACCAGTCGGTGTAAAAAACACACGCATGGATGTTCCAGGCGAGAATAATAAAGAGCGGAACCAGTCGGTGTAAAACACATGCACGAGGATGTTCCAACGAGTAATCATAGAAGAATGTCACCAAGTATAGGTAAACAGCGTATCACAAAGTTATTCCAATGTAATAATAAGAATGGAATAACAATGATTTCTTCATAAATAAGAAAGAATAACACCCCCTTACATTTGGTAGAAGATTGAATATCGCAGTGAGCGGTGTAGTAACAAAATACTCTTCTTCTTCTCTCTTATTCTCTCTATATTTTCTCTCTATAGCTTGAATGAATTAAGTGAAAATAATGAAGCCTCTAGGCCTCTATTTATAGAAGATTTCTAGCTTAGCACCGCTAGTGTGAAAAAGGCAAGTGGTCGATTTAATTGTTTGACGCCTTTGTAATGTGAAACGACAAGTGGTTCGACGCTTCGTAATGTGAAACGACAAGTGGTTCGACGTCTCGGTAAAGGTAATTATTATTAACGAAGGTAAATACTATCGATTTAAGGTAAATACTATTCACAAGGGTAATTACTATTGATGAAGGTAAATACTTATTCACAAGGGTAATTACTATTGACGAAGGTAATTACTTATCGACGAAGGTAAATACTATTCACAAGGGTAATTACTATCGACGAAGGTAATTACTATCGACGAAGAAACTCTTAGATGATGACATATGAGCCCCCATAAAATAATCAAACTTACCACAAATTATTTTTTTTCATCAACACATATTTAATCTTTCAACAATTATTAATCATTTATAACTTGTCGTCTCAATTATTGATTTAATACTATAACATATTATATCATGATAATTGTGACAATAATTGAATCAATAATATAAGAGATATGATGCAAAGAATTATCAGTAGTAATAATTGAGCATATTTGAGTGACTTCTCACGTAAGCATCAATAATCAATACCGTGCAGCTACTTACGCAACTACGCCAGACATTCATTACTTTTACCATCGGGTAGTTCAACAGCTTTTAACAGTAACACCTCCGTAGTTATTTTTATAAAATATTTTTGTCGTTTTTCAATTCGACAATAATTACATTGCTAGGGGTCCACCAATGATTGAGCCATTGTATTTAATATTCCTAACAAAAAGAATATTCCCCACCAAACAAATAATATTTTATAACAACTTGCATACTTTGCAAAATTTATAAATATTACCCATAACTATAACATTATATCAAATTTATTCCATAATATTCAAAAATAATATTTATAGAAAAATTCATCTTTATTTATAAAAGATGGGTCTTACATAATCCCTTAATCTAAACTTTTAATTTACGTTCTTAAAGTTTTTCATGAAAATTAGTTTTAACTCTCTGTAATTGAATTTTTATGCTTAATTGTTGATTATACGATGTTGTATATGTTTATTAATATGTATAGTTCAATTATATATGATTTATGTGTTTTAGAGTAATCAGATTCATGTAATTGTGTTTTATTGGAATTTTGTAGTTTACAGAGAAGAATGTATGAATGTGGCTTAAAAGTATGAAAAATTATATTTAAATTGCATATTAATCGATAAATTGATGGATGATTATGATTATACATGTAAAAACGAAATGAACGAAACTTGTATGGACTGATTTGGTTGAAAAAAAAGTTCGTAGTAGTTGATTTCGTTAAGAATGTCAAAAATAGAGTTTTTCACAAAACATCAAATATATGGCTTTAAATCTTGTTGTCTGTATGACTTAAGTTGTTAAAATCATGTTAAGAGTGTTATAAAATGTTTCTGTTAAGTTTATAGTTTATGGGTAATATTGAATTCGTTGTTTATGTGAAATTTTGGCCTAAATTGGCCCCTGCTCGTGTTCTTCATGAATCGAGAGAATAGAATCGCTTCGCAGTCATGCGCATCGCCGCTAACAGTGTTTGTCTGTACGCAAATACCATCTTCGATGA
Source organism: Panax quinquefolius (assembly GCA_020205615.1). Lineage (NCBI taxonomy): Eukaryota > Viridiplantae > Streptophyta > Magnoliopsida > Apiales > Araliaceae > Panax > Panax quinquefolius. The sequence continues at coordinate 8,022,078 of CM035165.1, read as the reverse complement.
TTAATGGCGTATGATCGCGAAAGTTTGAAGTCGAGCCGCAATACCGAATTATATGCTTAATAAACAGAAGTGCAGAGTTGTGCTGATTACTGCGAAGCTGATTCTTGAGTAATAAGTATGCTATGTGCACTTTGCTAATGTAATTGGCTAGAAAATTTTATTTAATTGTTCAAGTCTAGAAAATGTGATTTAAACCCGATATAATGAACAGGAAAATGTATTAAGCAATTATGTGATGTTAAAACAGATTCTTAATATGTCAATGATGTTCTTACGTGTTTAATTGATATGTCAAACATGTAGATAACTCATCATTAGTAAAGTCTAGTAATGAGTGAAAACTAATGTTGTGATGTGATTAATATAATAATGATCAGAGTTTAGTGAGAAGAGTATGTACTTATGATTTCGGTTATGTTATAATTAACTGGTTTTGTGAATGTAAATGGTATGTAGGATTAAATTGAGGAACGTGATTAGTAATCGTGTAATCTACGCACGAGGCAAGTTTTCTAACCCTAAACTTTCTTTGAGCAAGTTTTCTAATTCTAAACTTTCATTGAGTAAGTTCTTAAACTTTATTATTGTTGAACAAGCTTCATATTCTTATTTTGAATTGTTCATAGCTTAATCTTTCAAGTACATGATTCCAAATGAAATGTTCTAACTCTTTTAAAGTATTACTTTTGTAATACTATGTTCATTCAATTGTATAGAGTTGAGATTCAATCGTTGATTTGAGTATTGATTTCAATATGTCATTGAAACCTTGAATAGATAGTGAATCCTTATTGATTCAACTAATCCTTAGTTGATGATTATTGAACTCTAAATTACCCTTGAGATCAATCCTAACCAAACTTCCTTTGGTGCGGACTCTAATGTCAAAGCTGAGATGAACAACCCTGCTATAGGGGATTATTTTATGCCATAACGTTAAGATGTTGTGCACATACATGGTACTAATGGTTGATCCCCCTAGGTACGAGAACTAAGGTCCATATAGTCTTATGATTTTTAAAGGTTTAAAGTAGAAATACTTGGTAACCTGGGACATATATAGTTCATGGTCTTGTGACCCTCAGATATACTTTTGATTCCCGTTCTAATCTTGATTCAAAAGCCGAGCTTTCTTTTGTTCAGTATCCATTGCTTACTTGTATGTTATTATTATTATTGTAATTGTTAAACTTGTGGGCAAGTGTTGTTCACCCTTGCATAATAACATTGCAGCTAAGGTTGAAAGAGTTGACGAGCACTAGTAAGGGCAAGTGCAAAGCTAGCAAATGATGAAGACTTATTTATTGTTTGAGAATGTTTATGTTAAGACTTATGATGTTATGTTTAAGAATTATTTGTTTATAAAGTATCCGCATTGATATATTAAGGTTAGATGACATGAGATTAATTTGTTTAAGTTGTTGTATCTCTTGATTTGGAGGATTTCTATTGCAGTTTTATTGTATCTTTATTATGGGTAGTTAGATGTTATTTATTTTGATGAGTGAATACCAAATCTGTGGGAAATCCGAGTATCCGGATTTGGGGGTGTCACAGATGTTCCTGAGGGGAGTACTAGTGTCATACCTAGTGATGTTAGGCAAATTCTCTATGAGTTTGTCGATGTGATGTCTAGTGAGTTACCTACCGGATTACCTCCGCTTAGAGATGTCCAACATGTCATTGACCTCGTACTGAGGTCTTCTTTACCTAACTTACCCCATTATAGGATGAACCCTATGGAGCAGATAGAGATAAGACGCTAGGTATGTGATTTGTTAAGTAAAGGTTTTGTATAAGAGAGTCTTAGCCCTTGTGTTGTGCCAACCTTATTTACCCCAAAGGATGATGGGAGTTTTAGGATGTGTTGCGATAGTCGAGCTATCAATAAGATCATCGTCAAGTATAAGTTTTCCATACTTAGGCTTGATGACATGTTAGACATGATGAGTGGAGCTCACGTGTACACCAAAATAGATTTATGGGGTGGATATCACCAAGTCCTCATCCATAAAGAATATGGGTGTAAAACTTCCTTTAAGACGAGTGATGATCTTTATGAGTGGTTAGTCCTACCCTTTGGTCTAACTAATGCATGTAGCACATTTATGAGAGTTATGAATCTGGTGTTGTGGTCTTTTATTGGCAAGTTTGTAGTGGTCTACTTTGATGACACACTCATTTATAGTCACACCTGAGAGGAACACTTACTTCATTTGTGTTAGGTTTTGTCATCTCTCTAGCTAGCGTGAGAAGCTTTATATTAATCTGAAAAAGTGTTGTGCAAAAATCTATCATATTTCTCGGGTTTGTTGTCTCCAAAGATGGGTTCCTGTTGACCCTGAAAAAGTAAAGGCTATTAAAGAGTGGCTAGAACCTTCTAATATGCACGAAGTAAAAGCTTCCACGATCTTACTACATTCTATATGAGGTTCATTAGGGGATTTTGTATCATTATGACTCTTGTCACCGCGTAACACCCTAGTCCCACATTGAATGATATGGAAAAAAATTGTATGTGTATAAGGAAATTAAGTTACTAACAATAATACCTTTAGTCATGACCTTTTAGGTGAGCCTGTGGTGGGCTAAGATGACCCAAGAAGATACTAATCGGTCAGTGGTTTAAGGCCTTATTTGGATGGATTTGATTTGATTCGGACTTGGAATTTGACCCGAGATTTATTCCGGACTTGGAATTTGACTCGGGTTGTTTCACACTGATTGTTTAAAGAAAAGAGAGTTTATTTGGTCTAAGTCGACCACTAAAGCCTTTATAGAGATTAAGGATAGGTTGACACATGCACCTATCCTCGCACTACCAAATTTTAGTAAAATTTTTGAGGTAGCATGTGATGCTTCAGGCGTAGGTATAGGAGGAGTACTTAGTCAAATGTGTCATCTTGTTGCGTTCTTTAATGAGAAGTTAAATGAGACCAGACAATCAAGCAGCTTAGGTATTGACGACATTATTTGTTGCCTAAGGAGTTTGTGTTATACTCCGATCATCAGGAACTTCAGTACATAAGCTCCCAAAAGAAGTTGAGTCATCGACATGCTAGGTGGGTTAAGTTTATTCAAGATTATTCTTTTGTCCTTAAGCATTGTCGAGGGGTAGAGATTAAAGTTGTCGATGCGTTGAGTAGGGTATGTATTCTCCTTAACACTTTGAGTGTAAAGGTTGTTGGGTTTAAGTGTATTGTCTATGAGTACCCTTCTTGTTGAGACTTTAGAGAGACATATATTGTTGTACAGAATTCTAATGTACCACCCACATGCGATTTTCGTATCCATGATAAGTATCTTTTTAAGGGCACCCATTTGTGTATTCTTAGTACGTCTATGCGTGAGCATTTAGTTTGGGAGTTACATACGGGAGGGATTGTAAGTCATTTTAGTCATGATATGATCATTGCAATTATGGAGGATATATTCTTTTGTATAGCCTCAAGATGGATGTAACTCGTGTCATTTTCGAGTGTCGCACATGTCAAACTATTATGGGTAGGAAGCAAAATAGGGGATTGTCTATGCCTTTACAGGAACATCATGTACCTTGGGAGAATAATATCATTGATTTTGTCTTGGGGTTACCGCGGACCCCTAGAGGTCATGATTCCATTTTTGTTGTAGTGAACCATTTTTCTAAGATGACACATTTTATTCCATGCAGCAAAACCAATGATGGTTCACACATTGCATTGATTTTCTTTAATGAGTTTTGCAAGACTACATGGTTTGCCTTTGTCTATAGTCTTTGATAGGGATGCCAAATTCCTGAGTTATTTTTGGAAAACTCAATGGAAGAAACTAAACAACATACTTAAGTTTTTCACTACTTATCATGTGACGCCCCCAAAATAGGTATACACAACACCCATTCTGAGTCGCCAAATATATGGTACAGAAACAACTACAACTTTACTATTACAACAGTAAAACTGAGAGTTTAAATACAGATATTATCTTCTAGACAATATCTATACTCAAATAAATCCTCATCACATTTATTGATACATTATTTTACAAAAATGGTGAGGACTACTAAACAACTCTCTCTAGAATCTTCATTCCATACCCCGACTAGTTCTCGCTACATTCTCGCCTCCTGAGAAGAAAAATGGAACAACAAGGAAAAGGGTGAGCTCAACTAGCCCAGTAAAGAATGTTATGACTAAGATAATATACAACAAATTATCGTTAGTCTCCAACAGGGAAAAATCTGATAGAATACAATAGACAACAAGTTTCAGATCAATATTCGCAGCGGAAATAATAATTCATAGAAGAGTTACGTAGAGAATGAAATCTACTATAATCTATGAATTTAAAATCCATCATCAATATTTTATCCTCAGTAACATCAATCAATTTTCATCTCAAATCAAATATTCATCTTTGCACCATGTGCCAAAGATATTCATCAATCGGTCATGTTCATCTCAACACTGCTCATCTTTGCACTAAAGGCCAAAGATATTCATCACTAATCATGTTCATTTAAACACATGTTCATCTTTGCACCATGTGCCAAAGATATTCATCGATCCTATCATGTTCATTTAAACACTGCTCATCTTTGCACTACTGTGCCAAAGATATTCTTCAGAAATCATTCATCTTTGCACTATGTGCCAAAGATATTCAATAATATCATCATTTAAGACCGAGGATGATGAAAATATTTTTAAAGAACGAATCCAATTGAAACAAAATGACAAGGATTAAGGATTAATGATTCAGACTTTGTTTTATCCATGTCCAACAATACCTCAAAAATAATCATAGTGAAGTAAAATTCAAGAATGATCAAAACATGGATACAATCAAAGCTAGTATCCGAATAGATATTTTGATTTAAAAGAAGAAATTTTATTTTTCTATGAATAGTGTCAGATACGTGAATAGTGCCGTACACGTGAATAAGAATCTCGACACCAAAAGATAAAAATTCCACAAAAAACATTTTCACGCTTCATGAATAGTACTCGTGAATAGTAACTCGTGAATAGTAACTCATGAATAAGAACTCATGAATAGTAACTCGACATGAAAAAGTTCCAAATTTGATAAAAGTTCCAACTAATATTTCAAAGATAATGATATCAAGAATTAATATCATTTGAGAAGAAAATAACATCCCTTACCTCAAAGAATCAAGATTTCTAAGGAAAGGTCTCAAGTGATTTGAATGAAACTTGATCGAACAAAGAACTCTCAAAGTATCTAAATACTCACAAAATACGCTCAATAATATAGAGAGAAAGAGAGAAAACTTTGTTTCGTGTGATTTTCAATTCTAACTTAAAGCCCTCTATTTATAGGAAAATGTTAGCTACCAAGGCAGACTTGACTGCACACGATGGCTTTTACTCGCTACTATTGCCACCCACCACATTTGAAATAAAATTCAGCACATTTTTTCACCAACCACAAGTGGGGCCCACTCAATTCTAGAATTTTCCACCAAAATCAATTATAACCCTAATTTAGAATCCGACACCTCTTAAAATTCACAACAAATCATTCGTGCATTTTTAACGGTTCAAAATTTGTGGACATATACTCAACTTATGTATGTATAACATACCCAAAAATTACCACAATCCAACTATGGATTAAAAATTATAACCCCCCATAATATATCTCAAAACCCCGATTTAATTTTTAATACCTCCAATCCGATAAAATACCGATAAAACACCTCAACATTAATTCCTTCATTAATAACCACATAAATAAATCCATCATTTATATTCATATAAAATAAATATTTCCTTATCATATGAATCAATAATTAATTATTCACAAATAATATTACGTAATCACATTTATGACAACCAGTCGCTCCTCAGAAAGAGGGGCTTTCAATAAGGATCTCTCCTTATTGGTAGCGCAATTAGGTGACCAAACCTCTCCTGTATGCGAACTTTCTAGACATTGCCAATAATGTTATCTAATAATATTATTCAAATAATATGAATTATTGATCCGATAATGGGAAATATTGTGCGTTGACAATTATTGAACAACAATAATATAAAATATCAACGCAAAGAATTATTGAATCAATAAAATAAAATATCGAATAAGTAATTCATCGTAATAATTATTGAGTAGTGCCTTCTTACGTAAGGATCAATAATTCAACAATCATCTGCAATACCTGGGTGCTTCTTTGTGCAACCACGCCAGACATCAGTATTTTAACCACCGGGTATTCCAACAAATCTTAATTTGAATAACTACGCCAGTTATTTATAACCACCCAAACTTTGTCGTTTTCCTCATCTAATCGCTTTCAAGTTATGGGGCCTCACACATGGTCGCTGCTGTCATGCATTTAATATTCCCCACAAAGACGAATATTCCACGACCAAACGAATATTCCCCGACAACAATGAATATTTTATAACCACTTGCTTATTTTGAAATATTTGCGTATTTAACCCTTAACTATCCACATTAATCAAATCAACCCTTACTATTTCAAGATAATAAATAAAGGAAATTCCTTTTTATTTAAAAAAAATTTTCGGGGTCTTACAACCTCCCCTCCTTATGAAATTTCGTCCTCGAAATTGACGACGACTCGCGTGTGTTTCAAAAGGTAAAGATACCTCGCTTTCATTTTCGTTTCCAACTCCCAGGTCATTTCCTCAATAGCATGGTTTCTCCACAAAACTTTAACTTATGGTATAACCTCGGTACATAGGTCATGTTCTTTCCTCTACAAAATCTTGATAGGTACCTCCTCGTACGTTAAGTCTTGCTATCTCGTCCTGGATTCTAACTCAATGACGCGTGTTTCGGGTCGTCCACATATTTACGTAACATCGACACGTGAAAAACGTTATGAACACGCGTCATACTTGGTGGTAAAACGAGTCTATAGGCCACGCTTCTATTCGATCGAGAATTTCAAATGGATTAATAAATCGAAGGTTTGAGCTTTCCTCACCTCACCGATTCTCGCTTTTAAAATAACAACTTCTTGCACCTCCTTCTTCAAATTCATCACTCCGTGTGTGTGGCTTGAACAATTTTAACTTTATCGATTAAAGTCGATTATACTCAGATATCATCATCACGCATCAGATATCATCACGTGGGTACCTAGAGTTTTCATCTCCATCTCTATTATTTGTATATTATACTGAAATGAGTCTTTGACAATATTGTACTCGTACTTGTATACGATCTTCTACTCAACACGTCGCCTACCACGTTCGCTTTTTCCAGGATGGCATGGTCGTAACATGTCTTTGAAATGAGTCTCCTCTTGAGTTCTTCAAGCTCTTCCCACATTCCTTGCTCCATTCGAATTTTGTATCTCTACGAGTCACAATTTGCGTTAATGGAATAGCGATTCGAGAATATCCTTCAACGAATCTCCGATAATAACCAACTAAGCCTGAAAACTACGATTTCGACATCGACTTAGGTTGTTCTCAATCGTGACTCATATCCCAACCTTGGATAAGACGTCACAATGACACCTATCATTTTTACTATCGCATGCGAATATGACGCCCCTTACAGAGAGTCCGCTTAGGTGAATTCCACAAAGGAAGTCACAAGATAAAGGCTCATGTACCAAATTCTATAGTTGAATTTTTAACTCCTCAAGTTCAAATAGAGCCATTCGATATGAGATTTTAGAAATGAGTTTTGTACCGGGTTCAAAGTCGATACAAAATTTAATATCGATCTTTGGGAGTAAGCCAATAAATTCTTTGAAATACGTCCGAAAAAATCAATAACAACCGTAATATTATTCAAATCGACGTGTCTTTATTCAAATCCATAACATGGACTAAGAAAACTTGACATCCGTAATAAACGAATGACTTCATGGCTTGATATGAAAATGTTTGACTACAATGGTTTGATTGCTTGAATTGAATAACAAAGTTGCTTAGAATATGAAAACTAACAACCTTACAAAAGCAATCAATTTGGGTATGATGAGTAGTTAACCTTAAAATCACATCAAAAGCAAATATCTCTATAGAAATAAGGTTAACGGTAATGTGATAGTGCCAACTTGAATCAAGCAAGATTTTTAAACAACGGATGTAATGAAAGTTTCTCTAATGGAGTCTCCATGAGATAGGTCAAAGTTTAATTTCTCCGTAGTCAAGTTCAAACGTTGAGCGCAAGTAAGAGAGATAAAAGAATGGGTAGAACCAATATCTAGTAAGGTATATACTTCTTAAGAATTTATAATTAACTAACCCGCGTCTTAACTTCGTTCGTTCCTCGATTTTGACCGGCCACGACAAACGCTCTTCCAAGAACCGTTGACTTTGACTTTTTCGGGACATCCTTTCGAGTCACCGCCTCGCTTACACTAGGTTTCGATATCGCATAATCTCGGCGATATGTCCTTCTTTTCCACAATTATAGCATACCTTAAACCGTTGTCAGGCGGTTTCAATGATATGTCCCTCTTCCCAAGATTTGTAACATACGACCGGTGGTCGTTCTCCTCCCTTAAAACTAGTTCACTAAAAGCGCCGACGTCTTCACATGGTCGTTGTTGAATCTCCTCTTTTTAAAATCTCCTCCCGACTCGCTTCTTCTATTTTCATGGCCACGATTACCACCGAGTGGTTACCGCTTTGTCTGTATTCTTCTTTCTCCAATGGTTATCGTTATTCGATGATCGCTATCTTTGGTATGATCCTCGGTTATGGTCCCCTCGGTTGAACGTATACTCGTTATCTCGCTTCTAACAATCGAGCCCCTGCTGACAACATCCGAATAGAGAAAATTTATGAGAAATGAGATATCGACGATGTCGAGTTTCAAACCTCTCTTTAAACATCCGCGTCATCGCTCCTCATTCTCCACCAAATGAGGTGCAAACTGGATAACTCCGCAAACTTCGCCCGTCATGGGACACCGCCATGTTATTCTCGCTTCCAATCTAATAAATTCCACTTCCTTCATACGATTTAATACTTTCGTGGAAGTACTTGTCATTGAACTGCTTTCAAATGTCTCCTACGACATGCCGAGCAAATTGGATGGGTACGCTTCACGACTCCCACCAAAGAATCGTCGCCACGCCACGGAACATAAAAGTAAGCGAATGGAACTTTCGTTTTTTCGCATCCCAAGACATCGAATATCTTGGTAATTTGCTTGACCCATGTTTCCGCCATGATCGAATCTGGCTTTCCCTGCACTCGTGGTCCCAACTCTTTGAATCGCTTGTTGCGGATGACAACCCGTGAATTACTATCATTTCCTCCTGTATTTTGAACACGAGTCTCCCTCATCCGATTTTGCATGAATCGCAAAAAACTTCTAAACATCCCCTCGTTCATCATCGCTTCAATGGTGTTATTCACGGGGAGGTACATTGCCACTGTTGTAACGTTTCTCCTCGTTGTTAAGTACAGTGCATCTCCACGGTCTCATTTACACCACTATTAATATTCTTAGTCGACATTCTCAATTATCATCATAAAACAAGGGTTAATTAAGGAAATCAATCACATAATATCCCTATATATCGACCAACTAACAAATAAGCTTAGGTAGGACACACTAGCAAAGGATTTACTCGCCTCCCTCCTAGTTCTATTCCCGATCTCCGCTGGAGATCATATCCCAAGCTCGATATTAACCATGACGCCCCCAAAATAGGTATACACAACACCCATTCGAAAGTCGCCAAATACATGGTATGTAAACAACTACAACTTTACTTATTACAACAAGAAATCGAGAGTTTAAATACGAGATATTATCTTCAGACAATATCTATACTCAAATAAATCCTCATCACATTTATTGATACATTATTTTACAAAATGGTGAGGACTACTAAACAACTCTCTCTAGAATCTTCATTCCATACCCCACTAGTACTCATTACATTCTCGCCTCCCGAGAAGAAAAATGGAACAACAAGGAAAAGGGTGAGCTCAACTAGCCCAAGAAGAATGTTATGACTAAGATAATATACAACAAATTATCATTAGTCTCCAACAGGAAAAATCGATAGAATACAATAGACAACAAGTTTCAGATCAATATTCATAGTTGAAATAATAATTCATGTAAGAGTTACGTAGAGAATGAAATCTACTATAATCTATGAATTTAATATCCATCATCAATATTTTATCCCCGTAACATCAATCAATATTCATCTCAAATCAAATATTCATCTTTGCACCTACAGCCAAAGATATTCATCATCAATCGGTCATGTTCATCTCAACACCTGTTCATCTTTGCACTAAAGGCCAAAGATATTCATCAGTCGGTCATGTTCATTTAAACACATGTTCATCTTTGCACCACAGGCCAAAGATATTCATCAGTCGGTCATGTTCATTTAAACACCTGTTCATCTTTGCACTACAGGCCAAAGATATTCTTCAGAAATCATTCATCTTTGCACTACAGGCCAAAGATATTCAATAATATCATCATTTAAGACTGAGGATGATGAAAAATATTTTTAAAGAACGAATCTAGTGAAACAAAATGACAAGGATTAAGGATTAATGATTCGTACTTTGTTTTATCCATGTCCAACAATACCTCAAAAATAATCATAGTGAAGTAAAATTCAAGAATGATCAAAACATGGATACAATCAAAGCTAGTATCCGAATAGATATTTTGAATTAAAAGAAGAAATTTTATTTTTCTATGAATAAGGTCAGATATCGTGAATAAGGCAGAGTACGTGAATAAGTAACTCAAGACACCAAAAGATAAAAATTCCACAAAAAAACATTTTCACGCTTCATGAATAAGTACTTTCGTGAATAGTAACTTCGTGAATAGTAACTCATGAATAAGAACTCATGAATAAGTAACCCGACATGAAAAAGTTCCAAATTTGATAAAAGTTCCAACCAATATTTCAAAGATAATGATATCAAGAATTAATATCATTTGAGAAGAAAATAACATCCCTTACCTCAAAGAATCAAGATTTCGGAAGGAAAGGCTCAAGTGATCTTTGAATGAAACTTGTCTTTGAGCAAAGAACTCTCAAAGTATCTAAATACTCACAAAATACGCTCAATAATATAGAGAGAAAGAGAGAAAACTTTGTTTTCGGTGTGATTTTCAATTCTAACTTAGCCTCTATTTATAGGAAAATGTTAGCCCCGTCAAGCAGACTTGATTCGCCACCGATGGCTTTACACCGCTACTATTGCCACCCACCACATTTGAAATAAAATTCAGCACATTTTTTCACCAACCACAAGTGGGGCCCACTCAATTCTAGAATTTTCCACCAAAATTAATTATAACCCTAATTTCCGAATCAGAACACCTCTTAAAATTCACAACAAATCATTCGTGCATTTTAACGGTTCAAAATTTGTGGACATATACTCAACTTATGTATGTATAACATACCCAAAATTACCACAATCCAACTGGGTCGGATTAAAATTATAACCCCGCAATATATCTCAAACCCTCGATTTAATTTTTAATACCTCCAATCCGATAAAATACCGATAAAACACCTCAACATTAATTCCTTCATTAATAACCACATAAATAAATCCATCATTTATATTCATATAAAATAAATATTTCCTTATCATATGAATCAATAATTAATTATTCACAAATAATATTACGTAATCACATTTATGATAAACCAGTCGCTCCCGAGAAAGAGGGGCTTTCAATAAGGATCTCTCCTTCGGGCGGCGCAATTAGGTGACCAAACCTCTCCTTGTATGTAACTTTCTAGACATTGCCAATAATGTTATCTAATAATATTATTCAAATAATATGAATTATTGATCCGATAATGGGAAAATCTTGTGCGATGACAATTATTGAACAACAATAATATAAAATATCAACGCAAAGCAATTATTGAATCAATAAAATAAAATCTTGAGCGATAATTAATTATCGTGAATAATTATTGAGTAGTGCCTTTTACGTAAGGATCAATAATTCAACAATCTGCATGCAATACCGTGTCTTCTTCGTGCAACGCGCGCCAGACATCGTATTTTAACCACCGGGTATTCCAACGGTCTTAAATTCAGAATAACTACGCCGTTATTTATAACCACCCAAACTTTTGTCGTTTTCCTCATCTAATCACTTTTAGTTATGGGCCCATACACGGTCGCTGCCTTGGTCGCATTTAATATTCCCCGACAAAGATTTAATATTCCACGACCAAACGAATATTCCCAAACAACAATGAATATTTTATAACCACTTGCTTATTTTGAAATATTTGCGTATTTAACCCTTAACTATCCACATTAATCAAATCAACCCTTACTATTTCAAGATAATAAATAAAGGAAATTCCTTTTTATTTAAAAAAAAATTTCGGGGTCTTACATATCACCCCTAGACTGACGACCAAACTAAGGTAGTTCCTAGGAGTCTAGGTGATTTAGTGAAATGTCTTATAGGAGATTATGTGTCTAGTTGGGATAGAGTTTTACCCATGGCTTAGCTTGCATATATATAATAATTCGGCTAATCGCTCTATTGAGACTACTCCTTTTCATATTTACACTGGCCATCAACTTAGAAAACCTATTGATTTGTTACCTCTTTCCCCTGCATATAGAGCTAGTGAGTCTGTTAAGACTTTTACACGACACATTCATGATTTATATGTTGAGATAAGACATAAAATTAATTTGAGCAATGAAAATTATAAGTTTGTTGCAGATGTTCATCACAGGTACCAAGAGTTCAATGAAAATGACCAAGTGATGCTTCAACATCGCGTCGAGAGGTCGCCTCCTGACACATAGAAGAAGGTGTATGCTAAGAGGATAGGGCCATTTCGTGTTAAAAAGAAGGGGCTTGGCGCTGGCCGTTTCGTCGAGGATAACACATATTCCGTCAAGTATATACCCGCGCTGGCGGGAAAGCTTGGCGCCAAAGGAGGGGCATAATTCCGACGGATAACCGTTGAGGATAACTTAAGGTCGACTGATTTAATATCGACGAAATATTCAGTCGATATTAGCTTAACGTCGACTGAATCTGTTCAGTTGAGATTACTTTCATCGGAAATAAAGCTTTTTCTTATAGTGGTTTAATATTAATGCTTATGAGTTAGATCTTCCTAATAATATGGGTATTGGTCATATGTTTAATGTTGCCGATCTCACCACATATCATGGGTCTTCTAGTCAGTCTATCTCATCTTTTACTTCTTCATCTCCTAATCCATTCGAGCCTAGCTATACTTGTTCCACCATTACATGTTCCACCTGCACCTCCTCTAGTTTCTTCACAACATATAACATATGGTTTCAAGGATGTGTTGGATGGGAGATTTGTGTCAACCAAGCATGGAGGTTATCGCCAATTTTTGGTTAAATTAATGGCGAGGCAAGCCTGACAGTGATTACACGTGAACTGATAGGGACGAGTTTTACCACATTGATCATGTGCTTTTGGAGCGTTATGAAGATTTTATTTCGACAGAGCCGAATTTTCCTCAGCCGGGGAGAAATGATGGGAATCATCATGGATAACGTGGATTATTTATTTACTATGTTTGTTTAATTTATTATGGACTTGTTTTAATTCTAGGAGTTAGTTGGTATTTAATTTAAGTAGTTAAGGGGTATTTTTGTCTTTAGTTATTTTCTTGGTATTATGAACAATTATAATTTAGGGTTGTTTTTTTAAATACCAATGTAAGTCTTGAACTCTTCAAATTATTGAATATTGAGATTAATATTGGATATTTATATCGTAGATATATACTTTGCTAGAGTTAATAGACATAGAGTTGAAACTCTAAATTCTAAAGATTTACCTAAATCTTAGGTTCCTATTCTGTTACTTAATATTAGTTGATAACATTTGTATGATGTATTTGATACAGTGAATCGATTTTATAATCTTCGTAAATCGGCTGAAATCTTTCACAATATATAACAAAATTATTTTTATTTTTTTTAATATGTTTAATATTTTGCTTGTCTTTTTATTAGGGAGGGAGAGAGTATTTGTTTCAATTTTACATAAATATAATCCAAAATGCAATGGACCAACGGTTCACAATAAATTTGAGATTTTAAATTAAAATATTTTTTAATGAATAAATTTGTACTATTAATAACAATAAGTGTTGGCACACATTTTTATTGGACCGAAATATTAGACATTTTCAAATTTTTTTTTCCTGTATAATTTTGTTCTTATATATGTATCCAAATTACATCTAAAACACCATATTTTATAAAAATTCTGATTGAAATAAATATTATACATATTTTAGACCCACTCATTATTCATGTGAGAATGATGATCTAGAAATATCAGTTCAAAAAAAAAAAATTCACAAAATTTATAAATCTGGAATTGTCGTTTTTTCTTCAAATTATTCTCCAGTCAAATTTAACCTGTTCACTACCAATTAGGGGTGCTCAAAAAATTCGGTTTTTTCGGTTTTTTACCTAACCTAGGTTGAAAATACAAATGCATGACTGCTTTTTTTTTGTTTCGATTTTTGCATCTGGAATTTTTCGGTTTTTTATACTTTTGCATGCAAGTAAGCGGTAATGAAAATTTTGAATTCAGAATATCTGAAAAACCAAAAAAAAGCAAGAAAACCATACAAATAATATATTAACAAATAATTGGCCCATAACATTATGCAATAATTGGCCCATAACATTATACAATAGAATTTTGTACTCATTATTATTTGTACCAATTTATCGCCCATAACATTATGCAATAATTGGCCCATAACATTATACAATACAATGTAATTTTGTACCAATTATTTGTTAATATATTATTGGCCCATAACATTATGCAATAATTGGCCCATAACATTATACAATACAATAGAATTTTGTACCAATTATTTGTTAATATATTATTGTAAATCAAAAAATTTTTTTATATTAAATTTGTTAATATAAAAAAATTATTTAATTATTATGCAGATAACCGAAAACCGAACCAAAGAAAAACCTAAGATCGATTTTTATTAAACCCAGCATCAAAACCCAGGTTATTCTAATCTCTGCATTCTGATTCTTCGATTTTCCGAATTTTTCGGTTCGATTTTTTCGGTACCGGTTCGGTTTTTTACCGATTAGCACCCCTACTACCAATAAGCTCACGTCTCCCTCTGCAACCTCGGTACTGATCTTTATTACGCGCGGAGAGCAAGCGTGTGACCCATCCTCACTCTGCTCTCTCTCTCTCTCACACACACACACACACACTAGTTTGGGGTTTTGATGAACAGATCTTCTGCTCCGTTTAAGTATTCCAATTTCCCAGTTCTGAAGAATATACCGGAAAAAAGTGTAGTTTGTCAACAGTATCGGACACAATTTCTCTTCCAAACTAGGCCCTAAAAGTATTCAAATTCTAACACTCCTCACAAAGATTACCTTTATCAATTTTTTTTCCTCTATCCTAAGTTCCTAACTTTTTTCGTTAATATTTTGTTTCTCAGGAAATTAAATACTGAATTTGAAGCTGGGACGGTCCCTGAATTTGTTGCTACCATGGTAAGTTCTTTCTATCTTCCAATTCTATGTTTTCGTATGTAATTCATACATTTATTTATTTATGTGTAGTTATTGAATTTGGTGTAGGTTTTCATAAGTGGTTTGTGTGCTGTATGTTGTATTTCCTTTTTCCTTTTTTGTTGGTTGTTTTTCATTTGGGAGTTCATGTTAGAAAGATCAGATGGGTAATGATAATTTTTATTATTGGTTTTATTTATTTATTTATTGGTTTTAGTTGTGTTTGTAGTTGATCTTTCAGTAGTTGAATTTACTAATACAAGTTGGTCAATATTTGTACTTACTTATACATTAACTTTGGATGAATCTAGTGAGGAACGAAAATAAATTAAATAAATTGTTCTCTTGTTAAGAGAAACAGTAAATTATCAAGGTTTTACTATATATTTAGGAAATTTGTTTAATCACTTGAATTCCCTTCGTTCATTAGTTCTAAAAGTTTTAAAAGGTTGTTTTGAATTTGCTCTTTTAAAATTGCATATTATTCTATCTAGTTGCATATTATTTGATTATTATTATTAGCTTTTGGGATTGCAATTGCATAGGATTAGACTTGTAATTTTAATTTGTCTCAATTAAATTTCTGTATTATCTCAGCTTTGCACTTGCATTTACATCATGACCCAAGCTATTTTAGAAGAAATTCAGGTCCAATTAGTGGCCTTAGTGGCCATAGTTGCACAACTGGGTGAAATGAATGATAGGATCACACACATTGAACAAAGACAACATGGAGTGGAACCTCAGGGGAATAATGGGAATGGGCATGTCGAAAACCTACATGTTAGACACCATGAACATCCTAGGCATGATCCTTATGATGACGACTATAGGAAAATCAAGGTAGATGCACTAGAGTTTGACGATATATTTGATCCCAATGCATTCCTTGATTAATTGTCTAGTATGGAGAAGTATTTTGACTGGTATGTGATGTTTGAGGATAGGAAGGTGCTATTCGCCAAAATAAAATTGTTGAAATTAGCCAATTTATTCTAGTAAGGGGTTGAGAGAAAGACTTAGAGCGGCTACCCATCAGACATTGGGAGATATGAAAACTCACCTAAGGCAATATTATTTACCCATAGGACATACCGATAGGTTAATGGAGTAGTTCATTAGGGTAATAATATGTCTGTTGCCGATTACATCTGCAGATTTAGAGAGTTGACTCAAAGTTGTAGGATCAATGAGTGATAGATTGACCATTATGAAGTTCAAAAATGGATTACTTCCTGAACTTCAATCACACATCCAGGCATCACTACCGTAGATGACTTTTTCCAGTCAGCTCTAGATAATGAGTATAGGTTACAATGTATCGCTAGGAGAGTCTCTTTTTACTCAGGTAGTCCAGTGACCAAAATTTCTCTTAGAATAGACATTTTCCCACTTTTCAAGCGTTTTTTAGGGCTAGTAACACTGTAGTTGGGTCATCTCGTGACAAAGGGAAGGGTGTATCTGCACCCAACTTTTAGTCTACTACACAGGAGAGGTGTTTTACTTGCTAGGGGTTAAGGCACAAATCTTTTGAGTGCCCCAATTGCAATCACCAACAGTTAACAATAGTTGGGGAAACTTCAAAAGAGTAGGGGGATATTGTTGCGGCTGAAGTCGAGGATAAGTATGACTCGCAGGATGAGGAGGCTGATGAGCACCTAGAGGATATAGGTAATTAGGTAGGTGTCATGAGGTGCATTTTCACGAGTCATAAGAGAGGATGATTGGAGGAGAACCACCATTTTTTAGACCTACAACAAAGTAGGTGGTGTCTCTTCTAAGTTGATCATCGATGGGGGTAGTTGCTTAAATGCAGTTGCTAAGTCCGCTTTACCACGGATGAAGTTAAAGGCCGAACCACATCCCTAGCCTTTTAACGTCGCCTGGGTCAACAAGACATTCATTCCCGTGTCAAAGAGATGTCTAGTGTTGATCCACCTTCAGGGCTATGAGGAGAGTATTTGGTGTGATGTCCTTCCTATGGATGTTACACATATTCTACTAGGGCAACCTTGGCTATATGACTGTGATGTGATTCATTACGGGAGGACGAACACATGCGTTTACACACAAGGGGCAAAAAATATCATTAGCACATGTGAGATCCCGAGTGTCGTCCAAGAGTCAACCAAAGAAGACTAGCTTACCTACCCAACAAACCAAATCACTCCATATTCTTAATAGAAAGGAGTTTGAACGGAGTGTGTTGGAGGAGAAGGTTGTGTATGCGGTGGTAGCTAGAGAGGTGAGAGATGTTCCTGAGGAGAGTACTAGAGAGATTCGTAGTGATGTTAAGCATATTCTACATGAGTTTGGCGATGTTATGATTAGTGAGTTGCCCTATGGTTTGCCACCTCTTAGGGACATCCAACATGCCATTGACCTTGTTCCGGAGTCTTCTTTACCTAACTTGCCACATTATAGGATACATCCCACAGAGCAGACTCAGATGAGACGACAGGTAGTTGGGTTGTTGAGGAAGGGCTTTGTTAGAGAGAGCTTTAGCCCTTGTGCCGTTCTAGCCTTATTCACCCCTAAGGTTGATGGGAGTTTGAGAATGCGTTGTGATAGTCGAGCCATAAATAAAATCACGATCAAGTATAGGTTTCTCATACCTAGGCTTGATGACATGTTAGACATGATGATTGGGGCTCGTGTTTTCACCAAAATAGACATGCAGAGTGGATACCACCAAATCCGCATCCGAGAGGGAGATGAGTGGAAGACTGCCTTTAAGATAGGGGACGAACTTTATGAGTGGTTAGTCTTACCTTTTGGTTTAACCAATGCACCCAACACATTTATGAGAGTTATGAATCAGGTGTTACGTCCTTTCATAGGCAAGTTTGTAGTTGTTTATTTTGATGACATCCTCATTTAACCCTAGATGAGCACTTCACTTGTGAAAGATTCTAGTAGTTCTTCTACGTGAGAAACTCTATGTTAATTTGAAAAAGTGTTCTTTTGTTCAGGAGTTGGTTATTTTCCTGGGCTTGTGAAACTTCTGACCCGGAGAAAATTTGCTATTAAAAGTGTTCTAATTTGAATCAGAGCTTCCATCAGCTATTTTCCTCGGGTTTGTGATCTCTAAAGAGGGGATTTCTGCCGACCCAGAGAAAATAAAGGCTATTAATGAGTGGCCTGAACCTTCTAATATTGACGAATCTTGAAGCTTCCATAGGCTAGCTACGTTTTATAGGAGGTTCATTAGAGGATTTAGTACCATTATGACTCCCATCATTGATAGTTTAAGAAAGGGAGAGTTATTTTGGTCTAAATCGGCTACCAAAGCATTTGTGGAAATCAAGAATAGGTTGACACAATCACCTGTTCTCGTGCTACCAGACTTTAGTAAAGTGTTTGAGGTAGCATGCGACGCTTCAGGTATAAGGATAGGGGGAGTGCTTAGTCAGGAGGGCCATCCGATAACATTCTTTAGTGAGAAATTGGATGAGGCCCGACAAAAGTACTTTACCTATGATAGGGAGTTTTATGCTATAGTCCATGTGCTTAGGTATTGGCGACATTATTTGTTGCATTGAGAGTTTGTTCTTTACTCCGATCATCAAGCACTTCAGTACCTTAACTCCCAAAAGAAGCTAAGTCATCGACATGCTAGGTGAGTAGAGTTTATCCAGGAGTATTCTTTTGTCCTTAAGCATTACAAAGGGACAGAGAATGTGGTTGCTGATGCGTTGAGTAGGGTGGCCATCCTTGTTAACTCTAGTGAAGGTTGTGGGTTGAACGCATTATCCATGAGTACCCTACTTGTCGAGACTTTAGTGTCATTTATGTTGCCCTACAGAATCCTAGTTCCCCACCCTCTAGTGATTTTTGTATCCATGATGGGTATCTTCTTAAAGGCACCTGCTTGTGTATTCTTAGTACATCGATGCGTGAGTATTTATTGTGGGAGTTACACGTGGGAGGTTTAGCTGGACACTTTGGTCGAGATAAGACTATTGTTATTGATGAGGATAGGTTCTTTTGGCCTAGCCTTAAGAGGGATGTAGCTCGTGTTATTTCTGAGTGCCGCACATGTCAGACTGCTAAGGGTAGGAAGCAGAACACGGGTTTGTACACTTAACTTCCGGTTCCCCATGCACCTTAGGAAGATCTTAGCAAGGATTTTGTCTTGGGGTTACCGAGGACCCAGAGGGGTCATTATTCAGTTTTATGTTGTAGTGGACCGTTTCACTAAGACGACACATTTTATTCATTGCATCAAAACTGATAATGCCTCACATATTGCCATGATTTTCATTAATAGTGAGATTGCGTGGGTTACCATTGATTATAGTTTCCGAGAGAGATGCGAAGTGTATGAGTTAGTTTCGGAAAACACTCTGGAAGAAACTTAACACCACGCTTAAGTTTCATCCCTTGACTGATGGTTAGACCGAGGTTGTTAATAAAAGTATAGGTGATTTGATACGTTGTCTTGTGGGTGATCATGTGTCTACATGGGATAAAGTTTTACCTATGGCTGAGTTTGCATATAATAGCTCAGTTAATCGTTCGACTGGAGTAAGTCCTTTCCAGGCTTACACTGGTTATCAGCCTAGGAAATTTGTTGATTTAGCTCCTCTTCCCATTGCATATAGGGCTAGTGAGTTTGCAAAGTCTTTTGCGCATTACATTCATGATTTGCATGCTAAGATAAGAAAGAAAATTAATTTGAGCAATAAAAATTATAATTCTGTTGTAGATGTTCATCGTAGGTATCAAGAGTTTAATGAGAATGATCAAGTGATGTTGTGACACCTTGTTGAGAGATTATCTCCTGGCACATGGAAGGATGGGTCCATTTCGATCGAAAGAAGGTCAGTGCTAGTGCATAAGAGTTGGATGTTTCGAGTGATGTATAGGTCCTATATTCAATGTGGAAGACCTTACTCCTTATCATGAGCCTTTTGATAATTCCACCTCCTCTTCCACTTCTTCTCCTACTTTTTCTCCTATTTTGCTTACACTTGCTAACCCTGATGAGCCTATACTTGTTCCTCCTTCACTTGTTCCACCTGAACCTCCTATTGTTCCTACACAACGTATAACAGAGGTTATTGAGGATGTGTTTGATGAGCGAGTTGTATCGACCAGAAATGGTGGTTACTGCCAATTTTTGGTGAAGTGATGCAACAGGCCTCCGGATGATTGTACATGACTTGGTGATGACGAGTTCCGTTGGCTTGATCTAGACCTTTTTGAGAGATACGCGACTTTCATTTCGTCAGAGACTTCATTTTCGCAGCCGAGGAGAGATAATAGGGATCGATCCATGAGACGTCGTGGTGGTGGGTGATTCGCTATTTAGTTATTTATTTATCAGTGTCTATTTATTTATTTAGTTCGTGGACTTGTTGTTTATTGGTTTATTTCAGTATTGAGTTATTTTTTTAGACGCCAATTGTTAATGGGCTTAGGATTATTAGAGTTTCTTTTTATTATAAATATGTAAGTCATGACAGATTATTGGACACACTTTGATATTGAAATTATCTTAATTATTGGCTGCGATCAATACTTTTCCTCCTTACTGAGGCTGGGAAGCCCTAGGGATAGTGGTTCTCCTGCGGTTGGAGCACCTTAGTTCTTTTAATTTTCCTTATTGATTTACCTCTTCCAATTAATTATTTGTTCATCAATTTCTGTCCTGCATCACAATGTCCTTTTATCTTCTTCTCAACCCCAATCTTCTTTTGAATATCCTCTCATTTCTTATCTTATCCAACTTTGTCTGAGCACATCCACCTTAACATTTTCATTTCAATTACTTTCATTTTATAAACATGTATGTTTGTGTAGCATTTGGCGAGACCGCTGCCCTATAAAACTTACTTTCAACTTGACTGTGATTTTTGGATCGCACAACGCTTACGCACAATGCCGCTTCATCCACCCTGCTCAAACCTTGTAGCAAACCTTGTGGCTTATCCTTATCAACATCCTTTTCATGTACTAAAATTGAACTTGTATGCATTGACAATAGGATAATTTAATAGGATTGTGAGATGTCTTTAATGAAACAAAAATGCCCTTATTTTATTGAGGTGCCACAATCCTGTTGATGCTCGTGTAAATTTTTATTGCAATGTTAGTGCAGAAGAATGTATTCTCTATACAATATCAATATCAATATCAATCTTTAATATTTAAATACATTATTCTTGGTCACATGCTGCATCTATTCTTTTTACATTCCAGAAATGAGAAATCGTACCATATATATGTTCCGTCTTACTCATTCCTGGTCTAAAGCCCTTAAATTTCAATATACTTCTCCATTTATCCAAATTAGCATCAACACCTGCCCTACTTTCATCAACACAATATAGCAGCATATAAAATACATTATGACACTTCCTGAATTCGAGCACCAAAAAATACATCTATACTCCTAAAGCAAACTTACTTCCAAGAAGTCCACGTATGAAACTATAGACGCGGATACCCCTCATTCAGCGAAAACATAATCTATGTTACAATATGTTCAGTTAATTGCACAATCAAATTGTGCTCAGTTAATTGTACAAACAAATTGTGTTTATTCATTGTTGGATCTCTCTCTCTCTAAAATATATCTCTTTTATGAGTAATGTTGTTTGCCACTGCTCCCTGTGTCATCAATTCCTATCAAGTATAATGTTATTTACCATCACTCCGTTTAGCAGTTAGTTCTTGAGGGTGAATAACTTGAAAAATGACTACTGTCATATGGTCATACCTAATCATTGAAGGCATAAGTTTGACCCCTTTGGTATTTATGATTGTTTTGATGCGGCCAAATTTTCCCATGTCTCTAGGGTGGGCAATTTCAGGTGTCACTGCACCATAGAACCTTTCTAGGAGAACCACCCATACAGTGAAAGTATGGACTTGAGATTGAGATTTTTTAACATTGCTTGAACGGTATGTGATAAATTCAGTATCTAAAAAATGAAAATCTATTCGTTTGTGTATGAAATTTATAGTTTCCATTGGTGCAAATCCAGTCATCTCAATTTATAATTCCACAAGATCCTATTTAACTTAATAAACAAAGAAAAGCTCCACTAGATTCTTTTGGATCTTAAGGTTTTGAGTCCTATTCACAAGAATCTGTTGGGTGCGAGGCCCTTAAGGTGCATCTGTATTCTCGACAGTAGTTGATAACTTGATATACATTTTGTCATGGCGCACTTCCTGAATCTCTTGTTGTGGCTCATCATATGTCTACTAAATATCATATTGTATGTTGTTGTAGGTGACAATATGCCAGCAGTGCGGTGACAAAGGATGGGACAATGCTTTTGTGTATTGCATTGAGTGTCTGGAATTTGCTGTACATCGGTAAAGTACTTGATTGTTAATTTAACTTTCTATGCATCTGTTTCACTGTTGGTTCTGGCCTTGGTAGCTTGGCACTTCTCTTTCTATACCCCTCTCTTGCCCTCCTACTTTCTTTTTTTTAATCTTTTATTCTTTCATTTTTCCTGGTGATAATTGGCAACCCATATTTTTTGGCGTATGGAAATCCACTTCTATTTTCTCTGTAAAATCTTTGGCGTCACGAATGTGATAGTTCACAATACATGACTCAACTTTTCCTTTTCATAGCAAAGTTGCAAGCTTATTAGCTAACTTTGATTAGAAAGGTGCTAATACACGCCTCTGAAAATCCTTAATTTTATCCTTGCATGTCTAAACTAGGAAACTCATTGTAATTGGTAGGAAAAGAAAAGCAATAGATTAATAGTGCTTGTCTGATATTATTGGTGGGTTGGCGATTAACCTAAGACTACTTTTTTATTTCATCTGTTTCTCAGTTACTGCTTAAACTTAATTCCAAACACATTTGACGAATTTGTGCCCTGGGTTTGTGAGGACTGCGAGAAAGAAATGCCAAACCAGCCTCTTCTTGAGAAGCCTACCGCTATTTCAAAGAAGAAAAGGGACAGTACTCGCTTGGCAGCTGACACGGAGGAGAAAAGTTGTAGGGATGGCTCCTCCCAAGAAATTTCCAAGGCTCATATAAAGCATAAGTGTGAGGATGCTGAGTTGGCTAGCTGTTCCAAGAAGAAGAAATGCGATGCTCGTTGGGTAGGTAAAAGACACGAGGAAGGACATATAATTCATTGCTCCCGACAAGCTTTTGAGGCAGGTGATTGTTCTTCAATAAATGGGACCATTGAGAAGCTTAAAACAGATTCAGACCTTGAAGGAAGATGTAAATTAATATTCAACACTGGGAGCAACTCTGATGGTGAGGTCTCTCATTTAGGTACTGTTCCAAATATACAGCAGGACCATCAAGTGCCTGCGGAACCAGTAGTAGATCCAGTTTGGAGGTGAGAATAGTCTTTCGCTTGTTTTCTTTTAAAACCCGTGTTGTACTATGACAAATATCAACTTTTGTAGTTTTTCTGGTTTCTTGGTTCTTTTGACAGGGGGGATTTTAGTATAGTGAACAGAAATCAGGATACTTATGATGGATTTGTAGCTCATGTATCAAACAAAGCATGCGCCAAAGTGTGCGAGGAGGCAAGATTGCTTAAACCATTACTTAACTTTGAAATGCTTCCCAAGTCTGATGTATGGCCAAAGAGTTTTCAGAAATCCGATCCCTCTGATGAGAGTATTGCTCTGTATTTCTTTCCAGCAAACATAAGGTGCTGCCTTAAGTAGTTTACATCTCGTGTACGTTTCCAAACTCGAATCTTTCTTATGCGTTATGTTCTTTTATCACAGTAGTGAACGGGTTTTTGGTGCCTTGGTTGAAAATATGATGTCTAATGAATTAGCTTTGAAAGCCACTGTAGAAAATGCCGAGCTTTTGCTTTTCACTTCTACCGAACTGCCACTCCTATACTGGAGTAAGTACAAATCTCCATGTTTGATTAAGAAGCAAAATGCCTTTCTAGATTGTTTAGAATTTGTTTACCCCATCTTTGGTAATAATGTGCTTCAAAGAATTGATTTGCAGGATTTCAGGAAAAGTATTATTTGTGGGGAGTGTTCAGGGGAAAGCAAGCGGCTGGGTCCCAGTCCCAGTCGAAGAAAATCGATAATGGTGCAAGGAGTCTAGATCCAGCAAAAGATGAGGACACTACAGTGGAAAGAAAACTGAGAAAGAGTAAGACTACTAATTCTGGATGTCGAATTCTCTGAGCATCTGTCGTAGTTATGTATGTGGGCTGTTGATATTTTCTTTATCTTTTTCAACAATGTTCTTTTGTTTTCCATCCCCCTTTAGCTCAAAACATGTTTATACTACTCGTTCCGTTCCAAAATTAGAGATACATTTCTAAAATGACGATTTTGAAGAAACTTTTCCTTTTCCAAACATATCCTTAACATCATATATTTCTCTGCTATTCTTCTCCTAATCCTCTCACATTCTTCGTCCTTGTTTTGAAATTCCTTATTTCTCTCAAGTAACGATGGTTGAGTTTCCATCGCATATAATTTTCCTATTGGTTCACTAGAATTCCTCACCTCAATTTCTAATTTCTCAAACTCTCTCCTCAGCCTTTTCTGATTTTTCTGAAATATCGAAATATGGAAGAATAATAAATATTTATTGAAAAGGCCCAAATAACATCAGATGTTAGATGTCAGCATATTCAACATTTCTTGATTTTTCTGGTTTAATGCGTCTGCTACAACGTTAGTCTTTTCCGGATGGTAAAGGTTACGATTGTAATCCTTCAACAATTCTAGCCACCTCTTCTACCTCATATTCAACTCCTTTTGTGTAAAAATATATTTTAGACTTTTATAATCTGTGTGTATTTCACACTTTTCTATAATGCTTTCAAATTTTATATACAAACACCACAACAACTAATTCCAATTCATGGATATGGTATCTCTTCTCATAATCTTTTAGTTATCGTGATGCATAAGCAATCACTTTTTCACGTTGCATGAGGACACAATCTAAACCT
The DNA here is from genome assembly GCA_020205615.1 of Panax quinquefolius. NCBI lineage: Eukaryota > Viridiplantae > Streptophyta > Magnoliopsida > Apiales > Araliaceae > Panax > Panax quinquefolius. The sequence continues at coordinate 7,996,616 of CM035165.1, read as the reverse complement.
CTATGTGAGGAGTCGCTATTGACTATAAAACCTCTAGTATTATTTCGTAAAGATAACATTGGTGTTGTGATTAACCTCTTCTTTAATTTCTGTAAACTTTTCTCACATTTATTCGTCCATACGAATTTTACCCCCTTCCTAGTTAAATTAGTTAGAGGTACGGCTATTTTTGAAAAATCTTAGTGAAATGCTGGTAATAATATGTTAATCTTAAGAAAATTCTAACTTCCGTTGGGGTTTTTGGTTATTCCCAGCTCATTACCACTTCTACTTTTGCTCGGTCCACCAAAATTTCGTCTTTATCAATTACATAATCCAAAAATTGCATTTTCTTCGATCAAAATTCACATTTTGTAAATTTTGCATACAATTTCTTTCACCTTAATATTTCCAACATCCTTCTCAGATGCTAAGCATGTTCCTCTTTTGTTTGAGAATAAATTAAAATATCGTCAATAAACACCACGACAAACTTATTCTTGAAAACCTTATTCATCAATTACATAAATGTGGCAGGTGCATTTATAAGTCCAAAGGGCATCACCAGAAATTTGCAATGCCGGTAACGTGTTTGAAATACTATTTTCGGCATGTCCTCTACCCTTATATTCAATTTGATGATATTCTGATCACAATCAATTTTTGAAAAATATTTAGCTTCTTTCAATTGATCGAAAAGATCATCAATCTTAATTAAGTAAATATTTATTTTTAATTGTTACCTTGTTCAGTTCACGGTAGTCGATACATAATCGTAACGACCCGTCCTTCTTTCTAAAAACATAATATCGGTGCTCTCCATGGAGACGCGCGCCTAATGAACTTCTTATCCAATAGCTCCTGTAGTTGAACCATCAATTCTTTCATCTCTACTAGAGCCATTCAATATGGAACTTTTAAAATAGGGACAATTTCCGGTACGAGATCAATTACGAATTCTATTTCTCGTTCGCACGGGAGTCCAGACAATTCTTTCGGGAATACATCCGCAAATTCCCTCGATATTAGTATCTGTTCTAGTTTCGATTCCTTTTGTTGAGTTTCCACTATGCAAGCCAGATACCCAACACATCCTTTCCTAAGCAGTCTTTTTGCTTGCATCATTGATATGCAATTAGACCATCTTGGATTACAGTTTCCGTAAAATACTACTTTCGCCTTATTGGAAATCCTAAGGTTCACCGTCAATCATCTTCATGGTTGTTTAACCAATTCATCCCTAGTATAACATCAAACTCCCCTAATTGGATTGGAATGAGGTCCACTAAAGTCATTATGACCCCTAATTTCCACACATCAATTTCTATGCACTTGATCAACGGGGATGATTTCCTTGTTGGCTACTTCTATTCTCAAGGGATGTTCTAAATATTCAGAAATCAAATTCAAACGATGCACACAATTATGTTATATATAAAAAAAAGAGCACATAGCAGCTAAATTAAATAGAACATATGCATCAGTAGAATTTATCGGTATGATACCTGCCACATCCCTTGATGACACTGCGTCCTTGATGGTCATGTTGAATGTTCGGGCCGTGGGTCGAGCCGATGCAGTTGGTCCTGCTATCTGAAGTCTATTATTATTAATTTTATTCCCGACATCTACCACCATCCTTTTTGGACAACTTCGTGCCTGGTGGTCCAAAGCACGCGCCACTTCTTGGACTGATACAATTGAGAGTCATGTGTCCCTCTTGTCCACATTTATAACATACATTTCTTCTTTTGAAACAAACCCTTGTGTGGTTCTTACCACATTTTCTACAAGTCTCCGCCTTTTTCCTTATATTCCCTTCCCTTGCTCCCTTTGCATCCTTCCATTATTTATTTTCTTCTTCTCCTGATTGAACTTCATCAGGGTTTCACTACCTCCCTCAGCTATAATTGTCTCCTCCAAGAGGGTAAAATTGTCGATCTGTAGCACTGACAGTCTATTGTACAACCTGAGTTTTTATTTTCTTCTTCTCGTGATTGAACTTAATCAGGCCTTCACTACCTCCTTCAGTTATGATTGTCTTCTCTAGGAGGGTGGCAAAATTGTCAATCTGCAGCACTGACAGTCTATTGTACAACTACAATTTTAAACCCTGTTCGAACCTTCTTGCCTTTCTCTCCTTCCTTCGTATCAACTTGATGCGAAGCAAATTGTCAACTAATTAAATTTTGTTGTATATTAGAAAACAGTCATGTCTCCTTATTTTAATTCCAAGAATTGCATTTGATTAATATTTGATTAATTCTAAAGCGGACATAAAAATTGGACATGAAAATTTGATCTGAGTATATTTGAAATTTACTTATTTATATTTTTACAACTATTAGAGAGGGCATTAAATATAAATAAGTGAATTATTAAATACATTAATATCTAATTTTATGCATGTGTTTGTTTGTATATATATACTTCCTCCTTCTACATGGGATCCGGACGTTCTTAAACGGATCATTTTTTATTTGCTTTTTTAAACTAATTTTTTTTTAATATTTACCAGATTGAATAAGTATTATTTAATATTAAATATCACTAGTACCGTTATAAAAATGTCGTTAAATATATATTTATTCTAGTAATATCCATTTTACCGTACTAATATCAAAAATATTTTTATTAGAACATTGTTTAAAATAAGCAAAAGTAAAATAAAATCGTTTGGATAGGATGAGTTCACTTGCTTTGGGACATGATTTTAGAAATATATATATAAGAGAGATGAAACATATTTGATATTGTAAATGAATATAAAACAAATATACACCAATATAACATTGAAAATAAGACAAAATCATATAGATAAAAGAAAACGACGGATGATTATTACTAAAGGGACAAACTAAAGTAACTTTTTCTTATCAAAATAAAATATAAACGAGGAGCATTAGAATATTACAAAGTACAATCATCTTTTGGAAGTGCTGAATCATTGCTCCTTTCAAGAATAATATTGATTAATAAACCCTAAACTTTAATAAACCCTAAAGGCTGATTAATAAACCCTGAATCTTTATTTATAAATCCTAGTTAATAAATTCTAACTCTGATTAGTAAACCCTAAATTAGAGTTTATTAACCAGGGTTTATGGTTTATAATTATGTATCAACTTGTACTTTTTTAACTTTAATAAACCCTAAAACCTGATTAACAAACCCTAACTCTGGTTAGTAAACTCTAAATTTTAGTTATAAATCTTAAACCTTTGTTAATAAGCCAAACCTTTATTTTGATTAATGTTAGCTATTAATAGTAGTGGATGCTAAGTGTTTTTTTTGTATAGGTGGTGTATGCTCTATAAGGATCAATAACCAATATGTTGTTGATCATTATATGTATATATATATATATATATATTTGTGTATATTTTTTTATTTTTTCAAAACTACGTCGCTTTTTGATTTTTTAAAAAAAAATAGTTTCTCTTATCCCAAATCAGAAATTAAAAACAAATATGTCAAAACGACGTAGTTTTGACAAATTATGCACAAATAAAACATATACAGCTGTGTATGATCATTATTTCATATATATATATATATATATATATATATATATATATATATATTAAAAAATATTAATGTCACACCGACCAAATGTCCCTCGCAATATTTTTTGGAAGTTCCAAAAATACATGGACTAGTTGTATTTTTTTAAACTTTGTTTAACTGAGTTTAATTAGATCATGTACTAAATGATTGTTTTGACTATTTATTTACTATTTAGATGTTTTGATACAATTAGCCTGCCATATCCCGATATCCGTTATTAATTTGTCGAATACCACCATCAAATATATATATGATATATAAACTCAAACTAAAAATGGTAAAGTTCAATGATTGTATGTTCAGATAACCAAATGAAAATCAACAGTAGAGAAAATAAATAGCCTTTAGATTAAACCTTTAAACTAAAAACATGTACTATACATGGCAAATACCAAGGCCGTTCTTGAGTGACGGCGGGAGGGTCAACCACCACAGGTCTCCAATCGGGAAGGTCTCAAATTATATATATATATATATATATATATATATATATATATATGAAATTAAAAATATAAAATTATAAAGATATTATGATATAGGTATACAAAAATAATTTTTAAAGCTCAATAAATTTTTAAGGACTCAACTGGGTCAATTCTAATATAATGTTGAAGCCCAAACTAAAAAAAAAAGATGTTAACCGAAGCAGCTATGCCTATTACTTTCCTTCCTTTCGGCTTTCCCAAAACCTTGCAGACATCTATTTTCATTCTCTTTTCTTCTCTCCTTCTCAGTCTACCTTCAAGTATCTCCTAAATTTCTCAGTTCTTGCAGAAGATAAAAACACTAAGAAAGAGATAATTTAATTGATGACTGATGAGCTTTTTTTACCTTTCAGTTTATATTATATCAAAAATTATGTGTTAATTTGGCGATTTGCAATTTTATGAGTTCCTAACCCTAGTTATAATATATATTTTTAATTATAATTGCATATTTGCATTGAAGATTTGAAGTAATGGAAGAGTTTGGTTAAAGTTTGGATTTGAAGTTGAAAGTTAAAAACAGGTTCTACTCTCCTTGTCTATTGTTTGATTTTTGCTTCAATTTGATTTTGTATTTTTGGTGTAAAGATGTTTAGAAAACACCAATCTGGGAGTCAAAAAATAAATAAGAGAAAAAGAATAGAACAACTCACTCAATCGAAGTTCTCATATATTTTATTGTAGTCGAACTATTATGTTTTAAGTATCGGAAATGCACTTTTTTGTATACAACTTGTACTTTTTATTTATTCATTTTTACTTTTCTTTTTTTTTTGTGAAGACAATATTTTGAAAAGAGTCATTTTCATTTTTCGCCCTGGGCCACCAAAATCTCAGGAACGGCCGTGGTAATGATATAATCTATGAGTGGGATACAAATTTTAAGGATCTCTTTTTGACAACAAATAATGCAGAACTGCCATTAAATGACGTTGATTACACATTGGAAATGTTTGAAAGTTTAGAGTTTGAGGCGGAGAAGGAGGTGCGTGGAGGTCATGCGCCACAAGAGTGGAAGAGGTATAGAGGCGTTAGGCGGCGTCCATGGGGCAAGTTTGCAGCAGCGATAAGGGGTGCGGCTAAGAAAGGCGCTAGAACATGGCTTGGGACCTATGACACGCCAGAAGATGCAGCATTGGCTTATGATAGAGCCGCTTTAAGGTTACATGGTTCGCGCGCTAAGGTTAATTTTCCAAACCTTATCGGCTCCGACATACTTAATGCACCTCCACTCCACCCACGCACCCACTCCCACTCACGTACCCACCACCCACACCTTATCCCCCACCCACCTACTTACCCACGTACCCCCCACTCACTCCACCCAGTCACCAACCCACTCCAACCCACTTACCTACCTACCCACCCCATCCCACCTACCTACCTACCCACACCACCCACCCCATCCACCCAAGCACCCACCCACTCCACCTACCCACTCACCCCACCCAACCAACGACCCACCCCCACTCCCATCCCCACCCCAGGACCCACCCCCACACTCTACCCACCCACCCAACCACCCAACACTTATCACCCCACCCCCTGCACCCCATCCCACCCATCCCAATTATTTACCACCCCACCCCCACCCCCACCCACCCACCCTTTTCCAAATACCTACCCAACATGTTGGGCACCCACCCCACATACCATTCTCACCCCCACGTACCTACGCACTCACCCACCCTCACACCCTATCCCCCACCCCACGCACCCTAACCACGCCACCCCCACACCTATCCCCCACCCCACCTACCCACCCACCCACTCATCCTCACACCCTACCCCTCACCTACCTACCCACTCACCCACCCACCCACACACCCACACACCCACCCAACACTTCTTCCTAAGAAAAATAATATTCGATTATTACACACCATCACCCCACCCACCCCCACACTACCCACCCACCCAACCACCCAACCACCTCACCCAACTCACCCCACCTACTATCCATCCACCCACCCCTACTCCCACCCCCACCCCACCCCACCTACCAACGCACCCACCCAACCAACACTCCCTCCCAAGAAAAAATAATATTAGGCGATATATGTATACACCACTCACCCCACTCATCCCACCCACCCTACACGCCACACCCCCACCCCACCCATCCCACCCACGCCACCCCCACTCCACCTCAGCCCCCCCAAAAAAATAATATTATGTGATTACGTATACATCCCTTACCCTCCACCTACTCCCACCCACATTCAAAAATAATAATATTATGTGATTATGTATACACCTCTTACCCCTCACCCTACCCCACCCCTCACCCCACTCCCACTCCCACCCAAAAAAAATAATATATATATACCACCACCCCACCCCACCCCACTCCACTTCACCCATATTAAAAGTTCATTTAAAAGTTCTATTTAAAAGTCAAAACATCTTAAAAATGGTTAATATGGTTAATATGATTTTTAACCATAATCATATGGTTTCAACTCACATAACTCATATTAAAAATGGTTAATATGATGCTTAGCTCTTTGTAAATATGGTGCACTTAATTATTTGCTTTTCCAAATTGGGCCAACATGTGGGGATCTAATGGCTGAAAGTTGGCAGTTTGGATTTTTTTTTTTTATTTTTTTTGTCAGATTGGAGCTAATAACATCAAATAATGCTCCGATTTTATTTTATTTTTTGTGTGCTACTCATGTGAATGAGCTATAATCTTGAATGGTTTGAATTAAATATTAAATTAGGTAAGTACTCTGTGCGAAGCACGGGTTATTTTTTAAATAAAATTATTTTTAATTTTTAATTTATTTTATATAGTAATTATAAAACATATTTTTTGAATTTTAAGTTGACTTGCTACTATTTATTTTGTTTTAAAACGAATGATTACAAATCACATATAATTGGCGAATATTTACAATTGTTAGTGTTATTAATGTGATTCTTTTGTTATTTTTAATTTAATATTAAGTTTTTATATAGTTAATTTCAAGATTTAATATTTAGTTTTTATAAGAGTGTTGATATAACCTTAAAATAATAGTTGAACACCCAAATATGTTAAAGAGACTATATTATCCATGATATATGTAAATCAATTAATCATTTACAATTAATCTATTATGCCCTTAGATTTATTATACATAATATTTTATTATGACTATTGAAAATTTGATTACATAAAATATTTGAAAATTTTAAAATAAAAATTTATAAGTAGTAAATCTTTTTGTTTGTATATTTTAAGAAGTGATATATAATTTAGCTTGCTATCAATTCAAAAATTGGTCCATCTAATCCAGTATTTTATTTTGACTTGAAATCAATTAAAAACAAAATTAAAATTCGAAGCAAATAGGAAATTAGTTAGACAGTAAAATTTTTTAATATGGTATAGATTATTTGAAGAAAATTACCATTTATAAATTGATAAATAATTTAAATTAATTTATATTCAATTTTAGAAATTTGTAAATTAACTTTTATAATCAAAATGAGACTTTCTTTTAGAAAAAGCGAATTAGTATTGTTGTTGTGATTAAAGCGTCTTTTACTTAAATAACTACATGCGATCGAGTGACACAAGAAATTGAATCACATTTGAAACTTACTATATAATTGAACTACATCTAAAATATATGTTTTATGGACGTACTACCATTATAATAAACATATGATAATAATTTATGTACTACCATTATACTAAACATATGATAATAATTTATACTTCCTGAACATAATTAAAAGAGTTTAGGAGATTTTTTTTCCTTCCAAAATCTGTTCGCTTATCGAATAACCAAATAAGAAGCTTAAAATTTGCACAAAAAACAAACAACAACACTGAGAAGCTTGATTGTCGGGGAATAACTCTGATGTGAGAATAAGTACAGACCAGAAACGTCAACAATGAAGGTATAAAATTGCTCTAGTGAATAAGACTAATAATTGTTTAAGTTGTACCTGAAGCCAGAGTTATGGTCATGTATTTATAGCTTGATCACACTGCCTCAATCTACTACGCCTTTCCCCGAGTAGGAATATGAGTCATATGTAAAAAATTACTTATAACTGTCAACTTCATAATTGAATAATTAGATTTGGTTTCCTTAAAAGTAGGAAGTCAAATTGGACAAGGAAATCATAGGTCAATCAAGACAGTAGATTCCTTAAAATGTCAAGTCTCCTGACTGAAATACTCTGCTAAACTCACCAAATTATCCAGACCCACAAAATCATGCCCTAACATTGCCTCCCACTCTCTTATTATAAGGAACTTAAAATAAAAAAAATACAAAATGTGACATCATGCCAAGTATTTTTTATATCAACCCCAACCATTTTCCAAAGTCAATAAGTTCTGGGTTTCGGGACTTTAATTACTACATAAGGCCCCTCCCAAATAGGCACGAGCTTTCCCGTATTCAGAGGAGTAGAAGCCTCAACTCTCGAAGCACCAAATCGTCATCCCTAAACCTCCGCTGTTTAACCACTAATTGTAACGCCGAGCAATTTATATTGTTGGTAGGTAGTAGACCTTATCACCGCCGAAGATAGATAACTGACTTTAACATCGTCGAAGATAGATGACCGACCTTATCACCGCAGAAGATAAATGACCGACCTTATCACCGCGGAAGATAGATGACCGATCTTATCTCTGCCGAAAATAGATGACCGACCTTATCTCTATCGAAGATAGATAATCGACCTTATTACCGCTAAAGGTGGGTAACCGACCTTATTACCACCGATCGTGGGTAACCGGCCTTATTACCGCCGAATGTGGATAACCAACATTATTACCGCTGAAGGTAGATAACCGACCTTATTACCGTCAAAGGTGTGTAACCGACCTTATTACCGCCAAAGGTGGGTAACCGATCTTATTACCGCCGAAGGTGGCTAACCAACCTTATTATCACCGAAGGTGGATAACCAGCTTTATTACCACCGAAGGTGGATAACCGACCAAAGGTGGGTATAACCGACCTTATTACCGCCTAAGGTCACTACTAGAAAATTATTTATAGCGACCGCCGCCGAGCGGATCATTATAAAAAAGACCGTCGCCATAGAACCCGCTTCGGTAAAGCTATAGCGACGGTCTTTTGGTTTATAGCGACGGCCACGTGAACCCTAGCTATAGGTCGTGGCAAAATCATGTATTTGCTCTTTACTAAGTGTCCGAGAGTTATTGCTACACGGCCACGTGACCTTAGCTATAGATATCTATAGCGACGCTCGGCGACCGTCGCTATAGGCTTGTATTTTATAAAACACTATAGCTACGGTCGATGACCGTCGAAGGTGGGTAACCGACCTTATTACAAGGTGGATAACCGACCTTATTACCGCCGAAGGTGGATAACCGACCTTATTATCGTCGAAACCATAAAAAATTTCCAATGGAAGTGATGAACGTGTTGTTGCTAGCTTGTGGTGACTACAAAAGGTATGAGATGCTCGTGGAGAGAAGTGGTGGTAAGAAAGGGCACGAGTTGTGGTGCATTTATTTAATGGTACTGCACGTTCGCAATTGGTTATTTCAATTCAACACTAGAATAAAGTCTCTCTTTCTAGCGCTAATGTTAACACAAAATATGTTCGCTCGCCGAATCACCAAACAACGAGCTTAAAAACTACACACGGAACCACACTAAGAAGCATGACGGCCGTGGCCGTCGATAGCTCCGATGTGAGAATAAGTAAGCCAGAAACGTCAACAATGGAGGTATGAAATTACTCTAATGAATAAGAGTAATAATTGTGTAAGTTGTACCTAAAACCTGAGTTATGGTCGTGTATTTATAGTTTGATCACACCGCCTCAATCTAGTATGCATTTCCCGAGTAGGAATAGGAGTCATACGTAAAAGATTCCTTATAACTGCCAACTTCATAATTGAATTAGATTTGGTTTTCTTAAAAGTAGAAAGTCAAATTGGATAAAGGAATCATAAGTCAATCAGGACTGTAGATTCCTTAAAATGTCAAGCCTCCTGATTGAAATACTCTGTTAAGCCCACCAAACCATCCAGACCCACAAAATCATACCCCAATAGTGAGTTTTGAGGTTAATAAGCTTAGTTCTAAATAGGCAAGTTGAATATGTTAATTAACTTTTTATTAATTAATTATGGGTTCTATAGTGACATATAATGTTGTGCAACAATCAACTTAAGGTGTGCATATATCATTACCCTTTTATAATCAATCATTTGTATTTATAAGTGTTTCTAATTGGAGTTCAAAGTTGAGAGGAAACCTAAAAGCCTAAATATAATGTTTAGTCATATTTTATTGTATAGTTAATTAACTAAATAAATTTTATAAAAAATAAAATTATTATAAAATAATAAGTTACGATCATGATTTTAGTTTTAAAAGGTAATTAAATTTTAATTAGTACTATTTAAGTCAGATTTTTTTAACATTAATTAATTTAAGGTCTCTTATATGAAATAAAGTTGTTTACTAAATTTTAATCGTTAATATATTTTGTAATATACATTATAGTTTTTTTATATTAATTATTATTTACTCATAATATTTTTCCTATATTTTAATATATAATTATTTAGTAATATAATTGTTATAAATAGTGAGTTCTTGTTATGATTTTAATTTTAAAAGCTAGCTAACTAAATTTTAATAACTAATATATAAGTTATAATTATTTTGTAACATTAATTAACTAAAAGTCTCTTATATGTAATAGCATTGGTAACTGTAGTAACCATTAATATATTTCTAATATATAGTCATTTAGAGATTAAAGTACTTGAGTAGAAACTTAAACTAAAATTTTAAATATGATTTTAAGTTAAAATTTATTTTATGACTAAGTAACTATATAACTCTTATAAAAATAAAATTGTTACAGAATAATAAGTTAATACTAAAGTTTATAAGACCATAAAAAGAGTTTTAATTCTAGTTAAATATTTAATCCTATCATTTACATTTGTTTTATTTGACACTTAGAAAAACAAATCCTACTCATTTTCATTTGTTTATTTTCACTCTTATAACAAATCCCTTTCATCAACTAAAATCTAGAATTACTCTATATTAGTCAAACTTTAACCTAATATTTATGTAGTGTATTTGGAACTATGTTCTCTTGCCCTTCTGTTTTTCCTGGATGTGTCCCTTTTAGATTATCAGTTCTATGAAAAGCAAGATATAATATAACCTATTATTTATAATTAGCTTGGTGATGTATGTAATAAACATTTTTTTAGTTTTGCAGCCTACTGTTAACATAACGATCGATAATTAATTATATTGGGGAAGGGGTTAGGAGGGAAACTAAGGAGAAGCTAGGAAAATCTTACCTTTAATTAATATAGTCTGTGAAGCAAGTTGGGGGCTATTAATTCTGATTTTGAGAATAGACGCAAGAGTGACTTTGCAGTAAAAAGAGTGTTTACTACTAGAATATGAACTTTAATCTTATGTTAAGTCATCTAACAACCCTAATAAGATTTGTTAATTATACGTGAATCACACGACACAAAGAAATCTAAACGCGGGTTATGTTTAACTTAACAAAATCTTGTAACTGTGAATAGGCTAGCAAGAGTGACTAACAATTAAAAACTACGGTAAATTAATTAAGTTCATGATATTTTTTATCTATCTTGAATATATAAGTAATTTTATTACGACTAGCATTACAATTGTAATAATATCATAGATTATCAGTAGATCACTTAGTTAAGCACTACAAAACTAGGCTAGGAGCTAGTACTAATCAAGTACAAAATTAAATTCGATTACATATATAGAAGATACTTTGTGTTATACAAGTTTATACCTTATGAGACGAACACAATATATGTATATATATATATAGTCCGTGTTCGTTAACGAACTGGCTATGGCGTCGGTTTGGACCATTGTCATAATAAAAGAGCCGCCGCCATAGCATATGACGACGATTTTATGTTCTATGGCGACGATCCGTACTGTCGCCATAGTTTCTGAGATTATATATATATGAAAAATTGTATGTACACAGCTGTGTATTATACAGTCGGCTATAGCGATAATTTTTTGGGCTATAACCGTCACCATAGCTATTCTAGGTTATGACGACGGGCGACGAATAAACCGTCGCCAGAGCCCAAAAAACTCGTCGTCATAGTTCTACTGTATAATACACAGCTGTGTATATACATACATATAGTCCATATATATATATATATGTTGTTTTGTGTTTAAGGAGTGCTTTAGGGGTTTTAGGATGTTAAGTTGTGATGTTAGTCAGGGAGTAGTTTTGATTAGCTATATTACTTTGAGTAATCTTAACGTTTGGCATAAGACAAAAAAAAAAGTTCCATGGTAAATTTAGGTTAACAGAAAAAATTAAAATCCCATGCTAAATTTAGTAAAACCAACTCATGTAGACTGTCCCTTCATAAATGTTCCAAACGTGGAGGCCAAACTATTAGAATATATGCACCATCTTCAAGAAATTATTTAAATTATGTTGCACAACAAATTCAAGAAAGAACATGCATGGCCAACGAAGCTTCAGGGAATTTCCAAAAATAAATATAAAAATAATATAAAGGCAATAAACGTGGTGATTATTAAACAAATAAGTAGTTGCACACTCACCTCAGCCCGTGCCAGTATATATACTGTACAACAAAAGAAACTTTTCCATTCGTTCTCCACATATCAAAAATCAATCACTAGCAAAGAGAAAAAATAGATCAAACTCGGAAGAAAAAAAAAATGTACTCCCAAAGATTATCAGATTCAGACCTTGCAGTTCTTGAATCAATAAGCAATCATCTTCTTGATGATTCCGATTTTTCGACTATAAGTTCATGCATTGATCCATTTTACGAGTGGGATATAAATAGCTCAGAACTGCAGTCACTCAAGCTAGATTGCTGGTCGGACAACGTTGAAAATTTAGAGCACGTGGAGCAGGTGGCGGGGACGCGTGGAGGTCACGCGCCACAAGAGTGGAAGCGTTATAGAGGTGTGAGGCGGCGGCCGTGGGGAAAGTTTGCAGCGGAGATAAGGAATCCCGCTAAGAAAGGAGCTAGGCTGTGGCTCGGGACTTATGATACACCTGAGGATGCAGCATTGGCTTATGACAGAGCCGCTTTCAACTTAAGTGGCTCGCGTGCCAAGGTTAATTTTCCGAATATGATTGGCTCTCATGAGATACCAAAGGTGCTGGTCAGCGTGACGGCTAAGCGGCAGTCAGCGGAGCCGTCTTGTTCATCCTCTTCGTCATCATCGTCTTCATTGTTAGAAAATGGCTCTACAAAAAGGAGGAGGAAAGGTGTAGTTAGTAGTGACAGTACTATTACTTAGTCCTATATATATAGAGGATTTTGAAGATATGTTTGCATTAGTAACACCTGATGATCAATTAATGAACAACTTAAGAGTAAAATGCAAAAGTGATCACTTTATTCTTAGTATATTTGGATATTGTGCTTTTTTTTGTTGGTCAATACAAAATAAATTTTTCACAAACATTTATGTGACAACTGTATATTTACTGTCTTTCGTGGCAATGATGACCATTCTTTGTGACAATGATAACATTTAAATAAGTCAAACTAAGACTAAAAATTCACTTCAAACTCAAAATCTCAATCACATAACTTTAACCAATTGTCGAACCAAACTACATGATGTAGTTGTAAATAAGACAACATAAATTTAATTTATACAAACATCTCCATTTAAACAAAAAAAAAGAAGATAAATAAGTTGCTAAGTAAGTTTTGTCTGGTATTGATTTATAGGAGGAGTTTTAAGTTCATTTTGATAATCATAGGATTTTTTTAAGAAAAAATTAATTGCATTTATTGAATATTATAATGAATTGTATATTTTGATATTTTTTGATATTTGGGTATTGAGCCCCTTTAGGTCTTTTGAATTTTTCCCAAAAATTATTTATCCATAGATTCAAACCACGACCTATTGTTTAGAACTTTGGTCATATGACCAGGAGCAACACAAATTATCTGTTATTATTTTGCAAGGATTAATATTTATATGAAAACATACCATAATAATAATAATAATAATAATAATAGTAATAATAATAATAATAATAATAATAATAATAATAATAATAATAAATAATAATAAACAACAACTAACTGTTATTATTATTATTATTATTATTATTATTATTATTATTATTACTATTATTACTATTTTATTTTATTTTATTTTTATTTTATTTTATTATTATTATTATTAGTACTATTATTATTATTATTATTATTAGTACTATTATTATTATTATTATTAGTACTATTATTATTATTATTGTTATTATTATTATTATTATTATTATTAATACTATTATTATTATTATTATTATTATTATTTTTATTATTATTTTAATATTATTATTCTTATTAGTACTATTATTATTATTATTGTTATTGTTATTATTATTATTATTATTATTATTATTAATACTATTATTATTATGATTATTATTATTATTATTATTATTATTATTATTATTATTAGTACTATTATTATTATGATTATTATTATTATTATTATTATTATTATTATTATTAATTGTTGTCCTTAATAAGTTTGTATATTCTTTTGTGCCAGATAATATAGAATGGAGGAGTACTATACAACAAAAATTAAAATGGTTCAGATACACACTTCTTAAATTCATAATTAGACTTTAAGGTCATATAATACTATTACCTTCTTTCCTAAATATAACATTATTATTGACTTTAAAAAATTAATTTTAGAGATTTTAAAATTTAAAATTAAGATGATTTTGTGTCAATTATGTTTTTCTTTTTAAAAAATTATTGTATGTACTTCCTCCGTTCTTTTTTAATTGACTTTATAAAAAAATACAAAGATTAAAAAATAAAATTAATGCAACATCAATATAATTAAAGGAATTGTTATTTTCACAAAGAAAATTTGATATTTTATAAAATTTTACTCGTATAAATATTTAATTTATTTATTATTCATATAAAAAGAGAATTGTGAAACTATCAATTTAATTTGTGATTATTCCTATAATCGAACATAAGCGTAATAGGAAATTAGTAATGCTTAACTCTGGAGAAGAATATTACCGTCATTACTCAACAAATGTACAAATCTATATAATTCATCTTTCATTTTCGGAGAAAGACTGTTGCTACCATTTCTCTCCTATCTTTCACTCACTAATATTTTAATATAACGTTTTACTAATTTTTTTAAAAATAAAAAGTGATATTTTTTTTAATTTTTTTTTTTTTTTGAATCTATATTTTATGAAACTTTTACTTTTTTTAAAAAAAATTCTTTTTCCTAAAATTAAAGTTTATTTTTTTGTTTTACTTTCTTGAATCTGTATTTTATTAAAATTTACTCATTTTTTTAAAATAAATAAATTTTCTATATTTTTTCTGAAAATAAGGTTTTTTAATATATATTTTATGAAACTTGCAATTTATATTTAAAATAATGCAGATTAATATATTTTATGAAACCTGCAATTAATATTTAAAATAATGCAGATTAATATATTTTACCTTAAATATTACATCCTTCCACTCTTACAAGGATCCCATGCCGGAATCACTATTCATGAAATGTTCTAGTTTAGTTCACTACTGAACTCTTACGAAATTTCTTTCATCGATTAACTTTATCGAATTACCTTAACATAGGTATTACTTTACTAATTCTTTCAAATATTTATTTTACTATCCAATTCATGGACAACATCTATTCTTAGCCCAAGTCTCATCTGACTTGCTTCGGCTCATAACTACATGCTTATTCTCAGGTATTAATATCTTCAATATTTCTATCATTCACCTTCAAATTTCTTTACCCTCTTTTAGATATTTAACCATATAGGTTATAATTTTCAAAAAATTTAATCATTCCTCTATTTTCAAATCATTTCTCTATTTTCAAATCTAAATTTTATTCTTTAAACCTTTATTTAATTATTCGAGACAAGTCTCATAAATTTATTATTCGAGACAATTAAGTCTCATAAATTTTTGAGTTGTCACAATTGTAACGTCTTTGGGCCCTAGACTTGACCTTTGTCATTCCTTAGTAGTAATGGTGAGCCATTATCTCTTTCCTCTTGGTGAGATTCAATATTCTTTAAATCTTAGTATCATCATATTTATTGAGTTGCTCTAACTCAAATAGGACATCCATGTGGTGATCCGGTGTACCACTTAATGATTCTCAACTATGTTTGGTGAGTTTCCAATACATTTGTGTCATCCAGCTTGATTAAGTGAAACTTTTAATATCAACAAACTCATGCGTAGTACCGGAAAAGATAAAATACATACACAATTGTCAATGTATAATTAAATATATAAAAAAATATCAAGTATGCGGATTCATCTATGTTATACATGAAGTTTGTTAATCATGTATACTTACATTTTACTGTAAATATATTTCGCTCACATCTTTATTGAGTTGTACCCAAATAATAAATAATTATTACTGTTGGTAATAATAAAATTCATCACATATACATTAATGAGTCGTATGTATTAATGAAAGAAGTATACATAGCAATATGTATAATTAGAATGTGCTATTTTTTTAATGCAGCAAAGGAGGGTTCGGTCAAGGAGAATTCGGGCAAGGAGGCTTCGGGATGCACAAGCTTGAGTGCACAATTCGTCACTTGGGTTTGGGTAGTAAACTTGAGAATCCACTACCACATAGTTCCTCCCAAATTACAGTTCCATGCGAGTCCTGTTGCCACATTAGTTAGGTACTTTTATTTTCAATAGGAATGGACCCCATAAAAACTATATATGTTACTCCAATAGGCAAGTCCAACTTTAGTTCATCCATATATATGATTAGGCTAGGTGCATGCATGCATACTTCCAATAATTCCAAGTTTAATCCAAACTCTTGCAGCTCAAGTATTTTGAAGTATTTGCTTTCCCAACTTTATTAATTCCACAGGTAAGAACATCAAGGCCGAATCCTGCAAGGCCAAGCCTTTGGTGGTGCAACAGATCAGCACTTTGGGACCATGAATCAAAAATCAATTTATGCTTGTGATTGACCCTTTTGTCTAGCATCTGAGTTGATAGTTTTTTTAACGTCGAAGTCTGCAAATTATGTTGGCATAACTTGATAAAGTAATTGAAATTCTGTAATAAGCACACCTAAAGGGGGTGAATAGGTGTAAATATTCAAAAGTGATCTACAGTGGATAATTTTTAAAATTTACTATAGCAAACTATAATCGGACGGTCTAACCCTGTCTGTATTAGTTATGTTCTTCGTCTGTTATAAACGGACAACTAATACCTGTCCGTATTAGTATAAAATTTTTCCGACGTAAACCAAAATCTTTAGATTTTTAAAGCATATAACAAAAGCAAAAGAACAGTAAATCATACCAAGGTTTTTACGTGGTTCAGCCTCTATCCTCTAGTCTAGTAGCCTAATCCACGTCCAATACCAACTAGTATTGGAGACTCTTTTTATTAAACTTTAATACACAATTAAATACAATAAAAAGAACTCCCTGTTCAAATAAAGCTTTCCACTGCGATGGACACTTCTGCCCCCTTTGCACCACTGCAACCTTTCTCACCACTGAGACCTTTGCACCTCTGCAACCTTAAAAGCTTTCTATGAACAGACCCTATCCACTATTGGATCAATTAAGCCTAACCGTGCTTGAATTCAGAATACAAAGAATTTTGAATACAATGTGTTGTGATTTTTCAACCACTAAAGAATTAACAATATAATACTAACTTGCTGGAAATAATCTATGCTAACACTCTATGGAAATATCTCTGTAAATAGCTTTTGAATTTTCTGAGCTGATATATCCTTCAAGTATAAGTCTCCTGTTTTAGCATAGAGGAAGGAGATATATATAGAAGCAACTAACGGCTATCAAATTTGTTAGCAAGAAAGTCTTTTGACCACAATTAATATATCACATTATTTTAGTAACAAATTTTGACTAGACCAACGGATATATATAAATCAAATCAACTATCATAGATATAAGGAAAGAAGAAGTCCAAGAGAATAACTCAACATATATAATATTTAGATAACAAATATATAGTATCCTAGTCAAACCAAAATAGCTAGAATAAAGGAAAGAAAACTAAACCTAATAGAGTTTGAGCATTTCAAAATAATTCCTTATAAGACTCCTTTTTAAATATAACTCCTTAGTAAAATCAATTCCTCAAAAAGCTCCGATTCGAATTTGAATTGAAATCTCAGCAAAATAGATTCCGAAATATATTGTCATTATTAAAATCACAAAAGATTTAAACCAACATTCTCCCCCTTTTTGATGATGACAATATATTATCTTTTGAATTTATATGCTCCCCCTATCTATAAGGCTCCCCCTAAATTTATGCATATTAAGGAGCAAAAAAAATATGACTCACTAAAAAGACTTGATCCAAATAACCATATACCAATTCAAACCAATTCAAATACATGAATACCAATTCAAATACATAAAAAAGAAATAAGACTATGCATATTAATCATTAAGCACAAGTTGCATATTAATCTCTCCCCCTTTATCATCAACAAAAATTAATTCATATCATAGTTAAATAGTTATCTCGCCCCATTTTCCAATATTAAAAGAATAAGTGCAAAGATAAAGAATATCATTGGAGCAAATTTATAACAAAATCACATATAACAAGTAAACAATACGATCATACCTTTGTGATTTGTTACCTATATATCAACATTGTTGTTACCAATAGTAAGCTTGCTAGATGTGCTATGAAGTTTTCGATTTTTGATTTTCATTATCAAATCTCTTCAAAAACACTTCTTTTGAGCATCCAATGTAGAGGTCGCCTATAATCAAATTTGGGGAATTATTTCTTACAGTTCGAGATGATCTAGGAAACTTGACAGTGGTCATCTGTTCGTTAGATTCAAATTGTGATATATCAAATTATGTATCTGATTTTTCTTCTAAATCGGAAGGGTGCAGGTATGCATTTTTTTGATTATGCATGTGTGAGTTTTCTACTAAAACGGACGGGTCAGTATCGATTTTATTGTCTTTCCTTCTAATTTGACTGGCTTAGTCATCTCGATTTTAGTTGTCTTTCCTTCTAATTGAGATGGCTTAAAGTCGTCCGGATTTATGATTTAGTTTCTACGACTCAAATTGTTATTTCCTGCAGAATCCTCATTTCCTTTGACAGATCATGGTTAAGTTCATTAAAAAAAAATACAAGTAAAGATTCCTCATCATGATTGTCATGTGTATTAAATATGGAACATTTAGCACAATAAAAACTTTAGAATAAATAATATTATGAACCCTTGTGTTAGAAAATCCATATATCTAATTAAAACATTATTTAAAAAACAATATGAGGTACTTACAGATTCTGCCAAATAATTTATAGATAACTATTATTCGTCTCCTTTTTGACCTTGAGACATCTACAAAATGAACAAATAGTCTCTACCTTTTTGGTACCCAAATCTTCTTGGGTCCTTTTGGGTTAGTAGCATATAAATCACATTTCTTTACCCAAATTTGTTTTATTCTAATTTTATTATAATTAGAATCAAAATGACCTTTAAAACCACATTTTCTACAAGTAACAAATGGTGAACAATAAAGTGGTTTAAACCTTGGTTTACTAGTAATCATTTTAATATTATCATTAGTTCTATTTTTCACATTTTTAATAGAACTATACCCAATTCCTTGTTTATCAAGACTAGACCTTTGTGCACCTAACATTATATTTAAATTCTCTTCTCCTTGCACAAATTTAGAAAGATCATTTTTTAAAGATGCTATTTTTGTATTTTTTTATATTATTATCATGTTGAACATTCATCATTTTTCCATCATTAAAAGCATCTATGCATGCATCTCTCATTTTTAAATTTTCTTTTAACACTTCATTTTCATTTTTAAGATATTCATTTTCTTTTCTGTCTTTAATAAGCGACTTAACTTCATTTATTAGCTCATCTACACAATTCTTAAAATAAACAGTTTTTTTTGAGCTGTTGATTTTCATTTTGTAAAGCAATATAATTAGGCATAGATATTTTAGAAGCTTCATGAAAATTTGTTTCCTCAAGTTGATCATCATCTTCTAGTCCCATAAAACAGAGTTGGACAGTTTCTTCTTCTTGTTCCGTTTTGGACTTACTCACTGGAGTTGAGCTACCTTTTTGATTTTTCTTTTGTTTCTTTCTTTGAAGTAGTCTCTCGACTTTTCTTGAGAGCATTTCAATTTCTTCATCAAAATCTTCGTGATCACTTTCATTATTGCTCTCGACTTGAAGTGCCAATGTTTTCTTTATTGATGCTTCATCCTCTTCATCATACCCTCTTTAGTTGATTTTCGAATTCTTCAAGTTCTCCAAACAAAGTTAGAGTTTTCATCGAACTTATTGTAGTTGAGTCTTGAAGAGTTGTAACTTTTGGTGCGAACCGTTTGGGCATGACTCTAAATATCTTTCTATTTATCTCCCTTTGATCAATTTTTCGGCCGAGCATACTTAGAGAGTTCATAAGAGTGAGGAATCTAGTTTGAGCTTCTTGAATTGTTTCATCTTTTTCTAATTTGAAGAGTTCATATTCTTGCATACACATACTTAGTTTGACTTCCTTCACCTTAGTAGTTCCCTCGTGGCTCATGATGATTGAATCCCACATTTCTTTTGCTGTGTTGCACGATGATACTTTATCAATTTCAACTTGTACCATTCCGCTTAGCAAGGTGTTCATGGCTCTTGAGTTGTAGGAAAACATATAGCTTTCGTTTGCATCCATCTCTATGAGAGCCTTTGGTTTGCCATCATCATGTCTAGGAATGACAGGTCCATTTTCAACAACCCACTATTCCCATGGGTCTCTTTTAAGAAAAATCTTCATTCTGAACTTCCAAAAGTTGAAGTTTTCACTTAGAACAACAAATGGTGGCCTACTTGTGGGGTGACCTTCTTGAAAGTTTAGGTGTGCCATGGGATCTTCACTACGACACTGCAACGATCAATATTAGTAGAGTCAAGCTTTGATACCAAATGAAATTCTGTAATAAGCACACCTAGAGGGGGGTGAATAAGTGTAAATATTCAAAAGTGATCTACAGTGGACAATTTTTAAAGTTTACTATACTGGGGCTATAATCGGACTGGCCTAACCTCGTCTGTATTAGTTATGTTCTTAAATACATTATAAATGGCCAGTTAATACACCGTAAAAGTATTAGTATAAAATTTTTCCGACGTAAACCAAAATCTGTAGATTTTTAAAGCATATAACAAAAGCAAAAGAACAGTAAATCACACCAAAGTTTTTACGTGGTTCAGCCCCTATCCTCTAGTCTAGTAGCTTAATCCACGTCCAATACCAACTAGTATTAGAGACTCTTTTTATTAAACTTTAATACACAATTAAATACAATAAAAAGAACTCCCTGTTCAAATAAAGCTTTCCACTGCGATGGACACCTCTGCCCCCTTTGCACCACTGCAACCTTTCTCACCACTGAGACCTTTGCACCTCTGCAACCTTGAAAACTTTCTATGAACATACCCTATCCACTATTGGATCAATCAAGCCTAACCGTGCTTGAATTCAGAATACAAAGAATTTTGAATACAATGTGTTGTGATTTTTCAACCACTAAAGAATTAACAATATAATACTAACTTGCTGGAAATAATCTATGCTAACACTCTATGGAAATATCTCTGTAAATAGCTTTTGAATTTTCTGAGCTGATATATCCTTCAAGTATAAGTCTCCTGTTTTAGCATAGAGGAAAGAGATATATATAGAAGCAACTAACGGCTATCAAATTTGTTAGCAGGAAAGTCTTTTGACCACAATTAATATATCACATTATTTTAGTAACAAATTTTGACTAGACCAACCGATATATATAAACCAAATCAACTATCATAGATATAAAGAAAGAAGAAGTCCAAGAGAATAACTCAACATATATAATATTTAGATAACAAATATATAGTATCCTAGTCAAACCAAAATAGCTAGAATAAAGGAAAGAAAACTAAACCCGATAGAGTTTGAGCATTTCAAAATAATTCCTTATAAGACTCCTTTTTAAATATAACTCCTTAGTAAAATCAATTCCATAAAAAACTCCGATTCAAATTTGAATTGAAATCTCAGTAAAATAAATTCCCAAATATATTGTCATTATTAAAATCATAAAAGATTTAAACCAACAGTAATTTGATTGCAAAGGTGGCTTCAACTATGCAAATTTTCTTCTAATATACGCTCCAACTCCAAGCATATAAACTGAAAACACTCTGCTTCACAAAATAACCAGAGATACGTTCTATATTAAATTCAATTAATGTATCCTAAGGTCTGTGTAGCAGTATGTAATCAATATGTGGAATTTATTAATTATAAGTTTTTCTCATTTGGAAGTGCAAGGCCCGGTTTGGCTTATTCATGCAAAATTTGTGCTTACAAATGAAATACATAATTACACATTTAAATTCATATTTTAATAAAATATATATGCATTATGTCAGACACTTCTTTCAGAGGAGTCCAATTGTGTGTTGAATGTTGTGTTCCAATTCTCTGCTATGTGAACACAAATATGCAATTTATTTTCTTTTCATTTTACAGAATACCTGTGTATAAAATAAAATAAATTCAAAGTGAAATCATATATGTTATGTGAACATTTAATTATTTATTTTATTATTTTCACTTTTCTAAGTCCACATTAGTGATAGAAGTAGAACAGGTAGGATTCGGCCCCATAATGAGGGTTATGCAAAAGTGGACTCCTAAACATCAACATTACTATGAAAATAATGTTAATAATGTTGGAAATAAATTGCACCAAGTTATCGAAAGTGGAATGAATATTAATATTCATGAAGAGTTTATAAGTAGTTCAATGGAAAATAATGAAGGAATAAACATGAGAATTAGGCAAAAGTGGCTTACCTATAATTCAATTTCCCCTTTTCTTTGAGGTTTTGTCTTTCATTTCAGTGTATATATGAGAATACTCATATACATAAATGTCTAGGCCAAATTACTTAAATTGATGATCCATTTTAATTTTAACTCATGGTCAGTATGCATAAAAGTACACTACAAGAAAATCAGGCTATAGCGACGGTCGGCGACCGTCGCTATAGATAAAAAGACCGTCGCTATAGGATATAGCGACGGTCGCCAGCTCATCGATGCTATAGAAGCCGTCATTTGAAACCTATAGCGACGGTCTTTTTTCTTATAATGACGGTCGAATGATTGCTAGAAAACTCCACAAAAGCGCTTGAAGGTTTTTAAGACGATCGAAAGTGGATATACAAGACGGCGATGACCGTCGCTATAGAAGATTTGGCTGTGAGCTATTGCGATGGTCGTGGCCGTCGGTATAGGTGAGATTTGGTTATGATCTATTCGACGGTCGGCGCCACCGTCGCTATAGGTGAGATTGGCTATATGATTTATTACGACGATTCGTGGCCAAATCGCTATAGGTGAGATTTGGTGAGCTATTGCGGCGATCGTGCGGCCGCTAATCGCTATTGATAATTGGCTATTTAATTATTCATGACGATCGGCCCGACCGTCGCTATAAGTGAGATTGGTTGTCAGCTATTGCGACGATCGTAGGCGCCGTCGCTATATCTTCCCAAATTTTTAAAGAAAATCTTTGTTTCTATACAATAATTTTTATTTATTTTTTACTGTTAAGAAACATAACCACATTCAACCATCCAATCTGAATATAACATTTACAACTAAAAGAATAAAACAAATAAAGTCTATTAATGTATAATATCATCTAAATATACATAACCATTCAAAATATCATTATTATGTATCAAAAAGCGATACATAACCAACAACACATTTAACATATTTTTAGTATCACATCTAATAAATTTTCATCAAAAATAGTGTTACATATAACAAATTTCCAGCAGCACGTGACATGTCACAGGTCCTCTATAGGATTATTTGATTCGCTAATATCACCATTATCTCCTTACGTGTATCGATCCTACAAATTAATTATCAAGTGAACTTGTTAATCCATAAAAACATAATGATAGCCCAAAAATTTAAGTATAAGTGAAGTGAGAGAGCAACACCGATTGTTGGATTGAGCATTTGAACCGATGAATTCTTCATAAATTACATCATAATTGATAATAGTTCATCCACTTTCCTTGCAGTATCATCTCCTTTTTCCCGCACCTTTTTTTTCAACTCGACTTTCAATTCTTGATTCTCACGTTGTACCTCATTATTTGTGTCACGAGGCCCCAAGTGTTTGTAGGCTGTGGCACCAACTCCACCTTGTCGAAGTCTACCGTATGTCGCTCTGGTCCAAGAACTTGTGCAAGTATATCATTCCGTCTGCACTATCGCTTTCACGATCGATTCACGAGTCTTCTTTAACTCAATAATTTTTTATTGTGAAAAATATATAAGGCAAATTATACACAACTTAAATATACAAGGCAACTTAAATATACAAGGAATAATAGGTTTTTGTTTCACGTCTCTTCATAATAAGATAAAGAAAATAATAAGAAATAGGATAAGAAATTTGCAAATGACATTACGAATATTACGAATATTATTTATTGTATTTGGACTACATAAATTTGGAGCTTATGAGTAAACATATATATTCGTTTCATTCGGGATATTGGTGAGTTATATGAAGCAGGAAAAAAAACATTGAAAGCGTGCTATTGTATATTCTGAGCTATTCTCACGATCTTTTCCAAAGTGAAGAAGTAACAACCTCTGCAAATCGGTCTGCAAACAGAAAGTTGCAGTTTTACCGCTTTCACTAGGAACGTAGGTGACTTCATCCGATAATGTGTGTATATTGCTACACATCGCTTTTCTTCATGAAGTTTGACCATTTTAATGGGGTTTCTTTTTGGTCAAAATATCTAGTTAAGTTCGATTAGATTTGTTCTCACTATCGTAGTTGTTAGCATTTGAAAGCAGATGAAGCATGAGTTTAGCTCTTGGCTCAATATGGTATCAAGTTACATCAGTTATATTATCAGCAAAACATCATGAATCACATCCCTGATTTATCATTGTATTATTCATTTTAGATGATGTGTAGTGCGTGATGAAAGAAGAAAAGAATTATTAGCAAGTAATTATCAATCTGTGATAATAATAAGTTTATTAATTCTATTACCATAATGGTCAAAACATAATTTCTAGAACCTTGTAGTTTGCTTGAAAAACAAAAGATGTTCCCTCACCCCATATGTAGCTTTTAGATCAAGTCAAATAAGAGCAAACATTGCTTGCCTTCATCTTACCTACCATAATACAAAATCATTGTTTGCCTTCGTCTTCAGTTATCCAAGGGCTATATCAATTTATGAAGAAATCGCTCGACAATCGCTCAACAATAATCTACTGAAGTATGGAGTGAGAGGACATCTTCTAAATGCTGGCCTTTGCCAACTCTGCAAAGGTGATATTGTTGCAATAACCAATGCACTGGAAACATATCAGGTACAACTTCAACCCCCCCCCCCCCCCCCCCTCCCCTCCCTTCCCTTTATGGTAATAATTAGGCTGATTTGCTATCTATACATGATTCTTGAAGTCTTTGAAAAATATTTAATTGCTTGTGCAGGAATTGGATCCAACCTTTTCGAGAACAAGGGAATGTAGATTTTTAGCTGTAAGTGGTTGCTTGTGCTAAGTTGGACATGCCTTTTAAACAATATGTGCCTTGCATGCATTTATTTCCACGGTCTCTTCATGTCTGCTTTTCGTTAAGATTAAATGCATTTATTGAAGGTAGCACCTCATACGTGTATAATTCGACACCATTTTTGACTATTTGATGTCTAATATATGTATATATATTGCTATCACATCATAGCCATTTTCAATTACCTAGTATCATTGTTTTGGTGATGAAAAAAGATCTTTGAAACAATGAAATCCATAAGGAGAATGATATTTTAACCAAAGTTTTAAGGAGTTTGATAGAATTGATCATATATTTTTCTCATTGAAAATATATTTTCAACCGTCTTTGATTTGAAAACCCTTAAAATGGATAACATCCTAACTCTCAAATTGATTGATTTGTAACGCATGATGCAAAAGTAATAGTCATTGGGAAAATAAGAAGATGTGAAAGAAAAGAAAAAACAATAAACGAGAGCATCTTGGTGAAATTGATCAATGCGAGATAGATAGAAGATTAACACACGTCAAGGATTTGAAAATGCAAGTGATGCTTAATGGACGATCACGCGTCTTAATTGTAATCTCTAGGGGTGTGAGCAAGGCAATCAATACATGTGGTGACAAGTGAAGAAAAAAGAAATATAAAGCTCCACGTAGACACTTCTCCAAAGAAAATATAACTAGCTATTTAATCATAATGATGTATCTTAATGAGTTGGAAAAAGACATCAATCCCAGATTTAACTATATTGAGAAAAAGAAGCGATATCATCATAAGCTATCATCTCACAAAGAAGGTAAGCTATATATTGAAATAATACTCCCTCCTTCCAAAATTGAAGATACATTTTTCTTTTTTAACTGTTCCAAAATTAGATCACATGTCTATATATGCATGAAGTTTTCAACACTTAAAAATTAAATACTAGGTAGTCCTGCAAGTAAATGGTTTTAGTTTGATTGGTAATATTACGAACCCAATTACCACACTCAAAGCCTCCAATGTTTGGTCAAATAAGAAAGCGGTAATTTGTGCCAAAGTCTAAAAGCAAAGAAACTCATCAAGATCGGAAGCCAAAAAGGGTGATGAGGCAAGTAGTTTCAGCGCGTGAGAGACCATAAAAGCTCTCTTAGCACTACAAAAGATATTTTTAAAAGTGTTGCAACATCGCGTGATCGATGATGATAGTAAGGTCGATGCAAATTAATAATCGAGTTTTCTATGTGTACTAATTATCGCTAAACAACCCGTCTCTATCTATGATTTTATTATGATACTTGAGGTGCAATCTATGTCAAAGTGATGGTATTACTCCTATATTTCACTTTGATAACCTCATAACTCACTTGTATTAGTAAGTCAACGGCTGGCAGAGACCCCCCTCAGTCTTCAGCTGGCTAAAAATATAAAATCCCAAACATGTTTAAAGCTAAGAAATTAAAATAAATAGCCATTGAGATGATTATTAGTATGTTTAAAGCTAAGAAATTAAAATAAATAGCCATCGAAACCTTTTACATGAAATCTTGTATCTTTATATTCATGTAAATGAATGCTCTAAAACAAACTCACACACACATACAGGGATAAAGAGTTAAAAAAAACCCATTGTTTGAGGATTGATAAATACGTACCACATTCGAGGATGCTCCCGGTAAAATTGAGTTATCACTTGAGTGTGTGGGATTTGTATATACATATCTCGCTTCGATCAATCTCTTTATTATTTATTTGGTACTACAAATAAAACAAAAATAGTTCATAATTAATAATAATACTCTATTTATAAAAGTCTAATACATGATTAACGATAAAAATATTGAAATGACATCAAATATTACCAATTCATGCTTCTTTTTGGAATTGATTTAGTGCCCAATGTATGACCTACCAACAATTTTTTTCCGATTTTCACAAATTTTTTTGTTGCTATATCCTGCATTGTATGTATTTATAAATTAATAATAATATATAATAATAAGTAAGAATTGATAATACATAAATTAGAATAAACACAACACATGCATTATTAGTTAGCCAATAATCAACCAATATGACCCATTGATTAGGATTTACTCGATCATTGTTGATAGTATTTCGCCATCGATTTGGCACGGTCACACGGGCACAAAATTATTACTCTTTAAGTTAGACTTCCAATCTCTCCACCTATTGTTCATGATAGTCATCAGTTTTCTCTTAGCATTGGGGTGATCTGTGGTAAATCGTTTCTACAACAAACAAATTTACACATATATTAGTTTGTTTCAATGTGCTTAATGTCAAATTCTATAAAATGGTATGATTAATAACCTGAATTTCATCCCAAGCCCTTGTCATGTTAGCCTCTGTCATATTGGATCATGTTGGAGTACTTATTGGAAAAAATTCTCCATTGCGAGCAAGACACCCGAGAAAAGTGGTTAACTTATTGGCCTCTCCCCAACAGTGACCATTTGCATCATAAATTAATTTTTTTGGGTGCATCGCTATTTGACCATAATTTTGCTCCCATCGTTGGTCCACGCTTCCTCTTAGGTCGAGAACCTAAAAGAGAGAAAGAATCAAGAACTATGTATTGAACAAAAGATGAATTGAACATATAGAACCTTCAGTATTACAACTCGTGTCTAATTTCTATGTCTCATTTTGTTCGATCAACTACTCATATAATTACTTGTGTCATACATATTTATGTAATGATTCATACTATATATTTATTATGAATTAAAAATAAATATATAATATCTTTATTATTCAATATAAAAATCAATAATATGACGAGTCCCCCCCTTCCTACATATTGAGGAGGATTACGGGTTAAAGTCCAGGGAGTCCCACATACATTTATTCCCTTGGGGTTCAAAGACTTCCACTTACAAAATTTTATAATCTACAAGTTATATAAGCACATTATTAGCTCACTAGATGAAGGATGAAGTATGAACTAAGCTGGATAGCAAGATTTTAAAACCATGAAGTAAAATATACATAATACAACTTTTATATAAAGAAAACAACACCAAGTTAATTCTCATGACAATGCAAGTATAAGTGTAGATATATGCATGGTACCTTCAACATTCTCATGAATACTTTCCTCCTCTACATGTGGTTCATCGGCATGGATCTCATTATCATTAATTTCCGGGCCATTGGAACAGTTAGCACGAGATCTAGACGTTCTATTAGAAGCCATTAAAGCAACCTGAGAAACAAAAATATGAATGTGACACTCGTAAGAAAAGTTATTAGTTAAATCTAATGAACAGTAGAGCTTTCACAGTTATTAGTTAAATCTGAAACTAAGTCCCCAAAATTAACAAATACATCCAAATGAAATACATCTGAAAATAAGTTGGCTAGCTAATACAGAAATTTGTAGACACCAAGGTGGGGCAGGAGGGCAATAGGTAGTCCATTTAATTTCCAGTTTAGTCTAATTTGATCTTCAAATCTACTTACATTGAAATGTTGACAAAGAAGTGTGTTTAAAACACTAATAAGATGATGTAGAAAACAAAGTAAAAGCTAATAGTACAAGGAGCACCAAGATATAATATCAAAAACGGATCTATCAAAAAGTGTAATTTTCTCTTTTGGAAAATGGACAAAGTGTAAAAAGCAGATCTATCAATTGTGATGTTTATCCTCTTCATTCTTCGTCATCTTCATTTTCCTCACTATCACCCTCCTCTTCATCTTTGGGACCCTCATCTTCTCCTTCGTCTTCGTCTTCGTCTTCGTCTTCGTCTTCGTCTCCATTCTCATCTTCATTTTCATCAACAATATGTTCAATCATTCGTCTTTTGAAACGAGATGTATCAATTTGAGATCCTAGTTTTTTGCTTACTTTCCGGTCTTTTTCATCCATTTTCAACTAATTCAGCATCAACGTCATTCCTAACCCAATTTATGTTTTCAATATCAACTTCTCAGAATTGGAGTGATGAATTCTTCATTGGTATTGGGTAAATCGTCACTATCGAATCTACTTGACATCTTCACATAAATCTCTCGGCTTTGTTCAGTATAACCACACGCCAATTGTTATCCCTTTGATCATCAACATAAAATATTTGTTGAACTGGCGAGGCATTACAAAGGGCTCATCGGTTTAACCAAACTTTTGATGATTTACAAGCGTGAAGCCATAGTCATCGATTTTGACCCCTCTATCACGTGCTAAACCGTCATACCACTTACATTTGAATAGAACAACTTTGCGGATCCATAATAATCTAATTCAACAACATCTTCCAAAATACCAAAGTATTCAACTACATCTTCCTTAGGATTTCGATCTCTAGCGAGATGAATATCCACGAGTATTCTTACCACATATACCCCACTATTCTCGCGTTCTCCTCTTACTCTCACAACTTGTCGAATGGAATCGATACCCATTTACCAAATAACCATCTCCTCTCCCCGCCTATCAAATTTGGGCCAAATGCAAGAGCTTGAACTTCTTTGAAGCATCGTTATTCATAGTTGCCATCTACAAAATGGTAGCGATATAAGCAAATTCCATCCATTTATTATTAATAACCATTACAAAATTTTGCATAAAATTACGTTCAAATAATGTAGTACTTACATAATTCTTAAACCATTCAGGAAATTCCTTTTTCTTAGCATTGTCAATTTCCCTTGGCGTCGGTTTTTGCTTACGCTTTCCACGTCGCAACATATATGAATCTTGCCAAATACTACAAATAAATAAACAAATTAAACAAATTTTTTTTTGTCATAGCTAGCTGGCTAACATAAGTTATTAATATTTCGAACAATAAATGTCATTCTTTATTTACTCACCTTAGATATGACTCAACCTCTGTACAATTAAATAGCACATACAGGTGTGCACTCTTGACATCATCGCTACATAGAGTACAAACTTTTGGGACATTAAGAAATCGACCTATGTTTCTAAATACAGAGAGAATCTCTTTTCCTTGTTCATATCCAGCTTCATTTCTTCCAACTCGTTTCCATGCAGCATTGTTTTGACTCAAATATCTTGAGCAAAATGTAACACATTCTTCAGCAATATACCCTTCTACAATTGACCCTTCTGGACGACTTCTATTGCGAATATACCCTTTTAACTTGCCCATGTATCTTTCAAAAGCCCACATTTGTCGATATTTAACATTTCCAGCTATCTTCGCCTCTTCAGCGAGGTGGACACACAAATGTACCATTATATCAAAGAAAGCAGGAGGAAACACCATCTCAAGCTTGCAAAGTATTAACGAAATTTTTTTGTTCAACCGTTCATAATCTTCCGATGTGTTATAGTTGGAACATAATTCTCTAAAGTAGTTACAAAGTTCAATTATTGTTGAGCGTACATGTACAGGCAAGTAAATTTACATCGTATTGCTATTGGAAGTAATTGTTGCATTAAAATATGGCGATCGTGACTTTTAAGACCGAGATCTTGCCCCCTTCAAATTGATGCAACGTGAAATATTTGAAGCATATCCATCAGTACCTTAACATTTTTCAACACTTGCAAGAAATCATGTCTTTCTTTCTTAGACATTGAGTAGCTTGCGGTAAAGGAAAAAGGTACTTTGAATTGCTTGCTTGCGGGTATTGGATGGAGCTCTCTTCTTATACCCATTGTCATCAAGTCCAATCGTGCTTTTAAATTATCTTTTGACTTTCCTTGCACACTCAACAATGTCCCAATCAAAGCTATCACAAATGTTTTTGGCAATGTGCATTCCATCTAGATTGTGGCGCAACAAAAGGTTCCGCCTAATATGGCAATTCAAAGAAAATAGATTTCTTCCTCCAATTATGTTTTGAGTCATGGGAATGGTCTTTGTGCTAGTGGGTGTCTTTCCAAAAGTGACATTAATAGCATTAACTTGTTCAAGAATATCAAACTCGATGGCACCACAGGAGCTTCACTATGGTCACATTCTCCGTTAAATCTTCGTGTATCAAACCTATAAACTATGACCCGACTCCAGAAAACAACGATGCCCGATATAACATTCCTTACTTTGCAATCTACAAGAACGAGTGTTCATTTGACATGATGGACAAGCTAACTTACCTTTAGTACTCCAACCAGACAACATAGCAAGAGCTGGAAAATCACTAATTGTCCACAACAGTGCCGCACGCATTTGGAACTTTGTACCGTTAGATGCATCATACGTTTCAACCCCATTACTCCATAGTATCTTCAACTCCTCAATTAAAGGTTGCATATACACGTCAATATCATTACATGGAGAGTTTGGACCAGGTATTAACAAAGGCATGATAAAATACTCCTGCTTCATACACATCCATGGTGGTAAGTTATATACAACAATTGTCACTGGCCATATACTATACGGTGACCCATGGGTAAAGGGACTCATGCCATCAGTGGACAGTCCGAGTCTTACATTTCGATGTTCTTGAGAGAATGTAGGGTACATTGTATCCAAATGCTTCCAAGCTGCAGAGTCAGCTGGATGACGATTCACTCCATCTTTCCGTCGCTTTACATGATGCCACATCATGTATTTTTGCGATTCTCTGAGACATAAATAGCCTCTGCAATCTCGGAATTAACGCTAAATAACGTAATTGCTTCACAGCTACTTTGCTCCTCTTCGTTTTTGTATCTATTTGTGTCTTCTCTGATACAACCATCTAGGTGCGCTTCCATCTCGATGATTTTGCAAACCTGCATAAGACTCTAATTTTTCATTCTCCTCCAAAAGAGCATACAATCATTCTCGCATTGCATCAATCTTCTCATAACCAAACCCTAAATTTCAAACCATTTTCTTCATTTCATAAAATTATCGAGCAAGTTTGCAAATGATGGAAATGATGACTTGAACTTACTGGAGCAATCCATCAAAGGACACATCATCCATTTGCTAACATTTTATGATTGAAAAGCCATACAACGAATGAAAGGACTGTCTCATTTTCACATCCAGGATATAAAGGTTGATTGGCCTCGACATGTACTTTTGGTATTTTGAAGCTTCAAATTAATTTAATCTACACCGTGATCCCTAAATATATCATTTACCATCTCGTGCATACGATGCTCATCTTGGATTGTGATGGTTCTTCGTGAACATCATCATTACTCACATCCCCGACAATCACATCTTCCCTTGATGCACCCAATTCGTGTAGCCAAACATAAATCCATCACAAATCAAATGTTCACGAATAGTAGCTCGAATCACGGTATCGACCATTTACACAATTCTTATATGGGCAAAGAATTCTTCCAGTTACCATGCCCACTTTTTTGAAACCAAAGTCCGAAATATCTCTATGCTCGCAAGATATTCTCTAGAATATCTTGGTAATTCCATCCACATCTTATCCATAATATTATGTCCCTAAATCAAATTGAACAACCATCGGAATGATATTGCGTATAGAAATCTATCATAATTAATTATGATAATTAATTATCATAATTAAGTACCTTGAATGCCAACCAAAACCCGGTTCACTCAAATAAAACAAAAAGGTCGTAGATAATTTAAATATTAATTATCATAATTACTTAATTTCAAATAAGCGTAGGTAATAATTAAGGGTGACTACACCAAAACATTACATTCAAGGTCTCAATGTTGGACATGGAAGTTCTTTTTAATTATAAGCCTCAAATATTCCTACAAATTAATTGCGAGTACGTTTGTCTGCTGGTTTAACATCATCTGTTGGATTCTTTCTAGTCAATAGAGAGAAATATACTAAAACAAGTACTAAATCACTAGCAAGAGCTATATATTTCAAACTAACATTTGGTGTTAGATTTACTTTTATGTAGACCCCATAAAATTGTACCACTGCGGGAAAAGACACTGTTCTCTTCAAAACTTAGGGCTTCATTAAAATAGCAAGGTTTTTAGGGCAATTAAGCATACAACTAAAACAAGTACAAGATTTTGTTACTCGACCCTTTTCACCCACTTTCATATATATCGTATATAGAATCGAATTTAGCCCTTTATAAAAGCAGAACTTCCTAGTTTTAACGATTCACCCTGCAGGCCAAGAATCCTTAGAAACCTTACGAGAAATTTGGTTACTTGTATAATTTTTTACCAACTACTAGATGACTTTGATATTGTTTGATTTGTTACTTGTATAATTTTTTAGGCCATGCTAGCTATTTGAGTGCTCCTCATACGTTTAAAGTGGGTAGTTCAACTACTACTATTAAATAATGAGTTTACAACAAACAAACAAAGTCAGCCCCCCTTAATGAGATAATACCACCAAAATGATGAGACAATATGTTGTTATGCACCGCTTTACTACTTTATAAAACAAAACAATAAAAAATCTAGCGCAACACTTAGCTAGCTCCAGTAAGGTGGGAGCAATTAAATGGTCCAGGCCGGTAATTGAGGATTCAATGATATTGCCCGATTTCAAGTACCCGGTAGCTCTACAAGGTTATCGAGGAACACAAAGCATATGAATATGACATTGAAAATTTAATTATCTAGGTTTACCCAATACTTGGTGGAATGACTGTATATGCGGTTTACCTATACTTGAAATTTAATACTAAAATTTAATCTTGAAAATTTAATATCTAGCATATTTGAAATGCTAGAAGGAAGAGGAAAAATATGACTATAAAAGCGGTAATTATCTAGGATTTGGGCATAGGATCGCATCAACAAAGTACCGGGACACGCAGTCGGAAATGACACAAGATGCTAATTTGACACAAAGGTTTAGTCGGTTAGTTGACCCCTTGTTAGCTATTTCCTTCACCCAGAGGTACATGCAGCGGATGTAACATTCGATAGCACCAACACATGCAAATCTGGTTATTATAATTATAAAATTTCGGCTCTCACGCGTGAGCTATTAAATCGCCTCCGAGATCAAAGAAAGTATATTATTAACCCTTGAACTATAAGAATCATTATAGACTCTTTCTTTAATCAAAACAAATTGTTAATGGAAAGAGGATGACACAAGTTAAGGCTTCATCTGATACAATTATAGCTAAATAGAAAAATAGACTAACAAAGTTTTGTCGATTACTTAGTAATATTACTTAATGATAATATTACTTAATGATTACTTAATTGGGTTGATATGTGGTTTTCAACCTATATTGTCAGCTCTAACTCTATAAAACTAAAAGGCGAATATAAAAATTGTAGCATAAAACTTAAGTTACATATGAAAACATGGAGTAGAAGGAAACCAATATTCTTTAAAGAAATTTTGAAGCTTAGATCGATAATTCCTAGTTCTGCTTGAATTTTGACCAATATATTGATCTGTGAACACAAAACAAATCTAACTATTAGATAACTTTAATATGTAAGCAAGCGAAATGCTTCCTAAAACCTTGAATAGTATTATCTAGGTTCTAAGCGCTTAAAATGCCACCAAATATTGTTTCCATCAACACTTTACAATTACTAGGTTTAAACGCTTAAAATGCCACCAAATATTGTTTCCATCAACACTTTACAATTACTTCACGCTAATTTTTGGACATGCAACGGGTAGCCTTAAAACAACAAAGTCGTTGAGATTTTTATTTTTATTTTACTATTTTGTATCTTGTGACCATAATGTTGCGTTTCTTAAAGAAACAAATAACTTAAATAGTCGGGAAAAGCTCAAGAAGCATCATCGACTTTAAAAGCAGTTTTTAGTGGATTTTTACAATGATCTTTGATCTTACGCTTGATGAAGTAATCTGGTAGGTCACACTCGACATCACTTTACCCATACGCATACTTAGCGAGTAATACATAAATATCCTACCTAAATTAATCCATCAAACACAAAAAACCAATGTTTGTATGAAATCCCGGTAGTATTGGATTTTCACAACCCAACATATATACTTCCAACATTGTATTGGACTTATCAAGACAAGAGAGCAAAGTTGCCGATACCGATTATCACGATTCTTTAGATGAATAAATCAGTGAGTGTTCATCCTAGCTTTACCCTCAACCTCTCTAGTATTAAATCTAGCTATCTTTTTTTGGCATAAACTAATTTAGCTATCTAGCTATCTAATTTTTAAAAGACTTAATTCAAACCAGAATATTCAAAACATGATCAATAGCTAAGACTAATTAGAACTTTGCATTAATTTGAACGTAAAAACAAGCAGTTAAGTCATTCCATATCAATCATAACGAAAATTTATACCCCACAGAAGGGTGTCCCAAAATTAGAAAATTTAGGGCTTGTTAGAAGGAGGAGAGAAATAGAGAAAATCATAACAACTAAGGGGTAAATAAAATTGAAAACCTAAAGAATGAAATTATACCTCCTCAAACAGCTGGTCAATATGATCCTTTCAAGCCGGACGGAGAGATGGAGTGAGACGAAGTCCGCGAAGGTCCTACAAGTCTGGCATACACGAGATGATGCAGAGGGAGTGAGAACGCTGAAGATCTTGATCGAGTTACTAAGATGTTAATCGAATGATTAAGATGTCGATTTGGGGGAAAGAATATGAGAGACCCTTTAACCCTCGTATATGATACGCCTCCCTTATATGACCCTCGTTAATTAAAATCCTTAAAAAAATTCCTATCTGAAAGCGGTCTTTTGTGACCCTCATGATAGACTACCTTGAGAGGTCTATCTAAAGTGACGGGAAGTGGTGTCGTATATATACCCCTATAGCGACGGTTTAATCGTCGCCGTCGCTATATCTAAATCATTATATGTTGAATTTCTAGTAGTGGTAGTCTTGTATCCATGCAAATTCATTGTTTAATTATTATTTTGTCATATATGCCACTAACTTGAATCAATTAGATAATATGCATATTAATGAGTGTTCAACCATGCAAAAGCTAAAAAAATATAAAATTTATGCAAACATTCTCATGTAGAAAAACACATCACAAAGTAAATAATATTAAGATTCACTTATTAAGTATAGTGCAACTCAAACATGTTATTTTTATCTTTGTAAAAAAAGTCATTATATTTCATATGAAAAGACAAAATCAACTTTTATAAAACATTTTATTTTTATCTTTGTAAAAAAAGTCATTATAATACAAAATCATATTATATGGCCAAACCTTGAGTGGTCTTGCGAGCTTAAGGATCAATTTTTTGTTATTATCTCATCGCAAATATATTATTTTGTAAATATATAAAAAGTCACAACGTATTGAAAGAAAATAGTGCAGTATATATAGTTCCCTCGATATGAAAATTAGGAATTTACGGAGTCCTTCGTGCCCTAGTTTTTTTTTATTTTGAGAAATCGAAAGTAAAGAAAACTTCTTCAAATACTTCCTCAATTTTTTTTCCTGTTGCTTTGATTGGTGGGCTTATGACTCTTGTTTTTGATAACTTTTGTCAATGATGTAAGACCCCGAATTTTATTAAATAAAAGTATTCAATTTTTCTTATAATTATTATTCAGTAAATGGTTAAATTGATAAAAGTTAAAGATAAGGGTGATATATGATTTTTTTTTCAAAATACGCAAGTGGTTATAAAATATTCATTGTTGTCGGAAAATATTCGTTTGGTCGTGGAATATTCTTTACGTCGGGGAATATTAAATGCGACGGTGCGACCATTTATGGGCCCATAATGAGAATAAGCATCGGATGAAGAAAAGCGACAAATTTGAGTTTTTATAAATAATTGGCGTAGTTATTACTTAATTAACTTTGTTGGAATACCTTGGTTAAAATATAGTAATCTGGCGTTGTTGCAAAGTAGCACGCGGTATTACACCAATTATTGATTCTTACGTAAGAAGACACTACTCAATAATTGTTACGATAATTCTTATTAGGTATTTTATTGATTTGATAATTGTTGCGTTGATATTTTATATTTGTTGTTTTAATAATTGTCACTATATCTGAGTATTTTCCATTATCGAAGCAATAATTCATATTATCTGAATAATATTATTAGATAACATTATTGGCAATGTCTAGAAAGTTCTGTCTAAAGAGAGGTTTGGTCACCTAATTGCGCGTCAGTAAGGAGAAATTCTTATTGGAAAGCCCACTCTTTCCTGGGAACTGCCTGGTTGTCATTATTGTGATTTTGTAATATTATTTGTGAATAATTAATTATTGATTTATATGATGAGAAAATATTCATTTTATGTGGATATAGATGGAGAAATTTTTTTAAAGTGACAATTGTTGAAAATCGATATTTTATCTTTTCTGATAAAATAATATTTTATTATAATATAATAATGATGATATTTTTACAATGAATATGTGATATATGAGTATATGAGGAGGAAGAGTATTTTTGTTGCATTAAATGATTAACAAATGTTTTGTGTGTCGGTGGACCCCATTTCTTGACTGAAATTTGATTATAGCCTGTAAAATCGTCCGTATGTGGATTTGGGTCAATTTCTGTTTGGAATTTGGAAAAATTTTCTTCTGCAAAGTTGTAGAGAATTGAATTTCCTATAAAAAAAAGCAGGATTCGAATTTTCTGATAAAAGTGCTATTTATTATGAATTATTGAAGTTCCGGATTAATTGATTTTGAAGTTTTAATAATTTTTATTAAGAAAAAAGTTTTTTATATTGTTGGTGGGCCCCACTGGTGTTGAATGCATGCTGAATTCAGATTCTTGGTGTATTTAGGAAATTTATATAAATATAATAATATTTTATTAAAATTTCTGCTTTGGTGTTCTAAGCATTTTCCTATAAATAGAGTGCTTAGGTTAGAATTAAAAATCACACCAGAAACTAAAGATTTCTCTCTCTTTCTCTTTCTATATATCGAGCATTTTAGTACTTCGAGTATTGCTATACGGTGAAAGTTCTTTTAGCACTATATCCAGTATTCCAGTTAGAAATACTATTCTTTCTGAGGTAAGGGAGATTATTTTCTTCATAAATGAAATTATTTCTTCATTATCATTATGCTGAAATATTGGTTTGAACTTTTTATCAAATTTAGAACTTTTTCATGTCGGGATTACTATTCATGAGTTACTATTCACTAGTTACTATTCACGGGTACTATTCACGAAGCATGATGATTTTTTTGTGAAATTTCTATCTTTTAGTGTCGGAGTTACTATTCACGTATAAGGCATTATTCACCAAAAAATGAAATTTTCTTCTTTTTGTCCAAAATATCTATTCTGGATACTAGCTTTGATTGTATCCATGTTTTGATTATTCTTGAATTTTACTCCACTATGATTATTTATGAGGTATTTTTGGACATGGAATAGCCAAAATGCTAATCCTTAATATTTATTATTTTGTTTCCTTTGGATTCGTTTTCTTTAAAATATTTTTCATCATCCTCGGTCCTAAATGATGATATAATTGAATATCTTTGGCACAGTAGTGCAGATGAATGATTTCGATGAATATCTTTGCCGATGAAATACGAAGATGAACAGGTGTTTAGATGAACATGACCAACTGATGAATATCTTTGGCCTGTAGTGCAAAGATGACATGTTGTTGACTATCTTTGGCCAGTATTTCAAAGATGATCTGTTGATGAATATCTTTGGCCCGTAGTACAAAGATGAATTTATCAGTATGATTATGAACAAGAACTGTGATTTGGTATAACCATGATCTTTGATGTTTCAGGTGATGAAAATTAACTTTGTCCTGGATAAGGAAAGGAATTTAGAACTACAATTACGATTATGAGTTATACACGTGATTGTGGACAGGAATTGTTGATTAATGTTACAGGGATAAAACATTGTTGATGAACTTTTAACATGGAGAAGATAATAGATTTTATGATCTATTTGACTCTTCTAATGGATTGTTCGTTCCGCTGCAACTATGGTTGAAAAGTTTTATTGTAAGACCCCAACTTTTATAAATAAAGATGAATTTTTCTATAAATATTATTTTTGAATATTATGGAATAAATTTGATATAATGTTATAGTTATGGGTAATATTTATAAATTTTGCAAAGTATGCAAGTTGTTATAAAATATTCGTTTGGTCGGGGAATATTCTTTTTGTTAGGGAATATTAAATACAACTACTCAATCATTGGTGGACCCATTAATGAGAATTATTATCATTTTCGAGAAAACGACAAAAATATTTTATAAAAATAACTTGGCGGAGGTGTTACCGTTAAAAGCTGTTGAACTACCCGGTGGTAAAAGTACGATGAATACGCTGGGTTGCATAGTAGCACACCAGATTGATTATTGATGCTTACGTGAGAAGTCACTCGGTTATGCTTAATTATTGCTACGATAATTGCGTGCATCATATCTCTTATATTATTGATTCAATTATTGTCACAAGATTATCATCGTATAATATGTTATAGTATTAAATCAATAAGCGAGGCGACAAGTTATAAATGATTAATAATTGTTGAAAGATTAAATATGTGTTGATTAAAAATAAAATGATTTGTGGTAAGTTTGATTATTTTATGGGGGCTCATATGTCATCATCTAAGAGTCTCTTCGTCGATAGTAATTACCTTTGTGAATAGTAATTACCTTCGTCAATAGTATTTACCTTAAATCGATAGTAATTACTTTTCGTCGATAGTAATTACCCTTGTGAATAGTAATTACCTTAAATCGATAGTAATTACCCTTATGAATAGTAATTACCTTCGTCGATAGTAATTACCTTTACCGGATGTCGAACCACTTGTCGTTTCACATTACTGAGCGCCGAACCACTTGTCGTTTCACATTACTGGTGAGCGTCAAACCACTTTTCGTTTCACATCATCGATTCGTCAAGCCACTTGCCTTTTCACACGGCGGTGCTAAGCTAGAAATCTTCTATAAATAGAGGCCTAGTGCTTCATTATTTTTCACTTAATTCATTCAAGCTATAGAGAGAGAAAGTATAGAGAATAGAGAGAAAGAAGAAGAGTATTTTGTTACTACACCTTTGCTGCGATATTCAATCTCCTACCAAAAGTAAGGGTGTTATTCTTTCTTATTCATGAAGAGAAGCTGTTGTTATTCCATTGCTTATTATTACATTGGAATAACTCAGTGTATCTGTGATTTACCCTATACTTGGTGACATTCTTCTATTATTACATTAGAACATCACATGCGTGTGTGTTTTACAGGACACAGTTTAAAATCTTTATTATTATTCTGTTGGAACATCACATGCGTGTGTTTTACAGGACACAGTTCATCTTATTATTATTACATTTGGAACATCACATGCATGTGTTTTACAGGACTGGTTAAAATCTTTATCATTTTGTTGGAATATCCTATCGTGTTTTTTTACAGGATGCAGTTCCATCTTTATTATTCTGTTGGAACATCCAGCCGATTGTGAATTTCACGACACTGGTTCGTTATTATTATTCGTTAGAATAACTTTGTCATCTGAAGTACCACATGCATGGTGATTTCTTTTGTTATTCCATTCTTTATTATACCCAGTTGGTTAAAACTTTGACTTCTATACTCCATGAAATTAGTAGAATATCCTTGATATTTGCGTTTCATCCATTATCTTTTCATGGAAATATTCTTCTGATCATTCTTGAATTTTACTCTACAAAACAGTATCATGTTGACAATTTGGACGTTAATAATTCCTGGATAAAATAATTCTTGAACTTGTTTTATTGAATTCTTATATCATTGTCATCATCCTCATGTTTATATTATGTTGAAAGTCATCTCGTGGCTGTAGTGAATAGATGGACTTGGTATGATTATGACGAGAGACTATTCGGTGTAATCATGAATAGTAATGTTACAAAT
Organism: Panax quinquefolius; assembly: GCA_020205615.1. Lineage (NCBI taxonomy): Eukaryota > Viridiplantae > Streptophyta > Magnoliopsida > Apiales > Araliaceae > Panax > Panax quinquefolius. The sequence goes on along the minus strand of CM035165.1, from coordinate 7,955,112 downwards.
GATGTGATAAAAATCCTCAATTGGCCGTCGTGCATTGATGAGACGAGTTGTTGACATGATCATGACCATTAATGAATACACAACTATTCTTGGCGTAGTGCAAGAATAATTGTGGTCGTGATACTAAAGAATATCCTTGGCGTAGTAGTGCGGGGTGATTCGATGATGTGGATTATTTATTAAAGCTAAGTCTCAAATTTATAACAAATGATGAAAAACCTTTTAAATCATAAAAGATAGTAGATTTTATTTTCTACTTGACTCTTTTAATGGATTGCTTGTTTCATTGCAGTTAAACTTGATGTTTATTATATTTTATCGGTTTAACCTTTGTTGAAGGCTATTGATAATTTATTACGCATTATCTTAGTCATAATATTTCTTCTTGGGCTAGTTGAGCTCACCCTTTCTTTCCTTTGTTCTCTTCGTGAAATGAGAATATATTTGGGACGAGTCGGGGAAGCAGTGATGGTCCGAAGATAGCATTAGTAGTCCTCACTATTACGTGAAATAGTGTGATAATAATTGTAATGAGGACTCCTTTTTGAGTTTGTATAATATCTAGAAAATGATATTTGTATTTAAACTCACATTTATGTCGTATTATACATAGTGAGATTATGTTAGTAAGTTGTATTTAAATTACGTACCATGTAAGTGGCGACCCAAGATGGGTGATGTATACCTAATTTTGGGGCGTCACGGTTAGTATCGAGCTTAGGGATATGATCACGACTAAGATGTGAGAATAGTACTCAGAGGGAGAGGAGGGGAATACCTTCGTTAGTATGACCTACCTAAGTTTATGTGCTATTTTATTGGTTAGTCGGAAGATAGGGATAATTTGTTACATGTTAATTAACCTTTTGTTTTGTGGCGATGTCGAAAATGACATCTCGAGAATGTTTAAAATAGCAATGGGCGCTTGCGCGATCGTTGATTCACCACATATCAATAATCGGGATAATGTGCATCAGGAAGGCGACAATCCTCGTAAACAACAACAACCTTGACCAAATGATGAATGATCAAATGTTCGGAGGCTTTTATGCAATTTATGCAACAATGAAATGAGAGCGACTCTCATCCAAAACGTAGTTGGAAACACGGAAAACTCGAGGCGGTCCACCGCTAAACAATTCAAGGAGCTGGGACCATCGGAGTTTAAGGGAGAGCCAAAACCACTTCGGCGGAAGCATGGATAAAGCAGATTACCAAGATATTTGATGTCTTGGGATGCTCTCGAGGAGTAAAGGTTCCTATCGCCGCCTTTGTCATTTGCGGCGAGAGGCGGATTCTTGGTGGGAATCGGTAAAAGCGTACTCAACTTCTTTGTCTTGAAGATATCTTGGGAGAAGTTCCAGAGCTATTCAACGACAAATACTTTCCCGAAAGTATTCGCCACATGAAGGAGGTGGAGTTTATCAAGTTGGAACAAAACAATATGGCCAGGTGTCGCAATACGAGGAAAAATTTGCGGAGTTATCACGGTCATGCGTCCCACTTGGTGGATAATGAAGAGAGAATGGCGCGAATGTTTTTAAGAGGTTTGAAGCGGGAGATACGTCAACATCTTATTTCTCATAAAGCGTGTGTTTGTATTCAGGATGTTATAAATAGGGCTCAATTAGTGGAGCGCGATAATGAGTCAACTTAACTAAAAAGAGAGCGGTGGCAAAATTATAATACCGGCGAGAGTAGTCATCAAACGGTGACAACAAGCGTGGAGGGAATCAACAGGCGGATATGGTAACTACTCCGGTGGGTAATCGGGCCAAAACAATAAGAATGGACATTTCAAGAAAAGGAGATTCAACAATGATGGAAAGACGTCAAGACCAAAGACCCATTGTTAAGGAAGGAGAAAGACCACCTATCATATGCTTCAAATGCGGAGGAGAGGACACATCGGCCCAAGCTGCGCCATGCCAGTCAAAGCATGTTATAATTGTGGAAGAGAAGGTCACTTAGCTCGATTTTGTCATTTCATCAAGACAAATTCAGCTAGGATGGAGGCACCAAAGTCAGTCCAGAAAATTCAAAACCCAGTATTGCAAGGGAGAGCGTTTGTTGTGACCTCCGAGAGAGCAAGGAACCCGAATGAGGTCGTCACGGGTAAGCTTATCATAAACTCTAATGAAGTCTATACTTTATTTGATATGGGTTCTACCCATTCTTTTATTTCTCCTACTTGCGCTCATCGATTAAATTTGACTCAGGAGAAATTAGACTTTGACTTATCTGTGGAAACTCCGTTGGGAGAAACCTTCATTACATCCCATTGTTTATAAGTCTTGTTTTGTTCAAATCGGTACCCTCACATTACTGTCGATCTTATTTCATTAAAATACTTGCATTTGACGTGATTCAAGGATTGATTGGTTAACTACTTATCATGCAAAAATTGATTGTTTTCGTAAGGTTGTTAGCTTTCATATTCCTAATCAACCTATTATCTTAATTCAAACGACCAAACCATTAAAATCAATCATGGTCATCTCAAGCCATAAAGCTATTCGTTTATTGAAAAGCGGATGTCAAGCTTTCTTAGTTCATGTCATGATTTAAACAAAAATACGCCGGGTTTTAAACGATATTTCTATTGTTAATAAATTTCTGGCGTATTCTAGAAGAACTTCTGGCCTACCCCAGGCGTGAAATTGAATTTTGTATCGACCTTGAACCCAAAGACAAAACCTATTTCCAAAGCCCCATATCGAATGGCTCTATTGAACTTCGTGAGTTAAAGACCCAACTGCAGGAATTGTTAGACATTGGCTTTATTCGTCCTAGTACTTCTCCTTGGGGTGCTCTGTTCTATTCGTGAAGAAGAAAGATGGGAGTATGCGACTTTGTATTGATTATCGGGAGTTGAATCATGTCACCATCAAAATAGGTATCCATTGCCACGTATTTATGACTGTTTGACCCGATTTGCAAGGAGCCAAATTCTTTTCAAAGATTGATCTTCGTTAGGATATCACCAATTGAAGATTAGAACCACGACATTCCAAAAGCGGCTTTCGAACTCGATGCGGGCATTATGAATTCCTAGTCATGTCCTTTGGATTGACTAATGCTCTCGCCGCCTTTATGGATATGATGAACCGAGTATTCAAGAAATATTTAGATCACTTTGTGGTCGTCTTTATTGATGACATCCTTATTTATTCCAAAAGCCGTGAAGATCATGAGCAACACTTGAGGCTGACACTCCAAAAGCTTCATGAATATAAGCTTTATGCCAAGTTGAAGAAATGTGAGTTCTGGCTTGAAGAAGTAGCTTTCCTTGGGCACGTGGTATCAAGTCATGGAATATCCATTGACCCAAAGAAAGATTGAAGCTATTCAAAGTGGGAACAACCTAAATCGTTAATGGTCAAGTCACGTAGCTTTCTCGGTTTAGGTGATTATTATCGGAGATTCGTGGAAGGATTTTCTCGAATCGCTACTCCATCGACTCTCGGTGACTCGGAAAGATACAAAGTTCTATTGGAGCAAAGAATGTGAGAAGAGTTTTCAAGAACTCAAGAGGAGACTTATTTCAAAGACTGTTCTAACAATACCATCCGGCTCGGAGGATTTGTCATCTACGGTGATGCTTGGAGCAAAGGGTTGGGATGTGTTCTTATGCAACATGGAAAAGTTATAGCCTATGCCTCATGACAACTCAAAGAATATGAGAGGAATTATCCTACTCATGATCTAGAGTTACTTGTTGTTTTGCACTTAAAATTTGGAGGCATTACTTGTATGAGGAGAAAGTGGAGATCTTTACGGATCATAAAAGCCTCAAATATTTCTTCACTCAAAAGGAACTCAACATGCGACAACGACGTTGGCTTGAGCTCATTGAAAGATTATGATCATACCATCCAATACCATCCTCGAAAAGCGAACGTGGTAGGCGACGATTGAAAGCGTAAGATCGTATGCAAATACTGAGTGCGTTATTGTCAACACAAAGGCCCATTTTGTGTGACTTGCAAAGGATGGAGATAGAGTTAAAGACTCGGGGACGCATGTGATGATAGCAAATATCTGAGTAGAATCGACTTTAATCGATAAAGTTAAAATTTGCTCAAAAGCTGGATTTGGAGTCGATGCGTATGAGGAAGAAAGTGCAAGAAGGTGCTATCGCAGGAAGCAAGAATCAATGAAGAAGGAATACTTGAGTCAACTCCGGACTTTGTGTTCCTAACGACCACGATTTAAAGTATAATATCATGATGGAGGCGCACAACACACCATTTGCAATCCATCTCGAAGTACCAAAATGTATCATGATATTTCGCCATACATTTTGGTGGAGCAATATGAAGAGAGAGATAATATTTGTTTATCTCAAGGTGTCTAACTTGTCAACGAGTTAAAGCGGAGCATCAAGTACCAAAAGGTCCATTGCAACCACTTGAAATTCCGGAATGGAAGTGGGAGCACATTACCATGGATTTCGTTCTGGGGCCTTCCTAAGGTTTCTCAAGGCATTGATGCGATTTGGGTCATTGTTGATAGATTGACCAAGTCTGCGCTCATTTCTTACCGACATCGAGAAACTTATACACTTGAACGTCTTGCTCGTATGTACATAAACGAGATTGTAAGATCGCATGGTATCTGCGGTATCCATAGTTTTCGATCGAGACCCAAGATTCACTTCACGATTTTGGGTTAGTTTGCAAAAAGCTATGGGCACAGACTTACGATTTAGCTTCGGCATATCATCCTCAGACGGACTGGACAATGGAGAGGACTATTCAAACTCTTGAAGATCTATTAAGACTCGTGTCCTTAATTTCAAGGGAGTTGGGACAAGTTCTTACCATTGGTGGAGTTTTCCTACAACAATGATTATCAAGCAAGTATTGGCATGGCTCCATTCGAGCGTTGTATGGAAGAAAGTGTCGTTCTCCGGTATCTTTGGGATGAGGTGGGTGAAGCAACGTTGTTGGGGCCAGGAGTTGATACGTATGACTACGGAAAAGATTCAAACGATCCCGACAACGTATAAAAACCTCACAAAATCGATAAAAGAGTTATGCCGATCTTCATCGAAAGGACGTGGAATTCGATATAGGAGATCATGTGTTGTTAAAAGTTGCTCCATGGAAAGGAGTTACAAGATTTGGAAAAGAGGAAAACTTAATTCTCGATTCATCGGTCCATTTTAATCCTCGATCGGTAGGAACTATGGCCTATAGACTCGCTTTTCGCGCTAAATATGTCTCTTGTTCATAACGCTTTTCACATATCCATGTTACGTAAATATGTGAAAGACCGAACCACATTATTGAGTTAGAACCAGGACGAAATAGCGGAAGATTTGACGTATGAAGAGGTTCTGTTCAAATCTTGGATAAGAAGGAACATATTCTACGCCCAAGGTTATACCTCAAGTCAAAGTTTTGTGGAGGAACCACGATGTTGAGGAAATGACTTGGGAGTTAGAATCGAAATGAAATCAAGGTATCCTTACCTCTTCGACATACCAGTCATCGTACCCTAATTTCGAGGGGCGAAATTTCATAAGAAGGGGAGGTTGTAAGACCCTAACTTTTATAAATAAAGATGAATTTTTCTATAAATATTATTTTTGAATATTATGGAATAAATTTGATATAATGTTATAGTTGTGGGTAATATTTATAAATTTTGCAAAGTATGCAAGTTGTTATAAAATATTCGTTTGGTCGGGGAATATTCTTTTTGTTAGGGAATATTCGTACAACGACTCAATCATTGGTGGACCCCACAACAGAATTATTGTCGGATTGAGAAAATGACAAAAATATTTTATAAAAATAACGGCGGAGGTGTTACCGTTAAAACTGTTGAACTACCCGGTGGTAAAAGTACGATGTCTACGCGGGGTTGCGTAGTAGACTGCGGTATTGATTATTGATGCTTACGTGAGAAGTCACTCACCTATGCTTAATTATTGCTACGATAATTCTTGCATCATATCTCTTATATTATTGATTCAATTATTGTCACAAAGATCATCATCGTAAAATATGTTATAGTATTAAATCAATAATTGAGACAACAAGTTATAAATGATTAATAATTGTTGAAAGATTAAATATGTGTTGATTAAAAATAAAATGATTTGTGGTAAGTTTGATTATTTTATGGGGGCTCATATGTCATCATCTAAGAGTCTCTTCATCAATAGTAATTACCTTTGTGAATAGTAATTACCTTCGTCAATAGTATTTACCTTCATCAATAAATAGTAATTACTTTTCGTCAACAGTAATTACCCTTGTGAATAGTAATTACCTTCGTCGATAGTAATTACCCTTGTGAATAGTAATTACCTTCGTCAATAGTAATTACCTTTACCGGATGTCGAACCACTTGTCGTTTCACATACATTAAAGGCCGAACCACTTGTCGTTTCACATTACTGCGTCAAACCACTTTTCGCTTCACATCATCAATCGTCAAGCCACTTTGCCTTTTCACACGGCAGTGCTAAGCTAGAAATCTTCTATAAATAGAGGCCTAGTGCTTCATTATTTTCACTTAATTCATTCAAGCTATAGAGAGAAAGTATAGAGAATAAGAGAGAAAGAAGAAGAGTATTTTGTTACTACATCGCCGTAAATATTCAATCTCCTACCAAAAGTAAGGGGTGTTATTCTTTCTTATTCATGAAGAGAAGCATTGTTATTCCATTGCTTATTATTCTCGTTGGAATAACTTTGTATATGCGGTTTACCCTATACTTGGTGACATTCTTCTATTATTCTGGTTGGAACATCACATGCGTGTGTTTACACCAGGACTGGTTAAAATCTTTATTATTATTCATTGGAACATCCATGTCGTGTGTTTTTAGGACCGGTTACATCTTATTATTATTCATTGGAACATCCACATGCGTGTGTTTTACAGGACTGGTTCCGTCTTTATCATTTTGTTGGAATATCCTGTCATGCATGTTTTACACAGGATCCGGTTCCATCTTTATTATTCTGGTTGGAACATCCACGCGATTGTGAATTTCACACGACTGGTTCCGTTATTATTATTCTGTTAGAATAACCGTCTCATCTGAAGTACCACATGCGTGGTGATTTCTTTTGTTATTCCATTCTTTATTATACCCGGTTGGTTAAAACTTTGACTTCTATACTCCATGAAATTAGTAGAATATCCTTGATATTTGCGTTTCATCCATTATCTTTTCATGGAAATATTCTTCTGATCATTCTTGAATTTTACTCTACAAAACAGTATCATGTTGACAATTTGGGACGTTAATAATTCTCCGGATAAAATAATTCTTGAACTTGTTTTATTGAATTCTTATATCATTGTCATCATCCTCATGTTTATATTATGTTGAAAGTCATACGTGTTTGTAAAGTGCATAGATGGACTTGGTATGATTATGACCAGAGACTATTCGGTGTAATCATGACCGTAATGTTACAAATGATGTGATAAAAATCCTCAGTGGCCGTCGTGCATTGATAGACAGTTGTTGACATGATCATGACCATTAATGAATACACAACTATTCTTGGCCCGTAGTGCAAGAATAATTGTGGTCGTGATACTAAAGAATATCCTTGGCCGTAGTGCAGGGGTGATTCGATGATGTGGATTATTTATTAAAGCTAAGTCTCAGCTATAACAGTGATGAAAAACCTTTTAAATCATAAAAGATAGTAGATTTTATTTTCTACTTGACTCTTTTAATGGATCGCTTGTTCATGCAGATTAAACTTGATGTTTATTATATTTTATCGGTTTAACCTTTGTTGAAGGCTATTGATAATTTATCTCGCATTATCTTAGTCATAATATTTCTTCTTGGGCTAGTTGAGCTCACCCTTTCTTTCACCGTTTCTCTTGAAATGAGAATATAAATTTGGGACGAGTCGGAGAAACGCAGTGATGGTCCGAAGATAGCATTAGTAGTCCTCACTATTACGTGAAATAGTGTGATAATAATTGTAATGAGGACTCTTTTTTGAGTTTGTATAATATCTAGAAAGCGATATTTGTATTTAAACTCACGATTTATGTCGTATTGTACACGGCAGTTATGTTAGTAAGTTATATTTAAATTACATACCATGTAAGTGGCGACCCAAGATGGGTGATGTATACCTAATTTTGGGGGCGCCACGATTATCATCTACCATATGTTCTAAATCTACGATTTATTCTGCTGTTGAAGGCTATTGATAATTTATTTATCTTTAGTCATGATATTCTTTATCGAGCTAGTTGTGTTTCACCCTTTTGCTTCACAATTCCTTTCGTGTAATAAAAGTGTATTTGGACAAGCGAGAATAACGGGGAATAGAATTGGTCTATAGATGTTGAGGTGAGGTGAATTTAACTTGGAAGGGTGTTTTGCTACTATCATACAAGATGTCTAATGACATACAACCTCGTGTCATCATAAGATGAGTTGTGCTCATCCACTTCTTTGAGTATATTTACAAGCACTACCTATATAATCTTGGTGTTTGTTTGGAGTATAATAACCAATTAGAGACAATGGAGATAATGATATGTCAAGAGAAGACTCGCCATTGGAAAGAATATGATAGTAATCTTCTCATTTTTCTTTGGGGTCTATTGGGTCAACCAAGGATAATTCTGTGGCCATATGATATCTATCATAACCTAGAAGCATGGTCTCCCCGTATACGAAGGTTTCCTTGAGCACTTCCCAAAGATTCTAATTTCTAAAAAGCAGTTTTGACTATACCTTTATGTAAAGTGTCATTGTGACGTGCTATCCAAAGTTGGTGTCGGAGTTACGGTTGGTATATATTTGTATCCAAACTCACATCATATGTGTTGTTGTATTTTGCACGACAATTGTTGTAATAAAGTTGTAGTTGTTTTCTGTACCATGTATTTGGCGACTCAGAATGGGTTGGATGGAATGAACCTATTTTGGAGTTGTCACAAATGAGACCTCTTTAGCTCGAGTGACATTCACCGATGAAATCTTCGTTGGCCTTCTTTGTTGTTGTTGGTAAAACTTTTCCTGTAATTCTCCCACTTTGAGTTGTGGACATACCCTTCACGAATTATACATCTCCCCAGCAGAGTCGCCAAAGAAATGTGGGTAAGAAAATCATACCTTGTTAGGGTTAGGGTCTCGTGTTGGCTGAGCAGGAGAGAAATCCATGAAAAGTATGAAATTGATTGATGGATTGAAGAGGGGAGAAGAACAGGTGAACGATTACTCCAATGACACTTGGCAATACTCTTAGGATCCGATAACCCTACTAGGATATCAAGGATCTAGAGACCCTTCTTGTGTACTTCGGGTTGAGAGAGAACCTCCAAGTCTTCAAGTCCTCCAAAAGTTCCCAAAAGTCAGAAAGTCCCTTCTTCATAGAGTGGAAAGAATATTTATAGAGTTTCCTAGAAAATGGTCACATGCCAGGCACATGTCCTCAAGAAAATTCTAGAAATACTATTAGTCATCAGAATAATGACCAGATCGTCTTGGCCTTCTAGCCACCAATCCAATCACTCAATCAATTCCCAAAATGAGTTGCCTCTATAAACCTTCTGCAGTGGGACTCATGGAGGCTCCTCCTCGATCTCAAGCTTCAGAGCTCTTGTTGCTCAAACCATGTTTTTCGACTCTTCATTCTTTATTTGAGACTCTTGTCGCCGAAAAACTTTGAAATAACTTAGCACATGATACAGGAGGTCGTGCCCTAGGGTTTCGAACCCTAGGGGGGCCTCCTTCTGTTCTTTTCGTTTGTTTCAGCCTTTCTTGGTCAGTTTTCTTCCTTTACTCATGATTCTTGGTTTTGTAAGATGCTCTTCTTGTCATGTAGATTCTAACCCTTCTGGCAAACAAATTGAAAAAATAAGGTAGCGCGCTCCCTAGTGGGATGCGCCCTAGGGGGCCAAATCCTAAGGGGTACTTTGGCTTCTTTTGTTCATCTTTTGTCCATTTTCCTTGTATTGTTTCGATAGTTCCAACCAAATTCAGTCGGGAAAGAGATTGATTTAGTTTTTCTTTAAGGAGGAGCCATTTTAGAGTGGTTGATCCGTAAGGTGCCCGAACCGTATGGGTTTTCCCTTTTTGCTCATTTAATACTCCGTTCTTGAATTGCGAGTTTATTCATTTACTTTCATCTTTTCATTTAAGTTATTTAGGTCATATGTGAACCCTAACTTGTACTTGGGCTCACAATGACTATAAGTTGAAACGATATATATATATATATATATATATATATATATATATATATATATATATATATACACCTGAGATTTAATAAATAACCTAAAATTTAAGGTTTCCATGAAGTTTCACTAGCTCCAGATTTTTTTTTAATCGTGTCTTATAGCTTCATTTAATTTAACATCTTGTTTAAAATAATCTAATAGATACTTAATACTCCACTACGTACAGACAATGGCCACGTTTATCATTGATGATATAGTTGGTTTACTAAATTTGTTTTTCCAAGGAATCAAGATATATTTATTTACCAAGTTTGTTTATTACTAGTATTCTCCTAGTTAATTTCATGAGAACATATTCTTCTTTCTTTTTCAAATAACGCAGTAGATATTTTAATAACTAGAAAACAAAAAATACTTAATTCTTCGGTCAATGAAATTAGGCAACAAATCACATGTAAAGAGGAATCAACAGAAATCAAGGAGAGCCACACATGACTCACTCAAGAGCGCCAACCAAAACTTTAAAATACATACCATTGCAATTTCTTTAAGATTATAGTAAACCCTAATGTATTAAGTCCTTATTCTTTAAACATAAGTCTTGTTTATAAGTTAAAATTCTATTTATTTAGATATATATTACTATTTGATCAGTCCACTGTTCTTGCTATATACACATATAACTCGGTGAGCAATAATGTATGTTTAAAAATACAAGTCTTGTTTGTGTGTATATATATATATATATATATATATATATATATATATATATATATATTAGGAAAATTATCTGTATTAAAAATTCATGTAACGATAACTATAACCTTACAACATATTGATGTCTCACCGTCCAAAGTTTGATTGAATAGCTAGATATTAACCTAACAGTGCAACCGTACAAAAACAATAAAAAGTATGAATACAAGCAAGTTTTCATGAAAATTTCCTTCATTGTAGACAATTTATCTTGTTTTTGATCACAACAAAAATGCCTATGGTTAGAATTTTATATATAGGTGGTGTCAACTTGTCATACACTGTTAAATACCTATCATTGTAACTTTGCCAAAGAAAATAAGCAATCTGATAAAGTCTACTATCGCATACACTACCATTTCGCATCTATTTACAATACATACATCACATAAATAGTAGTAGTGGCACGTGCAAATCAAGTCGCGTGTGCCAGTCTACTATTCATGTAAGTGTATGTGAACAGTATGTGAATCGGTGTATGTGATAGCAGACTTATTTTAAACAATAATACATCAAAGAAATGGCAAGGGAGGACAAAGAATTACAGATGGGGTACAGAATTACAGGTCTAAATGTAAAACAAAATTACTAAAATTTTGATATACATAATGGATAATGATCTATATTCAAAATTGGATAGAAATCCCTATTATCCAACTCATCTCTAACCGTTTAAAAAAAGTTCGAATGACTTAAGATTTAATTTGTTTGCACAATATTTGTGCGAATGTGATATACCATCCACAACTATTATGCGGATGAAAACTCAGAAACTATATCCTATCCGCACAATAGTTGTGGGGATAGGATCTCATAAGCACAACTATTGTGCAGATAGGGTCCACCATCTACAACAGTTATGCGGATGAAAATAGAGTAATCAATGGTGGAATCTGCATTGGATGAACGCATCACCGGCCCTGGGCTAAAGCCCAAGGTGCCTAGGCTTTAAGCCCACTAAAATTGACAAATTTAGGGCCCCAAAAGATATTTGTGTTATGTATATATATACCAAAACAAAAGAGAGCAGCACACGTCAGTTTAAATTTAAAGGATCACAAAAAATTTACCCAATAAAATAGGTCCAAATCTTTTTATTGTCGATTTAGGCCCATTAAAAACTCAGGGTCGGCCCTGGATGAACGGGACTCACATCCAACTTTGATTATGGATCACTCCTCATATATAATTAAACATACATATACATACATAGAGTAACATACTCAGTCCTACCCTAGCGAAAGCAAAAATATAAGGAAAACAATACAATTCGCTGCTAGGTTTTCGAATTCGGTGCTAGTTATGCAGGTTGGAAAACCATAAAAAGCTTCAATGTTGGTGGAATATCATAGTTGCAGTCACTTTTTTGGACTACATGGATCGACAGTAATCTCAGGATTTTCAATAAAGAGGTGGTGTGTTGTGTAGAATCAGTGGAGAAATTTAAGAGGTATTCTTTCCAATGGGATTTGATACATGCATGTTGATAGGATTAATAGGCATAAATGGAGTTCTGAGCCATGGTTGTGTGTATAAGAATGAATGGTTGTATATGCTTCTTCAAGTATGTTATCCATAACTCTTGGATTGCCAAGCTTTTTGTAAGGTTTGGGGGGTGATTTCATTAATGAAAATTTATTTTTGCTGATAAAAAAAGTTTGATAGAACAGACATTGAATATAATATTATTTAAAAAAAGGCACCCACTTCCTCTGCAATTTTTGGAGCTAGTAACAGAAACCTAATAAAGGTTTATGCCAATAATTAATTGATCATGATGCTACAATTTTGACTGCTCTCTCTTCCTTAATATAAGTTGTTTTAGAGAAATATTTTTGTTTCTTAATATAAATCGTTTGAGAATTTTAAGTAAGCATTAATTATTTAGTTTCCAATATTACCCCAAGTATTAAATATAACTTTGGTTCTCTCACTATTTTCTGTTCAATAAATAACACTCTCTTCTTCCAATACAAGGACAAAATAGACAATTGATATTATATTTAATGTTATACAATTCTTTCCTTAATATTTGTGTACAACTTTAAAATGACCTATATTAAAGAACGGGAAGAATATTTTTTTAACGTTTTTGTAATTAAATGCGTTTAAACTCTAGCTTTTAGACCATATACACTAATTAACTCATGGCGTACTTTTGGACTACTTTGTTTTAATATAATCATACAATTCTTTTGACTAATTTGTATAACTTTCCCCTTCTTCTAAAGCTGTATTACTATATTCCACAGAGCACTAATAAATTAAAGAAAAGAAAGACATGATTAAAAAAGCAAGGAATAAGGCAACTTAATTTTTGACGATTCATTTCATATATAAATTAAAGATTTACGAGATTTAATTATGAAAGATTTCTGTCCTTTTATCATACGAAACTACATAGGAGTTGGTTTGGGTCATGGTCCCCTCAATCTTTTTAAAATTTAATCTTAGTTGTGAGATATGTAATCCAAACAAAAAAGACTTACGTTTCTTGTTATAGCCTATAATTATTTATTATTGAGCTGCAACAGTAATTACTTCATAGCCTTGGGAGTCCCCTTCTTTCAATTGGGGAAAGCTCAAATAAATAAATTAATCTTGTGGTAACAAAATTTAAGGAGAAATATTTTTAATTTTTATTTATATGGGATCATGGTTCAGTTTATAATACATGCTTTCTTTTTCTTGAATCTTCACATTATTTCACCCTAATTATTTAGTATGTTTTACAACAATGTATCATCCAAATTGTTTGCACAAAAAGAATAGCTTAAATTCTTATTAGTCATTGAGATTGAAGGTACAGAAGCTCACAATTTAATTAGAGGGGAAAACAAGATCCAATTAAGAAGCTTGATTTAATGAATTTTAATTTGGCAAATTGTTACATGCAACATTGCTTATGGGCAATGAAAAAAAAACTTAAACTGATCTTCACATGTAGATATGGTGGATGCTTTGTTTATGGAGATCAGCTTATTTACAAGTATCACACCAACTTATCTTTGGCCATCAAAGTGAAAAAGAGAAAAAAGAAAATGGCAAAAAGATGCGAAGAGAAAAAGTTGACCCTCAATTCTCAATGTGTAAGCAGAGGACATATATTGGCTTTAGCTACCTTCTATGTTTCTTCACTTCTTTTGAGCTTGCGTTGTTGAAGATTCTGCTGATGCTGGCAGCTTATAAGTTGCCCTAACCGGCTCCGGTCCGCTCTAGGCCATTAGATGTGGAAAATTAAGCTTTGCTCGTGATCCAAAAATCCGGAAAGCCTCCCGATCATAAGCCAATGCTGCATCCTCAGGCATATCATAAGTTCCAAGCCACAACCTTGCTCCTTTCTTAGCTGGATTCTTTATCTCCGCTGCAAATTTCCCCCACGGCCGTCGCCTCACTCCTCTATACCGCCTCCAATCTGGTGGCACCTGACTTATATGCTCATCCTTAACACTATTTTCTGATTCATCCGCCTCCAAATTTACTTCCTTCTCTGAAGAGAAATGCACGGTACCTAATGGCACGTTTAGACAATTATTTGGTGGAAACGGATCATTATGCGATGAGCTAGGTCTATATTCTTGTGCATTACATGAATGCAGCACCGGGAAAACTGTTAAAGAGTCGGAATCATTGAGAAGGTATTGTTCTATAGATTTGAGTAGGGCAAATTCGAAGTCTGGGATGGATGTTCCGTTCATTTCTAAGGATATTGTTATGAACGTGAGTATTGACTTTTAGTGTTCCATATACATAAATATATGAATATTAAATATATGTCTTTTGAAGTCCAAAGCACAGGGCTGGATTTTTTTTAATTTTCACAATCTAATGGAGCCATTAATGTCACCGCAATGCCAGGATCACCGGAGCATCTTTTAACATCATCCTCGTTATCCTCTCTGTCATTACCATTGGCAAATGGTTACTCAAAGAGAATAAAATATTAAATGATTAGAAATAATTAAATAAGATTATATCATAAGCCAATGCTGCATGTTCTGGCATGTCATAAGTCCGATCCCTAACCACATCCTCTTGGCTTTCTTACCCGGATCCCTTATCTCAGCCGCGAACTTCCTCCACGGATGCAGCCTCACACCTCTGTACTGATCAGTTGCGGATCCAGGAATTTTTCCCGACAAAGACGGATTTTAATTAATTTTTTTATTGAAGTTAAATAAAGAAACTTGAACTAATCATAATATTAATTAATCATAATAATGTTTACAAATTTCAATAAATATTCATAATCCAAACTAAAAAAAGAATTTCAAATAATAAAATATTTAGATATAATTTAAAAACATATTTAATTCGGTTATTTGTCATAGTTTAATTTGAATGATTCTCCAAATACTCAAAGTCTCAAACCAAGTTTACTTTCTATATTCAAACAACACCATGAATTCATTTCAAAGTATAAACTAGTTTTGGTATCTTTTTATAAGTTTCAAATAAGTTTTACTTGATCAAAATAAGAGAAACAAATCATCCAAAATTTATATTCAGAACACCAAAAATTATACAGGGTCCATTAGTTAGATGCATAGAAATAAAGTAATTATAACAACTAAATGAGGGTCTGCTAAAGGCTCATAGTTATTTTTCATTTCCCATTATAAAATAAGACAAATCATTGTAAGTTATCACAATAAAAGATAGAAATTAATCAACCAAAATGATCCCATTTTCAATTGAAGATCAAACAACCCAAAAATAAAAATCTAATCAGACCAAACAAACAGTAACCACAGTCAACCAAATCAATAATAAAAAAAATTCAAACTTACATCAAACAATCATTCACAGTTCATACACTGATGAATATTCAAAACAAAAAACTATACAAAAAATACTTCTAAGATTTTTCCAAGCTTTAAAACTAAAAAGAATTTTGTACTTATATTTAGAATTGATTTATAAATATTTTTGTCCCCTCCAAATTTAACTCTTCCATTAATATGCCCTCTTAAATTTATTAATTTACATATTTGTCACACCCTTACTTATATAAAAAAATTCCAACAGGGCAGGCCTATGCTACTGCCCCTTTGTAAATCTGGCACTGGTACCGATTCCAATCCCGAGTTGCATGACACGATGACACCTCCACCAGCTTGCTTGTGGCCTCATCCCCCAACATAACCTCCCATTCATTTGAGTAATCTACATTTAATGTTACGTTTTAATTGAAAGAATGGAATGGAGAGTGAAATGATTCATTCCATTTTAATTGGAATGGATTATTCCATATTCTTCATCCCCCAAGAAATAAAATTCATAAATTTGGGAGGAATAAGAGTGGTTCAATCCATTCCAGTCGCAATCAAAAATAATTTTTTCCGTTACTTAAGAATGAGTCATTTTATTATCACCTTCATTACTCAAATATAAACGTGGCATTAGTGAAAGGTCTACACTATTTTATGTCCCAACAAAAGGATTGTCAAAACTGTGAGTGGGAAAATAGTTTCTCCAAATTTGGAATATTTAGGGTTTTGAGCTAATGAAATGTGCGGTAATATTAACTCAGTTAAAACATTTGATGACTATAGGTTGAAAAGGTTCTCATCTATATATATGTACCTGAGATTTAATAAATAACCTAAAAATTTAGGATTTCAATGAAGTTTCACTTGCTCCAGAATTTTTTTAGTCATGTTTCTTATTGCTTCATTTAATTTAACATCTTGTTTAAAATAATGTAATATAAATACTCCACTACAGAGAATGGCCACGTTTATCATTGATGATGTAGTTGGTTTCCTAAATTTGTTTTTCCTAGTCATACTTCCTTGGAATCAAGATATATTTATTTGCTAAGTTTGTTTATTACTCCCTCCGTACTTGGATAAAAATTCTGGTAGACTTTTTACGCATATTAAGAAGATGAATAAAATAATAAAATTATCCATAATAATGTCATTAAATATGGAGAGAGAATTAGAATAAGATATGAGATATTTAATGCTACGGGTATAATAGAAAAATATGTGTAAAAATTTGATTATTAAAGAAAAATGGACATTTAACATGAGACTACCCAAAATAGTAATAAGGACTTTTATCATGGGACGGAGGAAGTAGTATTTTCCTAATTAATTTCAAGAGGAACTGTGACACCCACAAATTCATGTACTAGCAGATTTGGTGCATCACTTTTCATCCACATACATGCTAACTAACTATTATTACTCCCTCCATTCCTAAATATGCGACGTTAAAAGTTTTTATACATGAATTAAAAAAATTAAAACTCCTAAATTATTCCATTAAAATTACTATATATATATATATATGTATTACCAAAAATATCCTTGCATAGACAAATTCATGTAGTAGCAGATAGGTGATAAATTCACTACTAGAAAAATAAGAATACGTGACAGAACTTTGTGACAGATTTTAAAAACAATCATAAAAGATAGTAATTTGTGATGGACTTGTTAAGCAATCAAAAAATAATAGTATATATGATGGCTCTTAGTGATGACTAATTTTGCCATCAATGCATTATAATTGTGATGGTCGTGTCAATCACCAAACTTTTTTTGTGACGGACTAAGTCATCACTTATAGATATATCCTTTTCGTGATTATATTTAAGCTATCACTAATATTTTAATGTAAGAAATAATCAAAATAATATTTTATGACGGTCATGATAATTATTAAAAAAGATAGATTTTTGTGAAGACTTTTAGTTGTAATTACAAAAAAAAAAGTATTTTGTGATGGAATTTTCAAGTCATCACAAAATAATAAAATATATGATGGCTCTCATTGATAACTAATTTTACCATCATTATAGAGTATTTGTGACTGCCATTGCAATCACAAAATATTATGTGGAAGTAATTTTGTTTAGTAAGTCAACTCACATATATTTCCTTTTATATTTTATTTTAAAATTATAATCATGATCTGGGCTTTGGTGTAGTGGTAATACTCGTTATTTAGTTCGCAAATGGGAGGAGGGTTCGAATCCTACAAGTATCATTTGATACAATGAATATAATGAAATAAATTATCCGTAAATAGTGATTCACGTGCTTACCTTTAATCCCTAAAGTCTTGTTTTTTTGTGATGACTTTAACAATCACAATAGCTTATGTGTTAATGTGATTGTATTAATCATCACAAAAGTACTAAGAGTTTGCGTGATTGTCAAAACAATCACGTAAAACCTTTCATGATGGGTGTATACAAGATGGCCATTGTGATGCTTAAAGCCATCACGTAAACCTTTCGTGATGGTTTTTCTGGTTTTTGTGATGGATTTTGGCCATCACAAATGACTATTTTTTTTAGTAGTGAAAGATGAGAGAGACATATTGTTAGAGGATAAAGAAAATATAGGAATTAAATAGAGTATACGGGTAAAATATTAAAAGAGAAAAAGTTGCTTTGGAAAAATAGAAGAGAATTAAAGAGAGTACTATTAAATGTTTATGGGTAATTAAGGAAATAATGTAATCAATTCTCCTAAAAATCCTAAAACGTCATATATTTAGGAACAAAAGAATTATCCTAAAACGTCAATTATTAAGGAATGGAGGGAGTATAATCTAGCCTACACAATACATTAATTATTTACATTATTTACACATACATGCTCGTGTCTTACTTACACAATATAAACTAATACATTAGTTCTAAAATATTACATCAATAATTATTTATTTAACTAATACAATATTAGTTATTTATTCCTCCTCGTTAGCCTTGCCTTTCCCTTTATCTTTTACACCCGATTCTTCGAATTCCTCTGTCTTAGCTGTAAACATAAAATTTTTATGCAAGAATAAACAACTAATTTTCTTAGCAAGTGCGTCAGTTTAAAATAAAACAAAAATGATTTGACATAAGATCAATATTCAAGGATTTAGAAAGAATTAATATTATCAACAATTCAAGGAATCGGAGTCAACAAAAATCTCTTTATAGAATAATCATTCTTGGCATTTAACTTACACATTTCGCTTGATGTACAATCTTTAACAATATTATGTTTTTCTTCAATAAGTGTTTTTACTTCATTCATTAAATCTTTTATCCAACTTTTTAAATGAATAATTTTTTCTTTAAGATGTAGGTTCTCATTTTTTAAAGCAAGATAATCTAAAATGTTTACTCCAAGAGTTTCATTGTTTACCTTGGATCTTTCTTGGTTGTCTAATCTTGTGAAGCAAAGTTGTGCAGTTTCTTCATGTTTAGATTCACCATCGCTCCACGTCATCATGGTTTCCTTTTAAATTATTCCCTTTGTTCTTCTTTTTGAGTTGGAAACAATCTCTCTTGAAATGACTAGGCCTTCCACATTCAAAGTAGATTTCTTCTTGTGGTTTTTGTTTGAAGTCCTTTTTGTTGTTAAAGATTTTACTTTGAAACTTTGAGTGATTCTTTCTTTTGATTAATTCTCTCAAATTTCTGATCATCGATGTTATCTCTTAATTAGAGTCTTCATGATCTCCTTTATTGTTGCTCTCTCGGCTTGAAGTGCTAAATTCCTTTTCTTTGGTGTCTCCTCTTCGATCTTCATCATATATTTTGAGTTGGTTCTCAAAATTTACAAGCTCTTCAAATAGTGTAACAATCTCCATGATACTAATTGTTGATGAGTCTTAAAGAGTGATGACTTTTGAAGCGAACCGTTTGAGCATAACTCTTAGCAGCTTTCTGTTAATTCTCTTTGATCAATTTTCCTCTCAAGTATACTAAGTGAGTTTATTAGAGTAATGAACCTTGTTTGAGCTTCTTTGATCATCTCATTCTTCTATAGTGTGAACAGTTCATATTCTTACATCAACATGTTTAGTTTCACCTCTTTCACCTTGGAAGTTCCTTCATGTCTCATGATGATGGTATCCCATATTTCCTTTTCCATATTGTAAGTAAAATCTTTGTCAATTTTTGATTGGACAATTCCGTTCAGCAGAGTATTCATGGGTTTTGAGTTGTAGGACACCATATATGATTCATTAGTCTCCATTTCTATAAGAGTCTTTGGTCTGCCATCATCATGCCTTGAAATGACAGGTTCGTTGTCAACCACCCACCATTCCCATGGATCCCTATTGAGGTATATCTTCATTTTGAATTTTTAGAAATTAAAATTCTCACTGTCGAGTAACAATGGTGGCCTACTAGTGGACTACCTTTCTTAAAAAATTAAATTGGTGTGCCATAGAATCTTACCCTATAGTTTGCAAAGACAATCGTTAGTGGAACCAAACTCTGATACCAAATGGAATTTTGTGTGCGTGCACCTAGAAGGGGGGGTTTGAATAGGTGTATACGTTCGAAATTATTAACAATGTCATATTTAAATTTTTATGCTACAAAAGTAATCTAGACATGTAGAACCTATCTGCTTTGGTGTCTGTATTAAACTGTTACTTCTATAGAAGTAGGGGCGGATACAGCCCCTTAGTTTAGTGGGGTCAATTTTTTTAAAACAAAATTTACAAAGAAATAAAATATAATAAAATAAAGGCAAAAAAGAATGTGAGAGACATTGTAAATAATTGTGTGAGCTATCATATAAAATCGAGGTCGTTTTATGTAATTGAATACGCTTCCTCCCATGTTATGTACAAAATAGTATTTTATAATTTTTTAAAACATTGTTATTATAAGAGACACCTCGCACAAGAACGTGAGGTGTCCCTCATCTCCCGTGTCCTCTAAAATAAATTACAAAACTAAATAATATAGTTAAAATATTATTTATAATAACATTTTTCGATACTTGAAACTATTGCAATGATAACCTCATTTCAATAGATGCAAAAATATCATGTTCAATGTAAATTACTAAACAATATAAAAGAGTATTTTACTTCAAATTTAACAATGCAGTGTATGCAGATGTATGCACAATGTTTTAATGCAGAATTTAGCAAGTTAAACAAGATAATCAACAAACCACAAATACACCAAGATATATTTATACTTGATTCGACCCTTTATACCTCTACTCTACGGGTTTACATCCAAGGCCAGGTACTATCAATTGATACCCAATATGTTTTTATTAATTAATCCTTCAATTAATTATAAGACTCCCTGTACAAATAAACTCTGAACACTTTTGGACATCATTGCCCCTTTTGCATAACTGCAACTGCTTGCACCACTGCAACTTTAAAGCTTCTTATGTACAGACCTATCAACCACTGGATCAATCATAAACCAATTTAGGCTTGTATACAAGTTTTAACAAGAACGAATATGATTACAAGATATAACTACGAATTTTCAACAATTGGAATTTAAGAACAAGGTAAGAACAATTTATTATAAAACTTTTATGTGAAAGCTTTATGGTATTTCTGAATTTATTATCTCTGAAGTTTTTGTCGCAAGGAATAAATAAAGATGAAGACAACGCGACATAACAAGAATTACTTTGGAACAAATGACTAAAAATCAGCAATCCCAACAAAAGACAATTTCAAACTGATAAGGAAGGATTTTGAATTTTGAAAAAAGACATAGTGAAATTAGGGGTAAGATCTCAGCTGATTTAAGATAGGAAAATATTAAATCATAGAAAATCAGCCCAACCAAATTTTTAGGAAATATATTGATTTTGTTAAATTAATCTTTAGAAATCATAGATGAAAATATAATCAACTAATTTAGAAACCAATTGGATATAAGTTCTCAACGGATTAGAATTTTAAACACATGAACCTTTTTAAAATTCTTTTTAGCAAAATAAAATTGCCTTGCAATTAAATACTTAGGCTAGAAATTCTTACTATTTCCAAAGTGATTTCTTAGAGATCTAATCTAATAATGCCTTTATGAACTCTTTCTTCATAATGGGCCTTTTAAAATCTAGTATTCATTTAGTAGCCATATATAATCAGTCCAAAGCCCAAACCTGTAAAGCACAAACCATCTCCATACAAAAAATATGTTATCATTAAAACAAAACATATAAACCAACAAGAAGGTTTAATTTTTAGGTCATGTAATTGACAAAGATGGAATTTCTGTAGACCCGATAAAAGTAGAAGCGGTAATAAACTGGGAACAACCAAAAACCCCAACGAAAGTTAGGAAGTTTCTTACGTTTAGCAGGATATTATCGGCGCTTTATTCAAAATTTTCAAAGATATGGCTGCACCACTAACAAATTTGACTAGGAAAGGGGATAAAGTTTGTGTGGACGGAGAAATGTGAAGAATATTTCTAAGAGTTGAAGAGAGGTTGAGCACAACACTAGTGTTATCTCTATCAGATAATGTGACGCCCCCAAAATAGGTCCAATCCAACCAATCTATTCTGAGTCGCCAAATACATGGTACAGAAACAACTACAACTTCATTAATACAATTGTCGTGCAAAATACGACAACACATAAACTCTGAGTTTAAATACAAATATTATCTTCTAGACAATATCCACACTCAAATAAGTCCTCATTACAATTATTGATACACTATTTTACAAAATAGTGAGGACTACTAAAACAACTATCTTGAACCATTACTCCACACCCCAACTAGTTTCCGTTATATTCTCGTCTCCTGAGAAGAAAAATGGAACAAAAAACGAAAAAGGGTGAGCTCAACTAGCCCAGTAAAGAATATTATGACTAAGATAATGTACAACAAATTATCCTTAGTCTTCAACAGGGAAAAATCTGATAGAATACAATAGACAACAAGTTTTAGATCAACAACTGCAGCGGAAACAATAATTCATTAAAAGAGTTAAGTAGAGAATGAAATCTACTATCATCTATGAATTTAAAAGTCCATCATCTATATTTTATCCCTGTAACATCAATCAATATACATCATAAATCAAATATTCATCATTGCACTACAGGCCAAAGATATTCACCAGTTGGTCATGTTCATCTAAACACCTGTTCATCTTTGCACTACGGGCCAAAGATATTCATCATAAAATTATTCATCTTTGCACTACGGGCCAAAGATATTCAGTTATATCATCATTTAGGACTGAGGATGATGAAAAATATTTTAAAGAAAACGAATCCAGTAAAACAAAAGAACAAGTATTAAGGATTCATACTTTAAATAACCCAAGTTCGAAAATACTCCATAATTAATCAGAGTGGAGTAAAATTCAAGAATGATCAAAACATAGATCCAATCAAAGATAGGAATCATAACAGACGATCTTGGACACAGAAAAGAAAATTTAATTTTTCTGTGAATAATGACGTATTCGTGAATAGTGTCGTATACGTGAATAGTGCCGTATACATGAATAGTAACTCTGACACCAAAAGATAGAAATTTCACAAAAAACATCATCATGCTTCATGAATAGTACTTGTGAATAGTAACCCATGAATAGTAACTCGTGAATAGTAACTCGTGAATAGTAACTCATGAATAGTAATCCCGACATGAAAAAGTTTCAAATTTGATAAAAAGTTCAAACCAATATTTTGGCATAATGATATTGAAGAAATAATATCATTTTTGAATAAAATAACATCTCTTACCTCAAAAGGATAGTACTTCTGACTGAAATACTACATATAGTGCTGAAAGAACTTGCACCGTATAGCAATACTCAAAGTACTAAAATACGCACAAAAATATGCTCGATATTATAGAGAGAGAAGATTTCAGTTTCTGGTGTGATTTTCAATTCTAACCTAAGCACCTTATTTATAGAAAATTGCTTAGAACACCAAAGCAGAAAATTTAATATAATATTAATATAATTACAAAATATTCAAGCCCACCTCTAGATACTTGAATTCAGCCATTAACATGTGCAAGTGAGGGCCACCAAAGTACAAAAAACATTTTTCTAACAAAAATCATTTAAACTCCAAAAATCAATTCACACCCGATATACCGAAACTTCAATAATTCATAATAAATAGCCCTTTTATCAGAAAATTTGAATCTCGAGACTTTTTATAGGAAATTCAATTCTCTACAACTTTGCAGAAGAAAGTTTTTCCAAATTCCAAACAGAAATTGACCGAAATTCACATATGGACGATTTTACAGGCTATAATCAAATTTCTGTCAAGAAATGGGGTCCACCGACACACAAAACATGTGTTAATCATTTAATGCAACAAAAATACTCTTTCTCCTCATATACTCATATATCCCTCATTCATTGTAAAAATATCACCGTTATTATATTATAATAATATTATTTTATCAGAAAAGATATAATAACAATTTTTAACAATTGTCACTTTAAAAATTTTCTCCATCTATATCCACATAAAATCAATATTTTCTTCATCATATAAATCAATAATTAATTATTCACAAATAATATTACAGAATCACAATACTGACAACCAGGTCGTTCCTAGGAAAGAGGGGGCCTTCCAATAAGGATCTCTCCTTACTAGTGCGCAATTAGGTGACCAAACCTCTCCTTAGATAGAACTTTCTAGACATTGCCAATAATTTTATCTAATAATATTATTTAGATAATATGAATTATTGCTTCGATAATGGAAAATACTGTGTAGTGACAATTATTAAAACAACAAGAATATAAAATATCAATAAAGAATTATTGAATTAATAAAATAAAATCTTGAATAAAGAATTCTTGTAACAATTATTGAGTAGTGCCTTCTTACGTAAGAATCAATAATTGGTGCAATACTGGTGTCTTCTCTGCAACAACGCCAGACATCTGTGTTTTAACTAATGGGTATTCCAACAATATTAATTGATGAATAACAAGCTACATAGTTATTTATAAACAACTTATACTTGTCGTTTTCTTCATCCAATCGCTTTTCGTTATGGGCCCACACAACGCTGCGCCGTCGTACGAATATTTCCCGACAGTAAGAATATTCCACGACCAAACGAATATTCTCCGATAACAATGAGTATTTTATAACCACTTGCTTATTTAAAATATTTGCGCATTTTACCCATAACTAACCACATTAATCAAATCAACCCCTTACTATTTCAAAATAATAAATAGAGGAAATTAAATCTTCATTTATAAAAAGTTGGGGCCTTACAGATAATACTAGGGATTTTACGATTTTTTATTATGCCTCACATAAAGGTTTAGGTTGTGTTATGATGCAACACGGAAAGGTGATCACGTATGCATCACGACAGCTGAAAGATTATGAGAAAAGATATCCTTCGCATGATCTGGAGTTAGCAGCGATGGTTTTTGCTTTAAAAATTTAGAGACATTATTTGTCTGGAGAGAAGTGTGAAATCTACACAGACCATAAGAGCTTAAAAATATATATTTACATAGAAGGGGTTAAACATGAGACAAATGAGGTGGTTAGAACTGTTAAAAGATTATGAATGTACAATCCTCTATCATACTAGAAAGGCGAACGTTGTAACAAATGTGTTAAGCTGAAAGAACTAAGAAATGTTGTGTATATTGATTACTCAAGAAGATCACTACAACAAAAAAGGTTATTTCCGACAGAATATTCCGTCAGAATTAAGCATAATTCATCGAGATTATGTTAATTTCGACGGAATATTTGGATATAAGCACGTCGAAATTAAGTCCGTCGATATTTCAGTCGGAGATATCTATCCTCGACCGAACTAACCTCGACAAAATATTCGGTCGAGATTAAGATATGGTCGAATGAATTCCATCCGTCGAGAATATTGGCTCAAGACTAAACATGCCACGTGGGGCTTAATCTCGACGGAATTCCGTCGAGGATAGTGTTATTCCGTCGACTTTATCCCTCTCTTTTTTTAAATATTTTTCCTATTTTGGCAATATCCAGGGTAATAATACCCATATTTTTTGTATCTGTAAACCTATTTTTTTCCCAACAGCACATAACACACAAATATAATCCAAGGCCAACAATAATGACCAACATGAATATTAATTACCAAGGCCAACTTGAATATGACATTAAACTAAAGTTCTAATCAACTAAAGTATATCAAATATGCATTTAAACTAACGTAAATATGTCAAACTAAAGTAATGATAAATAAAAGCTATAATACGTCAAAAATTAGCTAAACTATTAAAATTTACATCACATTAAGCTAAAAACTAAGTAAATATGTACAAATCATATATAAAACTATGTCACGGGCCGTCGTCGTCCAACCGTTTAGCATCGTCAGCTCGATCGTCATCCTGTTGAGACAATATAATGTAACTTATTAGTCTATATATATAATACAGTTAAATATAACTAACTAAATGAAAATTACATAACATGCAAAATATTTACTTGAATTATATTATGAATAGTATACCTGAGTAGTCGAGGGCTGACTCAAACGGCTCAAACGCGTCCAGTAGTAAGGTAACCACCATCCGAATAATCTCGTCGCGTAGAGCGGCGAACTGCTTCAGAGGGATACCCGTACACTCGACGGTGGCACCAGCTGCAATGTCATGCGCAAGCTGATGGAGGTGAGAATGGCTGGGCAGGTCCCGATGACGAAATAGCGGATCTGTCTCAAACCTCTCCGAGCAGGCAGCCACAAACCGCTTGAACAAAGCATCGTCTAAGCTAGCGCCCGTATGTAATGGTCCCATGGGGGCTCTCGGACACAGACACTGGCTAGAGCCTACAAAGATAAATATAACATGAATAATATTATAATTAAGTTTACTTTATTCATAACAAGAAATAAACTAAAATATTATACCTCAAGGCAGTGTATAGGTTGGTATCCTCGTCAACCCCAGCACTCGATACCGGCCGGTAGTGCTAGTAAGAGTATCCTGAGACACGAGCCAAAGAGTCGTCTCCTCATCCTGAGATAAACTAATCTCGGGCGGAAGGACGGTGGGATCAGCCGTCTCAGCATCGCCCATAGTAGCCTACAACTCTGCTATATATACGCTGGCTGGGGAGCTTCTCAAACTAAGTCCTGTAATTTAATATATGTACATGTGAGGTAACTTTGTATCATCCTATAAATTATGTAATATGATCCTAAATTACAGAGATTATAGTAAATGTATTACCCGTATAGCTAGTGTTGTTGGAGGCATCATCGACCCCAAAGTAGAATCCTTTGGCGTTTGGACTCTATCCCAGAACTCCATCATAGTAGGAGGTCGGCCCAAGCTACTCCTCAGGGCCTAAATCATGTACATTAATTAATATTACCTTACTTTACTATATTTGTAGTTTAATATTAAACTAAACTAAATATAAATACATACCGACTTAACCTCTTGAAACTAATGCGAGCCATAAGTATGTACAACCCGTAGCTGGCCTCGATTCTTCTTCCTCTGCTTAGACTTGGTCTTGAAGGAAGCATCATCCCAATACGTATACATATGCAAAACCATGTCAGATCTCGATCTGGTCGGCGGTCGATCTTTGGTGTATAGTAGTCCTTGGCGATTCTTCTACTGCCCGGACTACCCTCATATGCATCTCGTACAGCCAACCGAAATTGTTCTTCGATATGTGGGCAATAATAACGGCATCACCATCTGCCTCAGTGATGCTGGGATCGTATCTATAATACCTCTATCAAACGGACATAACGTACGTATAATTAATTATTTAAACAATATGTAAATAACTTGAACCTTGATTTAATATATATAATTCGACTTACGTGAAACTCTCGCAACACTGTCACCATAAAGCTGGCATCGTAACGCGAGTACTGGCTAAATCGCATACAGCCAGTCTGGAGATGCGCCAGGCATATGGCGTGTACGGTCTGTTTATATAGCGACCGAATCCATAATACTAGAATACAAAATTTGTATGGAACATTTTAGTTTATTAATCACATAATAGTATCATTCTAATTGAACATAAGTGATATATTAAAGCTGAAACATACCATGATGGCCTGATATTAACGGGGCAGATGTCAGGAACTACTAGCGGACGACCTAATCAACCGAGGTTAGGCCTTCGCTGACGCCGATGTCTAGCATTTGTATGTTTAATATAGTTATGACATTGATATATTATAGTAAATGAATGTTTAATATAGTTATGAAAAAAAGTGTTAACTCAATATCTGACGAAAATGACCCGCCCTAGGAGCCGTCACCCGATCCACCACGGTCGGCACCACGGCCACCCGATCAATATGACACTTAGTTTAAGACCCCAACTTTTATGAATAAAGATTTAATTTTCTCGAAATATTTTTTTGAATATTATGGTGTGGATTTGATATAATGTTATAGTTGTGGGTAATATTTATAAATTTTGCAAAATAAGCAAGTTGTCATAAAATATTTGATTGGTCGGGAAATATTTGTTTTATCAAGAAATATTCGTATGACGGCATAATCATTGAAGGACCCCACAAAGGAATTACTGTCGGAGTTATAAAAAATGACAGAAATATCTTTTTATAAAAATAACGGTGAAAGTTTTACCGTTAACTGTTGAACTACCCGGTGATAAAAGTACAGTAATACGCGTGGTTTCATAGTAGCACACAATATTGATTATTGATACTTACGTGAGAAGTCACTCATTTTATTTCAATTATTACCACAGTAATTATCGCATAGTATCTCACATTATTGATTCAATTATTGTCACAGTATCATCTGCACAATATTTTATATTATTAAATTAATAATTGAGACGACAAATTTATTCATATTATTATTTACATTATTAACAATGTCTAGAAAGTTCTGTCGAGGAAAGGGGTTTGGTCACCTAATTGCGCGCCAATAGGGAGAAATCCTTATAAAAAAACTCCTCTTTCCTGGGAATGATTTGGTTGTTAATATTGCAAGTTATATTATTGATGAATAAATATTGTTAAAAATATTGAGGGAAATTTTATGAAGTATTTATTGTAAATTTGGCATATTTTTTGGACCCCACTTACTTATTTTTCAAAACCGTCAATAGAAGTTATCTAAGTTTTATTATATATATATATATATATATGTTATAATAATTTTTGATTTTTATGAAAAAGAGAATATATTATATTTTATTATGTATAGTGTTTGTATAGTGTCTGTATAGTGTTTGTATAGTAAAAAATTTGAAAATCAGAAATCGTCCATGATTTTCATACTGTTTGCCCGAGATTTCCTTTAGTATGTGTCCAAATAGTATCCTGACATTTTTCTATAAATAGGATGCTCAGTTTAAAAATGAAAATAACATCAGAATCAGAGAATTCCTCTTCTATAATATTGAGCGTATTTATTTTGAGTTTAAGGAAGTTTTGAGTGTAAAAAATAGTAAAAGTTTTTTTTCAAGAATATCACCGATATACCTGTCATAATTGCACTCTTTTTGAGGTAAGAGGTATTATTTATTTCATATTCGCTTACAATATTATTTTTCGTGTTCGTAAGAAATTTTATCTTGTTCAATATTCGCAAGAAATATTATCTTCATTTAATATTCGTAAGAAATATTATCTTCATTCAATATTCGTAAGGAATATTATTTTTCGTTCAACAGTTGTAAGGGATATTATTTTTATTCAATATTCGTATGAAATAATATTTTCTTCCATACTATATAGTATGTAAGTAATATTATTCTGTTTCAGATTCCTAATTCTACACTCATTTTGTTAAAGTATGGCTTCTATACTCCGTGAAATTAGTTGAATATCCTTGAAATTTTCACTTCATCTAGTATCTTTTCACGAAAATATTATTCTGAGCATTCTTGATAATTTTTAATCTTTTCATGCCGGGATACTATTCACAAAGTACTATTCATGAGGTACTATTCACTCTGGTACTATTCACTCAGTGTACTATTCATGACAAAAATTGATTTCTTTTCGGTCCAAATTATTTTTGATACAATATTATTCTTGAATTTTACTCCACAAATGTAAGACCCCGAATTTTATGAAATAAATGTATTCAATTTTTCTATTCAGTAAATGGATAAATTGATAAAAATTAAAGTTAAGGGTGATATATGAATTTTTTTTCAAAATACGCAAGTGGTTATAAAGTATTCATTATTGTCGGAGAATATTCGTTTGGTCGTGGAATATTCTTTCTGTCGGGGAATATTTGTACGACGGCGCAGCTATTTGTGAGCCCCATAACGGATAACTGTCGGAAGAAGAAAATGACAAAATTGAATAACGACGTAGTTGTTACCGTTAACACTGTTGGAATACCCGGTGGTTAAAATACAGTAATACACGTGGTTGCAGAGTAGCACACGGTATTGCACATTATTGTTGAATTATTGATCCTTACATAAGAAGGCACTACTCAATAATTGTTACAGTAATTACTGTTCAATATTTTATTTTATTGATTAAATAGTTGATGCGTTGATATTTTATATTATTGTTGTTTCAATAATTGTCACTGCACAATATTTTCCATTATCAGATCAATAATTCATATTATTTGGAATAATATTATTAGATAGCATTATTGGCAATGTCTTGAAAGTTCTGTCAAAGAGAGGTTTGGTCACCTAATTGAGCGCCAGTAAAGAGAAATCCTTATCGGAAAGCCCCCTCTTTCCTGGGAACGGCCTGGTTGTCATAATTATGATTCTGTAATATTATTTGTAAATAATTAATTATTGATTTATATGATAAGGAAATATTTATTTGATGTGGATATAAATGATGGGTTTATTTATGTGGTTATAAATGAAGGAGTTAATGTTGAGGTATTTTATCAGTATTTTGTCGGATTGGAGTTACAGCTCTATTGTGTGAGTTAAAATTTTTAATCCAACCGTTAGATCGTTTTAATTTTTGGATATGTTATACACATATAAGTTGAGTATATGTTCACAAATTTTGAACCGTTAAAAATGAGCGTATAATTTGTTATGAATTTTAAGAGGTGACTGATTCAGAAATTAGGTTATAAATGATTTTGGTGGAAAATTCTAGAATTGGTGGGCCCTACTTTTGGTTGGTGAGAAATGTGCTCAATTGAATTTTAAATGTGGTGGGTGGCAATAGTAAAAGGTAAAGCCATCAGGTAGCAGGTTAGTCTTCTATGGCATTCTAAGAATTTTCCTATAAATAGGGTGCTAAGTTAGAATTGAAAAGCACACCAGAATTCATAAGTTTTCTCTCTTTTTCTCTCTAGATTATCGAGTGTATTTTGTCAGTATTTAGATACTTGGTGAGTTGCTATTCTTCAGTTCAAGTTTCCTTCAGCGTCATATCCGATATCTAGTCAGAAGTGCTGTTCTTTTGAGGTAAGGGATAGTAAGGGATTGTAAGAGATATTAAGGGATGTTATATTCTTCATAATGATGTTATTCTTTCAAAATCATTATACTGACATATAGGTATGAATCTTATTGTGGAATTTCTACCTTTTTGAGTCGGGGTTACTATTCACGATATCTATGACTATTCATGTATATGACATTATTTACGTATATGACATTATTTACGATACTACGATGTTATGTAACGAATATTTTTGAGTACTATTCACGAGTTACTATTCATGAGTTACTATTCACGAGTTACTATTCACGAGTTACTATTCACGGGTACTATTCATTACAAAAATTGGTTTCTTTTTTTGACCAAATTATTGTTGATTTATGATTGTTGCTCTTGAAAATAAATGCAGTTGTTGATCATATTATTTTTATTATCATATGTAACATTTTTATAACCCTAATGTTGAATTTCTCTTTCACTTGAGTGTAAAGATGGGTAGATTATTGGTATGATCGTGACTATGGGTTCCCTTTGGTCAGTAGTGCAAAGATGAATTGTGACTAGTATGATCATGACCATTGAATATACAATTGAATATTTTTAGCTTAAGCGCAAAGGTGAATTGATCAACATGGTTATAATTATGGTTTATATAGATTTTGAAATGATTATATATTTCTTTGAGATGTGAATATCTTTGGCCCGTGGTGCAAAGATGAATTATTGTTGAATATCTTTGGCCCGTAGTGCAAAGATGACCTATTGAATATCTTTGGCCCGTAGTGCAAAGATGACCTGTTGTTGAATATCTTTGGCCTGTAGTGCAAAGATGACTTGTTGATGAATATCTTTTGGCCCGTAGTGCAAAGATAAATTTATTAGTATGATTATGAACGTGAATTATGATTTGGTATAACCATGATCTTTGATGTTTCAGGTGATGAAAATTATCTTTGTCCTGGATGAGAAAAGGAATTTAGAACTACAATTACGATTATGAGTTATAAATGTGATTGTGGACAGGAATTATTGATTGATGTTACAAGGATAAAACATTGTTGGTGGACTTTTAACATGGAGAAGATAATAGACTTTATTGTCTATTTGACTCTTCTAATGGATTGCTCGTTCCACTGCAACTATGGTTGAAAAGTTTTATCATCTACCATATGTTCTAAATCTCTGATTTATTACTGATGAAGGCTATTGATAATTTAATTATCTTTAGTCATGATATTCTTTACTGAGCTAGTTGTGCTCACCCTTTTGCTTCATAATTCCTTTTCAGGTAATAAAAGTGTAACTGGGTCGAGCGGGGGATAACAGGGAATAGTAAGCGTTGGTCTATATTTGTTGAGGTGAGGTGAACTCAAATTTGGAAGGGTGTTTTGCCACTATCGTACAAGATGTCTAATGACATACAA
This sequence comes from Panax quinquefolius, assembly GCA_020205615.1. Lineage (NCBI taxonomy): Eukaryota > Viridiplantae > Streptophyta > Magnoliopsida > Apiales > Araliaceae > Panax > Panax quinquefolius. The sequence goes on along the minus strand of CM035165.1, from coordinate 7,922,617 downwards.
CTTCGTGTCATCATAAGATAGGGTTGTGCTCATCCACTTGCTGAGTATATCTACGAGCACTACCTATATAATCTTGGTGTTTGTTTGAAGTATAATTCTCAATTAGAGACAGTGGAGATAATGATATGTCAGGAAAAGACTTACCATTGGGAAGAATATGATAGTAATCTTCTCGTTTTTCTTTGGGGTCTATTGGGTTAACCAAGGATAATTCTATGGCCATATGATATCTATCATAACCTAGACGCATGGCCTCCCATGTACGAAGGTTTCCTTGAGCACTTTCCAAAGATTCTAATTTCTAAAACAGTTTTTGACTATACCTTTATGTAAGGTGTCATTGTGACGTGCTATCCAAGGTTGGGATAAGAGTCACAGTTGGTATATATTTGTATCCAAACTCACAAAGATACGTGTGTTGTTGTATTTTGCACGACAATTGTTGTAATAAAGTTGTAGTTATTTTCTGTACCATGTATTTGGCGACTCAGAATAGGTTGGATGGAATGGACCTATTTTGGGGGCGTCACAGTTGGTATCAGAGCCATAAGTGTGAAGAGCCCCGAGCCTCTCGCTGGTGACTTCCTGTTGATGGGAAATGCACCGAAGCCAGACTCTCCGTAGGGGACGCCGTCTTTCGGTGGCAAGCTGATAGGTATCATTGTGATGTGCTAACACAAGTTGGTGTCTAGAGACACAGTTGGTATCAGAGCTATAAGTAAAGAGCCCCGAGTGTGACGCCCCCAAAATAGGTATACATCACCTATTCTGAGTTGTCAATACATGGTACAGAAACAACTACAACTTTATTATTACAACAGTAAAACTGTGAGTTTGAATACAAATATTATCTTCTAGACAATATCTATACTCAAATAAATCTTCATCACATTTATTGATACATTATTTTACAAAAATGGTGAGGACTACTAAACAATCCTTTCTAAAACCTTCATTCCATACCCCGACTCAGTACTCGCTTATATTCTCACCTCCCGAGAAAAATGGAACAAAAAGGAAAAGGGTGAGCTCAACTAGCCCAATAAAGAATATTATGACTAAGATAATATACAACAAATTATCATTAGTCTTCAACAGGAAAAATCTAATAGAATACAATAGACAACAAATTTTAAATCAATATTCGCAATGAAATAATAATTCATTAGAAGAGTTAAGTAGAGAATGCAAACTACTATCTTCTATGTATGAATTTAAAAGTTCATCGTCTATCTTTTATCCTCAGAACATCAATCAATATACATCCGAATCAAATATTCATTTGCACTACTGTGCCAAAGATATTCATCGATTGGTCATGTTCATTTAAACACTGTTCATCTTTGCACCACGGCCAAAGATATTCATCGAAATCATTCATCTTTGCACCTGTGCCAAAGATATTCTTAAGAAATCATTCATCTTTTTGCACTACTGGGCCAAAGATATTCCAAAATATCATCATTTAAGACCGAGGATGATGAAAATATTTTTTAAAGAAACGAATCCAAAGTGAAACAAAATGACAAGGATTAAGGATTAAGGATTCGTACTTGGTTTTATCCACGCCCAAAAATACCTCAAAAATAATCATAGTGGTGTAAAATTCAAGAATGATCAAAACATGGATACAATCGAGTTAGTATCCGAATAGATATTTTGACGAAAAGAAGAAATTTTATTTTTCTATTGAATAAGATCAGATACACGTGAATAGTGTCAGATATCGTGAATAGTCGATACGTGAATAGTAACTCCGACACCAAAAGATAGAAATTCCACAAAAACATCTTCACGCTTCATGAATAGTACTCGTGAATAAGAACTCGTGAATAAGAACTCATGAATAAGAACTCGTGAATAGTAACTCATGAATAAGAACCCATGAATAGTAACCCGACATGAAAAAGTTCCAAATTTGATAAAAACTTCAGATCAACATTTCAAAGATAATGATATTGAAGAAATAATATCATTCTGAAAAAAAAATAATATCCCTTACCTCGAAAGATCAAGACTTCTAATTTGAAACAGGATATAAAGGCTATGACTTGGACTTGCAATCAGTATAGCAATACTCAAAGTATACTCAAAATACTCACAAGAATACGCCGATAATATAGAGAGAAAACTTCAGTTTACGGTGTGATTTTCAATTCTAACCTAAGCACCTATTTATAGGAAAACGCTTAGAACACCAAAGCGTAAAATTTAATAAAATATATTATTATTAATAAATTTCCTACGCCTCTTTGGAAATCAGATCCCAACATTTCCCACATGCCAACCTTCTAGAAAGAAATGATAAAAACGTTTTCATAAAATAAATAATTAAAACTTACAAAAATCAATTATTTTGAGCTCGTAACTTCAATAATTCATAATAAATAGCCCTTTCATCAGAAAAATTGAATCTCGTGAGTTTTTATAGGAAATTCAATTTTCTACAACTTTACAGAAGAAAGTTTTCCCAAATTCCAAATAAAAATTGGACCGAAATCCACAAACTATTCGATTTTATGTGCTATAATCAAATTTTAGTCAATAAATGGGGTCCACCGACATGTTTAACATGTTTTAAACATTTATTGCAATAAAATACTCTTCCTCCTCGTATACTCATATATGCCACATTCGTTGTAAAAATATCACCGTTAATATATTATTAAAATAATATATTTAAATAAATTATTTTATCGTAAAAGATAAAATATTAATTTTCAACAATTGTCATTTTAAAAATTTTTTCCATCTATATCCACATAAAATTAATATTTTCCTCATCATATAAATCAATAATTAATTATTCACAAATAATATTACGTAATCACAATATTGACAACCGTGCGGTTCAGAAAGAGGGGCTTTCCAATAAGAATTTCTTCTTCTCTAGGTGCGCAATTAGGTGACCAAACCTCTCCTTAGATGTAACTTTCTAGACATTGCCAATAATGTTATCTAATAATATTATTGAGATAATATGAATTGTTGCTTCGATAATGAAAATAACGTGTAATGACAATTATCAAACAACAAAGAATATAAAATATCAACGCAAAGAATTATTAACTCAATAAAATATCGAATAAAGTAATTATCGTAACCATTATTGAAAGTAGTGCCTTTTACGTAAGAATCAATAATTGGTGCAATACTGGTGTCTTCTTGTGTTTTAATCACCGGGTATTTTAATAAAGATAATCTGTAATAACTACACCGTTATTTTTAAACAACTTATATTTGTCGTTTTCTTCATCCAATCGCTTTTTCACATGGGGCTCACACATGGGTCGCTGGCCGTCGCATTTAATATTCCCGACAAAGCATTTAATATTCCACGACCAAACTAATATTCCCAAACAACAATGAATATTTTATAACCACTTGCTTACTTTGAAATATTTGCGTATTTAACCCTTAACTATCCACATTAATCAAATCAACCCTTACTATTTCAAAATAATAAATAAAGGAAATTCCTTTTATTTAAAAAATTTCGGTCTTACAACCTCCCTCCTTATGAAATTTCGTCCTCGAAATTGACGACGACGTACTGGTGTTTCAAAAGGTGAGGATACCTCGCTTTCATTTCGCTTTCCAATTCCCGTGTCATTTCCTCTATAGCATGATTCCTCCACAAAACTTTAACTTGTGGTATGACCTTTCTTAGCGTAGGACATGCTCCTTCCTATCCAAGATCTTGACAGTACCTCCTCATACGTTAAGTCTTTCTGGCTATCTCGTGGGATTCTAACTCAATAACGTGGTTCGGGTCTTTCACATATTTCTGAAGTACGGATATGTGAAACACATTATGAACACGAGACATACTTTCGGAGGTAACGCAAGTCTATAGGCTACATTTTCTACTCATCAAGAATTTGAAATGGACCAATAAATCGTGGATTGAGCTTTCCTCTCTTCCCAAATCTTGTAACTCCCTTCCATGGAGCAACTCGCAACAATACATGATCCCCACATTAAATTCCACGTCCTTTCGATGAAGATCCGCATAACTCTTTTGTCGATCTTTTCGGTAGTCATATCGCATTTAACTCGGGTCCCAACAATGTTGCTTCACCCACCTCATCCCAATATATTGGAGAATCGACATTTTCGCCCATATAATGCTTCAAATGGAGCCACACCTATACTTGCTCGATAAGCTGTTGTTGTAGGAGAATTCCACCAATGGTAAATACTTATCCCAACTACCCTTGAAGTCTAGGACACGAGTCTTAATAGATCTTCAAGAGTTTGAATAGTCCTCTCGATTGTCTGATTCGTTTGGGGATGGTATCGAACTAAATCGCAAATCCGTGCCCATAGCTTTTTGCAAAGCTAACCCAAAATCTTGAAGTGAATCTTGGGTCACGATCCGAAACTATGGATATGGGCATGCCATGCAACCTCACAATCTCATTCACGCATATACTAGCAAGGACGTTCAAGGAATAAGTCTCCGATCGGCAAGAAATGAAAGCAGACTTGGTTAATCTATCAACAATAACCCAAATAGCATTGATGCCTTGAGAAACCGTAGGAAGACCCGTGAACGAAATCCATAGTAATGTGTTCCCACTTCCATTAGGAATCTCAAGTGGTTGCAACGGACCCTTAGGTACAAGATGCTCCGCCTTTACACGTTGGCAAGTTAAACACATCGAGATAAACTTTGCAATCTCTCTCTTCATATTGTTCCACCAAAATGTATGTCGAAGATCACGATACATTTTAGTACTTCCAGGATGGATTGCAAATGGCGATGTGTGCCTCCATCATAATCTTGTACTTCAAATCGAGTCATTAGGAACACAAAGTCTAGAGTAGACTCAAGTATTCCTTCTTCATCAATTCTCGCTTAGGAATAGCTCCTTCTTGTACTTTCTTCTTCATACGCATCGCCTCCGCCCATGCGGTGGCTTGAGCAACCTTAACTTTTTCTATTAAAGTTGGCTCTATCGTATACTTGACATCATCGCACTCGTTCCGTGATATGATCTTCTCTACTTAACGCGCCACTACCACGTTCGCTTTACCGGGATGGTATTGAATAGTGTGGTCGTAGTCTTTCAATAGCTCGAGCCAACGTCACGCCGCAAGATGTTGAGTTCTTTTTGAGTGAAGAAATATTTAAGGCTTTTATGGTCCGAATATATCTCCACTTTGTCCCCATATAGATAGTGCCTCCATATCTTTAGCGAAAAACGATCACGCTTAACTCTTGATTATGAGTAGGATAATTCTCTCATACTCTTTTAAGTTGTCGCGAGGCATAGGCTATGACTTTCCCACGTTGCATGAGAACACATCCTAACCCTTTGCTTTGCTCAAGCATCATCAGAGATAACAAATCCATCCGAACCAGATGGTATTGTTAGAACAGTCTTAGAAATAAGTCTCCTCTTAAGCTCTTGGAAACTTTTCTCGCATTCTTCGCTCCAAACGAATTTTGTATCCTTCCGAAAGTTAATTTGAGTTAATGGAGTAGCGATTCGAGAAAACCCTTCCACGAATCTCCGATAATAACCAAATTAAGCCCAAAAGCTACGTACTTGACCACCGACTTTGGTTGCTCCCAACTTTGTATTGCTTCAATCTTTCACGGATCAACAGATACTCCATGTTTCGACACCACGTGCCCAAGGAATGCTACTTCCTCAAGCCCGAACTCGCATTTCTTCAATTTGGCATATAGTTGGTTTTCACGAAGCCTTTGGAGTACCAAACTTCAAATGGTGCTCATGATCTTCACGGCTTTTGGAATATATGAGGATGTCATCAATAAAGACAACAACGAATTGATCCAAATATTCCTTGAATACTCGGTTCATCATATCCATGAAAGCCGCAGGAGCATTAGTTAGTCCGAAAGACATGACTAAGAATTCATAATGCCCATACCCGAGTTTCAAGGCGATCTTTGAATATCCTCGATTCTAATCTTGGTGATGATATCCGTAAGCGAAGATCGATTTTGAAAAGAATTGTGCCCTTGGTGAATCGGTCAAACAAGTCATCAATACGAGGTAGAGGATACCTATTCTTGATGGTGACATGGTTCAATTCCCGATAGTCAATACTGATGTCGCATACTCCCGTCTTTTTTCTTCTTTACTTAATAAAACAGAGCACCCCAAGGAGATGTACTTAGGACGAATGAAACCGATGTCCAACAATTCTCGTAGTTGAACCTTTAACTCCTCGAAGTTCAATAGAGCCATTCGATATGGGGTTTTAGAAATGGGCTTTGTACCGGGTTTAAGATCAATAAAGAATTCAACTTCACGCTCGGGGTAGGCAAGGAAGTTCTTCAGAAATACGTCAGAAAGTCAATAACAACAGAATATTATTCAAATTTGACGTGTCTTTATTCAAATCCATAACATGGGCTAAGAAAGCTTGACATCCGTTTTTCAATAAACGAATAGCTTTATGATTAGATATGATGATGATTGATTTTAATGGTTTAGTTGCTTGAATTAAATACAATGGGTTGGTTAGGAATATGAAAACTAACAACCTTACGAAAACAATCAATTTTTTCATGATGAGTAGTTAACCAATCAATCCCTAAAATCACATCAAAAGCAAGTATCTTTAAAGAGATAAGGTCAACAGGTAAGGTGATGGTGCCAACTTGAATCAAACAAGATTTATAAACAGTGGATGTGATGAAAGTTTCTCCTAACGGAGTTTCCATAGATAGGTCAAAATCTAATTTCTCCGGAGTCAAGTTTAAACGTTGAACACATGCAGGAGAGATAAATGAATGGGTAGCACTGGTATCTAATAAGGTATAAACTTCGCAAGAATTATAATTAACTAACCCATGCTAACTTCGTTCGGGTTCCTCACTTGTTGGGAAGTCATGACAACCGCTCTCCTTTGAACTACCTGGCTTTGACTTGTCTGGGGTAGCATTTGGTGTCGTTACTATCGTTGGAATTGACTTTTCTATAGGCATATTCCACCTTCAATCGCTTTCATCGCACTCTCGATTCATGATATGAATCATCAATCTTCGATCCATATCGAATTGAGATCGACCGCCTCTGCACAGGTAATTTAAAACTCGATGTTGGGTTCTTCCAATTCTTTGTCAAAAAGAGAAATGTATATCATCTATTTTAACCTTTTTGGATCGGACGCCTCTTTCTACCATATCAACATGTCGTGCGGCTTTTACCCACGCATCCTTCATTCTCACTGCTCAGCTTGTTTCTTCTTTCAATTTGATCCTTGATATTTGAATTCTCGATTCCAACTTTAATATCTTACCCTCTTCCAAAGCGTGATTTTGTTCGAGCATCACATATCGGGTAACACAATTTTGAATTGTTGTATCTCTTTGTTCCACCGCATCGCTTGCAATTCTTCAACTCGTTCTTCTAGCTCACGAATACGATCTCGTAGTTCTACATTTTGATCAAAATTTCTTCTAATAAATTCTCCTCGTGTTCCTCTTCTTCTCACTCAATTTTGCTACCTCTGCGACTAGCTACAAGGGTGCAACTATTAATTCTTCCCTCACCACATGGATATCTCTAATTCCTTCTTCGCTTGATATTACATTATCCCGGTTGGTGATTAGAGGTATATCCATGGTCTCATTCACTCCATTGTTGACATTTTCAAATTTGCCATCTTAAATCGCCATAAAACAAGGGTTAATTAAGGAAATCAATATATCACATAATATCCCTATATCTTGACCAACTAACAAATAAGCTTAGGTAGGACACATTAGCGAAGGATTTACTCGCCTCTCCCTCCTAGTTCTATTCCCCGATCTAAAATCGGAGATCATATCCCTAAGCTCGATACTAACCGTGACGCCCCAAAATAGGTATACATCACCTATTCCGAGTTGTCAATACATGGTACGTAAACAACTACAACTTTATTATTACAACAAGAAAGCGTGAGTTTGAATACAAATATTATCTTCATAGACAATATCTATACTCAAATAAATCCTCATCACATTTATTGATACATTATTTTACAAAATGGTGAGGACTACTAAACAATCCTTTCTAAAACCTTCATTCCATACCCCGACTCGTACTCGCTATATTCTCGCCTCCCGAGAAAAATGGAACAAAAAGGAAAAGGGTGAGCTCAACTAGCCCGATAAAGAATATTATGACTAAGATAATATACAACAAATTATCATTAGTCTTCAAAGGGAAAAATCTAATAGAATACAATAGACAACAAATTTTAAATCAATATTCGCAAATGAAATAATAATTCATTAGAAGAGTTAAATAGAGAATGCAAACTACTATCTTCTATGTATGGATTTAAAAGTTCATCGCTCTATCTTTTATCCTGTAACATCAATCAATATACATCCGAATCAAATATTCATCTTTGCACTTGAGGTGCCAAAGATATTCATCATTGGTCATGTTCATTTAAACACTGCTCATCTTTGCACTACGGCAAAAAAGAAATCATTCATCTTTGCACTATGTGCCAAAGATATTCTTAAGAAATCATTCATCTTTGCACTACAGATCAAAGATATTCCATAATATCATCATTTAAGACCGAGGATGATGAAAATATTTTTTAAAGAAACGAATCCAAAGTGAAACAAAATGACAAGGATTAAGGATTAAGGATTCGTACTTGGTTTTATCCACGTCCAAAAATACCTCAAAAATAATCATAGTGGTGTAAAATTCAAGAATGATCAAAACATGGATACAATCGAGTTAGTATCCGAATAGATGTTTTTAGACGAAAAGAAGAAATTTTATTTTCTATTGAATAAGATCAGAGACACGTGAATAGTCAGATATCGTGAATAGGGCAGATACGTGAATAAGAATCTCAGACACCAAAAGATAGAAATTCCACAAAAACATCTTCACGCTTCATGAATAGTACTCGTGAATAAGTAACTCGTGAATAAGAACTCATGAATAAGAAACTCGTGAATAGTAACTCATGAATAAGAACCCATGAATAGTAACCCCGACATGAAAAAGTTCCAAATTTGATAAAACTTCAGATCAACATTTCAAAGATAATGATATTGAAGAAATAATATCATTATGAAAAAAAAATAATATCCCTTACCTCGAAAAGATCAAGATTTAAATTAAACACAGGATATAAGCTATGACTTGGACTTGCAATCAGTATAGCAATACTCAAAGTATACTCAAAATACTCACAAGAATACGCCGATAATATAGAGAGAGAAAACTTGATTTACGGTGTGATTTTCAATTCTAACCTAAGACCCTATTTATAGGAAAACGCTTAGAACACCAAAAGCGTAAAATTTAATAAAATATATTATTATTAATAAATTTCCTACGCCTCTTTGGAAATCAGATCCCAACATTTCCCACATGCCAACCTTCTAGAAAGAAATGATAAAAATGTTTTTCATAAAATAAATAATTAAAACTTACAAAAATCAATTATTTTGACTTCGTAACTTCAATAATTCATAATAAATAGCCCTTTCATCAGAAAATTCGAATCTCGTGAGTTTTTATAGGAAATTCAATTTCTACAACTTTGCGAAGAAAGTTTTCCCAAATTCCAAATAGAAATTGACCGAAATCCACAAACGCAACGATTTTATAAAGTTATAATCAAATTTTAGTCAATAAATGGGGTCCACCGACATGTTTAACATGTTTTAAACATTTATTGCAATAAAAATACTCTTCCTCCTCAGATACTCATATATCCCACATTCGTTGTAAAATATCACCAATTAATATATTATTAAAATAATATATTTAAATGAATTATTTTATCGTAAAAAGATAAAATATTAATTTTCAACAATTGTCATTTTAAAAATTTTCTCCATCTATATCCACATAAAATCAATATTTTCCTCATCATATAAATCAATAATTAATTATTCACAAATAATATTACGTAATCACAATATCGACAACAAGCAGTTCCTGTGAGAGAGGGGCTTTCCAATAAGAATTTCTTCTTCTTGCAAGCAATTAGGTGACCAAACCTCTCCTTGATGTAACTTTCTAGACATTGCCAATAATGTTATCTAATAATATTATTCAGGATAATATGAATTATTGCTTCGATAATAAAAAAATCGTGTAATGACAATTATTGAAACAACAAAGAATATAAAATATCAACGCAAAGAATTATTAACTCAATAAAATCTTCGCAAGAATTATCGTAACCATTATTGAGTAGTGCCTTCTCACGTAAGAATCAATAATTGGTGCAATACCTGGTAGTGCTTCTTGTGTTTTAATCACCGGGTATTTTAACAAGATAATTGCAGAATAACTACGCCAAGCTATTATTTTTAAACAACTTATATTTTGCGTTTTCTTCATCCAATCGCTTTCAGTTGGGGCCCACATACATGTCACTGCCGTGCATTTAATATTCCCCGACAAAGCATTTAATATTCCACGACCAAACGAATATTCCCAAACAACAATGAATATTTTATAACCACTTGCTTATTTTGAAATATTTGCGTATTTAACCCTTAACTATCCACATTAATCAAATCAACCCTTACTATTTCAAAATAATAAATAAAGGAAATTCCTTTTTATTTAAAAAATTTCGGGGTCTTACACCGAGCCTCTCGCTGGTGACTTCCTGTTGATGGGGATGCACCGAAGCAAGAGACTCTCCATGAGGGACGATTGCTCATGGTGGCAAACTAATAAAAGTACTATGTGAGGTGTTGTCCACTGATGGGACATTTATCACAATTGGTATCAGAGCTTAGGGATATGGTCTCTAGCGGAGATCCCGGATTAGAACTAAGAAGGGAGAAACGAGAAATATCCTTCGCTAGTGTGTGTCCTACCTAAGCTAAATTTTCTTACTTAAGTTGACAAATTGTGATATGTCAATTAACCTTTGTTTTGAAGCTGTATTCTAGAATGATATCTGAAATACAGGAGATGAGCAATGGAGAAATCATGATGATAGGGAAGATGTAATCTGGAATGGAAGCAAGGTATTCTCACTCTTTGAAATACAGTGTGCACGTAAATTTAGTGGATTAAATTTCATAAGGAGGGAGATTGTAAGACCCCTAATTTTATGAAATAAAAGTATTCAATTTTTCTATTCAGTAAATGGTTAAATTGATAAAAGTTAAAGTTAAGGGTGATATATGAATTTTTTTTCAAAATACGCAAGTGGTTATAAAGTATTCATTATTGTTTGGGAATATTCGTTTGGTCGTGGAATATTCTTTTACATTTCGGAGAATATTAAATTACGACGGCAGCCTATTTGTGAGCCCCATAACGGATAAGCTGTAGGAAGAAGAAAACGATAAAATTGAATAACTACAGTAGTTGTTACGAATTAACATCGTTGGAATACCGTTGGTTAAAATACAAGAATGTCGCGTGGTCGCATAAAGAAGACACCAGTATTGCAGACAAGATTATTGAATTATTGATCCTTACGTAAGAAGGCCTTTACTCAATAATTATTAGAGTAATTATCGCTCAATATTTTATTTTATTGATTCAATAATTGCTGCGTTGATATTTTATATTATTGTTGTTTCAATAATTGTCATTGCACAGTATTTTCCATTATCAGATCAATAATTCATATTATTTGGAATAATATTATTAGATAGCATTATTGGCAATGTCTAGAAAGTTCTGTCAAGGAGAGGTTTGGTCACCTAATTGCAAGCCAGTAAGGAGAGGTTTGGTGTGGTTATAATATTATTGACCGTTGGATCGTTTTGATTTTTGGATATGTTATACACATATAAGTTGAGTATATGTTCACAAATTTTGAACCGTTAAAAATGAGCGTATAATTTGTTATGAATTTTAAGAGGTGGCTGATTCAGAAATTAGGTTATAAATAATTTTGGTGGAAAATTCTAGAATTGGTGGGCCCCACTTTTGGTTGGTGAGAAATGTGCTCAATTGAATTTCAAATGTGGTGGGTTGCAATAGTAACAGGTAAAGCCATCAGGTAGCAGGTTAGTCTTCTATGGCGTTCTAAGAATTTTCTTATAAATAGGGTGCTAAGTTAGAATTGAAAAGCACACCAGAATTCATAAGTTTTCTCTCTTTTTCTCTCTAGATTATCGAGTGTATTTTGTGAGTATTTAGATACTTGGTGAGTTGCTATTCTTCAGTGCAAGTTTTCTTCAGCGTCATATCCGATATCTAGTCAGAAGTGCTGCTCTTTTGAGGTAAAAGATAGTAAGGGATTGTAAGGGATATTAAGGGATGTTATATTCTTCATAATGATGTTATTATTTCAAAATCATTATACTGACATATTGGTATGGATCTTATTGTGGAATTTCTACCTTTTTGAGTCGGGGTTACTATTCACGATATCTAAGACACTATTCACGATACCAAGACTATTCATGTATATGATATTATTTACGATATGACATTATTTACGATATACGGATTTATGTATTTAATATGGAGTACTATTCACGAGTTATTATTCAGGAGTTACTATTCACGAGTTACTATTTATTTTATTTTGTTTTATTTTAGTATTTTATTTCAATTGATTTTATTAGTAGGAAAATATGTTACTTAGTACTCCCTCATCCCAAATTAAGCGCTTCGCTTTTGATTTTTTAAGTCAAATTGACTATTTTTAGAATTAATAATTAGCATATATAAATATATTCCTAAAATTGTAAAAATTAGGATTAGTAATAAATTGTATATACTTTTTTTTGGTTATAATCTTTTTGCCTATATTTTAGCAAAAATAGTAAAAAGATTAGTTTTAAAAATGGTCAATTTGACTTTAAAAAGTCAAAATTGAGCAATTAATTTTGGACGGAGGGAGTATATTTTAATATTGGAAACTAATTAAAATCCATAAATAAAATAAAACATGGCCCACATATATCGTAATTGAAGAATTCTGATAAGATTTTCGTCAAGAATTCCATCGAAAATAGAAAATATACCAAATCAGTAAGAACCATTAGGCAAGATAAAGACATAATATTACAAACATAATTCATATATATATACACAACATAAGTAAGGTATTCCCAAATAATTAAGGCATCCCCAAAATGAGTCCTAATTGAGTCAATTAAGCATATGAGTGAGTAGCCAATTTCATGAATACCCAAAATCAGTCCTACTGAGTCAATTAAGCATATTAGTACCCAAAATTTCCAAAACCTAAAATCAGTACATAATATTTCCATTACCCAAATGATCAGTAGCCAATTTCATGAATACATGAATACATGAAAACATAAATCAGTAGTCACAAAAACAGCACAATCAGTAGCTAATTTATGAAGCATTTATACTAATTTCCATTAATTTCCCAACTTAGTAGCCAAAATTACATATATACAACACAATCAAAATTCTAAAATTAAAACATAAATTAAACCTAACCTTAAGGAGAAATCGTTCTGAAATGTAAAAGGTCGGTGGTCGCAGGTGGTGGTCGGAGGTGGTGCTAGTAGGTGGTGGTCGGAGGTGGTGCTCACAGGTGGTGGTGGGAGGTGGTGCTCGCAGGTGGTGGATGGAGGTGGTGGTCGATCGGAGTGATGAGAGATGAAAAAGTGGTGGTCGGAGTGATGAGAAGTGAGAGACTGAGGAGAGTGAGAGAGATGCGAGACTAAGAGACTGAGACGGCTGGAGAAAACGATATGTTTTAAAGCATATTTCGACGGAATTTCGTCGGCCTTAAATCTGTTAACTCTAAGCTAATTTCGACGAACTATTTCGTCGAGAGTAACACATATTTCTTCGACCTTAATACTACAATGGCGGAAAAGCTTGGCGTCAAGGTGAAGAATTAATTCTGACGGATATCCGTCGAGTATAGCCTAAGGTCGATGGAATTACTATCGACGTAATATTCAGTCGGTCTTATATTAACCTCGACCGAATACATTCCATCGGATTTAATTCCGTCAGAGATAACATGTTTTCTTGTAGTGGATGTATAGAGAGAATTTGAAAATATGGAGATTTACCATCACAAATAATGGCTACATCACGTTGGATAGATACATAATCGAATCCTTATCCTTATCTTTTATACTTAGACTATTCTTTCTTCAAAAATCTGCATTCTCGTCATATTTAACCTAATTTCTTGTAGTGAAAACAAATTATTTCTTTTCTATCTCTCGACATTTCCCTGGCTTTTTCGTCTTCAGGTTCTCCCTATGTTTTTGCCCCTACTCTATGCGACAAAAACTTCTGACTCAACACTCGTCATTACGGTATCTCTTCGTCTCCAATTTTCATTGAACAAATTATCCTTGACTGTATCAAACGTACCATTGGCAGCGAAGTTACTCAACGATAAAAACAACGTCTTTTAGGTATCAAGCAAAGAGCTCAAAAACAACAAAGCATGCGTCTCATCGTAAGTGATCATCTTTATCGTACTCAACTGATTTATCAAACTTTGAAAATCACTCAAGTATTCTGCAACAGAGTTTCCATCCTTGAACTTAGAATTCAAAAGCTTTATAACCAAGAAAGCTTTATTTAGTGTTGTTTTTCTTTCGTATATGTATTCAAATTTTTTTTAGAGAGCATAGGCTTTGGTTTCCGTGATAACATTATGAAATACACTTTGATCAATTCACAAACTGATCAGACAAACAGTCTTCTTGTTCCACATCGCGTCACTCTTGTTTGTGGGCTTGACTCCATCATTCTTAAGTGGCTCGTACAAATTTATGTAATAAAACAAATCCTCCATTATTGGCTTCCAAATTGCATAATTTGAATACTTTTAATCATGCAGTCTGTTGTCCAATTCTACATTTAATTTGCACAAGAAAACCATAAATAACAACCAAGCTCTTCATACTATTATTGGGAAACGTATACCTAAAATAATCTCAATCTCAGGAATTACTTTCCCCTGTTTGCGCAATTAAATAGAAAATTAGCAAACCAAATTTTGAGAACAAAAACAATAAATAATCATCCACAAGCAAGACACCAAATTTTACGTGGAAACTCTAAAAGGAAGAGATAAAAATTACAGGTGGAACTCCGAATCTTCACTATATCACTAATAATGGGTTCACATTAATCCTCCCAAGTTGTATACCCTAAAACTTGATGTTACACAAAAAATAAAGAGAGTACTAAATTACTTCATCTAAATTAAAAACACCAACCTTGAGTATATCAATTAAAAAGGATTACCAAATTTTTGTAACAAACCAAATTCTCGTCCTGTCTCTACGTTTTTCGGGCGCACCAAGTACCTTGCCTTATGCTTTGTTGCTGTCGAGATATCTCCTTTGGCCACACAAAACCTAAGTGTTAATGTGGCTGCCAAGATAACATTCATAATAAGGTTATCATGCCTTTTATAAGTTAATTATTATGCAATGCGGCCAATCCTTAATTGGATTCTTAGATACTATCTTGTGACTATCCAACCAATTTTAATTACTTAAAGAAAGTAATTCTCTTGCTATATTTTATGTTCCATGTCCTACACGGTAAAATATGTCAAACCAATTCCTTGTCTAAATTTATTTCAATCTATACAATTTCTAATCTTATTAATATCAAGCAAACCCACTTACTTGCTCACAAATAAAATCAATTTCTTTTCATTTTGGATTTTATACCATGGGTGAAGACCCACACCTAATAATTACTAGGATATCACAAGTGAGTTGAAATTTCCCATCAAATAAATAATGAAAGAGTAAATGATTAATATACATAAATGGATCCAATACTTATGGCTTAGCTTTAGGGTCATGTTCGGTTCCAAACATGAATATTAGTGTCTTGTGTACGTACACGTGATGTGCAGACTCCTCGATCGATTCTTCCTCAACGATTGGTATCAGAGTTACGGAAGTTTGGTCCTAGACTAGTGAGTTTCTTCAAAAGATAAGCGATACTTGTTTGGAAAATTAATTTTTTTGAAAAGCCTCTTCAAAAGATACACGATATGATGGTGGTGAATTCTCGATAAAGGGTGCGTGCTTCCCCTAACGTTTTCTCGATGGTGATGTTGAATTCTCGATGGGTTTAATTGGGAATCGGTTCCAAGAATGGTTAGCCGAGAATTGATGATCCGCTGTGATTGAAGAGAAGAATGTTCAATTCTTAAAGAAAGTTGACTCTCAATGGAGAAAAAGGAACAATTAGCTAAGAATTAGCTAGTGTGCAGTAATTGAAGAGAAGTGTTCAAATGATTGGTGGAGCTTTTTATGTGATGAACTTACTTGTGATGGGGAGATTGTTAAGATATCACAAATGAGTTGGAGTCTCACATCAGATATGTGACGCCCCCAAAATAGGTATACAACACCCATTCTGAGTCGCCAAATACATAGTACATAAAGCAAACTACAACTTCAATAATACAATTGTCGTGCAAAATATGACAACACATACTGTGAGTTTAAATACAAATATTGTATTCTAGACAATATCCACACTCAAATAAGTCCTCGTTACAATTATTCAAACACTATTTTACAGAAATAGTGAGGACTGCTAAAACATCTTTCTAGAACTATCACTCCATACCCCGACTAGATCCTGCTATGTTCTCACCTCCTGAGAAGAAAAATGGAACAAAAAGAAAAAGGGTGAGCTCAACTAGCCCAGTAAAAAATATTATGACTAAGATAATATACAAAAAGTTATCATTAGTCTTCAACAGGGAAAATCTGATAAAATATAATAGACAACAAGTTTTAGATCAACAAGCTGCAATGGAAGCAAAGAATCCATTAGAAGAGTCAAGTAGAGAAAGAATTCTACTATCTTATAAGATTTAAAAGTCCATCATCAATATTTTATCCCTGTAACATCAATCAATATTCATCTTGAATCAAATATTCATCTTTGCACTACAGGCCAAAGATATTCATTTGTATCACCAATTGGTCATGTTCATCTCAACACCTGTTCATCTTTGCACTACAGGCCAAAGATATTCATTAGGTAATCATTCATCTTTGCACTACAAGCCAAAAATATTCATTAATATCATTATTTAGGACTGAGGATGATGAAAAATATTTTAAAGAAACGAATCCAGTGAAACAAAATAACAAATATTAGAGATTCGTATTACAATTTATCCAAGTTCAATAATACTCCAATATAACCAATTTTGAAGAAGAATTTAAAAATAAAGATCAAAACATGGATACAATCAAAGATAGTAACCATAATAGACAACTTGGACAAAAAGAAGAAAATATCATTTTTCGGTGAATAGTGTCGTATACGTGAATAGTGCCGTATACGTAAATAGTAACCCGAAAAGTTCCAAATTTGATAAAAAGTTTATACCAATATTTCGGCATAATGATATTGAAGAAAATATCATTTTAAGAAGAAAATAACATCCCTTATCTCAAAATAACGGTACTTCTGACTGAATTTCGGATATAGTGCTGACAGAAACTTGCACTGAATAGCAATTCTCAAAGTATCTAAATACTTACTAAAATACGCTCGACAATATAGAAAGAAAACTTGTTTCTGGTGTGATTTTCAATTCTAACTTAAGCGCCTATTTATAGAAAAGTGTTAGAACGCCAAAGGAGACTAAAATAATAAAATAATATTATTTCGTATATCAATCCTATGCACCAACCAAGACCAAGACTAGCATGCCACTTCTGGAAAAAAAATCTCAGCAGCCCACATGTTAAAACAAAAGTGCGTCCCACCCATAATTTAATAAAAATCATTTTATTTTTCGAAACTTCAGTAATTCATAGAAAATAGCTTTTTTATCAGAAAAATTTGAGTCTCATGTCCTTTCCATAGGAAATTTAATTTTCTACAACTTTGAAAGTTTAAGTTTTTCCAAATTCCAAACGAAAAATGCCCGAAATTCGCATACGGACGATTTTTAATACTTCCACACCGACAAAATACTGATAAAACACCTCAGCATTAATTCCTTCATTTTTATCCACATAAAATAAATATATCCATCATTTATATCCACAAAAAATAAATATTTCCTTATCATATAAATCAATAATTAATTATTCATAAATAATATTACTGTAATCACAATTATGATAACCGCATAGTTCCGTGAAGAAGGGCTTTCAATAAGGATTTCTCCTTCTTTGGCCGCAATTAGGTGACCAAACCTCTCCTTGATGAAACTTCTAGACATTGCCAATAATGCTATCTAATAATATTATTCCAAATAATATGAATTATTGATCGATAATGGAAAAATCGTGCGATGACAATTATTGAAACAACAATATTATAAAATATCAACGTATTAATTATTGAACCAATAAAATAAAATATTGAGCGATAATTACCGTAATAATTATTGAGTAGTGCCTTCTTACGTAAGAATCAATAATTCAACAATCACATGCAATACTGGTGTCTTCTTGTGCAACCCGCGTATTCATGTATTTTAACCACGGGTATTCCAACAATGATGTTAATTCAGTAACAATTTATTAGTTATTCAATTTTGTTTTCTTCTTCATCCAAGATAGATTTATCCGTTATGGGGCCTACAAATGGGCTGCGGCGTAAATGCGAATATTCCCAACGAGAAAGAATATTCCACGACCAAACGAATATTCCCCGACAAATGAATATTTTATAACCACTTGCTCATTTTGAAAATATTGCACATTTCACCCATAACTAAAGTATTATATCAAATTAATACCTTATTATTCACAATAATAATTAGAGAAAATTTGATTTTATTCATTAATAAGTTGAGGTCTTACAAGATAAATAATAAAACAGTGAAAGATTAATATATATGAATGGGTCAAAGACTTAATTACTTTAATTAGCTTTTGGGTCAAATTTAATTTCAAACATATATGTTATTGCCCTTGTACGTACATACGACGGGCAGGCTCTTTGATTCTTCCTCAATAGAATAGATAATTAAATATTTTTTAGCATCTCAAATATATGTTTAGTTAGTCATGATGGTGGTTGGTGTGACAAAAACAACATAATTGTCATATTTATCTATTTCATTAAAGTGGATAATGTCCCCCATGGAGTGCAATGGAGTTTTAATCCATCGAAATTATTTAATCTGCTAGATGAGTAATAAAATACACTCTTATTTATTTCATTCCATTCCGTTCTTCTTGATTCCTTCAATTTAAATGTAACATTAATATTTGACCCGAGAACACATTATTGTACTAGACCATCCAACTATTCTTAATCCAAAATATTATGTTGTTATAAGGATACATATGTAAACATAATATCATTTTAAATACGTTTAAATAACTCCTCATGATGAAAAAACTATACACTCTCTTTGTTTAAGTTTATTTTTCCTAATTTCTTTTCTTTGTCCTTTTTTATTTTAATATTATTTTTGACCTTATATTTCTAATACTATCCACGAACATTTAACTTTATAAAAAAATTCATTTAAAATTATATGATATATATTAAAAAAAAATAACACTATTAACTTTGACATTGTAAGCACTATCATATTCCTTTTTCTCTCTCTCTCCCTCTTCTATTTTACTATTCCAAGGAAAATTATAAGATTAATTAAAATAAAGAAGATAATAATAGAGTAGTTAAGATGGATAATTTAGAGATAATTTTTTTAATAAATATATATTTTAAATTAAGACAAATAAACTTGAACGGAAGGAGTATTGATCTATTTTAATCATATGGAGTATATGATTCTTTAAAATGTCTATCTAATATTAGTACGGACATATAACCTCTTTGTAAAATAGAGGTAAGATACTTTTTAATCTCTACTATTTGCGAGAGACTTGTTCACTTAGTACAACTAGTTATTTTTTTATATTCATATAATGAATATAAAAAAATAACTATTCAAACACTTTTTTTTTTACTATTTTTTTATAATGAGAAACTATTCAAACACTTTTTTTTTATTATTATTAATTTGCTTTGAATGATTGATTGAGATATTTTCGAGTTGATGTCTGAGTACAACCAATTATTTTTCTATATTCATATAATGAAAAACTATTCAAACACTTATTATTATTGATTGAGCTATTTTGAGTTGATGTACCAACATATACACGAAATCAAATGGAGCGACATATTTTGGTGAAGGCTTTTGATTATTATATTTGGCCATTTTGATATATGTGTCGATATTCTATTGGCCTAATTGACAAATAGACGAGGTTGTATATGTGTCGATATTCTATTGGTCAATTGACCAACTTACGAAAAAAATAACTTCATAATTACAATTTATAGGACTCAAACTCGTCGAAATCATCCATTAACTCCTCACAACTTGGCCTAATTTGATATTAGTTGGAAAATAAAATTGCCATTCTTACAAAGAGTTGAGAAATAATAGATCCTCAGGTGTTAATGTTAATGTGAACATTTCTTCAAAGTCCTCACTATCACTACTACCGACCACATTTTTCCTCCTTTTCCCGGAGCTATTTTCCGATGACGACGAGGAGGTGGCGGAGGGTGAAGACTCCGGTGACCGTCTCTTAGTCGTTACATTAACTGGTGCCGATACATTGGAGCTGAGTAGATTTGGAAAATTAACCTTAGCGCGTGAGCCACGCAACTTAAAAGCTGCTTTATCATAAGCCAATGCTGCATCCTCTGGTGTGTCGTAGGTTCCCAGCCACATTCTCGCGCCTTTCCTTGACGGATCCCTTATCTCCGCCGCGAACTTTCCCCACGGACGCCTCCTCACACCTCTGTACCGCTTCCATTCTTGCTGCGCCTGATTTTCACGCGCCGCCACTGTCTCCTCCTTTGTGACCTCATTTTCCAAAACACCAATCCACTCCAAAGTGTAATCTAAATTGAGGGGAAATTCTACACTATTTTCTGAACTGCTAAAGCTCGGACTCCGGCTATAAATTGGTGCATCACTTGAATTCGTGGTTGAAAAAAAATCCAAATCGTCAGCATCGTTTAAAAGATGTTGTCGAATCTATTCGAGTACTGAAAAATCCGAATCGGAGAGGATTTGGGAGCACATTTTATTAGATTTGTGTTTTATGATTGGAATTTTGGCAAGAGTTTAGACTTATTTATAAAGCCATAGGCATGTCATTTTCTATATATGAAATGACAGTGGCATAAAAAGAATTATTTCCAGTCACATGCATGTCCTTTTGGTTTAAACACAAGAAAAAAGAGAAATAAACTACGAAGACAATAGATAGAAAGCATACGTTTATATTTGTTTAAGAAGAATTGTATGTCAATTTGCTATAAAATGAAACATCAGTCACTCTTTGTAAGCATACATTATTATGTACTACAGATTTTATTTTATTTTTTAAATTTTCGTAGTCCAAAATGACTCCTGTTGGAATCTTTCAGCTTTCTTGTTAAGAATTTAATTTGCTATTATATATTGAAACTTAAAGAATATTCCACATTTTTTTATAGTCACACGTAGTCCTACATTTAATATATAATAAGCAAATTATACAAGAATTATGCTTACTAAGTGTCTCGTGGAACAATTTCTTCTAAACATAAACAACGCTATTATTATTATTTTTTTCAATTAAGTGCCAGTTTACTAGAGCTGTGAGATGAAACACTTCTAAATATAGAATTTTTAAAAAATATTTTAATAAAAAAAGTTTAAAATAGTGTTTGGTTAAATAATTGTAAAAGAGCTTTCAAAAAATTAGTGACAAACTTATCTGAACGATTGAGGTATGGGTTAAAATATACTTTCAGAGGGTCATCAAACACCAAAAATGTTTCTGTATTTAATCAAAAAAATATCTTTAGTCTATCGCAGCCCTCAAACACTGTTGAGGTTATAGCTTGTGCATATTTTGGAACAAAACTTTTCTATTATTTCTTCATAGTTACTCATCACAAGAGTATTTGATATTTGCTAAGTGATTTGCACTTGGCTGCCGTATACTAATTATATATCAGTTAATTCTTGGTTTTGGCTCAAGTGAATAGGACTTGGCTGCTATCTATTGACTATATACATATATAGATTTCTTTACAAAAGTGACAAGTTAAATATTCTTCAACAAAAAACGTATTCACCGATACTTCTGCATTTAGAAAGTTAGATGGCTTAGTTTTTTCAAAATAAGCTCAAAGTTTTTAAATAATTTTGAAAATAAATATTCCACTTGCAATGTGTTTCAGAAAAATGGAACTCTCAAAAAGTGTCCGTATGAACTTGTTAACTAATCCTCCACTCTCTTATCTCGTTATTAGTTTATTTTAAATTTCACACGTGAAATGCGTGTGCAGAACAACTAGTATCTATGACTATAATATCACCATAAAGTGTTTTACTTTATGGTGATATAATTTTTATGTTCAGGATAATAATGTTTAGGACCGGATCCAAGAATTTTTTTCAACTGCTTTTATTAAAGTTAAATAAAAAAAAATTAAATTAATTAATCATAATATTAACTAATAATAATAATAATATTTACAAATTAAAATGCTATTGTGACGCCCCAAAAATAGATATACACAATCCATTACGAATTAAATCGGACACTGCAGATGACAATTTGTGATGCCCCCAAAATAGGTATACACAATCTATTCTGAGTCGCCAAATACATGGTACAAAATTCAAATACAAACTTCATTAATACAATACGACAAACGTAAGCTAAGAGTTTTAACACGAATATTGTCTCGTAGACAATATCCAAACTCAAATGGAGTCCTCATTATAATTATTATCACACTATTTTATAAAATAGTGAGGACTACTATATATAGCCACCATCTCGGACCATCACTCCGTTTCCCGACTAGTCCCAGTTATATTCTCATTTCCTGAAGAGAACAATGAAAGCAAATGGTGAGCTCAACTAGCCCAGTAAAAAATATTATGACTAAGATAATGCATAATAAATTATCGTTAGCCTTCAACAGTGTAAAACTGATACAATATAATAGATAACAAGTCTAACTATAGCGAAACAAGCAATCCATTAGAAGAGTCAAGTAGAACATAATATCTACTATACTACAAGGAAAAGCCTTATTTTCGAAGAATTTTTCCCTCGAAAATAAGCCTATTCCGTCGAACATAGGTTATTTTTGAGAATATTCTATCGAAAATTCGGTCGTATATATACGCGTCGAAGATATCATCCATCACAAATTTCGTCGTACCTATATTATCTACGACGGATTATCTTCGACGGAATTTAGTCAAAAATAAGCTATTTACGACTGAATAAATAGGACGAAAATTTCCGTTGAGTATAAATTCCTTATTTTTGACGGAAATATTCCCTCGGAAATAGCCTATTTCCGACTGGAAATTAAAATATACCGGTATTTATTAAAAAAATGGCTAATTATTAAATCCGACGGAAATTCCGTCAGAAATACCTTATTCCGTCGGAATTAACTGTTTTTTTAAAATGTACGTAGATTTTAAAAGTGCAGTTTCCAGGTGTTTAAACCCATTTATGTAACTGTAATTAACCTGTCACAACCCAATATACAATAATATAAACATGTATCTCACATTCAAATATTCAACGTAGCGCTAAAAACGATAGCAACACATCCAACAAAACATAATCTACTAAGCGATTATCATCAACACTCTTGAGCTAACAAATTACAAATATAAGCTAATGTTCCGAAGCGATAAACAATATAATTTACAATACTTATATAGACGCAATTAGACACTACAATATATACAAATGTTCTATAATACTTATACAAACGCAATTAGACACTACAATATATAAAAATGTTCTACTGATAACATGAATACAAATGAACTATAACCTAGTAAAAGTATCATCATCGGAGGAGGTGAATGACCTTTGCTTTGGTGTATGGAAATCGATGTCGTCGCTCGCTTCGTCATTACCGATCCTTCGCCGCCATCGCCACCCTGTTGATAGAATCAAAATATAAATCATTAGTCCTATATATATATACACGAGTAAAAGGCGAGAAGGACGAAAATCCTCCTCTAAGAGGGTAATCATCATCAGAGCATCTCATGCATTTGAAAGCGTCGAAGCGCTCCATGATAATCTCGTACTCTCTGCGGAGGCCCTCGCTATAATATCTCGAGCGATCTTGTGAAGATGAGAAGCTGGTGAGTAGTAATCGCTAACGCCGAAAGACCGGATCGATGCGGAACCTATCCAAACAAGGTCACCATTGAAAGATATCGTCATCTAAGCGGTACCGTATGATGATGATAATGGTCCGACGTGTGCTCTAGAGACGATGATGGCTGATTGGAGCCTATAAAAGATACAAATTCGATTGCTAATAATAATTTATATAATGTGATAAATTCGGATAATTTCGTGAAACATTTTTAATATTACCTCCAAGAAGTGTATATGCGGGTATCCTCGGCAGACACAACACTCGATATCTGCCGGTACTGCTAGTAGGGGGATCCTGAGACGCGACCCATAGTCTCAGCTCCTCATCCCGATCTAATACAATATCGGGAATTAGGGTGGCGGAATCTAACGGCTCAGAACCCCTCCTAATAGCCTCCAGCTCAGCTATACGCTCGTCCCGAAGCCTCTGAAATCGATTCTGTAATTTATTTTGTATACGTATGTTAATTATATCATTTTATTTACGATTAAATATTACTAAAAGCTAAATAGTAAGATGAGTTGTACCCGTATAGCTAAAGCTGCATGAGACAAAGCACGCTCGGCCTTAGGCGTGTGGGCTCGATCCCGAAACTCTAAAATGGTAGGATCTCAGTCCAAGATACCGAGGTTCTTCCCTCGGTGTCGTTGACAAGGTGCATCTGTAATAATTGTATTTATATGAGTCAATAAACATAAACTAATACAACTTGAGATATATTTAAATCCTAGTTAAGATAACTTACTAGCGCATAAAGAAGAGCCTCCATCGTGGCTACTGTCTCCAGTACCGAATTTCCCACCACCTCGGTGACCTCCACCGCTATGTCTACCCATGAATATCCTATTGCAGTAACCAAATTGGTAGATTATGAATATGTTAGGTTTAACAATACGTGGTATGTACTAATATGAATGCTCATTTTCAATTACGTACGTCATTAAACCCATTAGAATCAACGTGTATATCATTCTCGAATTCGGTATCTTCCTCATCCTTAGTTTCGAGATCAGTTTCGTCATTGTTATCATCCTCAACGACTACATAATCATTCATGTGTATGTTTGTCTCGACATCCTCATCGTCAGGTACGTCAATGACATCAGTACTCATCACATCTTCAGCATGGAACACTATAGCCAAAGGGTTGCTAACATCTTCTTGCAACGCCTCATCCATATCAAACATGTTCTCAACATTAAATGAACGTGTTTTAGTTGTGACTACTGTGTACCAGGGGCTTCAAATATTTACGACATTAGGAGCGTAATACACTTGAGTCGCTTGACTTGCTAACACGAACACGTCATCAGACTTTAATACCGGCTTGATATCTACGGTTGTGATTCTATTACGTACAATCAACTTTAACCCTCTTTTCAGTATCAAACCAGCAACACTTAAATGTAACTACCTTTTTATAGAAATTACTGTTCGACATTCACTCCTACTTGTCAAACGGGCTTCTAATTAAGTTCCAAAATATATTATTTTATTTAATTGAAAACATTCTTATTCACTTTCTTTTAATTGCATTCCAACTAAGCAAATGTTACTTAGTTTATTATTATATTATATTATATTTTATTTTATTTTATTTTGTATTATATTATATTATAGTAAATAATTGGTTTATTTATTACATCATTTTATTTTATTTTATTTATTTTATTAAATTGGATTAAATTTATTATTATTATTTATTTTATTTTGTATTATATTATATAAGTTTTAATTTTTTTATTAAATTAAATTAAATTTATTTTAAATTTAATTCAATTTAAATTATTTTAATTTAATTTATTATTTTAATTTAATTTATTATTTTATTTTATTTTGTATTATGTTATATAATTTTTAAAATTTTTAATTATATAAAATTCATTAAATTTAACTTTATTTAAATTATTTTAATTAAATTAAATTAAATTTATTTTATTTATTTTATTTTTTATTTTTATTGAATTGTATTTTATTTGTATTATATTATATATTTTTAAATATATTTTTAATTTAATTTATTTATTAAATTAAATCAAATTTGTTTTATTTTATTCAATTTAATTTATTATTTTATTTTACTTTATCTAGTATTATATTATATTATCTAATTTTTAAAATTTATTTTATTTAAAAAATAGATTAAATTTATTTTATTTTATTTTATTTTATTTTAGTAGTAAGAAACTAAGTAAATGCTACTTAGTTTATATTTTAATATTGGGAAACTAATTACTAATACAATACATGCAAGACCCACAAATTTTGCAAATGAATAATTTCGCGAGAAATTACATCAAAATAAAATCGTAAATAGTAAATATATCCAAATTAAAATAGTCCTAAAATCGGTTAAATTCAAGATTGGAAACTAATTAAAATACATAAACAACGCAAACAATATATACTACAGAATTATCAATTCTCAATCAAAATAAATTACACTTTCCAAATATATACAAATTTCAGCCTCAAATTCGAGCCTCAAATCCAATTTTCAGTCAAATATATAACAAATTTTTAGCCCTACCAATTTTCAGCCTCAAATCCAATTGACAATAACAAATTGATGCACACACACTACTAGAAAAACAAGAATACGTGACGGAATTTCGTGACAGTTTTTAAAAACAATCACAAAAGATTGTAATTTGTGATGGACTTTTTAAGCAATCACAAAATAATAGTATATATGATGGCTCTTCGTGATGACTAATCTTGTCATCAATGTATTATAATTGTGATGGTCATATCAATCACACCAATTTTTTCACATAAAATAAATTTTCTTTTGTGACGCACTAAGTCATCACTTATAGATATACCCTTTTCGTGATTGCATTTAAGTTTATCACTAATATTTTAATGTAAGAAATAATCAAAACAATATTTTATGACGGTCGTGACAATCATTAAAAATATAGTTTTTGTGATGACTTTTATTTGCAATTACAAAAAGAATTTATTTTGTGATGAAATTTTCAAGTCATCACAAAACAATAAAATATATGATGGCTCTTAGTGATGACTAATTTTACTATCATTATAGAGTATTTGTGACTGCCATTGCAATCACCAAATCTTATGTGGAAGTAATTTTGTTTAGTAAGTCAACTCACATATGTTTCCTTTTATATCTTGTTTTAAAATTATAATCATGACCTGGACTTTGGTGTAGTGGTAATACTCGTTATTTAGTTTGCAAAAGGGAGAGGATTCAAATCCTACAAATATCATTTGATACAATTAATATAAATACAATTAATACAATGAAATAAATTATACGTAAATAGAGGTTCACGTTCTTACATTTGATCCCTAAAGTCTTGTTTTTTTTGTGATGACTTTGACAATCACAATAGATTACGTGTTAATTAATGTGATTGTATTAATCATCACAAAAGCACTAAGTGTTTGCGTGATTTCCAAAACCATCACATAAAACCTTTCATGATGGGCGTGTTAGTTCCTAGTAGGCATAATAGTTATCTAGAAGGGGGGGTTGAATAGATATTTAAAAAATCTTTTCGTTTTAAACTTGTTAGTTAATGATGATTAAATCTTAGCGGAATTTATGTTTGTTTTAATCTCTTTTACAAAGTAGTGGAGTTATGAGAGTGAGGCAGTTATAGAAGTTATGGCAGATATAGCAGTTATAGTATGAACATAAAAGACACAGTCATTTTAAGTGGTTCAGAGCACTTAAACCTCCTAGTCCACTCTTCTACTCAACGAGTAGGAAATCCACTAAGGATGTCTTTTACAACTTCTGAATCACACTGATTCCTTCTAGACCAGGTGAGCCTAGAACTTCTTAGTTCACTCTTGAACTCTTCAAGTCCAAAGAGACTTGGCTCTCTTACAGTTCACTTAGAACTCTTCAAGTCCAGCAGACTTGGTACTCTTCTTTAGTTGATTGGTAGATGTTGAGTTCTTGATGCATGGTTGCTACTCAGTTGCCATTTAAGCACTTGTTCGAAAGAATTGAGTAGATGAGCAAGCTTTGTTATTTCTCGAGATCGTGAGAGTTGAGCTTTTGAGAGTTGTTCACGTTATTTGTTCAATGCTTGCTTACTTTCTCTCTCATCTACTTGATTTGCATATATGTGATCTTGAAAACTATCCGTTGGATCCATCCGTTGAAGCATTAAATGCGTTTGACTTTTTGATCTTTGATAGAGACATTTTCGCACATCTTCGAATCGCATTCTCGCCCATCGACACTCTGCTGATCGCTTTCTCACTTAACACCCTGAAAAGGTGTTTTCCCCTTACCAATGGTACTTTCCTTAGCTTCTTCAATACGCTTCTTTGTTGCATACTAAGGATATTTCTTATGACTTTGGGACTGATGAGTACTGCAGCGTTTAGAATCCATTCCTCTTATGTTGGAACCTATCTCTAAACAAATTATGAGGTTCGACGTTTTCTGACACAAGACAGATGATACTCTACGATACAGATCATGGTACTCTACGATTCAGATCATGGTGACTTGTAGCCTTGATGCCTGGTTTGATGCTATCAGCTGAGAGCACTACGATTTCTCTTTAAGTCTTTGCACACTACAATTTTCGCTTGCTTGAGTTGTAAACTCTACGTTTCCGAGAGCACACTACGATCGTAGACTTGTAAACTCCACATTTCCTACAACACACTACGATCGTTGACTTGGCTCGAAAAATGTTGGGACCACTCTATGATTTCCGAAGAGCCCCTTCAAGGCAGGCACACTACGATCTTTGAAGCTCTACATTTTTGCCTTGACTTCTGCAATGTTGATCACATTGATACACTACGATTTCTTCGAAGCCTATCTATTACATCTCAAGATCAACCTAACAGCTTTGATATTTCTATCTATACATTCTATTACAGAATGATACACGTTAAGAGCTTAGATCAACCTAACAAATTTGATCTATCACTAAGTCCTTGTACATATATTACTTGAAGGACTTTACAAATAATCATGAGCATATACATTAAAACATCAAATCATAATATGCATTCTCCCAATAATCTCCCCTATTTGATGTTGACATAACCAAGGAGATTTGTTGTCATGATTATTAGTGTCTAGATGCATTTGCAAGAAATTTAATCATGACTTAGTATTTCAAAGAGAATGGCGAAATTTCTAGAGAATAAGCATGAATTTATTGATGATTGAAGAGTATTAAATTTAGCTTTACATCAATAGGAATTTAAGCTTTTACTTATCTCTATTTCTTTGATCTTTTCCTTGGAGGATTGGCATACTCCTCAGCCCTTCTTTTCCTGCTAGATTTATCCCTTTTGGCTAACTCTTCCAGCTCACTTGGGCTTACTATCGGGTTATGATCATGCCTATTCATGAATGCTGGATCTCCAATTTGCATTCTTAGGCCTGTGGTGGTCACATTTGGTGAGCTGGTAGTTGGCCCTTGACTTCTTAATGGCTGATCCATCAAGACTTCTTGCTGATCAGATCGTTGAGTCTGATTGCTTGTTCGTGGAGTCTGTTGGTGGAATTGTCTTGCAGGAGGGCTTCTTGACGCTTGAGCATGAAATTGTCCTCTACCCCTTTCTTGGCTTCCTTGACTTCCTCTTCCTCTGCCTTAGCCTCCCTGTCCTCCTTGAACTCCTTTCCCTTTATTCTCCCCCTTTATGTCAGCATCAAGGGTTCGAATGTCTGTAGAAAGTCGATTTACTCCTTGGACAAGCTCGTTTAGTTGGTTTTGTGTTTGAGCAATGTCCTCTCGACTTTCCTTGATCTGGACTTCAGATCTAGCTTCTTTGTTTTGGAGGGCTGTTAGAACAATGTCAGTCTGTTATTCCTGATTTACATAAGCTTTCTGGAATTCTTTGACTGAAGCTTTCAAGTTGATGATGTTCTCCAGCATAAGTTTATTTTGGACTTCTTGATTTTTTCGCATTTCAAGAACAGCCCATCTTTGCTTGGTGGCTATCTGGAAGTGAATCTCATCTTTGTCCTTCATGCTTGGAAGAATTTCTTGGATAATTTCCGTCAGATTCTTTGTAAGCTCAGCGTTTAGAGTGCCAGGGATATTATTTGCAAAGAGTTGATCATTTGATTCAAATTAGGA
This sequence comes from Panax quinquefolius, assembly GCA_020205615.1. Taxonomy (NCBI): domain Eukaryota; kingdom Viridiplantae; phylum Streptophyta; class Magnoliopsida; order Apiales; family Araliaceae; genus Panax; species Panax quinquefolius. The sequence continues at coordinate 7,892,418 of CM035165.1, read as the reverse complement.
GATGAATGAGGTCCGAGTGAGTTTCGTGCTTTCTTCTATGTTCTTGACCATGTTCTTGGATACTTCCTTCAAGTCATCTTTGTGGGCGATTTGGAAGAGTATCATTGGTTTGAGGATTGTTGAATAGAGGGGATGTTTTTGGGATTGATCTTTACGGGAGTAGAGAGCAAGATCAAGACTAAAATAGTCATTGGAAGAGGAGGATGGTATGTCTGATGGAGGGGCCTGGGTCATGATGTTTGTGTTTGGTGACTCTACGATTTGAGGTGTAGACTCTGCAATGGGGCTAGAGTCCGTGATCGTAGAGTTGACAGTTTGAGGGAGCAATATGAAGTTGATCAGATTTGGTTCCTCGCCATGAAATTTTGGGATTCTCAGAATCGGAAATTGGTTTAGTGGATGAAGTATCACTTCCAACCATCGTGGGAATTCATAAAAATGGCTAAATGATGATGATGACAAGTGATTAACTCTGAAGAGGGTTGGGATAGACAGTACCTCAGGTTTATCCATTGAGGAAGAGTTGTTAGTAAGCAACTTCTTGGCAAAGTTGAGTCTTCCAGGAATCCATTGGCTAGTACTGAGATGGTTGGATACTCTTTGAAGCTCCAAAACATGTGATCCCAAGAGTTTAGGATTTGAGCTTGATGATATGGAATCATAGGTAGGTAAGAGAACATATGATTGTAGAGATAGCTTCTATACCCATCATTGCCTACACCAGTGATCTCAAGGTCATCATCATCTTCTTCCTCTTCTCTGTTCTCGTTGGAGGATTCCATTATCTCAATGGTCTCTTGATGATCTTGCACTGGTTCTTCTTCATTTCTAGCAGGGACCTCTCCTTCTGCCATGGAGATATCATGAGGCTCCCCCTCAACTTGATCATCTTCTTGTAAGCTCAAAAACTCCTCAATCGAGGAGCTTCTTCGAGCTTCAGGCATCTCCCCCTCAGTTGGTGTATTCTCTATCATGAGAATCTCAGGGATCTCCCCCTCAGCTGGAGCACTCCTCTTGACTTGCTTTGGACAGTTCCTTTGTGGCAACCATGCTCTTGTCTTCCTTCTTGAGCACTTTTTCATTCTCAAGGATGTATTTCTTGACCAGCTTTCTCCTTATTTTTCTAGACCGAGCCACAACCTCAGGACTTTCTTGAACCTCAGTTTTGTCCTGTTCAATAGCCACTATGCTTGATGCAGCTACTTCCTTGCCTGACATGCTTGGTCTGGTCTCTACGAACAGTAGAGACTCTACGATTGAGGAGACTGATGGCCTTTTGGACTTATGACCAAATTTGTTCTTCTTCAGGATCTAGGATATGGTAGCTTGATCCTCATCTGCTTCATCTTGCTGCTGCTTTCTTCTTAGCATCCTCAGAGTCTCTATATCAGAGGCCTCTACAGGTATATCAGTGGTAGATCCTTGAGGTTCTTCTACCAGTCTAGCCTTTAGCTTCCTCTTGCCCTTGCTTTTTCTAGTAAGGATAGAGGGTTTTCCTTTGTTGGTTTCTTCTTCTTATTCAATTTCCCTTACAACAAACATATTTCCTGGAAGGCCTGAGTCCTTCAGATCACCAGTTCTTCCACTGGACTCAGTTATCATGCCAACATACTCAGCTAGGTTCCTCTTCTAATTTTTGAACAATTTCTGGGTCATACGTCTGTTTGGGTTGATAGCTTCTCCTTCTTCATCCCCGATTTTGTCACCCAGGACAGATTGTAGAATGATACTTATGAATCGCCCGTAGAGCATCTTTTGAGGGCTTTTTGACTTCTTTGAGTTGATGATCCACTTACCAATCCAATCAAGTAATAGGGCTCCATAGTTGAGTTGTATTCCATAACACATGGCAGTCATGAGCTTAAGTTGTACTTCATTCACAGAGTCATGACCTGAGTTCTTACAACATATACATTTCTCAACTATATCGGCTAGAAATTCATACCTCTGTGGGAACTCCTTCTTCTTATACCCTTTCACAGAGGGGAGTTTCTTGTGATGCATTATTATAAGTTCCTCTTGGAAGTCTACGCTATCTATGACTGGATGCCCTTCATTTTTGAGACCTAGGGCGAGGTTGATGTCTTCGGCCTTCAGTCTAATTTTTACTTCCCTTACTCTCGTAGTGATGGTGTCCTTTTCAAACACACCATTCCTGTAGAACTCTTTCACTAATATGGGATAGATCAATGTGTCTATACTCAAGGCTTCTTCGAGACCTGCCTTCTTCAGTAAGGCCAGAGTCTTGTGGAATTTGGGTTGAGCTATTTTGAACTCGTCAAAACAGAGTCTGTAGCCTGAGATAACACTGGAAGCCGCCATTGATTTTCTTGCTGGAAGTGAGATTTAACTGAGCTTTCTTCTGATTTAGGGTTTCTGCTTTGAGAGAGGATGAGAGAGAGAGAGATAATCTTTTGAACTTCTAATTTCAAAAATACGATTTCAATTAGTACTTGCAACTTACCTCTCTCCTTTTTGCTTAGTGGGACAGGTGTCGACTTTTGCTTGGCTTTACGATTTTGACTGATAAGGATTGTACTGATTTGCCCTTGGCTCCTGCAGAGCTGAGGTGTCCTTAGGGAGGACTACAATCGTTGAGGTAGTTTTGTGATCGTCGACTGCTTTGTATTTGTCGAGTCTGATCTACAATCGTCGAGTCTGTCCAGCATTCGTCGTGTCTGATCTACGATCGTCGAGTCTAACCGGATTCTTGTGATGAGTTTTTGACATAGCATTCTTTTAAGGTAACTTAGGAAGGGTCAACCTCTTGGAGTGAGTTAAGGGTTAGGTTTGTTCCCAAGGCGCTTATCAGAGGGATTACTGTGTTTTGAAGCTTATCATCACAGGATGCATTCTTGCTTTGTTGATGGAGCTTTTGTCATCGTTGAGTCTGCACTACGATGGTTGAGTCTTTGCTACGATCGTTGAGGTAGTTTTGTTTCTTCAACTCTACGATCGTGGACTTCCCTTGATCATGCCTGAGATTTTGAGTTTAGCCTTTGTATCTGTTATAGTTAGCACAATCTAGAGCATATATTTTATGGTTGTAGATTTAGCATGCCTAGCTCACTTATTAACTTATTAAATTTGGATTCATCTTGAGTTTTTGTAAAAACATCAGCAAGTTGATTTTCAGTAGGGATATATTGTAAAGATATAGTTCCATTTTGCACATGATCCCTAATGAAGTGATACCTTATTTCTATATGTTTAGTCCTAGAATGCATAACAGGATTATGAGTTATTGTTATGGCACTTGTGTTATCATAGTGAATGGGAATAGATTTGAAATCAAACCCATAGTCAGCTAGCTGATTTTTCATCCATAGGATCTCGAAAGACAAAGAATTTGCTAGCAAACAATGTATTAAACTTCTGCGGTTAAAGAGACTTCGAGTTTTGATTTTTGCTTAATCGGGACACAAGTCTGTTTCCTAGAAATTGACAGGTGCCACTGGTACTCTTTCTATCTATTTTGCATCCTGCAAAATCAGTATCTGTGTATCCTGTTAGTTCAAATGAGGATTCCTTGGGGTACCAAAGCCCCAAGTAAGGTGTACCCTTGAGATACCTGAAGATCCTTTTTACAGTAGATAAATGTGACTCTTTAGGGTTAGCCTGAAATCTAGCACATATGCATGTTACAAACATTATGTCTGGTCTACTGGCAGTTAGATATAAAAGAGAACCTATCATACCTCTGTATTGATTTATATCAATACTTTTACCTTTTTCATCTTTATCAAGCTTGGTTGCAGGAACAATTGGTGTTTTCATGGGGGAGGCTGATTCCATGCCATACTTCTTGAGTAAGTCTTTGATGTACTTGGCTTGATTTATGAAAATTCCTTCATCAGTCTGCTTTACTTGCAGTCCAAAGAAGAAATTCAGCTCACCCATCATGCTCATTTTAAACTTGTTCTTCATCAGCTTAGAGAATCTCTTGCATAACTTTTCGTCAGTAAAACAAAAAATAATATCATCAACATATATTTGAACTAATAAGACTTTGTCTTTATGCTTTCTAAGAAACAGTGTGGTATCTACTCTACCTCTAGTGAACCCATTTTCAATTAAGAAGTTAGTTAGTGTTTCATACCATGCTCTAGGTGCTTGTTTAAGACCATATAAGGCTTTGTCTAATCTATAAACATAATTAGAAAGACATGGATTGATGAAACCTGGAGGTTGCTCTACATAGACTTGTTCTTGGAGTTCTCCATTTAGGAATGCACTTTTGACATCCATCTGAAAGACTTTGAACTTCATGTGAGCAGTAAAGGCAAGAAAGATTCTGATGGCTTCTAGTCTGGCAACAGGTGTAAATGTCTCATCATAGTCAATGCCTTCTTCTTGAGAGTAGCCCTTTACCACTAATCTTGCCTTGTTCCTGGTTATCACTCCATCTTCATCCATTTTGTTTCTGAAGACCCACTTGGTTCCAATGACAGGATGACTTTTTGGTCTTGGTACCAATCTCTATACTTTGCTTCATTCAAACTGGTTGAGTTCTTCCTGCATGGTTTCTATCCAACTAGAGTCTTTCATAGCATCCTCTATCTTCTTTGGTTCTATTTGTGATACAAAGCTTAGATAAAAACATTCATTTTGAGTGGCAGCTCTTGTTTTGACTCTAGCACTCGGATCTCCAATGATTAGATCCTGAGTGTGATCTCTGGCCCATCTGTTGCTAGGTTGGGACATACGTCACGATGCCTTCTTATCTTAAGTCTTCAAGATTTATTTCTTCTTCTTGGTGTGGAGGTTCGTTGTCTTGCATAGACCTCTCTACGATCTCATTTTGTTGCTTTCAACGATTTTCACATATCCGCACTACGATCGTAGTGTTGAGCTCAACGACTTCATTCTTAGTATACATACTATCGGTCGTAGTGTCTTGAAGCCTTTGTGTTGTCTAAGTCTGTTTCATCAAAGATGATGTGAATCGAGACTTCAACACTCAGTGTCTTCTTGTTGAACACACTGTGAAGCCTTACTTTTTACGGCATATCCAAGAAAGATTCCTTCGTCGACTTTCGGGTGAAATTTTGTTGAAGTCTCGCTTTCCATTGTTGAGAATGTAGCATACACAAAGAAAACATAAAAGTAGCTGACACTTGGCTTTCTTCCTTTCCACAGTTCGTAGGGTGTCTTTTTGATCGTAGAGTGTATCGTTGATACATTACTGCGTGTAGCATCTGGTGTTGATGACTTCTACCCGAAGTATTAAAGCAGATGAGTCATTGCTAGTAGAGTTCTTCCAAACCTCTACCAAGGTTTACATTCTTTCTTTCACTACTCCATTTTGTTGAGGAGTTCGTGGAGCTGAAAAGTTATGACTGATGCCATTGTCTGTGCAGAACTAGTTCATTTCTGAGAAGTTAAATTCTCTTCCATGATCACTCCTTATGGCATTGATTTTCTCTCCTTTCTCGTTCATCACCAGCTTGAACATTTTGATTAAATGGGAGCTTGTTTCATCCTTTGAAGTTAGGAAGAATACTCATGTGAATCTGGTGTAATCGTCGACTATAACTAGAGAGTATCTCTTTCCTCCAAGACTAGTTATTGGAATTGGCCCAAATAGATCCATGTGGAGCAACTGCAGGGGCTTGTCGATAGAGTTGGCAGTTTTGCTCTTGAATGAGCTTCTGGTTTGTTTTCCAAGCTGACAGGCATTGCATGGCCTTTCTTTTATGAAGTTGAACTTAGGTAGGCCAGCAACGAGATCTTTTGATGCCAGTTTGGACATGCTTTTGAAGTTTAAGTGAGACAACCGTGTGACGCCCCCAAAATAGGTATACATCACCCATTCTGAGTTGTCAATACATGGTACAGAAACAACTACAACTTTATTATTACAACAGTAAAACTGTGAGTTTGAATACAAATATTATCTTCTAGACAATATCTATACTCAAATAAATCCTCATCACATTTATTGATACATTATTTTACAAAAATGGTGAGGACTACTAAACAACTCTCTCTAGAACCTTCATTCCATACCCCAACTCGTACTCGCTATATTCTCGCCTCCTGAGAAGAAAAATGGAACAAAAAGGAAAAGGGTGAGCTCAACTAGCCCGGTAAAGAATATTATGACTAAGATAATATACAACAAATTATCATTAGTCTTCAACAGGGAAAAAACTAATAGAATACAATAGACAACAAGTTTTAAATCAATATTCGCAGTGGAAATAATAATTCATTAAAACAGTTAAGTAGAGAATGCAAACTACTATCTTCTTTGTATGAATTTAAAAGTTCGTCGTCTATCTTTTATCCCTGTAACATCAATCAATATACATCTGAAATCAAATATTCATCTTTGCACTACTTGCCAAAAAAGATATTCATCGATTAGTTATGTTCATCTAAACACTGTTCATCTTTGCACTACTGCCAAAGATATTCATCGAATCATTCATCTTTGCACTACAAGGCAAAGATATTCAATAATATCATCATTTAATCACGAGGATGATGAAAATATTTTTAAAGAAGCGAATCCGATTGAAACAAAATGACAAGGATTAAGGATTAAGGATTAAGTACTTTGTTTTATCCATGTCCAAAAATACCTCAAAAATAATCATAGTGGTGTAAAATTCAAGAATGATCAAAACATGGATACAATCAAAGCTAGTATCCGAGAATAGATATTTTGACGAAAAGGAAAATTTTCATTTTTCGATGAATAATGCCGTATTCGTGAATAATGTAGATATCGTGAATAAGGTCGATATCGTGAATAGTAACTCAGAACACCAAAAGTTCCAAATTTGATAAAAACTTGAGATCAATATTTCAAAGATAATGATATTGAAGAAATAATATCATTCTGAAAAAAAAAATAATATCCCTTACCTCGAAAAGACAGTGCTTCTAGTTAAAACAGGATATAGGCTATAACTTGAACTTGCAATTAGTATAGCAATACTCAAAGTATACTCAAAATACTCACAAGAATACGCTCGATAATATAGAGAGAGAAAACTTCAGTTTCTGGTGTAATTTTCAATTCTAACTTAAGCACCATATTTATAGGAAAATGCTTAGAACACCAAAGCAAAAAATTTAATATAATAATATATTTATAAAAATTTGTCTATGCCAACCTTTGAGAATCTGAAATCAGCAACCTAACACATGTAAAATGAGGCTCACACATCTAAAAAATGTTTTTCTTTTATAAAATAATTAAAACTTCCAAAAATCAATTATTTCGGAGCTTCAGAACTTCAATAATTCATAATAAATAGCCCTCTTATCAGAAAATTGAATCTCATGCAATTTTTATAGGAAATTCAATTCTCTACAACTTTACGGAAGAAAGTTTTTCCAAATTCCAAACAAAATTGACCGAAATCCACAAGCAAAGCGATTTTACTGTTATAATCAAATTTCGGTCAAGAAATGGGGTCCACCAAACATGTTTAACATGTTTTAAATATTTATTGTAACAAAATACTCTTCCTCCTCAGATACTCATATATCCCACATTCGTTGTAAAAATATCACTATTATTATATTATTAAAATATAATAATATATTTAAATGAATTATTTTATCAAAAAGATAAAATTTCAATTTTCAACAATTGTCACATTAAAAATTTTCTCCATCTATATCCACATAAAATCAATATTTTCCTCATCATATGAATCAATAATTAATTATTCACAAATAATATTACAGAATCACAATATTGACAACCGGCGGTTCAGGAAGGGGCTTTCAATAAGAATTTCTCCTTCTTTGGCGCGCAATTAGGTGACCAAACCTCTCCTTAGGCAGAACTTTCTAGACATTTCCAATAATGTTATCTAATAATATTATTAGGATAATATAAATTATTGCTTCGATAATGAAAATCTTTGTGTAATGACAATTATTGAAACAACAACAATATAAAATATCAACGCAAACAATTATTAAATCAATAAAATAAAATATTTGAGCAGTAATTATCGTAACCATTATTGAGTAGTGCCTTCTTACGTAAGAATCAATAATTGGGCGCAATACAGGTGTGCTACCGTGTTTTAACCAAAAGTATTTTAATAAGTAATACTGGTAATAACTACGTAGTTATTTTTAAACAACTTATATTTTGTCGTTTTCTTCATCCAATCGCTTTTTGGTTATGGGGCCCACACATGGTGGCTTGCTTGCCGCATACGAATATTCCGACAAGTTTAATATTCCACGACCAAGCGAATATTCTCAAAAACAACAATGAATATTTTATAACCACTTGCTTATTTTGAAATATTTGCGTATTTTACCCATAACTATCCACATTAATCAAATCAACCCTTACTATTTCAAAATAATAAATAGAAAATTAAATTTCATTAATAATAAGTTGGGGTCTTTACAAACCGTCTATGCCATAACCAACTCATTTCTTGAGATATTTTTGCGGAAAACATATTGTCTAAATCGAGCTTAGTTGACTAAGATTCACTATGTAGACATTTCCTTCTCTTTGTCCGGTTAGCTTTCTGACGGATGTCTTCAAATCTACGACTTGACATTGGTTGTTGAGGAATGTTACTTGATGACCCTTGTCACAGAGTTGACTGATGCTTAGTAGGTTGTGTTGGAGACCTTCCACATATGCTACTTTGCTGAACGATACTGCACCATTTCCAGCATATCCATAACCTCTTGTCTTGCTAGAGCCGTTGTCTCCAAAGATGACTGAGGGACCCTCCTTCTCTATGTAGTTAGATAGAAAGGCTTTGTTCCCGGTCATGTGCCTTGAGCATCCATTGTCTAGATACCATGTAGTGATCGTGGAGCTCTTTTCCTGTCAAAACATTGAACCTTCATTTTGGTACCCATATTTGCATGGGTCCTTCTTTGTTAGTGCCATTGGGGACCCAAATCTGTTTAATCTTGGGTCTCACATGCATGGAATTATAATAACACTTGGCAACCTTGTGACCATATTTATTGCATATAAAACATCTAGTATGATGCATGCCTGTGTGTGTATGATGATTCATCCTCCATTTGGGCTTGTGTGGTTCCTTAGTTGTCCTTCTGTTAAACTGATTCTCATTCTTCCACGTGTCTTTGGATTTCATAAATAGTGATGAGTGTGCCTTACCTCTACTGTACCTTCCCAGTTGATTCGTAGAGTTGGTTTTGCTTGACTCTACGATTCTTCGAGGTTGGTGAGTAAAGGTTAGGCTACTCTTCTCTTTTATGAAGCCCAGACCAGCATGAGATCCTTTACTCCTTTGAGTGTGACTGGAAACAGTATAATAGGGTTGAACTGGTTCTTCCTTCTGTGAGGATTTCACAAAGGTAATGCTTCTACTAAAACTTGAGGCATTACTAGTGCTAGTTTCCTTTGCCTTTTCCACACATGGCTCTGAGATGGATTTCCCAAAGCCTAAGCTCGATCTGTCGAATGTACTTCTCGACTAGAGAAGCGGGGAGTCCATGGATGATGAGAATTTGTTCCATGCAGAGATAGTCTTTTCTAGTTCCTCAATTTTAGAGGTTAGATAAGACTCTCTTTGTGCATTGGGTTTATTTGTCTATTTTAAGATCTCATTCTCAGCCTCAAGCTTGGAGAGAAGGTTAGTACTTAGAAGGGCTGTTTCAAGCTCTTCTTGAAATTTCTTCTTCTTCTCTTGAAGAAGTGAATGATCCTTAGACAAAACTCTGAACCACTTCATGTATTAATGTAGATCAGTGGTTATGCCTTGCAGTGCAGTTCTTAAATCATTTATGTTTACATCAGGTGAGTTGAAGTCAAATACCTCATCGAGACTTACATCATGTATGTTGAAGATTTGTTTGTCATTTTCATGTTTGGCCATTAGGCACAGATTAGCCATTTGTGGTTCTTCATCATCTCCGGAGTCAGGATTGGAGTCATTGTCTGAATCACTCCACGATCCTCCAGCTACCAGGCCTTTGTCTCTCTTCTGAGGCCTTTTGTTTCCTTTATATTCTTTCTTTGCATGTGATTTCTTCTTTAGTTCTTCTCTGAGAGGTTTGTTGCAGTTGGTAATGAAGTGGCCAGGCTTCTTGCAGTTGTAGCATACATAATTTATTTGCTCCTGGCTGCTGTAATTGCTGACCTTCTTTGGCTTGCTAGTCTTGCCTTGACGCATGAACCTTCTTAGTCTTTTTACCAGTATAGCAAGGTCTTCATCATCGTCCTCATCATAATCAGAGTCAATCTCAGTGTTGACCTTTGATGCACCTTCAGTTGCCTTGAGAGCAACACCCTTATCCTTCCTTCTTCCCTTCGATAGGGTTTCATTTCGTTGAGTCGACTCCGGTTAGTATGTCGGGGAGATTGCCATATAATTTGTTGAATGTCATCTCGTGAAGATTCTTTGACTCTTTTATAGCGGTGTTTTGGCATCCCACCGCTTTCGGTAGGGCTCTCATGAACTTTATGATCGGATCTTTGTTAGGATAGATCTTCCCATATGCTCGTAGAGAGTTGAAGCGAGAATGTTGAATCTCATAGGTGGCGATTCGTTTTCCCCTTGAACATGAGCAAACATCTCATACTCTTTGTGTGGGAGTGATTGTTTGTTTTCTCTAACTTCTTTAGTTCCTTCATGCATGATCAACAATGCTTCCCAAACCCCCTTAGCTGTTTTGCTGTTGACAACGTTTTTGAATAGATCGTCTTCTAAGGATTGGAACAGGATGTTCTTGGCCTTTTTGTCAAGTTGGACAACTCTCTTCTCGTTGTCTGTCCACTCTTCTTTAATCTTGATTTGTATTCTATTCGGATCGTCAATGGTTGGTGCAAGCTTTGTTGGAACATAGGGCCCATTCTGAACGGTCTCAAATAGATCTTCATCTATTGAGTCCATGTATGCTTTCATCCTGACTTTCCAGTTTGCAAATTTATCCTTGTTGCACATTAGTGGCTTGCTGCCTCTTCCAGTCCTAGATTCGCTTGGTACGTGTGCCATTGGATCTACTAAAGCTTGTAAGCTATATAATAGAACCTGTTTTGATACCAATTGTTAGTTCCTAGTAGGCACAATAGTTATCTAGAAGTGGGGGGGTTGAATAGATATTTAAAAAATCTTTTCGTTTTAAACTTGTTAGTTAATGATGATTAAAACTTAGTGGAATTTATGTTTGTTTTAATCTCTTTTGCACAGTAGTGGAGTTATGAGAGTGAGGCAGTTATAGTAGTTATGGCAGATATAGCAGTTATAGTATGAACGTAAAAGACAAAGTCATTTTAAGTGGTTCAGAGCACTTAAAGCTCCTAGTCCACTCTTCTACTTTAACGAGTAGGAAATCCACTAAGGATGTCTTTTACAACTTTTAAATCACACAGATTCCTTCTAGACCAGCAGTCTAGGAACTTCTTAGTTCACTCTTGAACTCTTCAAGTCCAGCAGACTTGGCTCTCTTACAGTTCACTTAGAACTCTTCAAGTCTAGCAGACTTGGTACTCTTCTTCAGTTGATTGGTAGATGTTGAGTTCTTGATGGTTGCTACTCAGTTGCTGTTTAAGAACTTGTTCAAAAGAACTGAGTAGCTGAGCAAGCTTTGCTATTTCCCAGATCGTAGAGTTGAGCTTTGAGAGTTGTTCACGTTATTTGTTCAATGCTTGCTTGCTTCTCTCTCATCTGCTTGACTTACATATATGTGATCTTGAAAACTATCCGTTGGATCCATCCGTTGAAGCATTAAATGCATTTGACTTTTCTGTTCTTTGATGGAGACATTTCTGCACATCTTCTGAACTGCATTCTAGCCCACTGACACTGCAGACTGCTTTCTCACCTAACACCTGAAAAGGTGTTTTCTCCCTTACTAATGGTACTTTCTTTAGCTTCTTCAATACACTTCTTTGTTGCATACTAAGGATATTTCTTATGACTTTGGGACTGGTGAGTACTGCAGCATTTAGAATCCATTCCTCTTATGTTGGAACCTATCTCCACACAATTCATGAGGCTCAACGTTTTTCGACACAAGACATATGATACTCTACGATCTGGATCATGGTACTCTACGATTGGATCGTGGTGACTTGTCGCCTTGATGCGGTGCGATCTTTATCATTTGAGAGCACTACGATTTCTCTTTAAGTCTTTGCACACTACGATCTTCTCTTGCTTGAGTTGTAAACTCTACGTTTCAGAGAGCACACTACGATCGTAGACTTGTAAACTCCACGTTTTCTCAAAGACACCACGATCGTTGACTTGGCTCGAAAAACGTTGGGACCACTCTACGATTTTCGAAGAGGCCCTTCAAGGCAGGCACACTACGATCTTTGAAGCTCTACGTTTCTGCCTTGACTTCTGCAATGTTGATCACATTGATACATTACGATTTCTTCAAAGCCTATCTATTACATCTCAAGATCAACCTAACATCTTTGATTTTTCTATCTATACATTCTATTACAGAATGATACACGTTAAGACCTTAGATCAACCTAACAAATTTGATCTATCACTAAGGGGGTGTTTGATAAAAATTGAATGAATCTGAATCTGAATGAGCTGAATCTGAATCTAAATCTGAATGAAAAAAAACTGTTTGATAACTGACATATCTTAAAGATCTGAATGACATATTTTTAATATTTTACCCCTCTGAAAAAATTTAAAGTTGTTGTAAATTTATTTAATATTACATAATATAATAGTTAATATTTTTTTATTATTTTTATTATTATTTTTAATTTTTTTTACTTCATTCAGCCAACCATTCAGCCATTCAGACCAAAAATTCGGACTTAACCATTCAAATTAACGATCCGATCATTGATTGACCATTCGAGACGATTTTTTTTTTTTCAAAACAAACGCACTTAATGATTCAGCCACTTACCGATTCAGCCATTCAGACCCATTAAGTTCTAAACAAATAGCCCCTAATTCTTTGTAAATATATTACTTGAAGGACTTTACAAATAATCATGAGGATATACATTAAAACATCAAATCATAATATGCACTCTCCCAACATGGCGTATACAAGACGGCCATTGTGATGCTTAAAGTCATCACGTAAACCTTTTGTGATGGTTTTACTACTTTTTGTGATGGATTTTGGCCATCACAAATGACCATTTTTTTAGTAGTGACGCAGTAACCAATTAAGGAATTTAAATATTACCAATTTCCAATTCCAATTGATAATAACAAACTAAACCAGTACCGAATCAAAAATTCTACCAATTTTCAACCTCAAATCAATATATACATACAATATAAAAATTATTCATTCTACTGATTGTGTACATCATCATCAAATTGAAACAATATTTGAACTTATACCTTTTGGAGCTAATAAACTGTCTGGTGTGTGGTGGTTGTAAGACCCCAGCATTTATAAATAAAGATGAATTTTCTATAAATATTATTTTTGAATATTATGGAATAAATTTGATATAATGTTATAGTTGTGGGTAATATTTATAAATTTTGCAAAGTAAGCAAGTTGTTATAAAATATTCGTTTGGTCGGGGAATATTCTTTTTGTCGGGGAATATTCGTACGACGGCTCAATCAGTGGTGGACCCCACAACGGATGTAAGATCCCAACTTTTATAAATAAAGATGAATTTTTCTATAAATATTATTTTTGAATATTATGGAATAAATTTGATATAATGTTATAGTTGTGGGTAATATTTATAAATTTTGCAAAGTATGCAAGTTGTTATAAAATATTCGTTTGGCTGGGGAATATTCTTTTTTAGGGAATATTCGACAACTGACTCAATCATTGGTGGACCCCACAATGTAATTATTGTCGGATTGAGAAAACGACAAAAATATTTTATAAAAATAACTGGCGGAGGTGTTACCGTTAAAACTGTTGAACTACCCTTGGTAAAAAGTACGATGTCTGGCGTGGTTGCATAAGTAGCACACGGTATTGATTATTGATGCTTACGTGAGAAGTCACTCATTTATGCTCAATTATTGCTACTGATAATTCTTCGCATCATATCTCTTATATTATTGATTCAATTATTATCACGATTATCAATACGTATAATATGTTATAGTATTAAATCAATAATTGAGGCGACAAGTTATAAATGATTAATAATTGTTGAAAGATTAAATATGTGTTATGATTTGTCGTAAGTTTGATTATTTTATGGGGGCTCATATGTCATCATCTAAGAGTCTCTTAAATCAATAGTAATTACCTTTGTGAATAGTAATTACCTTCGTCAATAGTATTTACCTTCGTCAATAGTAATTATCCTTGTGAATAGTATTTACCTTCGTCAATAGTAATTACCTTCGTCAATAGTAATTACCCTTGTGAATAGTATTTACCTTCGTCAATAGTATTTACCTTCGTTAATAGTAATTACCTTTACCAGACGTCAAACCACTTGTCGTTTCACATTACAGGCGTCAAACCACTTTTCTTTTCACATCATTAGTCGTCAAGCCACTTGCCTTTTCACACGGCAGGTGCTAAGCTAGAAATCTTCTATAAATAGAGGCCTAGGGCTTCATTATTTTTCACGAATTCATTCAAGCTATAGAGAGAAAGTATAGAAAGAATAAGAGAGAAAGAAGAAGAGTATTTTATTCTTACTACACGCTGCGAGATTCAATCTCCTACCAAAAGTAAGGGGTGTTATTCTTTCTTATTCATGAAGAGAGGCTGTTGTTATTCCATTTTTATTATTCATTGGAATAACTCAGTATCATGGTTTACCCTATACTTGGTAACATTCTTCTATTATTCTACATTTGGAACATCTCATCTCGTGTGTTTTTACCGGACTGGTTTAAAATCTTTATTATTATTCATTGGAACATCACATGCATGTGTTTAACAGGACCGGTTAAAATCTTTATTATTATTATTCATTGGAACATCACATGCGTGTGTTTAACACAGGACACGGTTAAAATCTTTATCATTCATTGGAATATCCTATCATGTGTTTTTACCGGATCCGGTTCCATCTTTATTATACATTGGAACATCATCCCGCTTGTGAATTTCACCCGACTTTGGTTCATTATTATTATTATTCTGTTGAATAACCTGTCATGCCAATGCTGTATCGCATGCATGGTGATTTCTTTTGTTATTCCATTCTTTATTATACCCAGTTGGTTAAAACTTTAACTTCTATACTCCATGAAATTAGTAGAATATCCTTGATATTTGCGTTTCATCGATATCTTTTCATGGAAATATTCTTCCGATCATTCTTGAATTTTACTAATTTGGACGTTAATAATTCCCGGATAAAATAATTCTTGAACTTGTTTTATTGAATTCTTATATCATTGTCATCATCCTCATGTTTATATTATGTTGAAAGTCATCGTGGGCTTTCAGAGTGCATAGATGGACTTGGTATAATTATGACCAGAGACTATTTGATTGTAATCATGACCGTAATGTTACAAATGATGTGATAAAAATCCTCGATTGGTCAGTAGTGCGTTGGTGGATGATTGTTGGCATGATCATGACCATTAATGAATACACAAATATTCTCGCCCAGTAGTGCATGAATAATTGTGGTCGTGATACTAAAGAATATCCTCGCCAGTAGTGCGAGGGTGATTCGATGATGTGGAATATTTATTAAAGTCGAGTCTCGCCTATAATGATGATGAAAAACCTTTTAAAACCTAAAAGATAGTAGACTTTATTTTCTACTTGACTCTTTTAATGGATTGATATTCATTGCAGCTTAAACTGTGGTTGTCTATTGTATTTTATCGGTTTAACATTGTTGAAGACTATTGATAATTTATTCGCATTATCTTAGTCATAATATTTCTTCTTGGGCTAGTTGAGCTCACCCTTTCTTTCACCGTTTTCTTCTTGAAATGAGAATATATATTTGGGACGAGTGGGAAACGAAAGTGATGGTCCCGAAGATAGCATTAGTAGTCCTCACTATTCTCGTAAAATAGTGTGATAATAATCATAATGAGGACTTTTGTTTGAGTTTGTATAATATCTAGTAGACGATATTTGTATTTAAACTCACGCTTTATGTCGTATTGTATACACGATTATGTTAATAAGTTGTATTTAAATTACGTACCATGTAAGTGGCGACCAAAGATGGGTGATGTATACCTAATTTTGGGGCGCCACGGTTGGTATCGAGCATAGGATATGATCCTCGCTAAGATGTGAGAATAGTACTAGGAGGGGAGAGACGGGGAATACCTTCGCTAGTATGACCTACCTAAGTTTATGTGCTATTTTATTGGTTGGCCAAAAGATAGGGATAATTTGTTATATGTCAATTAACCTTTTGTTTTGTGGCAGTATCTGAAAATGACATCTGAGAATGTTGAGAATAGCAATGGAGCGCAGGTGATCGTTGATTCACCACATATCAATAATCAGGATAATGTGCATCAGGAAGGCGACAATCCTCATGCAAACAACAACACTGACCAAATGATGAATGGTCAAATGTTCAGAGGCTTTATGCAATTTATGCAATGTTGAAGTAGAGCGACTCCTGTCCAAAACGTAGGTGGAAACACGGAAAACTCTCTCGAGGTCACCGCTAAACAATTCAAGGAGCTGGGACCACCGGAGTTTAAAGGTGAGCCAAAACCACTTCTGGCGGAAGCATGGATAAAGCAGATTACCAAGATATTTGATGTCTTGGGATGCTCCGAGGAGCAAAAGGTTCCCTTTCACGCTTTTTATGTTGTGCGAGAGGCAGACATGGTGGGAATCGGTAAAACGTACTCAACCTGCTGTACTGAAGATATCTTGGGAGAAGTTCCAGGAGCTGTTCAACGACAAATACTTTCCTGAAAGTATTCGCCACATGAAGGAGGTGGAGTTTATCAAGTTGGAACAAAATAATATGACCGTGTCGCAATACGAGGCAAAATTTGCGGAGTTATCACGGCCAACGCCCCACTTGGTGGATAATGAAGAGAGAATGGCGCGAATGTTTTTAAGAGGTTTGAAGTCGAGATACGTCAACATCTTATTTCTCATAAACCGTGTTTGTATTGGATGTTGTAAATAGGCTCATTAGTGGGAGCGCGATAATGAGTCAACGTAACTAAAAGAAGCGGTAAGCAAAATTATAATACTAGCGAGAGTAGTCATCAAGCGGTGACAACAAGCGTGGAGGGAATCAACAAAGGCGGATATGGTAACCACTTGGTGGTAATCGAGGCCAAAACAATAAGAATGGACATTTCAAGAAAAGGAGATTCAACAATGATGGAAAAGACGTTAACACCAAAGACCCATTGTTAAGGAAGGAGAAAGACCACCTATCATATGCTTCAAATGCGGAGGAGAGGGACACATCATCAAACTGCGTCATGCCATCCAAAACATGTTATAATTGTGGAAGAGAAGGTCACCACCATTTCGATTTTATCGCCATCAAGACAAATTCAGCTAGGATGGAGGCACCAAAGGCCATCCGTAAAATTCAAAACCCAGTAGTGCAAGGAGAGGCGTTTGTTGTGACCTCCCAGAGAGCAAGGAACCGAATGAGGTCATCACGGGTAAGCTTATCATAAACTCTAATGAAGTCTATACTTTATTTGATCTGGGTTCTACCCATTCTTTTATTTCTCCTACTTGCGCTCATCGATTAAATTTGACTCAGGAGAAATTAGACTTTGAATTTATCTGTGGAAACTCCGTTGGGAGAAACCTTCATTACATCAACTGTTTATAAGTCTTGTTTGGTTCAAATCGGTACCTTCACATTACCCGTCGATCTTATTTCATTAAAAATACTTGCATTTGGCGTGATTCTGTGGATTGATTGGTTAACTACTTATCATGCAAAAATGATTATTTTCGTAAGGTTGTTAGCTTTCATATTCCTAATCAACCTATTATGCTTAATTCAAACGACCAAACCATTAAAATCAATCACGGTCATCTCAAGCCATAAAGCTATTCGTTTATTGAAAAACGGATGTCAAGCTTTCTTAGCTCATGTCACGATTTAAACAAAAATACGTCGATTTTGAACGATATTTCTATTGTTAATAAATTTCTGACGTATTCCCAAGAACTTCTGGCCTACCCCAGTAGCGTGAAATTGAATTTTGTATCGACCTTGAACCCTAAGACAAAACCTATTTCCAAAGCCCTATATCGAATGGCTCTATTGAACTTCGAGGAGTTAAAGACCCAATGCGCAGGAATTGTTAGACATTGGCTTTATTAGTCCTAGTACTTCTCCTTGGGGTGCTCCTCATTCTATTCGTGAAGAAGAAAGATGGGAGTATGCGACTTTGTATTGATTATCGGAGTTGAATCATGTCACCATCAAAAAATAGGTATCCATTGCCACGTATTGATGACTGTTTGACCCGATTGCAGAAGGAGCCAAATTCTTTTCAAAGATTGATCTTCGTTAGGATATCACCAATTGAAGATTAGAGCCACGACATTCCAAAGACGGCTTTCGTAACTCAGACGCGGGCATTATGAATTCCTAGTCATGTCCTTTGGATTGACTAATGCTCCCGCCGCCTTCATGGATATGATGAACCGAGTATTCAAGGAATATTTAGATCACTTTGTGGTCGTCTTTATTGATGACATCCTTATTTATTCCAAAAGCCGTGAAGATCATGAGCAACACTTGAGGTCGACACTCCAAAAGCTTCGTGAATATAAGCTTTATGCCAAGTTGAAGAAATGTGAGTTCGGGCTTGAAGAAGTAGCATTCCTTGGGCACGTGGTATCAAGTCATGGAATATCCGTTGACCGGCAAAGATTGAAGCTATTCAAAGTCGGGAACAACCTAAATCGATGGACCAAGCACGTAGCTTTCTCGGCTTAATTTGGTTATTATCGGAGATTCGTGGAAGGATTTTCTCGAATCGCTACTCCATTGACTCGGTGACTCGGAAAGATACAAAGTTCGGTTGAGCGAAGAATGTGAGAAGAGTTTTCAAGAACTCAAGAGGAGACTTATTTCAAGACTGTTCGACAATACCATCTCGCTCGGAGGATTTGTCATCTACAAGTGATGCTTCGAGCAAATGGTTGGGATGTGTTCTTATGCAACATGGAAAAGTTATAGCTTATGCCTCATGACAACTCAAAGAATATGAGAGGAATTATCCTACTCATGATCTAGAGTTGGCAGCTGTTGTCTTTGCACTTAAAATTTGGAGGCATTACTTGTATGGGGAGAAAGTGGAGATCTTTACGGATCATAAAAGCCTCAAATATTTCTTCACTCAAAAGGAACTCAACATGCGACAACGACGTTGGCTTGAACTGTTGAAAGATTATGATCATACCATCCAATACCATCCCGAAAAGCGAACGTGGTAGCCGACGCGATTGAGTAGAAAATCATATGCAATCACGAAAGCGATATTGTCAACACAAAGGCCCATTTTGTGTGACTTGCAAAGGATGGAGATAGAGTTAAAGACTCTAGGGACGCATGTGATGATAACAAGTATACGAGTAGAACCGACTTTAATCGATAAAGTTAAAGCTGCTCAAGCTACAGACCTGGAGCTGATGCGTATGAAGAAGAAAGTGCAAGAAGGTGCTATGCCGGAAGCAAGAATCGATGAAGAAGGAATACTTCGAGTCAACTCCAGACTTTGTGTTCCTAACGACCCTGATTTAAAGTATAATATCATGATGGAGGCGCACAACACACCATTTGCAATCCATCCTGGGAGTACCAAATGTATCATGATATTCGTCATACATTTTGGTGGAGCAATATGAAGAGAGATAATATTTGTTTATCTCAAGGTGTCTAACTTGTCAACGAAGTTAAAGCGGAGCATCAAGTACCAAAAGGTCCATTGCAACCACTTAAAATTCCGTAATGGAAGTGGGAGCACATTACCATGGATTTCGTTAACGGCCTTCCTAAGGTTTCTCAAGGCATTGATGCGATTTGGGTCATTGTTGATAGATTGACCAAGTCTCATTTCTTACCGACACGAGAAACTTATACACTTGAACGCCTTACTCAGATGTACATAAACGAGATTGTAAGATCGCATGGTATGCCAGTATCCATAGTTTTCGATCGAGACCCAAGATTCACTTCACGATTTTGGGTTAGTTTGCAAAAAGCTACAAGCACAGACTTTACGGTTTATTTCTAAGATATCATCCTCATTTTAGACGGACAATGGAGAGGACTATTCAAACTCTTGAAGATCTATTAAGACTCGTGTCCTTGATTTCAAGGAGTTGGGACAAGTTCTTACCATGGTGGAGTTTTCCTCAACAACAACAGCTTATCAAGCAAGTATTGGCATGGCTCCATTCAAGTGTTGTATAGAAGAAAGTGTCCTTCTCCAAAGATCTTTGGGATGAGGTGGGTGAAGCAACGTTGTTGGGACCCGGAGTTGGTACGTATGACTACGGAAAAGATTCAAACGATCCGACAAACGTATAAAAACCTCACAAAATCGATTAAAGAGTTATGCCGATCTTCATCGAAAGGACGTGGAATTCGATATAGGAGATCATGTGTTGTTAAAAGTTGCTCCATGGAAAGGAGTTACAAGATTTGGAAAGAGAGGAAAACTTAATCCTCGATTCATCTGGTCCATTTTAATCCTCGATCGAGTAGGAGCGTGGCCTATAGACTCGCTTTTACTGCTTAAATATGTCTCGTGTTCATAACGTTTTCACATATCCATGTTAGGTAAATATGTGAAAGACCCGAACCACAATATTGAGTTAGAACCGGACGAAATAGCGGAAGATTTGATGTATAAAGAGGTTCCTGTTCAAATCTTGGATAAGAAGGAACATATTCTACGCCCAAGGTTATACCTCAAGTCAAAGTTTTGTGGAGGAACCACGATGTTGAGGAAATGACTTGGGAGTTAGAATCAAATGAAATCAAGGTATCCTTACCTCTTCGACATACCAGTATCGCATTCTAATTTCGAGGGCTAAATTTCATAAGAAGGGAGGTTGTAAGACCCCAACTTTTATAAATAAAGATGATTTTTTCTATAAATATTATTTTTGAATATTATGGAATAAATTTGATATAATGTTATAGTTGTGGGTAATATTTATAAATTTTGCAAAGTATGCAAGTTGTTATAAAATATTCGTTTGTCTGGGAATATTCTTTTTAGGGAATATTCGCATAACTACTCAATCATTGGTGGACCCCCATAATGTAATTATTGTCGAATCGAGAAAACGATAAAAATATTTTATAAAAATAACTACGGAGGTGTTACCGTTAAAACTGTTGAACTACCCGGTGGTGGTAAAAGTACAAGAATACTGGCGTGGTTGCATAAGTATACACAGTATTGATTATTGATGCTTACGTGAGAAGTCACTCACTATACTTTCAATTATTGCTACAAGAATCACGTGCATCATATCTCTTATATTATTGATTCAATTATTATCACAAAGATCATCTCGTATAATATGTTATAGTATTAAATCAATAATTGAGACGACAAGTTATAAATGATTAATAATTGTTGAAAGATTAAATATGTATTATGATTTGTGGTAAGTTTGATTATTTTATGGGGGCTCTATATGTCATCATCTAAGAGTCTCTTCGTCAATAGTAATTACCTTTGTGAATAGTAATTACCTTCGTCAATAGTATTTACCTTCGTCAATAGTAATTACCCTTGTGAATAGTATTTACCTTCGTCAATAGTAATTACCTTCGTCAATAGTAATTACCCTTGTGAATAGTATTTACTTTCGTCAATAGTATTTACCTTCGTTAATAGTAATTACCTTTACTAGACGTCGAACCACTTGTAGTTTCACATTACAGGCGTCAAACCACTTTTCTTTTCACATCATTAGTCGTCAAGCCACTTGCCTTTTCACACTAAGAAAAGCTAAGCTAGAAATCTTCTATAAATTGAGGCCTAGGGCTTCATTATTTTCACTTAATTCATTCAAGCTATAGAGAGAGAAAGTATAGAAAGAATAAGAGAGAAAGAAGAAGAGTTTATTTTTGTTACTACACCGCTTTAAAGATTCAATCTCCTACCAAAAGTAAGGGTGTTATTCTTTCTTATTCATGAAGAGAACTTCGTTATTCCATTTTTATTATTCATTGGAATAACTCAGATACGTGGTTTACCCTATACTTGGTGACATTCTTCTATTATTCTCATTGGAACATCCTCATCGTGTGTGTTTTACACGACTGGTTAAATCTTTATTATTATTATTCTTGGAACATCCCATGCAGTGTTTTACATTTGAATTAAAATCTTTATTATTATTATTCTGTTGGAACATCATGCTCGTGTGTTTTAACACCGGACTGGTTAAATCTTTATCATTCTCGTTGGAATATCTATATCTGTGTTTTACACCGGATCCGGGTTCCATCTTTATTATTCGTTGGAACATCCTCGCTTGGGTGTGAATTTTCACTGACCGGTTCCGTTATTATTATTACATTGGAATAACTTTTCATGCGCAAGCACCGCATGCATGGTGATTTCTTTTGTTATTCCATTCTTTATTATACCCAGTTGGTTAAAACTTTGACTTCTATACTCCATGAAATTAGTAGAATATCCTTGATATTTGCGTTTCATCCAGTATCTTTTCATGGAAATATTCTTCTGATCATTCTTGAATTTTACTAATTTGGACGTTAATAATTCTTGGATAAAATAATTCTTGAACTTGTTTTATTGAATTCTTATATCATTGTCATCATCCTCATGTTTATATTATGTTGAAAGTCATCTGTGGCCTGTAGTGCATAGATGGACTTGGAATGATTATGACCAGAGACTATTCGGTGTAATCATGACCGTAATGTTACAAATGATGTGATAAAAATCCTCAGTGGCCGTAGTGCATTGGTGGACAGTTGTTGGCATGATCATGACCATTAATGAATACACAAATATTCTTGGCCCGTAGTGCATGAATAATTGTGGTCGTGATACTAAAGAATATCCTCGGCAGAAAAGCAGGGTGATTCGATGATGTGGAATATTTATTAAAGTCGAGTCTCGCCTATAATGATGATGAAAACCTTTAAAACCTAAAAGATAGTAGACTTTATTTTTTACTTGACTCTTTTAATGGATCAGATATTCACCGCAGCTTAAACTGGTTGTCTATTGTATTTTATCGGTTTAACATTGTTGAAGACTATTGATAATTTATTTCGCATTATCTTAGTCATAATATTTCTTTCTTGGGCTAGTTGAGCTCATCCTTTCTTTCACCGTATTCTCTTCGTGAAATGAGAATATAGTGGGACGAGCTTGGGAAATGAGTGATGGTTCAAGATAACATTAGTAGTCCTCTACTATTCGTAAAATAGAGTGATAATAAATAATAATGAGGACTTTTTGTTCGAGTTTGTATAATATCTAGTGATAGCGATATTTGTATTTAAACTCACGATTTATGTCGATTGTTTGCGGCAGCTTATGTTAATAAGTTGTATTTAAATTTTCAATATGCATATAGATTGATTATTATGATGCGATGCTTCCGAGAAGTCACTTAGCTATACTCAATTATTGCTACAAAGAATGAATCGCGATCATATCTCTTATATTATCGATTCAATTATTGTCACAAAGATCATCTCGTATAATATGTTTATTATTAATCGAGACGACAAGTTATAAATGATTAATAATAATTGAAAGATTAAATATGTGTTGATTAAAAATAAAATGATTTGTGGTAATATTTATTCAATCCTCGATGTATATAAAGAGTCTCATATGAGACGTTTGTGGTAAGTTTGATTATTTTATGGGGCCCATATGTCATCATCTAAGAGTCTCTTCACAATAGTATTTACTTTGTGAATAGTAATTACCTGTGAATGTGAATAAGTAATTACCTCGAATAAGAATAGTAATTAGTAATTACCTTCGTGAATAGTAATTACCTTCGTCAATAGTAATTACCTTCACAATAGTAATTACCTTACGTCAATAGTAATTACCTTCTTCAATTAATTACCTTCTCACAATAGTAATTACCTCTTCGCAAATAGTAGTTGTCCCTTCAATATTACCAAGAGTTAATCGCTTCTTCTGTATTCCAAGGGTTAATTACCCTTCGCAAATAGTAGTTGTCTCTTCAATATTACCAAGAGTCATTTTGACCCTTCATACACTCAAGAGCCACCCTCGCTTTTTCTATAAATAGAAAGCTCATTCCTTCATTATTTCTTACTTAATTCATTGAAACTCTAGAGAGAGAAACTATAGAGAGAAAGAAGAAAAGTATTCTCGCTACTTCACTTTTCCAATATTCAGCTTCTTCTAAGGTAAGGGATATTATTTGTTGTAATTCGTAAGGGTGTTATTCTTTCTTATTCATGAAGAGAACTTCGTTATTCCATTCTTTATTATTCTCATTGAATAACTCAGATACGCCAGATACCCTATACTTGGTGAAATCCTCTCGTTATTCCATTTTTTATTATTCTCATTGAATAACTCAGATACGCCAGATACCCTATACATAATCTGTGACACGTGGTTTACCCTATACTTGGTGACATTCTTCTATTATTCTATTGAACATCCCGTCTGTGGTGTTTTACACCGACCGGTTCCGCTTTTTTATTATTATTCTCGTTGAACATCTTGTTCTCGGTGTTTTACACCCGGACCGGGTTCCGCTTTCTTTATCATTCTCGCTGAATATCCTATCTCGTGTGTTTTACACCGGATCCGGTTCCATCTTTATTATTCTCGTTGAACATCCCGCTTGTGTGAATTTCACCGACCGGTTCTCGTTATTATTATTCTATTGAATAACTCGCCTACATGCAAGTACCGCACGCACGGTGATTTCTCTTTGTTATTCCATTCTTTATTATACCCAAATAAGTTAAAACTTTGACTTCTATACTCCATGAAATTAGTAGAATATTCTTGATATTTCGTTTCATCCAAAGATCTTTTCATGGAAATATTCTTCCGATCATTCTTGAATTTTACTCTACAAAGCAAAGATCATGTCGATAATTTGACGTTATTAGTTCCCGAATAAATTAATTCGTGAACTTGTTTTATTGAATTATTATGTCATTGTCATCATCCTCATGTTATATTATGTTATCTTCGCTTACGTGCATAGATGAATTTAGTATGATTATGACTGTGGATCATTCTAGATAATCACGGCTTGTTATAAATGATGTGATAAAAGTCCTCAAAGGGTCTGTGAAAAAGTTGATGGATAGTTTTTGGTATGATTATGACCGTGGGTGATTCTAAGATATAGTCATGACCATTGATAATTTGATGAAAATCCTCGACCGTGGTATGTGGATGATTAGATATTGTGGTTTATTCATTAAACCGAGTCTTAGTGATAAAAATTTATGAAAACCTTTAAAACCTAAAAGATAGTAGATTTTATTTTCTACTTGACTTTTTAATGGATCAGATATTCACCGCAGCTTAAACCGGTTGTCTATTGTATTTTATCATTTTAACATTGTTGAAGACTATTGATAATTTATTCTCATTATCTTAGTTATAATATTTTATCGGGCTAGTTGAGCTCACCCTTTCTTTCACCGTTTCTTCTGTGAAATGAGAATATAGCCGGGATTTAGTCTGGGAAAAGAGTGATGGTCCCAAGATAGCATTAGTAGTCCTCACTATTCGTTAAATAGTGTGACAATAAATGTAATGAGGACTCGAGTATGGATATATCTAAATGACAATATTCCTATTAGAACTCTCGCTTTATGTATTGTCGATGTTATACCTACGTATGTATAATTAAGTTTGTATTTGAATTTATGTACCATGTAAGTGGCGCACCCAAGATGGGTGACGATACCTAATTTTGGGGGCGCCACAGCTTGGTATCGTAGAGCTTAGGATATGATCCTCGCTAAGATGATGAGACTAGAACTAGGAGGGGAGAGAGGGAATTCTTCGCTAGTATGACCTACCTAAGTTTATTTGGTATTTGATTGGCTCACGAGTATAGTGATAATATGTTGTATGTCAATTAACCCTTATTTTGTGGGCGTTGTTTGAAAATGGCATCCGAGAATGTTGAGAATAAGAATGGAGCATGTGAGACCTGCTGATTCTCCACATGATCAATAATCGTGACAATGTGCAACAGATGGCGATAATCCTCCCGTAAACAACAACACCGATCAATCGACGAACGACGCAGACGCTTAAGAGGTTTTAGAATTCATGCAACATCAAAGTAAAGCGACTTTCGGCCCAAAACGTAGGTGGAAACACGAAAACTCTCTCAAGCGGTCACCGCTAAACAATTCAAGGAGCCGGGACCACGGAGTTTAAGGGAGAGCCAAAACCACTTCGGAAGTGAAGCATGGATAAAGCAGATTACCAAGATATTTGATGTCTTGGGATGCTCCGAGGAGCAAAAGGTTCCTTTGCACGCCTTTATGTTGCATGCGGAGAGGCAGACATCGGTGGGAATCCAGAAACGTACTCAACTCATTGCAGATCAAGATATCTTGGGAGAAGTTCCAGAGTCGTTTCAACGACAAATACTTTTCCGAAAGTATTCGCCATATGAAGGAGGTGGAGTTTATCAAGTTGGAACAAAACAATACGACCGTGTCGCAATACGAGGCAAAATTTATGAGTTATCACGATTCAAGCGCCCCACTGGTGGATAATGAAGAGAGAATGGCGCTAATGTTTTAAGAGGTTTCAAGTCGAGATACGCCAACATCTTATTTCTCATAAACCGTGGTTTGTATTCAGATGTTGTAAATAGGGCTCGCTTAGTGGAGCGCGATAACGAAGTCAACGCGAACTAAAAGAGAGAGCACCGCAAAATTATAATACCAAATGAGAGTAGTCATCAAGCTTGTGACAACAAGCGTGGAGGGAATCAAAAAAGCGATATGGTAACCACTTTGTGGTAATCGTGGTCAAAGCAATAAGAATGGACATTTCAAGAAAAGGAGATTCAACAATGATGGAAAGACGCCAAGACCAAAGACCCGTTGTTAAGGAAGGAGAAAGACCACCTATCATATGCTTCAAATGCGAGGAGAGGGACACATCATCTCAAATCGCGCCATACGCCATCCAAAGCATGTTATAATTGTGGAAGAGAAGGTCACTTAGCTCGATTTTGTCGCCATCAAGACAAATTCAACTAGGATGGAGGCACCAAAGGTCGTCCCTGCATAAAACCAAAGCCTAGAGTTTAAGAGAGAGTTTTTTTTTCTTGATGACGAGGAACCCGAATAAAATTATCACGGTAAGTTAATCATAAGCTCTCATAAGTCTATACCGTGTTAGATACCGCCTACCCACTCTTTTATTTCACCTAGTTGTGTTCAACGCTTAAATTTGACTCAAGAAGTTAAACTTTGACTTATTGGTTGAAACTTCGTTAGTAGGAGCCTTCGTTATCGCTTACTATTTTTAAATCTTGTTTGATTCAAATAAACATTTTCACGCTATTCGTCGATCTTATCTTTTGAAAATATTTTGCCTTTGATGTGATTTTAGGAATCAATTGGTTAACTACTCATCATGCTTTTCAGTAAGGTTGTTAGCTTTTATATTCATAACCAACTTGTTATGTAATTCAAGTAACCAAACTACTAAAGTCAATTATTGTCATATCAAGCCATAAGTAAAGAGCCCCGAACCTTTCGTTGTTGATTTTCTTGTGTGGAATGCACCGCCGCACTTTCTCAGAGGCTTACATCGTGAATGAAGATGGCAAGTTTATAGGTATCATTGTGAGGTGCTATCTAGGTTAAGGGATAGAAGTCACATTGGTATCAATGTGACGTACTATCCAAGTCTTGGATGAGAGTCACAGCTTTGAATGATATTTCTATTATTAATAAATTTCTCGGCGTATTCTTGAAGACTTCTTAGCCTACTTAGAGCGTGAAATCGAATTTTTCATTGACCCCAAAGATAAAAACCCATTTCTTAAACCTCAAATATTTCTTCAACTAAAATGAATAGCTTTACGTGGTTTATGATGAAAGTCATAATAAAAGCATTGGACTAATGAAAATCATGGGTATACGTGGTATTAGTAAGTGTTATGATGAGTTATGTTGGTTAGTATGTGAAAACATGAAAGTTTCTTAAAATCACAAGGAGTTAAAAACCGATTTTGGTGAAAACGAATATGAAATTCAATCGACCAAATCTCCTATTATATTTTGAATTTTTGAGTGTGGTCAAGTCCTAGAGTTAGATCTATGAGTTACCTAACTAATCCAAGTGGAATCACTGAAAAAGGTGTTGTAGATTTTGTGTGGACTGATTTTAGCAAAGGAGTCAAAACTTCAAAATGTCCAAAAAGTTGCTGCCACGTTTTTGTAAGGGCTGTTTCGGCCACTTAATTAGTGAGAAAATTCAGACCTTTTGGGACATAAAAGTATATGGTATAAAGAACATCGTGTTCAAAAATGAGCTCATTTCGACTTAAAATGAGCAAGTTATGACCATTTCAATATTTAGGTTTTTTCGATTAAAAATGCTATAACCTGGAGTTCTATAACTCCAATGACCATGAAATTTAAATCGAGGCTCACATTAACATGTGTAAAGGTCCCGCCAAGATTTGGGAATTTTTGGAGTTAAACTTGAGGTAGCAAATTTCTTAAGGAATTAATTAGAAATTGATTTTTGAAAAATAGTAAATGAATTTTAAAATTCGAGAAAAATATATTTTCATTATGGGACTATATTATGCTAAATCCCAGTAAAAGAAATATTTTTGGGACTGATTTGGTATTTTTCATGAAAATAGTTTAGTTACTTAACATATGAGTTAAATATGTTATGTGAAGTAACAAAGTTGAAAATAGGATTTTATGGCACAGAGAATCCTATATAGAGTATATGCATATTTTTTGATGAGGATTTGATAATTGGTGATGATATCTTATGAGTATGGCATTTTTGAATGATTAAATGCATTATATGGTAAAGCGTAAACAATTGAGATAAATTGTTTATAAATTTAAGAAGTGATTAAAATATTGTTATAATATTAATGATATTAGATTATGAGATTATTAAGTGATTGATAACATGGGGATATTCTTGAATCCTCGGATAAATTATATTATAAATGTTTAATATTTATCCTTTATCTCATTTGATTGATTCTTTATATCATTATCCTCACGTTTATATTACGTTGAAAGTCATCGTGGGTTCAGAAGTGCATAGATGGACTTGGTATGATTATGACTGTGGATTGTTCAGATAATCATAACCGTAATTGAAAACACGATTATCTTCGGGTCGTAGTGCATGGATAATTTGTGGTCGTGATACTAATGAATACACGATTATCTTCGCCGTAAGCATGGATAATTTGTGGTCGTGATACTAATGAATACACGATTATCTTTTGGTCAGTAGTGTATGGATAATTTATGGTCGTGATACTAATGAATACACGATTATCTTTGGCCGTAGTGCATGGATAATTTGTGGTCGTGATACTAATGAATACACGATTATCTTTGGCCGTAGTGCATGGATAATTTGTGGTCGCGATACTAATGAATACACGATTATCTTTCGTCAGTAGTGATGGATAATTCGTGGTCGTGATACTAATGAATATCCTTGGCCGTAGAAAAGTGTGGATGATTCGATGATATGGATTAATTATCGAATGAGTCTCAAGAATGAAATATTAATTCATGGATGTGGTAAAAGTCATCTTTCGTCAGTAGTGTATTGATAGACTTGGTATGATTATGACCAAGGATTATTCGGATAATCATGATCAGATTGAAAACACGAATATCCTCGCCAAGATAGTGCATGGATAATTCGTGGTCGTGATACTATTAAGTCGCTGGCCTCAAAGATTATTGGTTTTAGCTTGTATATCTTGGCTTCAGAAAGCAAAAAGATGAATTGTTAATGAATATCTTCGCTGGATCACGTAAGATGAATTTAATATTTTTAACGATAAAGGTATTCAAGGTATCCTCACCTCTTTATCATATCGTACGCATTCTAATTTCGAGGGCTTAAATTTCATAAGAAGGGAGGTTGTAAGACCCCAACTTTTATAAATAAAGATGAATTTTCTATAAATATTATTTTTGAATATTATGGAATAAATTTGATATAATGTTATAGTGTGGGTAATATTTATAAATTTTGCAAAGTAAGCAAGTTGTTATAAAATATTCGTTTGGCTCTGGGAATATTCTTTTGTTTGGGAATATTCAGACGACGGCTCAATCAAATGGTGGACCCCATTAACTAAGTATTGTCGTAGTTAGAAAACGACAAAATTATCTTTCTATAAAAATAACGGCAGAGGTGTTACCGTTAAAACCGTTGAACTACCCGTTAGTAAAAGTACAAGAATACGCTGGTTGCATATAAGAAGACACCAGATTGATTATCGATGCTTACGTGAGAAGTCACTTAGCTATACTCAATTATTGCTACAAAGAATTCTTTGATCATATCTCTTATATTATCGATTCAATTATTGTCACAAGATCATCTCGTATAATATGTTATATTATTAATTGAGACGACAAGTTATAAATGATTAATAATTGTTGAAAGATTAAATATGTGTCGATTAAAAATAAAATGATTTGTGGTAATATTTATTCAATCCTGATGTATATAAAGAGTCTCGTTATGAGACGTTTGTGGTAAGTTTGATTATTTTATGGGGGCCCATATATCATCATCTAAGAGTCTCTAGTAATTTTCAGGAATAGTAATTATTTATAGTGAATAGATTACCTTTGTGAATAGTAATTACCTTTGTGAATAGTAATTACCTTTGTGAATAGTAATTACCTTCGCCAATAGTAATTACCTTCGCCAATAGTATTTACCTTCACAATAGTAATTACCTTTGTGAATAGTAATAGTAATTACCTTCGTCAATAGTAATTACCTTTCACAATAGTAATTACCCCTTCGTAAATAGTAGTTGTCCCTTCAATATTACCAAGAGTTAATCGCTTCTTGATTGTTCCAAGGGTTAATTACCCCTTCGAAATAATAGTAGTTGTCTCTTCAATATTACCAAGAGTCATTTTGACTCTTCGTTAACACTCAAGAGCCACCCTCGCTTTTTCTATAAATAGAAAGCTCATTCCTTCATTATTTCTTACTTAATTCATTGAAACTCTAGAGAGAAACTATAGAGAGAAAGAAGAAAAGTATTCGCTACTTCACTTTTCCAATATTCAGCTTCTTCTAAGGTAAGGGATATTATTTGTTGTATTCGTAAGGGGTGTTATTCTTTCTTATTCATGAAGAGAACTTCGTTATTCCATTCTTTATTATTACATTTGAATAACTCTCGACACGCCAGATATCCTATACTTGGTGAAATCCTCTCCGTTATTCCATTTTTATTATTATTCATTTGAATAACTCAGATACGCTGCAGATACCCTATACATAATCAGATAACGTGGTTTACCCTATACTTGGTGACATTCTTCTATTATTCTCGTTGAACATCCTGCTCAGTGTTTTACACCGGGACCGGTTCCGCTTTTTATTATTATTCTCGCTGGAACATCCTCGTCTGCGTGTTTTACACCGGAATTCGGTTAAAATCTTTATCATTCTCGCTGGAATATCCTATCGTGTGTTTTACACCGGATCTGGTTCCATCTTTATTATTCGTTGAACATCCCGCTTTGTGAATTTCACCCGACCGTTCTCGTTATTATTATTCTCGTTGGAATAACTCGCTTATATGCAAGTACCGCAAGCATGGTGATTTCCTTTGTTATTCCATTCTTTATTATACCCAAATTGGTTAAAACTTTGACTTCTATACTCCATGAAATTAGTAGAATATTCTTGATATTTGCGTTTCATCCAAAGATCTTTTCATGGAAATATTCTTCCGATCATTCTTGAATTTTACTCTACAAAGCAAAGATCATGTCGACAATTTGGACGTTATTAGTTCTCGAATAAATTAATTCGTGAACTTGTTTTATTGAATTATTATGTCATCATGTCATCATCCTCATGTTATATTATGTTATCTTTCGCTTACGCGCATAGATGAATTTAGTATGATTATGACCAGGATCATTCTAAGATAATCATGGCTTGTTATAAATGATGTGATAAAAGTCCTCAAGGGCTTCGGAATGCAAAGTTGATGGATAGTTTTTGGTATGATTATGACTGGGGTGATCTAGATATAGTCTTGACCATTGATAATTTGATGAAAATCCTTGACCGTGGTACGTGGATGATTAGATATTGTGGTTTATTCATTAAACCGAGTCTTAGTGATAAAATTTATGAAAACCTTTTAAAACCTAAAAGATAGTAGACTTTATTTTCTACTTGACTCTTTTAATGGATTGCATATTCCGCTGCAGTTAAACTGTGAGACCCCAGATTTTATTAATAAAGATTTAAATTTTGTCGAAATAATTTTTTAATATTATAGTGTGAATTTGAGATAATATTATAGTTGTGGGTAGTATTTATAAATTTTGCAAAGTATGCAAGTGGTTATATTATATTCGATTGGTGGGGAATATTAGGTTTAGCGAGGAATATTCGCACAACTACTCAATCATTGGTGGACCCCTAATGTAATTATTGTCGGATCGAGAAAACGACAAAAATATTTTATTGAAATAACGGCGGAAGTTTTACCGTAGTTCTTGTTGAACTACCTCGGTAGTAAAAGAAATACGAGAATACGTGTGGTTGCATAAGAGCACACGGTATTGATTATTGATGCTTATGTGAGAAGTCACTCGGTTTGATTCCATTATCATCGATTAATAATATGAATTATTATAGCGATAATGACGTTTTGTTTTATTCGTATTATTAACGTAATAAAATGTAAACATCTTTTATATAAAATAGAATACTTTATTAAAGTTATTCTATAAATAGAATATATTATATTTTATTATGCATAGTGTTGTATAGTGTTTTGCATAGTGTTTTGCATAGTATTGCATAGTATTTCAGATAGTAAAATGTTTTTATATAAATAGAATATATTATATTTTATTTAAAAGATTTTTCTTTAAATATGGACCGTCGATTAAAGTAAATCAATCTGGACCGTTCATGGATTAGTTACTATGCATTCCATTTTCCTATAAATAGAAGCTCATTCCTTCATTATTTTCTTACTTAATTCATTGAAACTCTGTAGAGAGAAATTATAGAGAGAAGTTTATATAGAGAAAATTATAGAAAGAAGAAGAGTATATTCGCTACTTCACTACTTCTATATTCAGGTTCTTTTTACTAGTAGAGGTGTTATTCTTTCTTCTTGAAGAGAACTTCGTTATTCCATTCACTATTATTTCATTGGAATAACTCGTAAAAGTGATATACCCTATACATAACCTCGTATATGCCAGATATCCTATACTTGGTGAAATCCTTATGTTATTCCCATTTTATTTATTACATTTGAATAACTCGTGTACGCTGTGATTTTACCCTATACTTGGTGACATTCTTCATTATTACATTGGAACATCCCGCTCGTGTGTTTTACAATGGGACTGGTTCCGCTTTTTATTATTCTCATTGGAACATCCCGTCTGTGTGTTTTTACACAGGACCGGGTTCCGCTTTTTATCATTCTCGTTGGAATATCCTATCGTGTGTTTTACACCGGATCCGGTTCCATCTTTATTATTCGTTGGAACATCCCGCTTGCGTGAATTTCACCGACTGGTTCCATTATTATTATTCTGTTGAATAACCCGTACATCGCAAGCACCGCATGCATGGTGATTTCTTTTGTTATTCCATTCTTTATTATACCCGGTTGGTTAAAACTTTGACTTCTATACTCCATGAAATTAGTAGAATATCCTTGATATTTGCATTTCATCCAAAGATCTTTTCATGGAAATATTCTTCCGATCATTCTTGAATTTTACTCTACAAAACAAAGAGATCATGTTGACAATTTGGACGTTAATAATTCATGGATTAAATAATTCTTGAACTTGTTTTATTGAATTATTATGTCATTGTCATCATCCTCATGTTATATTATGTTATCTTTGGCTTACGTGCATAGATGAACTTAGTATGATTATGACCAGGATCATTCGGTATAATCATGACTTGATATAAATGATGTGACAAAAGTCCTCGGTGGTTCTGTAATGCGTTGATGGATAGTTTTTGGTATGATTATGACCTGGGGTGATTCGGTAAGATAGTCATGACCATTGATAATTTGATGAAAATCCTTGACCGTGGTATAGTGGATGATTAGATATGGTGGTTTATTTATTGTCGAGTCTCAGCGATAAAAATTGATGAAAACCTTTTTAAAACCTAAAAGATAGTAGACTCTATTCTCTACTTGACTCTTTAAATGGATTGCTAATTTCGCTGCAGTTAAACTGGTTGTGTATTGTATTTTATCAGTTTAATACTGTTGAAGGCTAATGATAATTTATTCTGCATTATCTTAGTCATAATATTTCTTACTGGGCTAGTTGAGCTCACCCTTTCTTTCATTGTTCTCTTCAGGAAATGAGAACATAATTTGGGACGACTAGTCTGGGAACTAAGTAATGGTCCAGAGGATAGCATTAGTAGTCCTCACTATTCTGTGAAATAGTGTGATAATAGTTGTAATGAGGACTCCTTTTGAGTTTGAATAATATCTAGTAGACAAAATTTGTATTCAAACTCACAGTTTATGTCGTATTGTACACCTACGCTTATATTAGTAAGTTGTATTTGAATTTATGTACCATGTAAGTGGCGACCCAAGATGGGTGACGTATACCTAATTTTGGGGGCGTCACAGTTGGTATCAGAGCTTAGGGATATGATCCCTGGCTGAGATGTGAGATAAGAACTAGGAGGGGAGAGACGGAGAATTCCTTCGCTAGTATGACCTACCTAAATTTATTTGGTATTTAATTGGTCGGTCAGAGTATAGGGATAATATGTGATATGTTAATTAACCCTTGTTTTGTGAAAGGTGTTTGAGAATGATATCCGAAAATCTTTGAGATAAGCAATGAAGCACATGAGAGTGTTGATTCAGCTCAAACAAAAGGTAACGACCAACAATACGATAATAATCATACTGGTGGCAACGGCTATCAGAACAATGATAACCATCGTGGGGGAAATTATCATGCTAAGAATGGTAACCACTTCGGTGGTAATCATGGCAAAGATAATAGAAGTGGAAATTTCAAGAAGAGAAGGTCATTTAGCTCGATTTTGTCGTATAGTGAAGTCAAGTCCAGCTGGGATAGTGGCACCAAAGGCGGATACGGACAAAACAAAGTCGGTGGTTTCATGAAGAGCGTTTTTCATGACTTCTTAAAAAGCAAGTGACTCGAACGAAGTTAGCACGGGTTAGTTAATTATAAATTCTTGCGAAGTCTATACCTTATAAGATACCGGTTCTACCCATTATTTTATCTCGCTTGCTTGCGTTCAACATTTAAATTTGACTCCGGAGAAGTTAGACTTTAACTTATTGGTTGAAACTTCGTTGGGAGAAACCTTCGTTACCTCCACTGTTTATTAATCTTGTTGTTTCAAATAAACACTTTCACGTTACCTGTCGATATTATCTCTTTAAAAATATTTGCCTTTGATGGTATTTTAGGAATCAATTGGTTAACTACTCATCATTCTTTTCGTAAGGTTGTTAGCTTTTATATTCATAACCAAACTACTAAAGTCAATTATTGTCATATCAAGCCATAAGTAAAAAGCCCCGAACCTTTCGTTGTTGACTTCCTTGTGTGGAATGCACCGGCCGGACTTTCGTCAGAGGCGACATCGTGAATGAAGATGGCAAGTTTATAGGTATCATTGTGAGGTGCTATCTAGGTTAAGGGATAGAAGTCACAGTTGGTATCAATGTGACGTACTATCCAAATCTTGGACGAGAGTAACAGTTTTGAATGATATTTATATCATTAATAAATTTCTTGACGTATTCTTGAAGATTTCCTAGCCTACCCTAGAGCGTGAAATCGAATTTTGTATTGACCCCAGTATAAAAAACCCATTTCGAAACCCTCAAATATTTCTTCAACTAAAAGGATGCATTTACGAGGATTATGATGAAAGTCATAATAAAAGCATTGGACTAATGAAAATTATGGGTATATGAAGTATTAGTAAGTGTTATGATGAGTTATGTTGGTTATTATGTGAAAACATGAAAGTTTCTTAGAAATCACAAAAAGTTGAAAATCGATTTTGGTGAAAAACGTAATATGAAATTCAATTGACCATATCTCCTATTATATTTTGAATTTTTGAGTGTGGTCAAGTCCTAGAGTTAGATCTATGAGTTACCTAACTAATTCAAGTGGAATTACTGGAAAAGGTGTTGTAGATTTTTGTGTGGACTGATTTTAGCAAAGGAGGCCAAAGCTGTAAATTTCGAAAATGCTACTGCCCAGAAACTTTAAGGGACTGTTTCGGCCACTTAAATTATGAGAAAAATTCTGGGTTTTTGGGACATGAAGGTATATGGTATAAAGTACCTCCTGTCCAAAAATGAGCTCATTCTGACTTAAAATGAGCAAGTTATGACTATTTCAATATTTAGGTTTTTCCGACGAAAAACGCTATAACCGAAGTTCTATAACTCCGATGACCATGAAATTTAAACTGGAAGCTCACGTTAACATGTGTAAGGTCCTGCCAAGATTTGGGAATTTTTGGAGTTAAACTTGAGGTAGCTAATTTCTTAAGGAATTAAGTGGAAATTGATTTTTGAAAAATAGTAAATGAAATTTTAAAAATTCGAGAAAAATATATTTTCATTATGGGACTATATTATGCTAAATCCCAGAAAAGAAATATTTTTGGGACTGATTTGGTATTTTTCATGAAAATAGTTTGAATTACTGAACATATGAGTTAAATATGTTATGTGAAGTAACAAAGTTGAAAATAGGATTTTATGGCTAAAGAATCCTATATAGAGTATATGCATATTTTTTGATGAGGATTTGATAATTGGTGATGATATTTTATGAGTATGGCATTTTGAATGATTAAATGCATTATATGGTAAAAGCGTAAACAATTGAGATAAATTGTTTATAAATTTAAGAAGTGATTAAAATATTATTATAATATTAATGTTATTAGATTATGAGATTATTAAGTGATTGATAACATGGGGATATTCTTGAATCTCGGATAAATTATATTATAAATGTTTAATATTTATCCTTTATCTCATTTGATTGATTCTTTATATCATTATCCTCATGCTTATATTATGTTGAAAGTCATCTCGTGGCTCAGTAGTGATATAGATGGACTTGGTATGATTATGACTGAGGATTGTTTTCGGTATAATCATAACCGTAAATGAATACTACGATTATCTTCGTCGTAGTAGTGCATGGATAATTGTGGTCGTGATACTAATGAATACAAGTTATCTTTGGTAGTAGTGCATGGATAATTTGTGGTCGTGATACTAATGAATACACGATTATCTTTCGTCAGTAGTGCATGGATAATTGTGGTCGTGATACTAATGAATACACGATTATCTTTGGCCGTAGTGCATGGATAATTTGTGGTCGTGATACTAATGAATACACGATTATCTTTGGCCGTAGTGCATGGATAATTGTGGTCGTGATACTAATGAATACACGATTATCTTTTTCCGTAGTGCATGGATAATTTGTGGTCGTGATACTAATGAATACACAATTATCTTTGGTAGTAGTGCATGGATAATTTGTGGTCGTGATACTAATGAATACACGATTATCTTGGTCGTAGTGCATGGATAATTTGTGGTCGTGATACTAATGAATACATGATTATCTTTTGGTCGTAGTGCATGGATAATTGTGGTCGTGATACTAATGAATACACGATTATCTTTGGCCGTAGTGCATGGATAATTTGTGGTCGTGATACTAATGAATACACGATTATCTTTGGCCGTAGTGCATGGATAATTGTGGTCGTGATACTAATGAATACACAGTTATCTTTGGCCGTAGTGCATGGATAATTTGTGGTCGTGATACTAATGAATACACGATTATCTTTGGCCGTAGTGCATGGATAATTTGTGGTCGTGATACTAATGAATACACAATTATCTTTGGTCGTAGTGCATGGATAATTTGTGGTCGTGATACTAATGAATATCCTTGGCTCGTAAAGTGGTGGATGATTCGATGATATGGATTAATTATTGAAATTTGAGTCTCAAAGAATGAAATATTAATTCTCGGATGTGGTAAAAAGTCATCTTTGGTCAGTAGTGCATTGATAGACTTGGTATGATTATGACCAAGGATTATTCGGTATAATCATGATCAGAATTGAAAACACGAATATCCTTGGCCGGTGGTGCATGGATAATTCGTGGTCGTGATACTATTAAGTCGCATCTCAAAGATTATTGGTTTTAGTTGTATATCTTTGCTTTTCAGTAGTGCAAAAGATGAATTGTTAATGAATAGCTTTTGGCAGATTTCAAAGATGAATTTAATATTTTTAAACGATAAAGGTATTCAAGGTATCCTCATCTCTTTATCATACCAGTATCGCATTTCTAATTTCGAGGGCTTAAATTCCATAAGGAGGGAGATTGTGAGACCCCAGATTTTATTAATAAAGATTTAAATTTTGTCGAAATAATTTTTTAATATTATGGTGTGAATTTGAGATAATATTATAGTTGTGGGTAGTATTTATAAATTTTGCAAAGTATGCAAGTGGTTATATTATATTCGATTGGTCTGGGAATATTAGGTTTAGCGAGAGGAATATTAGATAACTACTCAATCATTGGTGGACCCCAATAATGTAATTATTCATTTGATCGAGAAAACGACAAAAATATTTTATTGAAATAACGGCGGAAGTTTTACCGTGGTTACTGTTGAACTACTCGGTAGTAAAAGTACAGTAATACGTGTGGTTGCACACGGTATTGATTATTGATGCTTATGTGAGAAGTCACTCAGTTTGATTCCATTATTGTCGATTAATAATATGAATTATTATAGCGATAATGACGTTTTGTTTTATTCGTATTATTAACGTAATAAAACTGAAACATCTTTTATATAAAATAGAATACTTTATTAAAGTTATTCTATAAATAGAATATATTATATTTTATTATGCATAGTGTTGCATAGTGTTTTGCGTAGTAAATTTTTGCATATAGTTTGCATAGTATTGCATGTTGTTCGCATAGTAAAATGTTTTTATATAAATAGAATATATTATATTTTATTTAAAAGATTTTTCTTTAAATATGGACCGTCAGATTAAAGTAAATCAATCGGACCGTTCATGGATTAGTTACTATGCATTCCATTTTCCTATAAATAAGCTCATTCCTTCATTATTTTCTTACAATTCATTGAAACTCTACAGAGAGAAATTATAGAGAGAAGCTATATAGAGAAAATTATAGAAAGAAGAAGAGTATTCGCTACTTCACTACTTCTATATTCAGGTTCTTTTTTACGGTAAAGGGTGTTATTCTTTCTTCTTGAAGAGAACTTCATTATTCCATTCACTATTATTCATTGGAATAACTTTGTAAAAGTGATATACCCTATACATAACTTTATATATGCAAGCATATCCTATACTTGGTGAAATCCTTATGTTATTCCATTTTTATTTATTCTCATTTGAATAAACACGTATGCTGTGGTTTACCCTATACTTGGTGACATTCTTCTATTATTACATTGGAACATCACATGCGTGTGTTTTACAAGGACCGGTTCCGATTTTTTATTATTACATTGGAACATCACATCGTGTGTTTTACAGGACCGGTTCCGCTTTTTATCATTCTCATTGGAATATCCTATCTGTGTGTTTTACCCGGATCCGGTTCCATCTTTATTATTCTGTTGGAACATCCTCGCTTGCGGTGTGAATTTCACCGACACGGTTCCGTTATTATTATTCTCATTGGAATAACTCGTCATGCACAAGTACCGCATGCATGGTGATTTCTTTTGTTATTCCATTCTTTATTATACCCAGTTGGTTAAAACTTTGACTTCTATACTCCATGAAATTAGTAGAATATCCTTGATATTTGCATTTCATCCAAAGATCTTTTCATGGAAATATTCTTCCGATCATTCTTGAATTTTACTCTACAAAACAAAGATCATGTTGACAATTTGGACGTTAATAATTCATGGATTAAATAATTCTTGAACTTGTTTTATTGAATTATTATGTCATTGTCATCATCCTCATGTTATATTATGTTATCTTTGGCTTACGCATGCGCATAGATGAACTTAGTATGATTATGACTGGGATCATTCTAAGATAATCATGACTTGATATAAATGATGTGACAAAAGTCCTCGGTTATTCTGAATGCAATGCGTTGATGGATAGTTTTTGGTATGATTATGACTGGGGTGATTCGGTATAGTCATGACCATTGATAATTTGATGAAAATCCTTGACCGTGGTATAGGGATGATTAGATGTGGTGGTTTATTTATTTATTGTCGAGTCTCAAATGATAAAAATTGATGAAAACCTTTTTAAAACCTAAAAGATAGTAGACTTTATTCTCTACTTGACTCTTTAAATGGATTGCTAATTCACTGCAGCTTAAACTGGTTGTGTATTGTATTTTATCGGTTAATATCGTTGAAGGCTAATGATAATTTATTTCGCATTATCTTAGTCATAATATTTCTTATTGGGCTAGTTGAGCTCACCCTTTCTTTCATTGTTCTCTTCAGGAAATGAGAACATAGCTGGGACGAGTCGGGGAACGAAGTAATGGTCCAGAGGATAGCATTAGTAGTCCTCACTATTCTGTGAAATAGTGTGATAATAGTTGTAATGAGGACTCCTTTTGAGTTTGAATAATATCTAGTAGACAAAATTTGTATTCAAACTCACAGTTTATGTCGTATTGTACACGACAGTTATATTAGTAAGTTGTATTTGAATTTATGTACCATGTAAGTGGCGACCCAAGATGGGTGACGTATACCTAATTTTGGGGGCGTCACACGGTTGGTATCGAGCTTAGGATATGATCCCTGGTACGAGATGTGAGATAAGAACTAGGAGGAGAGACGGAGAATTCCTTCGCTAGTATATGACCTACCTAAATTTATTTGGTATTTAATTGGCTCGGTCGAGAGTATAGGGATAATATGTGATATGTTAATTAACCCTTGTTTTGTGACGGTGTTTGAGAATGATATCCGAAAATCTTTGAGATAAGCAATGAAGCACATGAGAGTGTTGATTCAAATTTCAAACAAAAGGTAACGACCAACAATACGATAATAATCATATTTGGTGGCAACGGCTATCGTAACAATGATAACCATCGTGGGGAAATTATCATGTTAAGAATGGTAACCACTTGATTGGTAATCATGGCAAAGATAATAGAAGTGGAAATTTCAAGAAGAGAAGGTCATTTAGCTCGATTTTTTTGTCGTATAGTGAAGTCAAGTCCAGTTTGGGATAGTGGCACCAAAGGCGGATCTGGACAAAACAAAAGTCGGTGGTTTCATGAAGAGCGTTTTTCATGACTTCTTAAAAAGCAAGTGACTCGAACGAAGTTAGCACGGGTTAGTTAATTATAAATTCTTGCGAAGTCTATACCTTATAAGATCCGGTTCTACCCATTATTTTATCTCGCTGCTTTGCGTTCAACATTTAAATTTGACTCAGGAGAAGTTAGACTTTAACTTATTGGTTGAAACTTCGTTGGGAGAAACCTTCGTTACCTCCTCCATTGTTTATTAATCTTGTTGTTTCAAATAAACACTTTCACGTTACTTCGTCGATATTATCTCTTTAAAAATATTTGCCTTTGATGGTATTTTAGGAATCAATTGGTTTACTACTACTCATCATTCTTTTCGTAAGGTTGTTAGCTTTTATATTCATAACCAAACTACTAAAGTCAATTATTGTCATATCAAGCCATATAAAAAGCCATAAGAACCTTTCGTTGTTGACTTCCTTGTGTGGAATGCAACCAAGCGGACTTTTCAGAGGCGACATCGTGAATGAAGATGGCAAGTTTATAGGTATCATTGTGAGGTGCTATCTAGGTTAAGGGATAGAAGTCACAGTTGGTATCAATGTGACGTACTATCCAAATCTTGGACGAGAGTAACAGTTTTGAATGATATTTATATCATTAATAAATTTCTTGACGTATTCTTGAAGATTTCCTAGCCTACCCTAGAGCGTGAAATCGAATTTTGTATTGACCCCAGTACAAAAAACCCATTTCTGAAACCCTCAAATATTTCTTCAACTAAAAGGATCTGTTTACGAGGATTATGATGAAAGTCATAATAAAAGCATTGGACTAATGAAAATTATGGGTATATGAAGTATTAGTAAGTGTTATGATGAGTTATGTTGGTTATTATGTGAAAACATGAAAGTTTCTTAGAAATCACAAAAAGTTGAAAATCAGATTTTGGTGAAAAACGTAACATGAAATTCAATTGACCATATCTCCTATTATATTTTGAATTTTTGAGTGTGGTCAAGTCCTAGAGTTAGATCTATGAGTTACCTAACTAATTCAAGTGGAATTACTGGAAAAGGTGTTGTAGATTTTTGTGTGGACTGATTTTAGCAAAGGAGGCCAAAGCTGTAAATTTCGAAAATGCTACTGCCCAGAAACTTTAAGGGACTGTTTCGGCCACTTAAATTATGAGAAAAATTCTGGGTTTTTGGGACATGAAGGTATATGGTATAAAGTACCTCCTGTCCAAAAATGAGCTCATTCTGACTTAAAATGAGCAAGTTATGACTATTTCAATATTTAGGTTTTTCCGATTGAAAAACGCTATAACCAAGTTCTATAACTCCGATGACCATGAAATTTAAACTGGAAGCTCACGTTAACATGTGTAAGGTCCTGCCAAGATTTGGGAATTTTTGGAGTTAAACTTGAGGTAGCTAATTTCTTAAGGAATTAAGTGGAAATTGATTTTTGAAAAATAGTAAATGAATTTTTTAAAATTCGAGAAAAATATATTTTCATTATGGGACTATATTATGCTAAATCCCAGAAAAGAAATATTTTTGGGACTGATTTGGTATTTTTCATGAAAATAGTTTAATTACTGAACATATGAGTTAAATATGTTATGTGAAGTAACAAAAGTTGAAAATAGGATTTTATGGCTAAAGAATCCTATATAGAGTATATGCATATTTTTTGATGAGGATTTGATAATTGGTGATGA
The DNA here is from genome assembly GCA_020205615.1 of Panax quinquefolius. Classification (NCBI taxonomy): domain Eukaryota; kingdom Viridiplantae; phylum Streptophyta; class Magnoliopsida; order Apiales; family Araliaceae; genus Panax; species Panax quinquefolius. The sequence goes on along the minus strand of CM035165.1, from coordinate 7,849,211 downwards.
TATTTTATGAGTATGGCATTTTGAATGATTAAATGCATTATATGGTAAAAGCGTAAACAATTGAGATAAATTGTTTATAAATTTAAGAAGTGATTAAAATATTATTATAATATTAATGTTATTAGATTATGAGATTATTAAGTGATTGATAACATGGGGATATTCTTGAATCTCGGATAAATTATATTATAAATGTTTAATATTTATCCTTTATCTCATTTGATTGATTCTTTATATCATTATCCTCACGCTTATATTATGTTGAAAGTCGTGGTGGCTTCTGAAGTGCATAGATGGACTTGGTATGATTATGAATGTGGATTGTTAGGGTATAATCATAACCGTAAATGAATACACGATTATCTTTGGCCAGTAGTGCATGGATAATTGTGGTCGTGATACTAATGAATACACAGTTATCTTTCGTAGTAGTGCATGGATAATTTGTGGTCGTGATCTTAATGAATACACAATTATCTTTGGTAGTAGTGCATGGATAATTTGTGGTCGTGATACTAATGAATACACGATTATCTTTGGTAGTAGTGCATGGATAATTTGTGGTCGTGATACTAATGAATACACGATTATCTTTGGTAGTAGTGCATGGATAATTGTGGTCGTGATATCTTAATGAATACACAGTTATCTTTGGTAGTAGTGCATGGATAATTTGTGGTCGTGATACTAATGAATACACGATTATCTTTGGCCGTAGTGCATGGATAATTGTGGTCGTGATACTAATGAATACACGTTATCTTTGGTAGTAGTGCATGGATAATTTGTGGTCGTGATACTAATGAATACACGATTATCTTCGGTAGTAGTGCATGGATAATTTGTGGTCGTGATACTTAATGAATACACAATTATCTTTGGTAGTAGTGCATGGATAATTTGTGGTCGTGATACTAATGAATATCCTTGGCACGTAGTAGTGCGGGATGATTCGATGATATGGATTAATTATTGAAATTTGAGTCTCAAAGAATGAAATATTAATTCTGGATGTGGTAAAAGTCATCTTCGTCAGTAGTGCATTGATAGACTTGGTATGATTATGACCAAGGATTATTCGGTATAATCACGATCAGATTGAAAACACGAATATCCTTGGCAATGGTGCATGGATAATTCGTGGTCGTGATACTATTAAGTCGCGTGCTCAAAGATTATTGGTTTTCTGAGTTGTATATCTTTAGCTTTGTAGTGCAAAGATGAATTGTTAATGAATAGCTTTGGTGATTTTAAAGATGAATTTAATATTTTTAAACGATAAAGGTATTCAAGGTATCCTCATCTCTTTATCATACCAGTATCGTACTCTAATTTCGAGGGCGAAATTCCATAAGGAGGGAGATTGTGAGACCCAGATTTTATTAATAAAGATTTAAATTTTGTCGAAATAATTTTTAATATTATGGTGTGAATTTGAGATAATATTATAGTTGTGGGTAGTATTTATAAATTTTGCAAAAGTATGCAAGTGGTTATATTATATTCGATTGGTGGGGAATATTCGATTTAGCGGGGAATATTAAATGATAACTACTCAATCATTGGTGGACCTAGCGAAATTATTGTCGGATCGAGAAAGCGACAAAAATATTTTATTGAAATAACGGCGAAAGTTTTACCGTGGTTCTTGTTGAACTACTCTCGGTAGTAAAAGTACGATGAATACGTGTGGTTGCATAAGTAGCACACCGGTATTGATTATTGATGCTTATGTGAGAAGTCACTCGGTTTGATTCCATTATTGTCGATTAATAATATGAATTATTATAGCGATAATGACGTTTTGTTTTATTCAGTATTATTAACGTAATAAAATGCGAAACATCTTTTATATAAAATAGAATACTTTATTAAAGTTATTCTATAAATAATATATTATATTTTATTATGCATAGTGTTGCATAGTGTTTTTGCATAGTGTTTTGCATAGTATTGCATAGTGTTTGCATAGTAAAATGTTTTTATATAAATAGAATATATTATATTTTATTTAAAAGATTTTTCTTTAAATATGGACCGTCGATTAAAGTAAATCAATCTGGGATAGTTCATGGATTAATTACTATGCATTCCATTTTCCTATAAATAGAAGCTCATTCCTTCATTATTTTCTTACTTAATTCATTGAAACTCTAGAGAGAAATTATAGAGAGAAGCTATAGAGAGAAAATTATAGAAAGAAAGAAGAGTATTCGCTACTTTCACTACTTCTATATTCGGTTCTTTTTACGGTAGGGTGTTATTCTTTCTTCTTGAAGAGAACTTCATTATTCCATTCACTATTATTCATTGGAATAACTTTGTAAAAGTGATATACCCTATACATAACTTTGTATATATACGGCATATCCTATACTTGGTGAAATCCTTATGTTATTCCATTTTATTTATTCATTGGAATAACACGTATGCATGATTTTACCCTATACTTGGTGACATTCTTCTATTATTACTCGTTGGAACATCCATGCATGTGTTTTACACCGGACACGGTTAATTTTATTATTACGTTGGAACATCACATGCGTGTGTTTTACAGGACACGGTTCCGCTTTTTATCATTCTGTTGGAATATCCTATACGTGTGTTTTACACCTCGATGCGGTTCCATCTTTATTATTCTGTTGGAACATCCAGCCCGGTGTGAATTTCACGACTGGTTCCGTTATTATTATACATTGGAATAACTTTGTCTACATGCGCGGCACCGCATGCGTGGTGATTTCTTTTGTTATTCCATTCTTTATTATACCCGGTTGGTTAAAACTTTGACTTCTATACTCCATGAAATTAGTAGAATATCCTTGATATTTGCATTTCATCCAAATATCTTTTCATGGAAATATTCTTCCGATCATTCTTGAATTTTACTCTACAAAAGCAAGTATCATGTTGACAATTTGGACGTTAATAATTCATGGATTAAATAATTCTTGAACTTGTTTTATTGAATTATTATGTCATTGTCATCATCCTCATGTTATATTATGTTATCTTTGGCTTACGTGCATAGATGAACTTAGTATGATTATGACCGAGGATCATTCGGTATAATCATGACTTGATATAAATGATGTGACAAAAGTCCTCGGTGGCACTGTAATGCGATGATGGATAGTTTTTGGTATGATTATGACGGGGGTGATTTCGGTATAGTCATGACCATTGATAATTTGATGAAAATCCTTGACGTAGTGGTATAGGGATGATTAGATGTGGTGGTTTATTTATTAAAATTTGAGTCTCAAATGATAAAAATTGATGAAAACCTTTTAAAACCTAAAAGATAGTAGACTCTATTCTCTACTTGACTCTTTAAATGGATTGCTAATTTCATTGCAGATTAAAGCTGGTTGTGTATTGTATTTTATCAGTTTAATACTGTTGAAGGCTAATGATAATTTATTCTGCATTATCTTAGTCATAATATTTCTTACTGGGCTAGTTGAGCTCACCCTTTCTTTCATTGTTCTCTTTGAAATGAGAACATATTTGGAGACGAGTCGGGGAGCGAAGTAATGGTTCGAGAGGATAGCATTAGTAGTCCTCACTATTCTGTGAAATAGTGTGATAATAGTTGTAATGAGGACTCCTTTTGAGTTTGAATAATATCTAGTAGACAAAATTTGTATTCAAACTCACAGTTTATGTCGTATTGTACACGACAGTTATATTAGTAAGTTGTATTTGAATTTATGTACCATGTAAGTGGCGACCCAAGATGGGTGACGTATACCTAATTTTGGGGGCGTCACATAAACTGGTTGTCTATTGTATTTTATCAGTTTAACATTGTTGAAGACTATTGATAATTTATTCTGCATTATCTTAGTTATAATATTTCTTACTGGGCTAGTTGAGCTCACCCTTTCTTTCTTTTGTTCTCTTTGTGAAATGAGAATATATTTGGGGACGAGTCGGGGAAAAGAGTGATGGTCCCGAAGATAGCATTAGTAGTCCTCACTATTACATTAAATAGTGTGACAATAAATGTAATGAGGACTCTTGAGTATGGATATTGTCTAAATGACAACATTCCTATTAGAACTCTCGGTTTATGTATTGTCGTATGTTACTGCACGGATGTATAATTAAGTTTGTATTTGAATTTATGTACCATGTAAGTGGCGACCCAAGATGGGTGACGTATAAGTAATTTTGGGGGCGTCACAGTGGTGGTGCTGGTTGTGGTGGTCGGCGGCTGCTGGAGGTGGTGGTGGGTGGCAGCTGGAGGTGGTGGTTGGTGGCAGCTAGAGGAAGACAGAGAACTGAGATGGTGGTGGTGGTGGTAGTGGTGGTGGTCGGCGGTTGGAGGTGGTGGTGGGTGGCAGGTGGGCGTCGGAGATGAGAGTAAAATAGGAGAAAGTGAGATGAGAGTGAGAGAGGAGAGAGGAGAGAGTGAAGATGAGAGTGAGAGATGAGAGGCGCCTGAATGAGATGAATCTGATTAGGTTTTATAAGTTAGTTCTGACGGAATGTCCATCGAAAATACGTCCCTCGAAAATAAGTTATTCTTAACGAAAAGTCCATCTGAAATAACCATAGTTTCGTCGAATTTAAGTTTCGCGCTGGCGGGAAACTTGGCGCCAGATGTAAGACCCCAACTTATTATTAATGAAATTTAATTTTCTCTATTTATTATTTTGAAATAGTAAGGGTTGATTTGATTAATGTGGATAGTTATGGGTAAAATACGCAAATATTTCAAAATAAGCAAGTGGTTATAAAATATTCATTGTTGTTTGGGAATATTCGTTTGGTCGTGGAATATTCTGTCTTTGTCGGGGAATATTAAATGCGACGGCGTTAAACCATGTGTGGGCCCCATGAAAGCGATTGGATGAAGAAAACAACAAATATAAGTTGTTTAAAAATAACAACGTAGTTATTACAGATTATCTTGTTAAAATACTAAATTGGTTAAAAACACGATTGAACACGTGGTATTGCACCAATTATTGATTCTTACGTAAGAAGGAACTACTCAATAATGGTTACGATAATTCTTATTCGGTATTTTATTTTATTGATTTAATAATTCTTTGCGTTGATATTTTATATTCTTTGTTGTTTGATATTTGTCATTACACAAGTATTTTTCATTATCGAAGCAATAATTTATATTATCTGAATAATATTATTAGATAACATTATTGGCAATTTCTAGAAAGTTACATCTAAGGAGAGGTTTGGTCACCTAATTGTATGCGATAAGGAGAAATTCTTATTGGAAAGCCCCCTCTTTCCTGGGAACTGCCTGGTTGTCAATATTGTGATTCTGTAATATTATTTGTGAATAATTAATTATTGATTCATATGATGAAGAAAATATTGATTTTTATGTGGATATAGATGGAGAAAATTTTTAATGTGACAATTGTTGAAAATTGAAATTTTATCTTTTTCTGATAAAATAATTCATTTAAATATATTATTATATTTTAATAATATAATAATAGTGATATTTTTACAACGAATATGGGATATATGAGTATACGAGGAGGAAGAGTATTTTTGTTGCAATAAATGTTTAAAACATGTTAAACATGTCGGTGGACCCCATTTCTTGACTGAAATTTGATTATAGCCTGTAAAATTGCCTGTTTGTGGATTTCGGTCAATTTATGTTTGGAATTTGGAAAAACTTTCTTCTGGAAAGTTGTAGAGAATTGAATTTCCTATAAAAAGTCGCGAGATTCGAATTTTCTGATAAAAGGGCTATTTATTATGAATTATTGAAGTTCCGAAGCTCTGAAATAATTGATTTTTGGAAGTTTTAATTATTTTATAAAAGAAAAACGTTTTTTAGATGTGTGAGCCTCATTTTACATGTGTTAGGTTGCTGATTTCAGATTCTCAAAGGTTGGCGTAGACAAATTTTTATAAATATATTATTATATTAAATTTTACGCTTTGGTGTTCTAAGCATTTTCCTATAAATAGGTCTTGGGTTATAATTGAAAATCACACCGTAAAGCTGAAGTTTTCTCTCTATATTATCGAGCATATTCTTGTGAGTATTTTGAGTATACTTTGAGTATTGCTATACTGGTGCAAGTTCAAGTTATAGCCTATATCCAGGTGTTTCAACTAGAAGATTGTCTTTCGAGGTAAGGGATATTATTTTGTTTTCGTAATGATATTATTTCTTGATATCATTATCTTTGAAATATTGATCTGAAGTTTTTATCAAATTTGGAACTTTTGGTGTCGGAGTTACTATTCACGATATCGGGCCTTTATTCACGTATACGACATTATTCACGAATACGGAATTATTCATCGAAAAATGAAAATTTTTCCTTTTCAGTCAAAATATCTATTCGGATACTAGCTTTGATTGTATCCATGTTTTGATCATTCTTGAATTTTACACCACTATGATTATTTTTGAGGTATTTTTGGACATGGATTAAACAAAGTACGAATCCTTAATCCTTAATCCTTGTCATTTTGTTTCACTGGATTCGTTTCTTTAAAAATATTTTTCATCATCCTCAGTATTAAATGATGATATTATTGAATATCTTTGCCTTGTAGTGCAAAGATGAATGATTCGATGAATATCTTTGGTAGTAGTGCAAAGATGAGCAGTGTTTAGATGCAAATAACTAATGATGAATATCTTTGGCTGTAGTGCAAAGATGAATATTTGATTCAGATGTATATTGATTGATGTTACAGGGGATAAAAGATGAGCGACGAACTTTTAAATTCATACAAAGAAGATAGTAGTTTGCATTCTCTACTTAACTCTTCTAATGAATTATTATTTCATTGCGAATATTGATTTAAAACTTGTTGTCTATTGTATTCTATTAGTTTTTTCCTGTTGAAGACTAATGATAATTTGTTGTATATTATCTTAGTCATAATATTCTTTCTTGGGCTAGTTGAGCTCACCCTTTTCCTTTTGTTCCATTTTTCTTCTAAGGAGGCGAGAATATAAGCGAGTATTTAGTGGGGGTATGGAATGAAGGTTCTAGAGAGAGTTGTTTAGTAGTCCTCACCATTTTGTAAAATAATGTATCAATAAATGTGATGAAAATTTATTTGAGTATAGATATTGTCTAGAAGATAATATTTGTATTCAAACTCACGATTTCTTGTTGTAATAATAAAGTTGTAGTTGTTTACATACCATATATATTGACAACTCGAGAATGGGTGATGTATACCTATTTTGGGGGCGTCACGTTTAGTATCGAGCTTAGGGATATGATCTCTGGCGGAGATCGGGGAATAGAACTAGGAGGGAGAGCGAGTAAATCCTTCGCTAGTGTGTCCTACCTAAGCTTATTTGTTAAATTTGGTTAGTATATAGGGATATTATGTGATATATTGATTTCTTAATTAACCCTTGTTTTATATTGTATTTGAGAATGTCTAATTGAGAATATTATGATGGAGTAAATGAGATCGTGGAGATGCTGTATTTTACCAACGAGGAGAGCGTAACAGTGACAATGTTCCTCCCTGTGAACAACACCACTAAGCGAGATGATGAGCGAGGGATGTTTAGAAGCTTTTTTCGATTCATGCAAAATCGGACGAGGAGACTCGTGTTCAAAATCTGAGGAGGAAATGATAGCAATTCACGGGTTGTCACACCAAGCGAGTTCAAAGAGTTGGGACCACACGAATTTAAGGGAAAGCGAGATCCGATCATGGCGAAGAAACATGGGTCAAGCAAATTACCAAGATATTCGATGTCTTGGGATGCACGGAGAACGAAGGTTCCATTCGCCACCTTTATGTTTCATGGCGAAGCGCAGACTCTTTGGTGGGAGTGCGTGAAGCGTACCCATCGTACTTTCAAAGATGTCTTGGGGGAGGCGTTTGAAACTATTTAATGACAAATACTTTCCGAAAGTGTTCATCATATGAAAGAAGTGGAGTTCATCGATTAGAACAAAACAACACGACGGCGGTATCTCGATCGAGGTAAAGTTTGCATAGAGTTATCCGGTTTCAGACCTCATTTGGTGGAGAATGAGGAACGTATGACGCGGATGTTTACGAGAGGTTTGAAACCCGTCACGACGATATCTCATTTCTCATAAATTTTCTCTCTATTAGGATGTTATTAACAGGCTCAATTGTTAGAGCGAGATAACGAGTATATTCAACCAAGGACCATAACCGAGGATTATACCGAGAGATAGCGGTCAGCAATGTAATAACGATAACCAAACGGAGAAAAAGCAGACGGACAAAAATGGTAACCACTCTGGTGGTAATCATAGCCATGAAAATAGAAGAAGCGAATCGGGAGGAGATTTTAAAAAGAGGAGATTTAACAACGACCATGTATGAAGGCAGCGGTCTTGGCAAGAAAATCGGTTCTAAGGGGAGGAAACGACCACCGGTTATATGCTATAAATCACGGGAAAGAGGGACATATCGGTCAAAGCGCCCACAATAGTTCAAGGTATGTTATAATTGTGGAAAGGAAGGACATATCGCTCGAGATTATGCAGTAGCGAAACCTAGTTCGATGGGGACGGTGGCTCGAAAAGATCGTCCCGAAAAGTTAAAGTCAACGGTTCCTGGAAGAGCGTTTGTTGTGACTGGTCAAAATGCGAGGAACCCAAACGAGGTGATCACGGGTAAGCTAATCATAAATTCTTGTGAAGTTTATACTTTACTAGATACCGGTGCTACCCATTCATTTATCTCTCCTACTTGTACTCAACGTTTAAATTTGACTCCGAAAAAATTAGACTTTGACCTATCTGTGGAAACTCCGTTAGGAGAAACTTTCATCACATCCACTGTTTATAAATCTTGTTTGATTTAAGTTGGCACTATCACCTTACCTGTTGACCTTATCTCTTTAAAGATACTTGCTTTTGATGTGATTTTAGGGATTGATTGGTTAACTACTCATCATGCCAAAATTGATTGTTTTCGTAAGGTTGTTAGTTTTCATATTCCTAACCAACTGTTGTTATGCAATTCAAGCAACTAAACCATTAAAATCAATCAATTATCATATCTAATCATAAAGCTATTCGTTTATTGAAAAGCGGATGTCAAGCTTTCTTAGCCCATGTTATGGATTTGAATAAAGACACGTCAAATTTGAATAATATTCTGTTGTTATTGACTTTCTGACGTATTTCTGAAGAACTTCCGGTCTCACCCCGAGCGTGAAGTTGAATTCTTTATTGATCTTAAACTTTGGTACAAAGCCCATTTCTAAAACCCCATATCGAATGGTCGCTATTGAACTTCGTGGAGTTAAAGGTCCAACTACGAGAATTGTTTAGACATCGGTTTCATTAGATCTAGTACATCTCCTTGGGGTGCTCTGTTTTATTAGTAAAGAAGAAAGCGGGAGTATGCGACTTTTGTATTGACTATCGGGAATTGAACCATGTTACCATCAAGAATAGGTATCCTCTACCTCGTATTGATGACTTGTTTGACCCGATTGCAAAGGGCGCAATTCTTTTCAAAAATCGATCTTCGATTCGGATATCATCAATTTGAAGATTAGAACCGAGGATATTCCAAAGGCGCCTTTAGAACTCTAAGACGGGCATTATGAATTCTTAGTCATGTCTTTCGGATCGACTAATGCTCCTAAGACTTTCATGGATATGATGAACCAAGTATTCAAGGAATATTTAGATCGGATTCGTTGTTGTTTTTATTGATGACATCCTCATATATTCAAAAGTCGTGAAGATCATGAGCACCATTTGAAGTCGATACTCAAAGGCTTCGTGAAAACAAACTATATGCCAAATTGAAAAAATGCGAGTTACGGCATGAGGAAGTAGCATTCCTTGGGCATGTGGTGTCGAAACATGGAGTATCCGTGGACCCGTGACAAGATTGAAGCAATACAAAGTCAGAGAAATGAAGTCGGTGGATCAAGTCACGTAGCTTTCAGGTCTAGCTGGTTATTATCAAAGATTCGTGGAAGGGTTTTCTCGAATCGCTACACCATTAACTTAGCTAACTCGGAAGGATACAAAATTTGTTTGGAGCGAAGAATGCGAGAAGAGTTTCCAAGAGCTTAAGAGGAGACTTATTTCGGCACATGTTCTAACAATACCATCTGGTTCGGATGGATTTGTTATCTACAGCGATGCTTCATGCAAAGGGTTAGGATGTGTTCTCATGCAGCGTGGGAAAGTCATAGCCTATGCCTCGCGACAACTTAAAGAATATGAGAGGAATTATCCTACTCATGATCTAGAGTTAGCGGCGTGATCGTTTTGTATTAAAGATATGGAGGCACTATCTATATGGGGAGAAAGTGGAGATATATTCAGACCATAAAAGCCTTAAATATTTCTTCACTCAAAAAGAACTCAACATGCGGCAGCGACGTTGGCTCGAGCTATTGAAAGACTACGACCACACTATTCAATACCATCCTGGAAAAGCGAACGTGGTAGCTGACGCGTTGAGTAGAAGATCATATGCGGGAATGAGTGCGATGATGTCAAGTATACGCATAGAGCCAACTTTAATAGAAAAAGTTAAGGTTGCTTGAGCCACCGACGCATTCGGAGCCGATGCGTATGAAGAAGAAGTACAAGAAGAAGCTAGCTATTAGGGCGAGAATTGATGAAGAAGGAATACTTCGAGTCCAATCTAGACTTTGTGTTCCTAACGACTCTGATTTGAAGTACAAGATTATGATGGAGGCACACAATACACCATTTGCAATCCATCTGGAAGTACTAAAATGTATTGTGATCTTGACATACATTTTGGTGGAACAATATGAAGAGAGAGATTGCAAAGTTTATCTCGATGTGTTTAACTTGTCAACGTGTAAAGGCGGAGCATCTAGTACCTAAGGGTCCGTTGCAACCACTTGAGATTCGAAATGGAAGAGGAACACATTACCATGGATTTCGTTCACGGGTCTTCCTACGGTTTCTCAAGGCATCAATGCTATTTGGGTTATTGTTGATAGATTAACCAAGTCTCGCTCATTTCTTGCCGATCACGGAGACTTATTCCGTTGAACGTCTTGCTAGTATATATGTAAATGAGATTGTGAGGTTGCATGGCATGCGGTATCCATAGTTTGGATCGTGACCCAAGATTCACTTCAAGATTTTGGGTTAGCTTGCAAAAAAAGCTATGAAACGGATTTACGATTGATTCGGCATACCATCCTCAAACGGACGGACAATCAGAGAGGACTATTCAAACTCTTGAAGATTTATTAAGACTCTGTGTCCTAGACTTCAAGGGCAGTTGGGATAAGTATTTACCATTGGTGGAATTCTTCTACAACAATAGTTATCAGGCAAGTATAGGTGTGGCTCCATTTGAAGCATTATATGGATGAAAGTGTCGCTCTCCAATATGTTGGGATGAGGTGGGTGAAGCAACATTGTTGGGACCCGAGTTAGTACGTATGACTACCAAAAATATCCAAATGATTCGACAACGTATACAAACGGCACAAGATCGACAAAAGAGTTATGCGGATCTTCATCGAAAGGACGTGGAATTTAGTATAGGGGATCATATATTGTCATGAAGTTGCTCCATGGAAGGAGTTACAAGATTTGGGAAGAGAGGAAAGCTAAATCCATGATTTATTGGTCCATTTCAAATTCTTGACCGAGTAGGAAATGTAGCCTATAGACTTGCGTTACCTCAAAGTATGTCTCGTGTTCATAATGTGTTTCACATATCATGCTTCGTAAATATGTGAAAGACCGAACCACGTTATAGAGTTAGAACCCGGGACGAAATAGCCAAGACTTAACGTATGAGGAGGTACTGTCAAGATCTTGGATAGGAAGGAGCATGTCCTACGCCAAGAAAGGTCATACCACAAGTTAAAGTTTTGTGGAGGAATCATGCTATAGAGGAAATGACACAGGAATTGGAAAGCGGAAATGAAAGCGAGGTATCCTCACCTTTTGAAACCACACTAGTACGTACGTCAATTTCGAGGACGAAATTTCATAAGGAGGGAGGTTGTAAGACCCCAACTTATTATTAATGAAATTTAATTTTCTATTTATTATTTTGAAATAGTAAGGGTTGATTTGATTAATGTGGATAGTTATGGATAAAATACGCAAATATTTCAAAATAAGCAAGTGGATATAAAATATTCATTGTTGTTAAGGGAATATTCGTTTTGGTCGTGGAATATTAAATGATCGTTTGGGAATATTAAATCGACTGCCAAGACCATATATGTGGGCCCCATAACGAAAAGTGATTGGATGAAAAAACGACAAATATAAGTTGTTTAAAAATAACTACAGTATTTATTTATTAATTATCATTGTTAAAATACTAAATTGGTTAAAAACAAAGAGAATTACTGCGGTATTGCTCCAATTATTGATTCTTACGTAAAGAAGGCACTACTCAATAATGGTTACGATAATTCTCGCTCAAAGTATTTTATTTTATTGATTTAATAATTCTTTGCGTTGATATTTTATATTGTTATTGTTTCAATAATTGTCATTCTACATTATTTTTCATTATCGAAGCAATAATTTATATTATCTGAATAATATTATTAGATAACATTATTGGCAATGTCTAGAAAGTTACATCTAAGGAGAGGTTTGGTCACCTAATTGCGGCAAAGAAGAGGAGAAATTCTTATTGGAAAGCCCCTTTCTTGGGAACTACGGTTGTCGATATTGTGTGATTCGTAATATTATTTGTGAATAATTAATTATTGATTCATATGATGAGGAAAATATTGATTTTATGTGGATATAGGCGGAGAAAATTTTAATGTGACAATTGTTGAAAATTGAAATTTTATCTTTTACGATAAAATAATTCATTTAAATATATTATTATATTTTAATAATATAATAATAGTGATATTTTTACAACGAATGTGGGATATATGAGTATACGAGGAGGAAGAGTATTTTTGTTGCAATAAATATTTAAAACATGTTAAACATGTCAATGGACCCCATTTCTTGGATGAAATTTGATTATAGCTTGTAAAATTGCTGTTTGTGGATTTGGTCAATTTACATTTGGAATTTGGAAAAACTTTATTACGCAAAGTTGTAGAGAATTGAATTTCCTATAAAAAGTCGTAAGATTCGAATTTTTCGATAAAAGGGCTATTTATTATGAATTATTGAAGTTAAAAGTCTCAAATAATTGATTTTTGGAAGTTTTAATTATTTTATAAAAGAAAAACGTTTTTTTTAGACGTGTGAGCCTCATTTTACATGTGTTAGGTTGCTGATTTCAGATTCTCAAAGGTTGGCGTAGCCAAATTTTTATAAATATATTATTATATTAAATTTTCGCTTTGGTGTTCTAAGCATTTTCCTATAAATAGGGTGCTTTAGGTTAGAATTGAAAATCACACCGTAAATCAAGTTTTCTCTCTATATTATTGAGCATATTCTTGTGAGTATTTTGAGTATACTTTGAGTATTCTTTGCAGTCTGCAAGTTCAAGTTATAGTCTATATCAGGTGTTTCAACTAAAAATCTTGTCTTTTCGAGGTAAGGGATATTTTTGTTTTCGTAATGATATTATTTCTTCAATATCATTATCTTTGAAATATTGATCTGAAGTTTTTATCAAATTTGGAACTTTTGGTGTTTGAGTTACTATTTACGTATCTAAGACTATTCACGATATCGACCTTTATTCACGAATACGGCATTATTCATCAAAAAATGAAAATTTTCCCTCTTCGTCCAAAATATCTATTCTGGATACTAGCTTTGATTGTATCCATGTTTTGATCATTCTTGAATTTTACACCACTATGATTATTTTTGAGGTATTTTTGGACATGGATAAAACAAAGTACGAATCCTTAATCATTAATCCTTATCATTTTGTTTCACTGGATTCGTTTCTTTAAAAATATTTTTCATCATCCTCAGTCTTAAATGATGATATTATTTGTGACGCCCCCAAAATTAGGTATACGTCACCCATCTTGGGTCGCCACTTACATGGTACATAAATTCAAATACAACTTACTAACCTAACTGTCGTGTACAATACGACATAAACTGTGAATTTGAATACAAATATTGTCTACGAGATATTATACAAACTCAAAAGGAGTCCTCATTACAACTATTATCACACTATTTCACAGAATAGTGAGGACTACTAGCGAACACTATCATCCGGACCATCACTCCGTTCCCCGACTCATCCCAGCTATATTCTCTTATTACCTGAAAGGAATTGTGAAGTAAAAGGGTGAGCACAACAAGCTCAGTAAAGAATATCATGACAAAAGACAACTACGTTATCAATAGCTTTCGTCAATAATAAATCAGAGATTTATAACATATGGTAGATGATAAAACTTTAATTTCAACCATAGTTGCAGCGGAATCAACAATCCATTAGAAGAGTCAAGTAGAACATAACGTCTCTTTGTCTCCTTGAATAAAAAGTCCATCGCTTGAAGATTTCATTCATGTAACTTTCAACACTTGTCTTTCACCTGAACCACTAAAGATGTTAGTTAAATTCACAATTCATATTTATAATAATGTGAATCAACGGTTCCTCTTCGCCACAAAGGCTTAATAAAATGTTTACTCAATATCCTTATCCCAAGGCTAAAGATATTCCAATGTAATAACAATGATCATACCAATCAGTTGTCTACCTTTGCACTACGTGCCAAAGATATTCAACTATAAAAAGCAATCGCTAAGACTCAGCTAAATAAATAGTTCCCATCATCGAATCATCCCTGCACTATAGCCAAGGATATTCGTTAGTATCACCAGTGGTCATGATCATGTCATACACCTGTCCATCTTTGCACTATGGGTCAAGGCTATCAATTAACAATTCATCTTTGCACGTAAGCCAAAGATAGTCGTACCACATATCATCTTTTTCACTATAGGTCAAAAAACATACAAATCAGAAACCAATAACCAACGGTATAATAAAGAATATATGAAACCAAGAATGGATTTTCACCGCCATGCGGTAATCCACTTTAAACAGATTATTTTCATAATTTAATAAGGAATGAATATAAAGGATCATTCACCATGCATGTGGTAATCCACATAGACAGGTTATTCCAACAGAATAATAGCAAATGGAATAACAGAAGAATTCACCATGCATGCGATAGAACCGCATGCAGAAAAGTTATTCTCGACGAATAATAAATAATGAATAATAAAAGGCGGAACCAGTCCCGGCGTAAAAGCCTGATGCGAGGATGTTCCAGCGGAATCGTAAATACTGGAATAATAAGTAATGGAACTGAGTGCGGCGTAAAAGCGCTTGCATGACGAGGATATTCCGATGTAATATTAAATGCAAAGATAATAAGTAATGGAACCAAAGTCACGTGAAATTCACAAGCGAGGATATTAAAGCGAGAATATTAGGTGCAAAGATAATAAGTAATGGAACCAAAGTCGGTGAAATTCATAATCCAAGCAGGATATTCCAAATGAGAATAATAAAGAATGTAATAATAAAAGAATTTCACCATGTATGCGTACTTGGCGATAAACAAAAGTTATTCTTTCTACCATAAAAAAATGATATCCTCTTACCACCGTAATAACCTCCCTTACATTAGCATGTAACTTGTTTCTGTTTTCCTGTGAAATTGATCGTTTTAAACAATGTCTGCATCCACAGCAATTGCACCATCCTTTTGATATCCAGCAAATAATACCCATGCCGTAAACTATTATGTTTCTAAGCAGAGCATGTTAGTAGAGGCAAGGAATAACCAACCGGAACCCCATAGATTCTGAAATGCCTTCCATGAATATACAGACCACATTGGGCCACACAACCTCTATCTTATTCTTTACCAACACAGAAAAATAATAATAATAATAATAATAATAATAAAATCAATAATAATAATATCAAAACAACACAACACATCTGGTGGTTCCAAAATATATGAATTTGATGCAAGATTTATTAATAAAGAAACCTTTACCTGACATCATTGTGAACCACTTCAAGATCACGTGCTCCCAAACTGTATTGTCTTGTAAGCATATTATTCACTAGTACATAAGATTAGAATCCAATCTTCACTCTAAAACATACTAAGAAATTCAAAAAGGCAGAAGCAAGAATATTAAAGACCTCAACTTACTCTCAAACAACTATTGAGCTTGTCCATACCTGTGCATGGACCTGATCAAGTCCCTTGTATGCTATGTGGATGCGGGAGAAGAGAGAGTATGTGTGTATCTGTATGTTTGGATGTTGTAACAGATATACTGAAGAATTTCCCTCTTCGCTGGGTAAGAATATGAGTAGAGATCATGGGAATTCAGGTCTGCGTTGTATTGCGTAGCATTCATTGCTGGTCTCCTGTTATTTGTCCACATGGTGTCTCCATTGCACTACCCGTTCCTACCATGACTCCAAAAGAAAACCTGCTATAATCCCTACACTAGCCAAGAATGGACAGAACCATGCATCGTGACCGGACTCCACGAACCAACACGTTCAAACAAGCCGGCAAGAACAGAGCTGTTGCAGGCAAGTTACCGACGAGCAGTTTGAGCTCATTTCTGGCGTGAGAAAAAGCCGGCTTGCCGGCGTTAGCGGTTCGTCTATCCAAGCCAGCTGAAATGGTGGTGATGAGATCACCTTTGGGGTCTCTACTGCACCTACCCATCATTATCGCGACTCCAAGATAAGAAGAAACAAAAAAAAAATAAAAATAAACCGGCTACGACAGAATTTGCACCGGAGAAGACAACGAGGTCGATAGTTCTGAGCTGACCGGCAAAGGTTGGTGATGGCGTCGAAGAAGTATGGACAACCGCCGGTGAAGATAGCGGAGTCAGCACGTCACCATAGTTTTCTGCCGGAACTGCTTTGATGGTCGGAGTACGTCACCATAGTTGTCTGCCGGAACTGCTTTGATGGTCGGAGTTTGTTCGGTGTACACCACCTCTCTTTTTCTCTCTCTTCGGGACTCACAAATAGCTGCTGCCCCTTTGTAACAACACCACATGTAAACCGCAATGGCAAACAGCTTGCATACGTTTTTGAGTTCGCTGCTGGATTCTTCATCCGTTGGTCTCGCCGGAAACTGCATCACACACTGCCTTCAGGTGCCACAGCTGTTCCTGTCAGATGGAACTCTATTCCACCGAAGAAGACTTGTTCGTATGCTTAGAGAGACACAAACCGGTGATCAGGTAGTCGGAGACTCAACGGACGACGAGATTCAAATTTTTCCGGCGATTCCATGGTTGTTGGGTCAGCGGACGGTGAAGGAGAGTGAAATGGTCAGAGAGAGAGATAAGTGTTGGCTCCTCCCTCCCATATGTAGTGGGCTTACTATGTTTATATCTGTTCATTATTTTCTTTTTCCCCACATGCACTTTTCTTTTTATTATTTCACCCGTGATCGAAATTATCATTCATATGCTACTTTTAGTAACAGTTGATTGAAAAAGATTTCAACGACTTGTACGCAAATTACGAAATTTATAATCTCATGTGATTTGATATTTTTAATATAAAATTTTTATGAACATACCTTAGAGCCAAATATAAATAATTAAATAAAAATTTTCAATTATTACCTTTAAAGTTAATCCTTTATCAATTTAATTATTCACAAAAAAAATTATAAAATTGAATAATTTTTATTTCATAAAATTAGAGGTCTCACAATCTCCTCCTTATGAAATTTAGCCCTCGAAATTTACACGCACTGATAGTCGAGAAGAGATGAGAATACCTTGCTTTCATTTAGAATTGTACCTTCCTGGTTATATCCTCTGTATCATAATTTTCCCTATTGCTCATCTCCTGTATTTCAGATATCATTCTAAAATATACCTTCAAAACAAAGGTTAATTGACATATCATAAATTGTCAACTTATCAAGTAAATAATTTCAGCTTAGGTAAGTCACACATTAGCGAAATATATAACTCGTCTCTCCCCTCCTAGTTCTAGACTCTTATCTCCGCCAGCGACCATATCCCTAAGCTCTGATACCAAATGTGACGCCCCCAAAATTAGGTATACGTCACCCATCTTGGGTCGCCACTTACATGGTACATAAATTCAAATACAACTTACTAACCTAACTGTCGTGTACAATACGACATAAACTGTGAATTTGAATACAAATATTGTCTACGAGATATTATACAAACTCAAAAGGAGTCCTCATTACAACTATTATCACACTATTTCACAGAATAGTGAGGACTACTAGCGAACACTATCATCCGGACCATCACTCCGTTCCCCGACTCATCCCAGCTATATTCTCTTATTACCTGAAAGGAATTGTGAAGTAAAAGGGTGAGCACAACAAGCTCAGTAAAGAATATCATGACTAAAGACAACTACGTTATCAATAGCTTTCGTCAATAATAAATCAGAGATTTATAACATATGGTAGATGATAAAACTTTAATTTCAACCATAGTTGCAGCGGAATCAACAATCCATTAGAAGAGTCAAGTAGAACATAACGTCTACTGTCTCCTTCGAATTAAAAGTCCATCGCCAGTATTTCATTCATGTAACTTTCAACACTTGTCTTCACCTGAACCACTAAAGATGTTAGTTAAATTCACAATTCATATTTATAATAATGTGAATCAACAGTTCCTTCGCCACAAAGGCTTAATAAAATGTTTACTCAATATCCTTATCCCAAGGCTAAAGATATTCCAATGTAATAACAATGATCATACTAATCGGTTGTCTACCTTTGCACCTACACGTACAAAGATATTCAACTATAAAAACCAATCGCTGAGACTCAGCTAAATAAATAGTTCCCATCATCGAATCATCCCTGCACTATAGCCAAGGATATTCGTTAGTATCACCAGTGGTCATGATCATGTCATACACCTGTCCATCTTTGCACTATGGGTCAAGGCTATCAATTAATAATTCATCTTTGCACGTAAGCCAAAGATAGTCAGCCACATATCATCTTTTCACTATAGGTCAAAAACATACATTTGTAAAACCAATAACCAACAAAGATAATAAAGAATATATGAAACCGCAAATGGATTTTCACCGTCATGCGGTAATCCACTTTAAACTGATTATTTTCAAAATTTAATAAGGAATGAATATAAAGGATCATTCACCATGCATGTGGTAATCCACATGTACGAGTTATTCAATGTAATAATAGCAAATGGAATAATGAAGAATTCACCATGCATGCGATAGAAACCGCAGACAGATAAAAGTTATTCTGCAGAATAATAAATAATGAATAATAAAAAGCGGAACCAGGTCGGCGTAAAAGCATGTATGAGGATGTTCCAACGGAATCGTAAATCTGGAATAATAAGTAATGGAACTGTGTCCGGCGTAAAAACGCATGTACGAGATATATTCCGGCGAATATTAAATGCGAAGATAATAAGTAATGGAACCAGTCGGATGAAATTCACACCAAGCGTGATATTCCGAGATGTAATATTAGGTGCAAAGATAATAAGTAATGGAACCGAAGTCGGTGAAATTATTGCGATGGGATATTCCAAATGTAATAATAAAGAACAGAATAATAAAAGAATTTCACCATGTATGCGGTACTTCGCATAAACAGGTTATTCTTTCTACCATAAAAAAATGATATCCTCTTACCACCGTAATAACCTCCCTTACATTAGCATGTAACTTGTTTCTGTTTTCCTGTGAAATTGATCGTTTTAAACAATGTCTGCATCCACAGCAATTGCACCATCCTTTTGATATCCAGCAAATAATACCCATGCCGTAAACTATTATGTTTCTAAGCAGAGCATGTTAGTAGAGGCAAGGAATAACCGACCGGAAACCCATAGATTCTGAAATGCCTTCCATGAATATCTGAGACCACATTGGGCCACACAACCTCTATCTTATTCTTTACCTACACGAAAAATAATAATAATAATAATAATAATAATAAAATCAATAATAATAATATCAAAACAACACAACACATCCGGTGGTTCCAAAATATATGAATTTGATGCAAGATTTATTAATAAAGAAACCTTTACACGACATCATTGTGAACCACTTCAAGATCACGTGCTCCCAAAATGTATTGTCTTGTAAGCATATTATTCACTAAAGTACATAAGATTAGAATCCAATCTTCACTCTAAAACATACTAAGAAATTCAAAAAGCGTAAGCAAGAATATCAAAGACCTCAACTTACTCTCAAACAACTATCGAGCTTGTCCGTCCATACCGTGTAATGGACACGATCAAGTCCTTGTATGCTATGTGGATGCGGGAGAAGAGAGAGTGTGTGTATCTCAGTATGTTTGGATGTTATTGTAACAGATATATCAAGAATTTCCCTCTTCATTTGGTAAGAATATGAGTAGAGATCATGGGAATTGTGTCTGCGTTGTATTCACGTAGCATTCATTCTTTGGTCGCACTTTGTTATTTGTCCACATGATGTCTCCATTCAGACTACCCGTTCCTACCATGACTCCAAAAGAAAACCCGCTATAATCCCTACACTAGCCAAGAATGGATGAGAACCATGCATCGTTCTGGGACTCCACGAACCAACACGTTCAAACAATGCAAGAAACAGAAGTCACATTGCGAGCGAAATTCTGTGACAAGCGATTTGAGCTCATTTCAAGCGTGAGAAAAAGCTGAAACTTACGGCGTTAATGATTAAATCTATCCAAGCAATTTGAAATGGTGGTGATGAGATCACCTTTGGGGTCTCTACCGCACCTACCCATCATTATCGCGACTCCAAGATAAGAAGAAACAAAAAAATAAAATAAACCGGCCATTTCTGACGAATTTGCACCGGAGAAGACAACGAGGTCGATAGTTACGAGTGACCGGAAAAGGTTAGTGATGGCGTCGAAGAAGTATGGACAAATACGGTGAAGATAATGAGTCGAAGACGTCACCATAGTTTTCTCTGGAAGCGCTTTGATGGTGAAGACGTCACCATAGTTGTCTGCCGGAAGCGCTTTGATGGTCGGAGTTTGTTCTTGTACACCACTCTCTTTTTCTCTCTTGGGACTCACAAATAAATTCACGCCTTTGTAACAACACCACATGTAAACCGCCATGGCGGCAAGCGACTTGCATACGTTTTTGAGTTATTTCTTTGGATTCTTCATCCGTTGGTCTCACGGAAAAGCGCATCACACACCGCCTTTGGTGCCACAATTTTGTTCTGTCGGATGGAACTCTATTCCAAGAAGAAAACTTGTTCGTATGCTTAGAGAGACACAAACCGGTGATCGTGTAGTCGGAGACTCAACGGACGATTTAGATTCAAATTTTTCCGCGTGATTCCATGGTTGTTGGGTCACGGACGGACGGTGAAGGAGAGTGAAATGGTCGAGAGAGAGAGAGATAAGTGTTGGCTCCTCCTCCCATATGTAGTGGGCTTACTATGTTTATATCATTCATTATTTTTTTTTTCCCCACATGCACTTTTCTTTTTATTATTTCACCCGTGATCGAAATTATCATTCATATGCTACTTTTAGTAACAGTTGATTGAAAAAGATTTCAACGACTTGTCTGTAAATTACGTAAATTTATAATCTCATGTGATTTGATATATTTAATATAAAATTTTTATGAACATACCTTAGAGCCAAATATAAATAATTAAATAAAAATTTTCAATTATTACCTTTAAAGTTAATCCTTTATCAATTTAATTATTCACAAAAAAATTATAAAATTGAATAATTTTTATTTCATAAAAATTCGGGGTCTCACATTATTGAATATCTTTGGCTTGTAGTGCAAAGATGAATGATTTCTGATGAATATCTTTGGCCGTAGTGCAAAGATGAACAGGTGTTTAGATGAACATGACCAATTGATGAATATCTTTGGCTGTAGTGCAAAAGATGAATATTTGATTCGGATGTATATTGATTGATGTTACAGGGATAAAAGATAGACGACGAACTTTTAAATTCATACAAAGAAGATTGTAGTTTGCATTCTCTACTTAACTCTTCTAATGAATTATTATTTCCGCTGCGAATATTGATTTAAAACTTGTTGTCTATTGTATTCTATTAGTTTTTTCCCTGTTGAAGACTAATGATAATTTGTTGTATATTATCTTAGTCATAATATTCTTTATTGGGCTAGTTGAGCTCACCCTTTTCCTTTTTGTTCCATTTTTCTTTTAAGAAGGCGAGAATATAGCGAGTACGAGTCGGGGTATGGAATGAAGGTTCTAGAGAGAGTTGTTTAGTAGTCCTCACCATTTTTGTAAAATAATGTATCAATAAATGTGATGAGGATTTATTTGAGTATAGATATTGTCCAGAAGATAATATTTGTATTCAAACTCACAGTTTTACTGTTGTAATAATAAAGTTGTAGTTGTTTCTGTACCATGTATTGACAACTCAGAATGGGTGATGTATACCTATTTTGGGGGCGTCACACCAGATGAGGCCTTATAATTTCGAAGGATTTCCCTCGGAAATAAACTATTTCTGTCGGAATTATAGTCGACAGATTATTTCGTCAAAAATAACTTATGTCCGACTAAATACAGTCCATCGAACCTAATTCGGTTGGAATTAAGACTTTTTCTTGTAGTCTATGATTTAAAAGTTCATCATCAATATTTTATCG
Source organism: Panax quinquefolius (assembly GCA_020205615.1). Taxonomy (NCBI): domain Eukaryota; kingdom Viridiplantae; phylum Streptophyta; class Magnoliopsida; order Apiales; family Araliaceae; genus Panax; species Panax quinquefolius. The sequence goes on along the minus strand of CM035165.1, from coordinate 7,826,595 downwards.
TTGTAACACAACTCAATAAATAATCCACATCATCGAATTATCCATGCACTACGGGCCAATGGTATTCGTTAGTATCACATCCAAGAATTATACATGCACTACGGGCCAAGGATATTCATTATTATCACATCCACGAATTATCCATGCACTACGGGCCAAGGATATTCTTTAGTATCATCAGTGGTCATGATCATGCCAATAAATGTCCATCAATGCACTACGGGCCAATGAGAACTTTTACCACATCATTTGTAACATTATAAGTCATGATTATACCGAATAATCACTGGTCATAATCATACCAATCAATAGTCCATCTATGCACTACGGGCCAAAGATTACTTTCATCACAATATAAGCATAAAGATGATGACAATGATATAAAAATTCAATTAAGTAAGATCAATGATAAATTTTAAAGATTTATAAATCAATTTATCCAGAGTTAAAGAATGTCCAAATTATCAACATGATAATTGCTTTGTGGAGTAAATTTCAAGAATAATTTTGTATCAAAAATAATTTGGACAGAAAAGAAATCAATTTTTGTCATGAATATTACCCCTGGTGAATAGTACCCGAGTGATTAGTACCCCATAAATAGTACTTCGTGAATAGTACCCCGGCATGAAAAGATCAAAATTTAACAAGAATATTCAGAAAAATATTCTTGTGAAACGATACTAGATGAAGCACAAATTTCAAGGAGTATAGAAGCAATACTTAACAAAATAAGTGTAGAATTCAGAATCTGAAACGAAATAATATTACTTACATACTATAGAGTATGGAAGAAAATATTATTTCCTACGAATATTGAACAAAAATAATATCTCTTACCTTAAAAAGGAGAGTACTTCTGAATGGTATATATATCGGGGATATTCTTGAAGAAAACTTTCACTATTTTCTACACTCAAAGTTTCCTTAAATTAAAAAGAAATACGCTCAATATATATTATAAATGAAGAATTCTCTGATTCTAGTGTGATTTTCATTCTAAACTAAGCATCTTATTTATAAGAGAGTGGCATGATACTATTTAGAAAATAAAATCACGGGTGAACAGTGGGAAATTCATAGGCAAGGTTCACGTGAGGATTTTTTTTTGATTTTACTATGTAGCACTATGCAGTACTATGTAACACTATGCAATACTATGCAACACTATGCAGTACTATGCAAACAATAAAATATAATATATTTTATTTTACATAAAAAACAAAACTTATATAATAATAATAATAATAATAATAATAATAATAATAATAATAATAATAATAATAATAATAATAATAATAATAATATACTATTCCCGTGACCACAAACACCCCCATGACTCCTTATATAACAAAACTGAGATAATTTTTTACCGATAATTTTGAAATATGGGTAAGCGTGGGTCCATATAATAAGCAAAATTTACAATAAATACTTCATAAAAATCCCCTCTATTTATCTCAATTCACTTGGCTTCACAAAACACATTTTTAATAACATTTATTCATCATTAATATTATAACTCACAATATTAACAACCAGATCATTTCCAGAAAAGAGAGAGCTTTTTGATAAGGACTTCTCCTTATTGGCGCGCAATTAGGTGACCAAACCCCTTTCCTCGACAGAACTTTCTAGACATCATCAATAATACAAATAATAATAGGGCAAAGGTCCAAAAATGCTCCTGACGTTTACCCCGATGTCCCACTTACACCCTCAACTATTTTTTTCTCCAAAAATACACTCAACGTTACAAATTTTGGCTCAACTATGCCCCTCACGTCAATGGATCTGCCACCTAGATAAATGTGGCTGACAAGGCTGTACATATGGAAAAATTAAATTAAATAATTTTATTATTATTATTTTCTCTTTCTTTTCCCCCTTTTCTCTCTCTCTCCTTTTTTTTTCTTTTCCTTCTTTTCTCTCTCTCTCTTTTCTTCTTCCTCTGTTCCGTTATGTAGATGATCATTCAGTTCAGTGCATCATCATTATCACAAGGCCTACTTATAGATGGATTCTGCAAATGAATCCCCCCTTCCATTACAATAAACTCTCTCTTGCTCCTTTCTTAGCTCCACCACATAATCCATCAGGTCATTTGACAACTGGGGTCAGAATATAAAACAGGGGAATGACTCCACATTATCTCCCTGGGGTAACCCATACAATGTTTCCTTGTTATGGTCATAAGAACTCTGAGAATACCCACTAACAGGAGATCAAAAATAGCCATTAAAACTTTTGTTTGAGTAACGATGATCAACATTATAAGGACGAATTCCATGGGAAAATGACTACTGAGCCTAAATCCATCAGGGTCTATTCCAAAACCTCTAAGATTAGAACAATCATAATGTTCATCGCCAATATGAATTCTAGAAAGATTCTCAGACAAACCAAAATCATCCGACATATGCCCATTTACGCCTCCTTCACCTCCTCCTTGGTCAAAATCTCACAGCTCACCGTCCTCACGCAGCTCTGCAACTCCAGCGGTAATATCTTCTTATCGCCATCATCATCATCAAAGTAATTGAACACTCGCTGGATAACAATCTCTTTAAAAATCAAATCAACACAAATAATTCTACCTAGGTAACCCAAACCATCAACTTTTGAATAACTAAACTAGATAGAATTAAAGGGCAATAATAATTCATATAATCTCAAATTCTATTACATTTTTTCACAAATACCCAATTCTTTAATTTCTATAACAATTCATAAAACCAACTAACAAATTCATGAAACCCACGAAAATTATACAATCAATTTTCAAGTAGCTAATAAAAAAAATTAAACAGAGATATGACAAATAAAAGTTAAATTAAAATTATGGGTATCGAAAAAATTCAAAACCCTCACATGATATCAGCTCCAATCTCTTAAATTATACCCATCAAATCTATTCAATGAAATCTATAAACCCTAACCACTTTTGAATTTTTTAGCTACAAGAAGATAGAGATTGAGAGGAGAGAGAAAATAAATTAAAAAATAAATGAGCAGCACTTTGTATGGATCCGGTTAGCATGAAGTTAATTTTTAGGTAAGTTGGTTAATTGACCAATGGAATGCTGACACACATAGAGCCTCACCTGCGTATCAGCACTCTATTGGCCAATTGACTAACTTACTCAAAAATGAACTTCATGCTAACTACTTCCACTTTGTATACATCGTATATGTGCAAAAAGATAGAGACATAGAGGGATAACTGTTTCGCAGTTTTTGTCGCTTAAATCCATCAGAAAATAATTGGCAAAAGAAGAGTGTCAAAGAATGAAGGCAATTAATAAAGAGAGGGCTTAGAGAGAGAATGGGGTGTGGTTAGTGTTTAGAGAGAGAATATTCAGTTTAATGGGTGAGAATGAGTTGGAATTTTATTTTATTTTTTGTTTTTGCCATGTCAGTCAATTTTAACGTTCGTTTGTCTAGTTGTCATTTTTTTGACGGGAGGGGCATAGTTGAGCCCAAATTTGTAACATTGAGTGTATTTTTTGGAAAAAAAAATTAGTTCAGGGTGTAAGTGGGACATCGGGGTAAACGTCAAGGGAATTTTTGGACCTTTGCCCAATAATAATATGAATAATTTTATTGTCTCAATTATTGATTTAATAATATAAAATATTGTGACAATAATTGAATCAATAATGTGAGATACTATGCAGTAATTACTGTGACAATAATTAAATAAAATTGAATGACTTCTCACGTAAGCATCAATAATCCAAGATACAGTACAATATCGTGTGCTACTGTGCAACCACGCGTATTATTGTACTTCTATCACTGGGTATTTTAATTGTTAACGGTAAAACTTTTGCCGTTATTTTTATAAAAAGTTATTTATGTCATTTTCTAACTTCGACAGTAATTCCGTTGTGGGGTCCACCAATGATTGTGTTGTCGTACAAATATTCCCTGATAAAACGAATATTCCCCGACCAAACGAATATTTTATGATAACTTGCTTACTTTGTAAAATTTATAAATATTATCCACAACTATAACATTATATCAAATCCACATGTTATTATTCAAAAAGATATTTCGAGAAAATTAAATCTTTATTCATAAAAGTTGGGGTCTTATAGAATTTAAATACAAACTTTATTTATACAACTGTTGAACTTTCGTGCAAAATACGACAACACATAAGCTGTGAGTTTCAATACAAATATTGTTATGTATATAATATGACAATATTCATACTCAAATTATTACAATGCCCTATAAAATACAACAACAAATATTTCAAGTCTCTAAAGGAACACGAGAAGATTTATGTTCTCCTCATTCTAATGGAGTGCATTTTGACGATTTCAAAGTTGGGTTCTCATCATCACCCTATTGTTGTTCACCAAAATCAATTATTAAGTGACGTATAATATACGACACACTCATCTTAGGTCCTCAATACAATTATGTATTGCATGTCATGTAGTTTTATAATGTATTGAGAAACTTTCACAGTCTCGGACCATCACATTATTCCCCTGTTATCCCCGCTCGACCCAGCTACACTCTTAATACCTAAAAGGAATTATGGCGCTTAAAAGGGTGAAACACAAATAATTTAGTAAAGAATATTATGACTATGATAATTAATTTATCAATAGCCTTCATCAAGATACTAAATAAGATATTTAGAACATATGATAGTTGATAAAAGTTTTCAATCATAATTGTAGCGGAATCAATAATCCATCAGAAGAGTCAAGTAGAATATAATGTCTACTATCCTCTCCAAATTAAAAGTATATCGTTAATATTTCATTACTATAATACTCATCAACAGTTCTTTGTTGTACCCAAGACAAAGAGAACTCTCATCACCTGTCTTCGCCTGAACCACTAAAGATTATAGTTAAATTCACAATTCATATTTATAATCATATAAATTAACGGTTTCTCCTTACCACAAAGACTTAATAGAAAGTTTACTCAATATCTTTACTCCTAAGGCTAAAAATATTCAAATGTAATAACAATGATCATAACAATCAGTTGTCTATCTTTGTACTACGGGCCAAAGATATTCAACTATAAAACCAATGGTCATGATCATACCAATCAATTGTTTGTCAGTGCACTACGGCCAAAGACATTCAACTGTAAAACCAATGGTCATGATCCTGCCAAACACATCATCAAATTATCTATGCACTACGGGCCAAGGATATTTGTTCGTATCACCAGTGGTCATGATCATGTCATACACCTTTCCATCTTTACATTATGGAGCTATCAATCAACAGTTCATCTTTTCACTACGACCAAAGATATCAAAATATTTCTTCTTTGAACTACGGGCCAAAGATGATTTTTACCACATCATTTGTCTGTAACATTAGTCCATCTTTGCACTATGGGTAAAAGAGAATTTTTACCACATCATTTGTAACATTACAGGTCATGATTATACCGATACATAATTTTTGGTCATAATCATACCAATCAACAGTACATATATGCACTATAGGGCCAAATATGACTTTCATCACAATATAAGCATGATGATGATGACAATGATATAAGAATTCAATTAAGCGAGATCAAGGATAAATATTAAAGAATTATAATTCAATTTATCCAGAGTTTAAGAATGTCCAAATTGTCAACATGATAAATGTTTTGTGGAGTAAAATTCATGAATAATATTCATGTATCAAAAATAATTTGGACATAAAAGAAATAAATTTTTTTCGTGAATAGTATCCGAGTGAATAGTACCCCGTGAATAGTACTTCGTGAATAGTATCCCATGAATAGTACTTTGTGAATAGTTTCGTATGTATGAATAGTATCTTACGTATGAATAGTATCGTACGTATGAATAGTGTTGTGCATTATGAATATTATTATGCATATGAATAGTACCCATGAATAGTACTCTCAACATGAAAAGATTAAAATTTAACAAGAATGTTCGGAAAAATATTTGGTGGAGCGATACTAGATGAAACACAAATTTCAAGGATAGTCTACTAATTTCAAGGAGTATAGAAGCAATACTTATCAACATAAATTAGTTAGGAATCTAAACCGAAATAATATTACTTACATACTACATAGTATGGAAGAAAATATTATTTCTTACAAATATTGAACAAAAATAATATCCCTTACGAATATTGAACGAAAATAATATTCCTTTCGAATATTGAACGAAGACAATATCCCTTATGAATATTGAACGAAAATAATATTCCTTATGAATATTGAACGAAAATAAAATTCCTTACGAATACGATAAATAATATCGTAAGCGAATATGAAATAAATAATACCCCTTACCTTAAAAGAAGAGTACTTCTGACTGGTATAGCAGAGATATTCTTGAAGAAAAATTGCACTATTTGCTACACTCAAAGTTTCCTTAACTCAAAAGAAATACGTTCAATATTATAGAAGAAGAATTCTCTGATTCTGGTGTGATTTTCATTTCTAAACTGAGCATCCTATTTATAGGAGAATGTCAGGATACTATTTAGGAAAAATAATCATGGACTTACGTAACTTTTCTCATGGGTGAATTTGGCGATAGATTTTTTTTTGATTCTTACTATATCTTTGCACTATAAAGATCTTTAAAACACTATGCAAAGACTTTTTATGCAACATTATGTAATCTTAATCGTTAGAGTTTATACCCTAGAGGCCAATTATTTGATATAATTGCTTAACGTTTTGATATTATATTTGATTGAATAAATGAATGATTTTATTATGGTTTTATTTACTGTGTTATATAAATGTTAACATAATAAAAAATCCTTAGAATAGTGATACAAATTATATAGTTTCAAGTATGTGACTTAAACATGAGATTATATAATTACAATTAGTATCATTGTTCTTAAATGTCCCTAATCGAGTATCATTGTTGATGGGACAACAATGATGCATTAAGACTAGTATGTGGATTGACTGATGACCAAATCTCATTAGTCATAAATATATGAGATATTAAGTTAATGCATAGGTACATGTTAGAGAACGATGTACTGGATAGACCCACCATGAGAATTCTATGTGGAGCATTATGCGAAGTGTCATTAAAAATTCTCATAGTGACAATGATGTAATGGTCCTCCGACCTGAAATCACTATATTTCTACATGAGGAATTTATGTACTTTGATATCATCAAATGTCACCTTTAATAGGGTGAACTATAAAGGTGATTATTGGGTACATCATGAATTGCGTGAGGAATATGAGTGATCTAGATGGAATTTAACCATCCTATATATTAGGAGTGATATCCATAGGCCTCTTGATTGAGTAGGACTATGAAATGCATGGCCATGCTCAAATAGTGATTTGTTTCATATAGTATACTCATTGATCAAGAAAAACTCAGATTAAATTATGAAAGTATATGACACATTTTATGACTTTCGAGTTTAATCTAGGATATTAAGGTTAAAAGGATTAAATTACATTGAAACATTGGTCATTTAAAAGGTTCAGATCGAATCATCGATCTTATTATTACTTGGGTAAAGTGATGCATTACTAGATGTCGCCATCATTTATAATTTTATAATATGATTTTAAAATTATTTCCAACGTAATTAATAACCTATAGGGTCACACATATGTAACGTAATTTAAAGGAAATTAATTTAAATTTTAAGGATTTAAATATATTAATATGATTAAAAGTATTTAAATCACAAATTTAAATTAAAAGGATGTATATATGTATATTAATTAAGTAAGACTTAATTAAGATATATATATATATATATATATATATATATATATATATATATAAATTCAAATTTTATGAAATTAGGTTTTGATTAATACCTTTTAACTATTAAAACCTAGCCATTCTTAGAGAGGTTATATATATATATATATATATATATATATATATATATCTATATAATTTTATCATAACTTCAAAACCCTAATGAATTCTTAGAGAGAGAGACTAGAAAGAAAACCTTTCAAAAATCCTGTTCCTTTGGTGGCTAGTATCGCAAGTCCCTTTATCGCAGAATCCATGACGGTTGCTCATGCGACGTTCGTAGATACCATAGAGACGTAGTTTCGTGAGGAATTGCGTTGGAGATTCGAAGCGTTTCAGAAGCATTTTCATATTCGGTATAATCTCTTTACACCGAGTTAATTGATTTTCGCATGGATCCTGTTTAGGGTTTCGAAATTGCTTTAAAATTTTAATTTTTGATTTGTGTTTCTGTATCGAAACCCTACAAGTACTCTGCAACACTATGCAACACTATACAGTACTATGCAAACACTATGCAGTACTCTGCAACACTATGCAATACTATGCAATACTATGCAAACACTATGCAGTACTATGCAATATAATAAAATATAATATATTCTATTTATAAAAAGTTTTCTGTTTTATATAAAAAGTTTTCTATTTTATTACTATTATAATAATAATAAAACCAAAACTGAGATAAATTTCTACCAACAATTTTGAAAAATGAGTAAGTGGGGGTCCATATAATAAGCCAAATTTACAACAAATACTTCATAAAAAATTCCCTCTATTTATCTCAATTTACTTGGTTTCACTAAACACATTTCAAATAACATTTATTCATCATTAATATTATAACTCGTAATATTAACAACCGGTACTAGATCATTCCCAGGAAAGATGGGGCTTTCCGATAAGAATTTTTCCTTATCACGCAATTAGGTGACCAAACCCCTTCCTCGATAGAACTTTCGAGACATTGTCAATAATACAAATAATAATATGAATAACTTTGTCGTCTCAATTATTGATTTAATAATATAAAATATTGTGCAGATGATACTGTGACAATAATTGAACCAATAATAAGATATACTATGCAACAATTAATTATTGTGGCAATTATTGAATAAAACTGAGTGATTTCTCATGTAAGCATCAATAATCAAAGATACTGTACAATATCGTGTGCTACTGTGCAACCACACGTATTATTGTACTTTTATTATTAAGGGCATTTCAACAATTAACGGCAAAAGTCTTGCAAGATTATTTTTATAAAAAGGTTATTTTCGTCATTGTCAAATACGGATATTCTCTCGACAAAAAAATATTCTCCGACCAAACGAATATTTTATGACAACTTGCTTACTTTGTAAAATTTTCACATATCACCCTTAACTTTAACCTTTTATCAATTTAACCATTTACTAAATAGAATAATAATTATAAAAAAATTAAATACTTTCATTTCATAAAATTCGGGGTCTTACAACTATCCTCATAAACCCCATAACTTGAAAATGTTCTAAGATAGCTTCATTAACAATAGTTTCAAATACATGTCATGAATGCCTAAATTAATCAAAATACAAGTATACAACAAAATACAAGTAGGATTAGCTTCAATATGAATGATTTCCCAAATGCTCAAAGTTTCAGACCAAATTTTCTTTCAATATTCAAACAAAATCATTTGTTTACTATATTCAAACAAAATTATGAACTAATTTCAAAGCATAAACCAGTTTAATTTGATATCTTTTTATAAGTTTAAAATAACTTTTATTTGAAATAAGAGAAACAAATCATTCAAAATTAATCTACCCCTGAGTTTATTAATTTTTATTTTTGCCCCTACCCCTATATTTATAAATTTTATAAAAAAAAAACTCAGTATAAGCAGTATGTTGCCCCTGTATTATTATGTATCTCTATAATTTATATAGAATTATGTTTTGATGCAAGAGAAACTGGTTTAATTCGAAAAATATTAACTTTTCTGAGGTGGGAATTGATGATATTTTAACAAGAAAAGATAATTACACAAATTTCTGCTAACATGAATATAAAATAAATGAATCACATCCCCATGCCAAAAAAGAATTTATCAAATTATTATTTTCATCACTTGAAAAAATATCAATTCTGCACACAAGTTCTTGGTGATATGATTGTTCATCATGCATGCTATTGGTAAAGAATTTTATGATGTTTGCAAGAAAATATTTATTCTTTATTAGACAATAATAATTAAAAAAAAAGACAACCACAAAGAACCAAAAAAAACTATACATTAGAAAATGGTTTAATTAAATAATGCACGCTGTTATTACATAATTATTTGATTTGATTGATTTGCTTATATATATGTACATTGGTGAATTATTGGAAAGATTAAATTCTTTATTTGAAAAGGAAATGATTCGTAATTGCATTAGTGCATAGTGCACTGAAATAATAGTATAATATATTCAAATTCTGAGAATATAATAGTATAATATATTCCTTCCAATCAAAAATGATTTTGTGGGAAAATATAAATTAATGGCCGAATAGATTTGTTTTCTTTGTAATTTAAATATTCATTTTTTAAACTGCCTTTTCTTTTTTGGACATATTGGCCTCCACTACATGCATGTTCTTTTATTGCCGGGGGATAGTCAGTCGCCACTACAAAGTTTCAGCAGCCAATTAATAATGCAATGTTTTCCTTTTTCATTTTGTCTCCAAAAAAAAAAGAAGAAAATAACTTTGTATTATTTGCTGCTCAAACAGTCAAACTTGTCATATTATTAGTTGACAATCTAGCACTCTAGTAGGAGCAATATACCAGTGAGTTCTAATACTAACCCTAGTAGTACAACTTTAATTTTTTAACCATACAAGAACCAAATATAGTTATAGATTTTATGGGGATAGTAATATCTTATTGACGATATTTTCAACACCCTATATAAAAAAACTGTAAGAGCAGTATTTAAATGAAAATTAACAGTTTTAATCAAATGAAGTAATTTTCAATCTCTCAGTTTGAAATATATATATATATATATAATACAAAATTGAAGATACAAATCTAGTTATAGATTTAACGTATAATACCATGTCACTTACATTTTAGGAAGTTTACAAGCTATCATATCACCACTTTAATTCAGATAAAATTTAGGGATATGTATGAAAATAAAAATAACAATTCTAAATTTGAAAATAAATTTTTTTATTTTGAAACGGGAAGAATATTAACAAGTTAGAAAATAAATGAAAGGAGGATTGAGAGAGAGAGAGAGAAGGTCCGCTTAACTACACTAAAAATGATTGACAAATGTATTAGAGAAAAAATATTTAATAATAATAAATAGTGGTTGTTGTGTAATAATACTCGATCAACCAAGATTAAATTAGTAATGTATACTTAATTTTAGCACTACTTACGAAAAGAATATATATATATATATATATATATATATATATATATATATATATATAATTTTCGAACTGAAAGAGTTTTTCTAATTAAGTATCCCATCACTTAAATTAACCTTAAAACATCCTAAAAGGTTTGAACAAATGTTGTAGAATATTAAAATAACATACTCCATTTTTTTAAAAAGTGTCACATTTGTTGAATTATTTTTTTATATAAAAGAATTTTATTCTTCTTGATAATAGTATAAAATGACATAATATTTTCTAGTTTAATATTATAATTGTATTTATTGTGCTGCCATTATAAAACTAAGTAATCATTACCTTTAGGAGTAAACCTATATATATATATATATATATATATATATATATATATAACTTTAAATTTATAAATTTTAAGAGGAGTATCAATATTTGGGAAAATAATTGCTGATTTAATTTTTTTTCTTTTTCTTTTTTGTAGCTACCAACGCAGTCATAGATTTTATGGTGCTGTATAATTCATATCACAACCACTCTTTTTTAACATTTATTGACTGTTAGATTTCTAATAAAAGAATCTAAAAATATATCTAACAAAAGAAAAAGCTATCAGAACATTATGAAAAGAGGAAGGAGCAGAAGGAATGTCCCAACTCTTGCATCATTACATGATAAAGGTCTAAATTTTATATGGGTTTTATTCCTTTCGAGCAGAAAACAAAAGAAAAGGAAAGAAAAACCTCCCACACGATCACAATTTTTTAATTGATATTGTATTTATTTATTTTTAATTGAAAAAAGATCACAATCTTTTAAATAAAATAATAACCAGTGCAACACTACAATGGTCTAGGCTTCAGCCTACTGTTTAGGGTTCATATCTTTCTTGCCCTTGACATGTCGAATAATTAGAGTATTAGTTCTAAATTTTTTGACATATCGCATGCGCAAGAATAAACTATAGAGCTTTGGCCACCGTGTAATGAGAAAAGGTTAATATTCACAAGTCATAACCAACTTCTACACCAGTATTTTCTAAATGTTGGTCTCAAAAGTATAAAATATTTTTACTTCTACACCCTTATTTTATAAATGTAGGTCACAAAGTATAAATATTTTTATTCTACCTTTTACCATTTTTGAGGGTGTATGGAATTTTTATAAATATAAAAATTACTTATATATAAGCAATTTAAAAGCTAAAATATTTGATAGATTGTTTTTTGATGATGTTTTGGCTGAATAATTTTATGAGTGGATGTGTTAGAGTTCGTTGAACTCATTGTGAGAAAGTGTTTTGTCTAACCGGTATGATTATATTACTGTTAACATTGTCCTTCAAAAGCGGCCAACTACTTGGTTAAAACCGTCGACAATTAAAAATAAGAAGAAACTACTTCTATAAGAGTCTTTTTTACCTTTGACTAGGACTTTAATGTCATACACTTGGTTTTATGGTTAAATGACTCTAGTTGTTTACTCGTTGATTTATAACCAAAGTTAAAGCTACACTATAAATAACAAGTTAAGCTATTATTAGTTAGGTTATTGTTAGAGCATGATTGTTTGGGCCCGGGTGATTCGGTGGACCATAGTCCATGTGGAGGAGTCTCCACACGTATGGATTTGTTTTGGACAGTTAGGGAACTTTAAGAAATCTAAGATTCTTAATTATATTTAATTTCCAACACTTAAGGAAAGAGATATGATAGAATTAGACTTCCTTTCTTTAAGGAGATTCAATTCTGTCCCATTAAGGAATCTATCTCAATGAGGAATTCTATTTCCATATGGGGATGGGCATGTAGGAGGAGGTGTGATCACTATAAATACAAAGGCTACACCACAATTCTCACGTATCTCATTATTTTCCAACACTAAAGCTTAATACCTTTATTGTTAACCTTATTCAGTTTGCACGTATTCTCACACCAGAGCTATCCTCCGGCGGCCCAAGCCGTCAAGTTTTCCATGTGACTTCTTTTTTGTGCAGGACTGGACGCGCTATTGGTGATTGAGACACGTGGAGGAATCTTGACGTTAACATTAGTGATAGAAGGAGGGTTGTTTAGTGTTAGGTGTTTTCAATCACTCAGAAATTTGATCACAAATAATTGCATTGGCGACAAGTAAGATAGTTTTCGGACGAGGAAAATCAACTGCCAACCTATCAGGTCAACCCCAAGGTTCGGTTAAAGATCGGTTGGGACCATCCGATCATATTGAAAACAACAATCATTCGGTAGGTCCAAAGAATACTCAAATGGCCGGTGTTAGGTGTCAGTTGTTCTCAACGACAAGGAAGAAAGGGGGACCCAACGATCGTGGTCGAGGATATCCCATCCGAACACGCACTCAAAGAGTATTGGAACTTCAAATGAGATAGCTAGCCAGACACCGCACGCTTGATTTCAAAGCAAGAAGGTACAAGAGAATCGAGGATGTTGTGGAGGCCTTTACGCCTTTAAGAAAAAAGAACCGGACCTTATTGTGATGGCATTGTTGATGGGTGGTGAAGAGGTCTCCTCCAATCATAATCAACGTCATGATGTATTATCAGGGGATCGATCCATGACACATCGTTCGGACGGCTCTCGATAGTCAAGGAGCAATTAAGCGCTGAAGCAACTCTTAGAAAAGGAGAAGGCGTCGAAATCGCTCTCAGGAAAGGAGAATACACCGAAGCTACTATCAGGGAAGCAAGTAACGAAGGCAGAGGATCCGAACAGAGAAGGCGGGTGGCCTCTCTAGAACCCAGGAATCGGGATAAGCGAGAATCACCCCAGGGGAAACAAGCCCGAGGCATTTTCCCAGAGGGTGGTAGAGCTGGAGAAGAGACTTGCTTCCCTCTATCAAGAGAAGGAGACTCTGATTGACCCAACGTCACCATTTCCCCCAGAGATTGATCGAATTTGGTCAGACCCGAATAAGAAGGCCCCACACATAGAGAGTTATAATGATACAAGGGATTCATATGATCATAGCCAGGTGTGTGACCAATTGATGAAGTATTATGACTACTCGGATGCGGCCAAGTGCCAGATGTTTATCACAACTCTGAGAAAAGAAGCCAAATAATGGATGACGTCATTGGCTCCAAACTCAATCTCATCATGGAAGGACCTATATGACAAGTTTTATGGAAGGTTCGAGAACAACAAGAGAGGGGAAAATCGACTGGTTCTTAATTTGGTTCAGATCAGAAAATATTTTAACGAGACTCTCAACAAGTATGTGAAAAGATTCCAAGAGGCAGTTGGACATGTGACAGACTTGAATGGTCCCCAGGCCCTTGGATATTTTCAGACGGGATTAGATGTGGTTAGATCTCAGAAATTGGTTAAAGTTTTGATATTCAATATTCTGAAAGACTTGACGGAAGCTTATGACAGACTAGAAGGCTTCATCGCCATCGAGAAGGTCATGGGAAGTCTGAAGCCAAATGCAACAGAAAAGCCAAATGATAGGGGAATAACCATCCTAGGTCGAATAACAATAACAACATGTCAGACAATTAGACAAAGAATCACAATAATGAGAGTTCAGGAGGAGGTCGACCGCCCTTCCCGAATCGAGGAGTCAACAATGTGTATACCCCACTCAACATGGATCGGACAACAATACTAGAGCATATAAGGGATAAGACGTATTTTGAACCTTGTCCGAACAACACTCGTTCGGAGAGGTATTTTTTATCATCGCACGTTTCACTAAATTCGGCTCATTAAATGCTTTGGTGGCAATGATAGCGAGGTCCAATAATGAATATTGGGAATGGGGCTTGGGTATTCTTATTTAATATTTAATTATTGGGCCTTAAATGATGTACTCTTTTATTAAAGGATGAATTACATATTCTATTACATTTTTAAAAATAATTACAACAATAGTGCACTCATAAAATCTTTACACAACTAATATACTTCCATATTTATTTACAATAGTAGTGCAATTAGGATTCCTTAATTTAGGGAATTAGAATTCAATTAGAATTCTTAATTTAGGGATTAGTTATACCCATGACTTCTCTCTCTCTCCTCATCTATAACAACTATAGGTTAGTCATTATCCTTCTTCTTCATTTAACGATTCTTTATATATATATATATATATATATATATATATATATATATATATAGAGAGAGAGAAATTGAAGAAGATCTACTGAATAAAAGCGATCGTCATAAATCGTATGGGAAGGAGAGGGTCGGGTACCCAGAGAGAGAATATTTGTTGACGGGGTTATCGGTTGGAGAGAAAGGGAGGGTTTTGATGACATTGTTTTGATGACATTGATGACATTGTTGGAGGAAGATTCAGTGAAATGGGGACTGGAACCTATATATATATATATATATAGGTTCAATTATATTAATATTATTATTACCCCTCCGAATCTCCGCCATGAGAAGCGACTCCAATCTCACGTGAATTCCTCTTCAAGGTCACGTATTCTTTCTTTATATATATATATATATATATATATATATATATATGAGTCAACCAATTGTATATCTCCAGTAGCTTCTCAAAATGAAGGGTCAAAATGAAGGTGGGTATGAAGATTCAGGCGGTGGTGGCGGTGAATATGGATACTGGATGATGGTAACCAAACCTTCATACCAAGGTAACCAAACTGTCATATCAAAGTAACCAATCAACCTCCACACTTTAAATTTTTTCTTAGTACAGTTGGTTACCAAATCTTCAGATCAAGGTAAGCAAACCTTCGTACCAAGGTAACAAAACCTTCATACCAAAGTAACTAATTCACATCCACACCGCAGCTTTTTTCAAAGGCGGTTGGTAGCCAAACCTTCATACCAAGGTAACTAATTCAATTTTATTAAGTTACCAATTTCGTTTGAATGTGATGCAATTGGTAGCCAAACCATTCATACAAAGGTAACCATTTTATTATTTATGAGTAATAAAATAGTTATAAAAAATTTTCTAACATTAAAAGTTACATCTATTTATTTTTAATTTTTTGTAGGGCTTAATCTTCTTCTTATTCTCATCCGCCATGGCCAGTAGCATGAGTATATATGAGGTGCTATTTACGGACTATTATTTCAAAGTGTATGTGAGGGAGATGAAGATTTGAATTTGAATATTTAAATTTGAATTATTATTTTGAATTTGTTTTTGTTGTTAGATCCAAATATTTGAATTTGAATTATTAATTATGGAGCTATTTGTGTCTCGATTTTAGGTTTTCTTATTAATGTGAATTGTACTATTTTTTTGTAATATGGGTCCTAATTACACTCTTTTTGTAATTATTTGGTTGATGACTTTTCAGTAATTACTTTCATTCATTAGATTGTATCTTATGTAGTTAACCCTTTATTAAATGTCTAATTTATAATAAAAGATCAGGGGCAATGTTAAGGCATGATTGTTTGTGCTCGGGTGATTCGGTGGGCCATAGTCCACATGGAGAAAGTCTCCCCATGTAAGAATTTGTTTTGGACACTTGGGAAACTTTAAGGAATCTAAAATTTATAACTATATTTAATTTCCAACTCTTAAGAAAATAGTCAGGATATAATCCGACTTCCTTTTTCTTAAGGAGATTCAATTTTGTCCTATTAAGGAATCTAACCTAATGAGGAATTCTATTTCCATAAAGGGACAGGCATGTAAGAGTTGTAATCACTATAAATACAAGGTTACACCATAATTCTCAGGTATCTCATTATTTTCCAGCACTAAAGCTTAGTACTTCTATTGTTAACCTTATTCGGCCTGTATTTATTCTCACACCGTAACTATCCGTCAACGGCCCAAATCGTTAAGTTTCTCTGTGCGACTTTGTTTCTGTGCAGGATTGAACGCGCTAATATTGGTGATTGAGGCGCGTGAACGAATTTTAACGTTAATAGTTATCTTAAGTAGTTGATTTTATGGTTAAATTGAGTTAAACATACAAATCAAGCGATATAACCAAGAAATATGATAGAGACAATTATAAAAAAAAACTAAACCAATCTACTATTTGGTAACCAAGTATATATCAATCTTACATATATGACTACATGCAAGAATTTTAATCACTAGAGTAGACAGTTAAGTTAAAATTTGAAAATAATTGCTGGATATGTTATAGAAACCACAGGAGATGAACATGTAAATAAGTTCAAGCGGACGTAACAAGCAACAAGTCCAAAAATTTGGTGCACAATTAAATCCGAACGAATATAATAAATAGTGAATTTAATATGATTAATCTATTACAACAAATAGCTAAGACAAGAGTTTACGTTATAAACTAATTTTTGTAGTCAAGCTAAAACTATTGGAAAACTGGAAAGAAGTGGACGTTCTGAAGTATGTTGTGTGTGTATATAGAACTGCCATTGAGTTGCTGCACCGCCGCCTTAACTGACCACTTAACTATATTCTCTGGTCACTAACCCACTATCTGCTAGTGTGACAGGCACTTGAACATGACTTAGCACCAACTAAAAGAACGTAGGTCTTTACTTGCTATCCCAAGTGTTTGACTGTTTCAAAAATGTCTTCAACTAATTTTTTAAATTTTGACTTAACTGGATGTCTTTATCTGAACACTGTCAATTAACTCTAATATTTCAGTCATGTCCAGTTAATTGATGCAACTACTTAGCCGAAAATCGCTCAACTCAAAATTAACATTTTGAAATTTGGGTGTAAACAAATACTTATATAAGTACGTTTAGTTAAAATAAGCATAAATTTTTATTTATAAGAACTTGAGCAAAAATTCCACAAACAAGGTTGCTCAATTGTTTTATTCTTACTTTTATTTAAATAATTTTATCAATTTCCCTCTTTAGTACCCAAAATCCTCATTATTTCTTGACTGCCTCAACGCACATTATTAGTTTTTGATTGGTGTTTCTAATATTACTTTGATATACTTTTTCAATAAACTTGTGAAAATGACGAAAATACTAGTGAACTTGTGTAGAACACGATATGAAGTTAAAGGAAGATATAAAATTAAATTTTATTTTTATACAAGTATGAGGGTAAAGACCTAGATTTCATTAACTTTTTATTTTATTAATTATCTGAGAAAACTAGATGCAACTCATGTAATCCGTAAATATATAGCATTATTTAATATATATAGATATAATAATAAAAAGTTAAGCAAAACACAAACAAATTATAAAATATAAATCGTAGTCCTGGTAGCCCTTTCCATCGTTAAACATCCCATATATATACGTTCTTCATTTTTCCTCTAACGCCTTCTTACGCGACTTTTTGCAATTTACACCATTTTCAAGAGCGATTTGAAGTTAATTTTCTCATTCAATTTTAAATTGGATTGAACATATAAATATACTGACGTTATACTCCTCACGAGGAGGAGAACGATAGGTGCATGGACCGACATTTCGGAGTGTGGGTCCGACATTAAATTAAGTCTCAAAATACTTTAATATTTTTTTTGTCAAACCCATTTCTAACAACTCATATTTATAATTGGAAAAATGGGTATTTTGTATTATTCAAATTCAATAGAAGTAGTGTATTAACAAGTTTATCATTTATTTATGTCTTTTTTTTAATATTTTCCTGTAAATAAGTAATCATATTTTTCAATACCTAAACTATTCTGCCTTTTTACTGCTTTTAAGTATTATTTATTACCACACAAAACTTGCTTATAAGCAGAGTAAAAGCTTTGTTTTACAATCCAAACACTTTTTATTGGTGAGTTTATAATTATTGGCAAGTTCATATTAATTTCCTGTATATACTGCATACACTCCAGGACATTAATTTGCTTGTAAGTTTATATTAATTTCCTGCAAGTTCATATTAATTTAGGGGTTTTTACAATAATATACAACATTTAGTAAATAATTACACTATTTAGTGCATCATCAAAATAATTACAAAAACAATAACTTTCCCAAATTTATTAATAATATTAGTGCAATTAAGATTCCTTAATTTAGAAAATTAGTATAGGATTCAATTCATAATAATTATAAGGAAACCTAAAATTAAGAAAAAATAACTGCCATAAATAATAATTCAAATTCAAATATCTTGGATCTAACAACAAAAATAAATTCAAATTCAAAATAATAGTTCAAATTCAAATATTCAAAGTTACCAAACAAATCGAAAACAAAACAAAGAGGAAATCACGAACAACCAAAATAAATCGAAAAAAGAAAAAAGTCGGAGTTACTCAAACCAAAGCAAAGAACAGATTCAAAACGAATTTGAGAAATAATAAAGAGGAAATCACTAACAACCAAAACAAAAGAAATCGAAGAAGAAGAAGAAATCGGAGTTACCAAAACAAATCGAAGAAGAAGAAGTCGGAGTTACCAAACCAGCAAGAAAAAATCCAAAACGAATTCTTGAGTAAATTAAACAAAGAGAAAATCACTTAATAAATTTTTTATGAATATTTGGTTACCCACAAAACTAAAATAATACTCTTTCAGATGAAGGTTTCTATTATCAATCGCATCTACATATTCAAAAATAATTTTATTTTTAAAAGGTTATTAATAAGTAATTAATAAATACATAAATGAAAACTTAGATATGGCATTTTGATACCATCCGCATCGTGAACACTTGAAAATTGTTCTTAATTTTTTATAATTAATTGGTAATCAATAAAATCGAATTCGTTATTTTTTATGAAGTTTGGCTACCAACTTATAAATAATATTTTAAAATAAAATTATTATGAATATAAATACGTTAGCCCAAACCTTCGTATAAAGCGTAATAATTCTACTTTTTGTGGGTAACCAAATATTAATAAAAAATAACATATCGCCATACACAAAATCATTTTTTATGCAAGCCTCTCACCAAAACGAATCATTATCAATTGGGTGAGGAAGAAATGAAGATTGTGGGTTTTCAAATGCACGACTCCTTTAGTTCTCGCTCCGCTCTCTTGTAGCTAATCGCTTAATACCAATGCGCAACAATTTCCAATGCTATTCCAAAGTTAAGGTGAAAATTTTCATTGGATAGTAAAAGTGCATGATAATCTCATTTTTAATAGTTGCAGAAATATCATGTTCAATGTAAATTACTAATGTACTGGGTTTCATTGGAGTTGGGTTTTACTCAAAAACTGGAACAATATTTATCGTTGTATATTATTAATAACTAATGTATAGTCAAATGAAAAACAATAAATATACAAATCAAAATAGTGTCAATATTAAACATTATACTTTATACTTTACAAATTATAAGTTTATTTGGATCTCTTTTAATCCTTTTCGCCTTTTAGTTTTTTTTAAAAAATTAATGTTTCCTCTTTGATTTATTATGTTCTTTTTCTCAATTAAACCACTAACAAGTAACATTACAAAATAAATTACTTAAAATTTAAAGAAAGTAAAATAAAATAGAACACATACTTGAAGAACTTTTATTTGATGGAGTTCTTCATTATTGGGTTCAGTGTTGTTATAAGAAGTAAAAGTCCTAATTTCATAAAAGTTCAAAAAAGAAGAATCTATAAATAATTACAAAAATTCCTAAAGCAATTGTTAAATTTGGAAAATTTAAACACTAAAATTAAAAAATAACTTAAACCTTTGGAGTCGCTTTCAAAGGCCTCGATCCGTTTCAAATTTGGAGACTTGGAGTTGTTCTTGTTCTCGCTGATCATGGGTGAATCCAAATTACCTAGCTCAAGGGGGTCAAATTCGCAGAAAAAAAATCCTAAAAATAAAATTGAAGTTATATATTTATATATACTTTTAAAATCCAAGATTAAAAAGTATATATATATATATATATGTATTCATAATTTTCTTATAAAGAAAATACGAGAATGGTTGTTTTTATCAAGAAATTGTTTATTAAAAACTCAATGTAAGACAAATGTGACAAATTCAAAAATTTGGATAAGGTCATTAATTTGAGTTACATTACAAATATTAAAAGTGGTTATTTACACTTTATTGTATATTTTTAAAAAATTAGAACAAAAGTGCATTCGTAAAATATTTACGTAATTAATACATTTTAATATTTTATTTACAAACTTAGTGCATTTGGTATCCCTTTAATTTAGTTGAGTATTTTAATGCAGGCAATTGGTAACCAAATCTTCATACAAAGGTAACCATTTTAGTTTATGTGGGTAACCAAATAGTCATAAAAAAATTCGTAATCAGCTTACTATGTGTTACATGTATTTGTTTTCTTTTATGTTGTTAAACCATGATGAAATCAAAGAAGATCGTGGTTTTCCTTTACTTAATGTAAGAAGGAAAAATGCAAAATATTATTCAATATTGTGTAACACAATCTCTTGCTACCTTACATCAATAAAAAGGTGTAGTTGGTAGTCAAACCTTTATACAAAGGTAACCATTTTAGTTTTTTGTGGGTAACCAAATAGTCATAAAAAAATCGTAACAATTACCAAGTGTTACATGTATTTGTTTTCTTTATTTTGTTAAACTATGATGGAATCAGAGTAGTCGTGGGGTTTTTCTTACTTAGTGTAAGAAGAAAAAATATAAAATATTATTCAATATCAGGTAACACAATATCTAAGTTACCTTACATCAATAAAAAGGTGCAATTGGTAGCCAAACCTTCATACAAAGGTAACCATTTTAGTTTTTATGAGTAATCAAATAGTCATAAAAAATTTCGTAACAATAAACCAAGTGTTACATGTATTTGTTTTCAAAATTATGCTTGGAGATTTAATCTTCTCCTTCTTCTCATTGGCTTTCGACAATAACGGCCGAGAGTTCTTCAAGGGTTTCAGATCGAGGAAACCCGAGTATGGATCTCATGGGCAGACTCCAATTCGAGATGATACGGAGGTCCTCGACACCTGGAAGATTTGAACTTTTTGTCTTCGCTGCCAGGAAAGGAAAGACGATACTTTTTGTCTTTCGTTTTTTGGGTAAATGGCAGCAAGGTGCAAGGACGAGACAGGCGGTGTAACCCAAGTTCTTCAGAGCTCCATGACGGGAGAGAGGATGATAAATGAGAGGAGAGAGGAGGCGATGAGGAAATGAAGAAGGAATGAACTGATGAGAGATGTAGAGTTCTTGGAACTCTACGGGGTGGGGAGGTGGGGGTGGGGGAGGATGAATGAGAGAGAGAGGAGATGATGAGGGAGATGAAGAGAATGAGCAGTATTTAGAGATGTAGGGTTTAATATGTTTTGTTATCAGGTTGCAGATCTTTTATAATTATTTTGTGAACGCACTAATATTGTAATTACTTTCTATTTGTTGTATAGTAATGTAAAGAATCCTATTAAAACCCAATTTTCATACAAGCAAATCAACCGAAAAGCCTATCTACCAAACTTTTTAAACCTATGTGCAAAAAATTTCATAACTAATTGGAATTAAAAAAACTACCAATTGCTTTTCAAGTGATTTCAAACAAAGGCATCCATAACAAAACATAATTGGACGATATATCCAGAAATGTACCGAAAAATCATGCTTACTGCAGTAATAAGGTCGATCCAAACCATACAGACCTTCACAATGATCTCGACAAAATAATAGCAGATCCAAATGCAACAAACCCAACAAGCTACTCTATTTTGAAGCTAGAAAAATTGTGGGCAGGTGCCCCCCGCCTGCATGATCCTACCTGGTTGACTAAATGACTGTTGTTTGTTGATGAACCGCTGAATGTGATGAATTACTAAGAGATTAAGGCTATTAGTGGAGTAAAGGAGAACTGAGATAATGGGATTGGTCTTCGTCCTGTCCATACCGCCAATATCCCTTGTTTTAACCGGGATAATGAGATTGTTGGTCTTATTTTAGGATAATGGGATTGTTTTTAAAATTATTTTGTGTAGTAGAGGGGAACCGGGAGTAATTTGTTTAAGTATTTTAATAGTTTTATAATTTAAATTTATGTAACAATTTTATTTAACACTCTCTCAAATAATTTTTTTTTAAAATCGACATCCAAACTTACATCGAAATTTCAATTGAGGCAGATGCTCACTCCCCCCCATTCTTGAGTCCCCCTCAATATGGTCAAAATATAATATATTCTCCACTGGACCCAATGAAGCCAAATTTTCGTAATAAGGCTTCATTTAGCGTAGAAAGAAGGAAAGGGAGAGAGAGAGAAGCCACAACGATAAATAATGATTTGACTTCATTAAACAATAAAAATATTAATTAAAAAATTATTTATATAATAATTAATTTAAATACTTAATTAATTAAGATAATGATCATAATGTTAACATTAAATTTTAATTGAACATATATGATGATGTAAGACAAAACATATATTGAAAATAACTTTTTGTTTTATTTATATTTTAATTCTTTTTACTTAATTTTTATTATATATATATATTAAGAAAATTCAATCAATTTTCAAATTTAAAACACTATTTTCTAAAAGTAATAATAAATTTTCAAAATTTGTTACAACATTATTTTCTAAAAAGTAATAATTAATTTCAATTTTTATATATAAGTAGTAATTAATTTAATTTAATTGATATGGGATCAACCCACTAAATATTGGGATTTTTTCATTGGGTCACATCATCTTTATGCCGTGATTAGATTGAGAAAAAATCTGATATAACCGAATAACCAAATCGAATCAAATAATTTAACTGAAATTTATTGATAATTCGGATATTTTTACAATTCGATTATATACTAATTTGTTTTTGGTTTACTAAGTTCGGGTTTAATTTTGTGTTATTCGAGATTCTCAATAATAACCGTATCAGAATATTTAAAACATTAAGGCTATTCTTGAATCGAGATTCACTTCAATATTAACTCTCCATCTCTTATCTCTCAAAGTTAGATCTCTCATATCTCGCTTCATCACTCATCGGCCCATCTCTAATTTCTCGATCTCATCTCTAATCTCTCATATTTCGATCTCTAATCTCTCGGCCTCTCATAGCCTCATCTTGATATGCCCTCAGCCCCAAATCGCAATCAGCCTTCTCACCTCGATCTCATTTAAGCCCCAAATCTCGCAAGTCGATCGACCTCCAAATCCAAGCAGATCAAAAGTCCGGGACGACTCACGAGCCTCCGATCAGATCCTGCTTGTTGTTTACTTCTTCTCGCTTATGGTGCTTATGGTTTCAACTCATGTATTAATTAGTTTTCACTGTTTTTGGTTTTTGGTTTCAACCCATGTATGAATTTGGGGTTCTAGATGGATTTCAATCGGTGTTTTTCGCGAGCTTGGGATTTTTTGTTTCAACTCATGCATGAATTAATTTGGGGTTCTAAATGAGTTTTATGTTTCAATTTGGGGTTCTAAATGGGTTTCATTGGTTTTTTCCGCATTGGGGATTTTTGGTTTCAACTATGAATTTGAGTTTTTGGTTTTAACTCATGTATGAATTTGGGTTCTAAATGCGTTTCAATTGGTTTTCTATCATTGGTTTGTTTCAAGATTCACGACGCTTTTAGTATTCACGCCTTTATCAAGATTCACTTGGTTAGAATACTTAAAAATATATTTTAATTTCTTTATTACGATCAATAACCGAATAATAAATTCGATAATTCGGTTATTCGATAATTCTACATTACTTGTTGGATATCAAAATTATATAAATTTTGGTTTTCGATTATAACCGAATAGCCTATTCGGTTCGGTTATAACAGAATGATCAGCCCTAGCCATGATAGTGATCTGCATGGAGTGTCATACTATACTTGTCAAGATAACACGAAATGCTATTATGCCTTATGCTCAACCACTATTATTATCATATCCTTATTACATAATTAAATGTCTGAATAACACTTCTCTCCCTCTAAGTTGTCATCTACGACATTTAAAATTGTTTCTAAAATTCATTTTTGACCAATTATGTGACGCCCCCAAAACAGGTATACATCACCCATCTTGGGTCGTCAAATACATGGTACAAAATTCAAATACAACTTAATTATACAAACAAATGGTAAAATAACGATAAAATATAATCTCGAGAGTTTTTTTAATAAGAATGTTGTCATCTAGACAATATACAAACTCAATGGAGTCCTCATTACATTTATTGTCACACTATTTAATGTAATAGTGAGGACTACTAATGTTATCATCCTGACCGCCATCTGCTCTCGACTAGTCCCGCTTACGCTCTCATTTCCTCAAGAGAACAAAGGAAAGAAAGGGTGAGCTCAACTAGCTCAAGAAGAAATATTATGACTAAGATAATGCGTAATAATTTATCGTTGGCCTTCAACAAAGTTGTTAAACCGATAAAATATAACAAACATCAAGTTTAACTGCAAATAAACAAGCAATCCATTGTAAGAGTCAAGTAGAGAATAAAATCTACTATCTTCTATGATTTAAAAGGTTTTTTTTATCACTTTTATCTCTTAGACTCAGCTTAATAAATAAACCACATCATCCCCTCAAGACTACGGCCAAGGATATTCATTAGTATCACGACCACAAATTATCCACGCACTACGGGCCAAGAGATATTCGTATTCATCAATGGTCATGATCATGCCAACAACTCCATCCATCAATGTACTACTCACCAAGGAGGACTTTTTACCACATCATTTGTAACATTACTTGGCCATGATTATAATTAATAATCCTCGGTCATAATCATACCAAGTCCATATATGCATTAAGGTGCCACATATGATTTTCAACATATTATAAACATGAGGATGATGACAATGATATAAGAATTTAATAAAACAAGTTCAAGAATTAATTTATCCAGAACCAATAACATCCAAATTGTCAACATGATACGCGCCAGTAGAGTAAAATTCAAGAATGCTCAAGAATGTTTCCATGAAAAGATATCGGATGAAGCGCAAATATCAAGGGATATTCCACTAATTTCATGGAGTATAAAAGCCAAAACTTTAACCAACCCGAGTATAATAAATGAATGGAATAACAAAAGAAATCACTAGGCATGCGATAGATCGCATGATGTGTTATTCCAATGTAATAATACATAATGGAACCAAGTCACGCAGAAATGCACGTACAGTGTGATATTCCAATGTAATAATAAACAATCGGAACTGTGTCATGCTTAAACGCACGTATGTGGTGTTCCAACAGTATAATAAATAATCGAAACGTGTCATGCGTAACGATGCATATGATGTTCCAATGTAATAATAAAGAATGGAATAATGAAGAATTTCACCATGTATACAGATTTCTGACATGGGCAGGTTATTCAACATAATAGTAAAGAATGGAATAATAGAAGAATTTCACCAAGTATGCAGTATCAGAGCATGACAAAAGTTATTCCAACATAATAATAAAGAATGGAATAACAAAGTTCTCTTCATGAAGATGAAAGAAAGAAATAATACCCCTACCTTAGAAAAACCGGATCTGGAATAGTGAGGTAAAAGCAGGATTTTCTTTTTTTCTCTTTATAATTTCTCTATAATAATTGCTCTAAAGATTTTTATGAATGGTGAGAAATGAAGGAAGAATGAGCTTCTATTTATAGGAAAATATAGTTTTGATAATTGCACGTTTTGGGGCTCAAAATATTACAAAGACAATACCTTTAATTTTTCTTTCATTTTTAATTTAGTCCCGCAAGTATTATCAAACTTGCACCACCTCCCTAATAGTAAATAATGTGAATCAATAGTTCAATCATGTGAATCAATAGTATAATCATGTGAAAATACTAATTACAAAGATAGTACCTTCTATCTATACCTCCATTTTTAACTTAGTCATGCAAGTATTATCAATCTTGCACCAACTCCCAAATAAGTACATGAATGTGATTCAATAGTAGTACACACGTGAACAAATAGTTGTATAAGCATATGAATTAGTAGCAATTAATTGCTCATTTATCCAGATAAATTACTCCGATTTATCAATATAACCCCAGCACATCAATTATCATCTAAAAGATGTCCACTTTCACTAACACTAATAATCCCAAACACAATGGAACTATCAAATTCATCTTTAATCAACATTTAACTTATTCATCATTAATATTATAACTCACAATATTTAACAACCGTGATCGCTCCTGTGAAAGAGGGGCTTTCCGATAAGGATTTGTCCTTATTGAGCGCAATTAGGTTACCAAACCTCTTCTCGATCGTAACTTCTAGACATTGTAAATATTACAATTTAATAATATGAATAACTTTGTCGCCTCAATTATTGATTTAATAATATATCATATAATGCTGTATGATATCGTGACAATAATCGAATCAATAATATGAGAGATATGATGCGAAGAATTACTATAGTAATAATCGAGTATAACCGAGTGACTTCTCACGTAAGATCAATAACCAATACCGTAAGCTACTACTTGCAACCCACGCCAGACATCGCATTTTTACTACTGGGTAGTTCAACAGCTTTTAATTCAGTAATACTTCCACCGTTATTTTTATAAAAGATAATTCTGTCATTTTCTACTACGATAATACTTCATTGTGGGGTCCATTAATGATTGTCTTGTTGTCGCATTTAATATTTCCCCGTTAAAACTAATATTTCCCCAACCAATCTAATATTATATAACCACTTGCTTACTTTTGCAAAAATTTGTAAATATTACCTACAACTATAACATTATATCATATCCACACCATAATATTCAAAAATATATTTGAGAGAAATTAATCTTTATTCATAAAATTTGGGGTCTTACAAATTACTCAAGTGACATTTTTTCGATTCGCTTCATTTTACCATATATACATCAGAATCTGCACCAAATTTTGACCCACCCAACCTATTTATAATTAGACCTGACCCAAATTTCAAAAATTCAATTTTTTTAAAAAACTAAAAAGTTTTAAAATTAATTATTATTTCTAATTCAATTTAACTAATTGTGCGTACAGTTTCATAAAATATAGACTCAAAAAAATTAAATAAAAAAATAAACATTATTTTTTTAAAAAAAGAAGATATTTTTTGGCCTATATATGAATTAATACCCTAAACTATAGGACAAATTCCACTTTGGTGATCCTCCGCTTCAATTTTGTCAATTAGATGATTAAACTTTTAATTTTTTCCAATTGTACAAATTGAATATGCCATGTGAAGAAATTGGTTGATATGGCTAATTGTGTGGGGACTTAATAAGTTGATGTGGCTAAAAATAATTTTAAATTATTAAATAAACAAACTGATTATGGGTGGGGCAAAATCACAAACCAAATTAATAGTTTAAATTAAAATAAAAAAACTTATATATCGAGCATTCTTCGTCCCTTCCATTACAATCGATCGATCAAGACAAAAGCCCCAAATCGCCGACAAACCCTAGCTCAACCGGGTTAAGAATTTCGAGAATCAACCATTCCAGAAAGCACTCAATCGGTTCAACAATGAAGTAAGTATGTGATTTAGCTCTTCTCTGTTTGCTCTATCACTACCCCAAAAGTAAAAAATCCTACTCGCCTCCCGATAGTCCTACTATCATCTGGTGTGATTTAAAAGATTTAAGGAAAATAAGCGAGATAGGGTTTCAGTTATCTAGCTACCCCAAAAATCCCTAATTGAAAATGGAAATGACTGGTATGGAAGATGAACTGGAGTTGGGCAAGTGTCTTTATTCGATGGGTGAGACTCCAAGGTGCTATTGTGGGTATAGAGCTCGAATGAAGATATCTTGGACTAAGAGTAATCAAGGAAGAAGGTTCTTTGGTTGTCCACACTGGAGCAAGGTGTGAGTTTTGGTTGGCTGAGTTTTACTCTTATTTTTTAGGTACTGTAAAATACACTCGTGTTGAAATTTTATTTATTTTTTGATTTGGTTTTTATCAACCATGCAGGACAAATTGACAAGCAAACACTGCAACTTCTTTTATTAGTATGACCAAGAGATTTGTAAAAGGTCTAAAGAAGTTTTACCCGAAAGTTAGAAACTTTATGATAAGTAATCGCCTCCGAATTTAGAAATAGAAAGGAATACGTATGAAATTGAGAGAGGCACTGAAAAAATAAATGAATTGGAAAAAAGCAATGAAAAGCTTCAAATTGAATGTGCAGAGCAAAGTGAAGAGGTTGGAAGACTGAGAGAAGTGATTGAATTGTTGAGAATGAAGGATAAAATTTGTAGCACTTCTATTAAAGCCATATTGTTAGGCATGATATTTGTATTCATGTTAGGACATCTGTATGTGAATGATAGTGGTGAATAATTGTAATTTATAGTTTG
Organism: Panax quinquefolius; assembly: GCA_020205615.1. Taxonomy (NCBI): domain Eukaryota; kingdom Viridiplantae; phylum Streptophyta; class Magnoliopsida; order Apiales; family Araliaceae; genus Panax; species Panax quinquefolius. Next base: position 7,797,233 of record CM035165.1, on the reverse strand, counting down.
AATTATGTATAAAAGAACTATAGTTTCATGAATGGAGAAAGTTGGTTTTAACCTATGAAACCTTTGCAATGAATGTAATTTTTAGATTTGCAATGAATGAGGTTTATTGATGAAAAAACTTAGTTTGAATTATGTATGGTTCACGTCAAGTTGCAATGTTAACACTGATTTTTTTAACAAACTGCTGCAAACAAGCATTGTTATTTCCATTGTTATAATAAACTACTGTTATAAAAAACTGCTGCAAACAAGCATAATATTAAAAGCAACAGATGACAGATGCATAATATTAAAAGCAACAATGTGCACCACTTCCAAAAACAATGACTTTAGTATTAAAGAACTCTGTTCAACATGTATAGACAAAGCCACATAGTTATCATACATAATGTGCACCACTTGCATAAATTAAACCAAGTCATGCCACAAGTTTACAAAACATAATACTACATAACTTAGTGACATAATGCGTAATTCACTTGCCAAAATATAAACCAAAACATAAGCTAGTAGTATTTAGTCCTGCTCAAACACTACATAATAATTAATCGTTGAACTCCTATAATACTAATAATATCCATCACACATAACTTGAACTAGATATCCAACTTTCGCTTTTTCAGATCCCGCTGTCTTCAATTCCTTCCATCGATTAGTTGATTTGCGTAAATCCAATTTCTTCCCCAGATTGGAATGTAGATGGCCTCATGGATGATATGGATGTTGAACCTTGAGTATTCCTCGGCTTTGATTGTGAGGATTTTTCTTGACTTACATTAGAACCAAATTGAAATCTAAAAAGTATTAAACAAAAATAATTAGTAATGTATTCTTTAATAAAGTAAACATTCTAGACAACAGAGGTAGTATTTACCCTAGTATGTTGTGCCCCACTTGATATGTAAGACTCCCACACTGCAGACATACGTAGACACCAAATCCATCTCTACCTCCACTTCTCCTCTCCCTCTCCCCCCGGTGGCCTACCTCTTCCCTCTTCCTCGACCTCTAGTGCACTGGGGCCTACCCTTCCCTCTTCCAAATTCCCCGTGGCCTACCTCTCGCCTCTTTCACTTGTTGCAAATGAGTCAGAACATCTCCACCTCTCTATGCACTACTTGATTCTCCTCCACTCTCTCTACGCTCACATAATTAAACAGATGCATGTTAGTTTTCTTTGCAAATTAAGTAAAAAAAATTGTATTTTGCAAATTAGTCAGTAAGTTACCTTTTCCTTTTAAAGCTTTTGAAATGTCGTGTGTTCTTGCAGTTCTCTGTATTATGACTAATCTGATTGCACCCTAGCATGTCATCAAAATTCCTTTTTTGACAATCTTCCACTACAGACCTATCTTATGTTCCTCGTGTAGATCTTTAATCCTTTGTTTTTTGGCCTTCTAGGAAGCACTTTTAAGTTTTGGAGATAATAACTTCTCCTCAAGCTCAAGGTTCCTACAAATCTGGTCCATTTATACCCTTTCAATGGAAACTGACAAGATGCCAAGTAAACATCTCTCTTAAGTATTGTAGAGACATATTCCTTTCGTTCCTCCTTTTTGCTTCATAAATACGGCAAAGAATCGCATATCTACAAAGGATACCATCAAGATCCCAAGCTCTACAAGCACAAGTCTTGTTCACCAAACTTACTATCCTAGCTTCAAGTCCACCATCCCTTTCACTTCCATACCCTCAAACCATCCCACTTAGCTTCATACAAGAAACTATCATTCTTTGCATCCTCTAATTTTTCCTAATTCTAGGAGGCGATGACATCATCACTTCTCAACATCATTGTCTTGTTTTTTACCAATCTCTCCATAATATGCTCTCCCATATCCTCAAGCATCTCAATTATAAAGCTTTTATCTTGGCAAAGAACTATCCAACCATCAAGGTTTCACAAAATTGTTGGTGGTGATATCACACTTGCACATGTCACTAAAGAAAGCTTTGCACCACTATTTTGCATCTTGTTTTGATAACTGCTTCCATGTGCCTCTACACTTAACCTGTTTCAGTTCTTCCATTTGATCCATGTAATGCTTCCTAGTTAAACTCTTAGATATTTTCCGTAATGAGAATTTTAGTTCAAATCCTTTTGTTTTTTTCCTCCGGTTTATGAGATATGTCTAGCAATACAACATCTATGTTAAATTTTGAGGTATAATTGTCTTGATTGCATTATCCAAACCCTATATGGAAACATGATTGCATTAGCTATATATAACAAACATTTATAATATAGTAAATGCAAAATAAAATAAATGAAGACTTGGTTGGTCTCATATCACTTTGAGACCATATCCTCCACCAAGATAACCTAGATCATCCATTAAAATATAAAAAACCAAGTCCAAATTGCCCATGTGTTCTCAACCTCTACTCATCGCCCAAGTATTGGGATACATTTGATTATTTGCATCCCTCACAACCGCACATAACAACTCACCTCAGATATTCCTTAGAGGAAACATTCATCAAGGCCAATTATTCGCCTACAACTTCCGTCAACCATCCTCTTTCGTAACATCAAACCTATATAAAATCTTTGAAATCTCCCCGGTTCCTCCGGGTGATAGCTTCATCTACTTTGATTTCAAATGTCGATCCTTTGTTAGCCCTCATCAATTCCTTCTCATAGTCCCCATAACTCGTCCTTATATATCATCAATTATCGCATAAGCACTGACTTGAGTGTTATTTCTCTGCCCTCGAAGATAATCGACTCAAATGATACACTCTAACTTTTAAATGTTTCTTCACTTCCCATTCGAATTCCCGAGAGTTTCCAAATGGACATGCTTTTATTTTATCATAATAGTGATCGCCAAAACCTTGCATTTACTTGTCTTTATTTTCTCTGTTTATTTATGCACTTGTGAACATTGTTATACCTTTTAACAAAGAAAAGTGT